>JAJKFL010000330.1:31787943-32522943 GCA_021186555.1 Reticulitermes speratus | reverse complement strand
AGCATCCACTCCTTACAAAAACATCCACACCTTACAAAAACATCCATACCTTACAAATACATCCACACCTTACAAAAACACCCATACACATACAAAACAAAATACATACAGTAAATACAAGTACACATATTAGAAAAACCCCGTTCACACCTTACAAAAACACCCATGCACATACAAAACAAAATACATACAGTAAATACAAGTACTCATATTAGAACACCGTACACACCTTACAAAAACACCCATACACATAAAAAATTAAATACATACAGTAAATACAAGTACACACATTAGAACACCGTACACACATTACAAAAACATCTGCACCTTACAAAAGCATCCACTCCTTACAAAAGCATCCACACCTTACAAAAACATCCAAACCTTACAAATACATCCATACCTTACAAAAACACCCATACACATACAAAACAAAATACATACAGTAAATACAAATACACATATTAGAAAACCGTACGCACCTTACTAAAACACCCTTACACATACAAAACAAAATACATACAGTAAACAAAATACATACAGTAAATACAAGTACACATATTAGAACACCGTACACACATTACAAAAACATCCACAACTTACAAATCATCCACACCTTACAAAAGCATCCACACCTTACAAAAACACCCATACACAGAATAAAAAAAAAAATTAAACAAGCACAATACAAAAAACACCCACACATTAATTAATTTCAGTGCGTTAGAATATCCTCAGTATAAAGTCAGACCAAAGTACATGCTAATTATATCCCCCAAGAACTTAATTCACTTCACTTCACTTCACTTCGAAACCAGAGCACTTCACTTCACATCACTTCACACTCCTTCACTTCACATCCCTTATTTTTATTTAATCTCCACTTAAAAATCCTTAGCTTGTAATGACGTTCTTGACCCTTTTTTTAAAAGAGCTTAATTTACAGGGGAAAGTCGCTAGTACGCTTGGAGGTAATTGGTTCCAGCTTTTTATGGTCCTATTTACAAAGGAATATTTACCTACATCTGTTCTTTGTTTCCTAATCCTAATTTTCCGACTATGATCGTCCCTACCCAGGTAGCATGGTTTTAGCAGTCTATCCCCTATTGTTTTCCAAGCCCGTCCCCCGGTGTATGCTTTGAAAAGGGCGCATATTCGGGCTATCGCTCTACGCTGTGTCAATGTTTCCCAACCCGATTCATTTGTATTATTTGCAAATTTTGCCGCTCTCTTTTGCACGCGATTCAAAGCGCTTACCTGACCTTCTCTGTATGGGTCCCAACACACCGCTCCATACTCAAGTATCGGTCTCACTAGTGCCGTATAAGCTAAACTTTTCGTATTATTATTTGCCCTTTTGAGTATACGCATTACGAAATGAAGAGCCCTCCATGATTTTCTTAGTGTATAATTTACATGATCTGCCCAGCTTAGGTCGCTGCGTATAATTATTCCTAAATACTTAAAGCTATTTGCCTCTGGAATTAGTTGATCCCCAATACAATACCTCAGTTTACCTTTCACCCTAGCTCTATTGAAGCTTACTGCTTTACTCTTACCTGGATTTATCCTCATTTCATTTTCAACCGCCCATTCCCCTAATCTATTTAAGTCTGTCTGCAAATTTTCAATGTCATTACTATCGATTATCCTCCTGTATATTATACAATCATCAGCGAAAAGCCGTATATTTGACCCAATGTTTCTCCAAATATCATTAACATAAGCGAGGAAGAGCAACGGACCTAATACGCTCCCTTGCGGCACTCCCGACGTTACTCTGACTTCATTAGATAGTTGTCCGTCTACTCTAACTCTTTGCGAACGTCCTAACAGAAATTCCTTTATCCATACCACTACCCTCAAGTCCACACCGGTTTCCGCAATTTTTGAAAGCAGCCTATCATGTGGGACTAAATCAAAAGCCTTTGAAAAATCTATTATAATCGCGTCAGTCCTGACTCCCTCGTCCAATGAATCAGCAATATCTTGACAAACTGTGACTACTTGGCTTTCGCATGAGTACCCTGGTCTAAATCCATGCTGACCCTCATATAACCACTCACTCATTTCCCAGACTTGCCTTAGATACCCTGCTATAACGTGCTCCATTTGTTTGCAAACTACTGAGGTTAAACTGACCGGTCTATAGTTTCCCAGACCGGTCTATAGTTTCTGTTCCGATCTGTTGGCCGAGCAAATGACGTTACGTCACTGGACGAGCCACGCGCCGTCTAATTCCGGCTTTATTCCACAAGCCGAGCCGAACCTACCCGAGCAAGGCCGCTGGTCCGCTATTTGCCGAGCTGCGTCGCGTCGTGTAGCCAGATTGTCTTTTCTGTTCCGATCTGCTGGCCGAGCAAGTGACGTCACGTCACTGGACGAGCCACGCGCCGTCTAATGCCGGCTTTATAAGAGCCAGTCACATGACATTCTTAAATAAATTATTTGTTTGATAGGAGAACAGAAAGAAAATATGTTATTTTATTACATTTATACCATGATGGGCAATTCAGCAATTTTTAATCTTTGAAAATTACTTGGATTATCAAATTAAGGTGGACAATGTGGGGAGGTCACGTAGCAAGCAGGCGAGAGATATATGCGTAAAACATTTAGCTTAGAAGTTTTTAAGGTTTATTCGTGGACAAACGGATAATATTAAAATGTAATATGTGGTCTTCTGGGTAATTACACGGCGTCGTGTGGTAATTATTTACCGACGTTTCGGGACAACGTATCGGTCCCATCTTCACGGATCAATATTTTTTTTTCCTCTTGGAATCTTGACCCGTGAAGATGGGACCGATACGTTGTCCCGGAAGTCGGTAAATAATTACCACACGACGCCGTGTAATTACCCAGAAGACTACAGATTTCATCAACATCTCTGCGTAAGCCTGAAATCAATATTAAAATGTTCTTAAATACGTACGTTGTGGATTCAAGTTACCTGAAGGCTGCTGTCTTCATTGACGTCACGCCTCGAAATTTGTTACATAATACCAACGAGTTACTACCTTCAGGATGGAGAGAGGACATTGGTCCTGAAGGACTGTAACCATCTATGGAAGCACAGAGCCTCACATCACAGAAAGAATTAACTTGAACATTTACAGTGACCGAGACTGAATCTCAGATAACATATAGCTATCAGGGTCGGCACAAGGGTCAGTGACAAATTTTGTGAATGCGGTAATGAATTCTTGAGTTACGATTTACAGTTTTCACTGGGTGACTATCAAGATTGCAGTTATCCAGGATCTTAGCGTTTCGGAGCATCGACGTGCCTCCATCTTCAGAGTGCTCTTCATAATATTGTGCCTTGAAGATGGAGACAGCAGATTCGTCCGAAACGTTGGTAGTAATATTCCACCGGACTACACGGTGTCACATCCCAGAATACAGTAATCTTTGTCAGTTCTTGGATTCCAATACAAGCCCAGGAATTTTTTGGGCTAGAATAGTGGTTAACTTGTTCTTGAGAAGGACTCTGCTGTGTATGTATTCAGTTGCTTGATTTGTAACTTTGTGAGGTACTTAATTTGTTTAAATTAAGTATTTAGTTAATAAGCTATTTAGTAATTTCGTTGCAGGTAATCCACAACTTAAAAGAAAGCGAAGTTCTGAACATCTGGTCGTAATTCGAAAATAGGAAATTAGGTTGAATATACACCCTTGTCGGGGCACGCGATGGCGCAGTTGGTTGAGGCACCGTGCTACAAGCCGGAAGGTCGCGGGTTCGATTCCCGATGGAGTCATGGAGTAAAGGCGGCCGGTGCGTAGGATTGACAAACTTACCAGCTTCATGTGCCGATTGTCTGGATACATGGGAGCTTCAACTTCCTGGGTTCCTAAGGGCCTGTACAGGCCTGTATAGGGATTTCCTTACCTTTATACACTCTTGTCCCATTCGATCACGATCATCGACCTGAGTTGAGGAAAAACAGCTGGAGAAGATCGTAAACTTTATCATAAAATTCGAAATGTAATTTTAATGACATTCGTACAGTAGCTTCGTTTTAAACTTTCTTAAGGAATCTTTGGTCTTAACCTCGGTTAGTCATAACCTGAGGAGTGGCTGTAATTGGCTAGTTAGTTGGCTGGCTAGTAAGATAATGAGATTTTAAGTTAATTAATTATTAATTAAATTAGTTAATTAGTTTGTAATTTAAACTGTAGTTAGTAAGTTAGCGTGTTTTAAGTCAGTAAGTTAGTAACTTAATAAATAAATTAGTTAGTTTTTTGGTTATTCGTCTGGTTGGTTAGTACGTTAGTAAGATTGGTGGTTAGTAGTTAGTTTTTTCCCCCCAATGGCTCGACAGCCCCTAGGGGGCCTAGGCCTCCTCAGTATCTAGGCTTCACGATCACACACTCAGACACACCACACTCGGTAGGACTCCTCTGGACGAGTGATCAGTCCGTCACAGAGACCTCTACCTGACAACACACAACACTCACAACAGACAGACATCCATACCCTAGGCGGGATTCGAACCCGCAATCCCAGCAAGCGAGTGGCCGTAGACCCACGCCTTAGACCGCGCGGCCACTGAGATCGGCTGTAAGTTAATATGTCATTAAATAAATAGGTCAGTAGGTTAATTATTTAATTAGTCAGTCAGTCAGTTAGTTAGTTAGTTAGTTAGTTAGTTAGTTAGTTAGTTAGTTAGTTAGTTATAAAGTAGTCATGCTTTGCTGGGTGTGTCTTTCTCTCTAGCTAAATATAGAGTTTTGGAAGCATGGTGCCTCTGAAACACTATTAGAAGGTGTTGCACACCAAAAATGTGCCTAACTGGTACAACGCTATGCTTCTAGCGACGTTTTGACACAATTTGCCTCTCGCACTCGTAAAGGGATGAGGGTGGGAAAATCGAATTTCTCCCTTTATTTTATCATATTTGAAGCACTGGAGGCAGCATCGTTCTTTATAAAACAGCCTTTTGATGACGGACGTGTGATGGTGCTGTGCTTTTAGCCTTTTCAACAACAATGCGCCCTCCTGTCGCTCTCTCTGTCTCTCGCTCACAGGAAAATGTAATTTTTGGCACTTTGGAAACTTAATTCAATAATAGTACAGTCATATTCCGTAAAAACTGGACACAAGTTTCGTAGCTTCTAAAATTGCTTATACAGTATTTAATACATCAAATCAGTAATAAATGATCATGTGACACTTATGTCCCTCCTACATGTTTCGACTTCTACAAGGTCGTCATCAGGGAGGTATATACAAAAGCATACAAGTACAGCAAGTTATGTCAAAAATGTGCGTGTGTAGAGTTGAAATATATATATATATATATATATATATATGTATATATATGTATGTATGTGTGTATGCGTGTATGTATGTATATATGTATGTATGTACGTATGTATGTATATATGTATGTACGTATGTATATATCACTATTTGCATACACCAACTGGATGCAACTTTATTTAAAAAACCTTGCCTAAAACTGAACCAATGAAAACGACGTTTTACTATATGCAGTTTTAACGACAATAAACCCCTGAAGATGGCTCTATAAGAGCCGAAACATATGTCGGGTTTTATAAAGTTTTTAAATATGTTTTAAAAAACTATACAGTTTTTTAAATAAAGTTGCATCCAGTTGGTGTGTGTAAATAGTGACTGTGAAAAGATGCACGGTGATTACAGAATAAAATATGTATATATGTATGTATGTATGTATGTATATATGTATATATGTATGTATGTATGTATATATGTATGTATGTACGTATGTATATATGTATGTATGTATATATGTATGTATGTATGTATATATGTATATATGTATGTATGTATGTATATATGTATGTATGTACGTATGTATATATGTATGTATGTATATATGTATGTATGTATGTAATATGTATGTATGTACGTATGTATATATATGTATGTATATATGTATGTATGTATGTATATGTATATATGTATGTATGTACGTATGTATATATATGTATGTACGTATGTATATTATGTATGTATGTATGTATATATGTATGTATATATGTATGTATGTACGTATGTATATATGTATGTATGTATATATGTATGTATGTATATATGTATGTATGTACGTATGTATATATATGTATGTACGTATGTATATATGTATGTATGTATATATATGTATGTACGTATGTATATATATATGTATGTACGTATGTATATATGTATGTATATATGTATGTATGTATGTATATATGTATGTATGTATGTACGTATGTATATATGTATGTATGTGTATATGTATGTATGTATGTATATATGTATGTATGTACGTATGTATATATATATGTATGTACGTATGTATATATGTATGTATGTAGAGTTGAAATACAATATATAGGATAAAATTGCTAAAATTTCATTTGTTTTCCACTGCAAATCGAAATACGAATCATGGAGTGATAAAAAAAAAGGCAGCAGAAAAAGTAAATAAATTAAGAATCTAACACATTTCTTCGAAATGAAAGTATGTAAAGCTAATGCTATTCGGCAGTGGTGGTAACATGATAGTGTAAAACACAAGACTGGAACACTATTGCCAATGTTCAATATGCCGAACATTACGTTCCTCTGATATATATGTCTATATTTTCTAGGAAAAGTGTAATAATTTGTAATTCCTAAGTTACACGTGATTGAAGGAAAGTTAGAAGGAAGGATATAAATGAAGAGACGACGAAGAAGAAGACGTAAGCAGCTACTGGATGACCTTAAGGAAAAGAAAATATACTGGAAATTGAAAGAGGAAGCACTAGATCGCACTCTGTGGAGAACTCGCTTTGGAAGAGGCTACGGACCTGTCGTAAGACAGACTGCAGAATGAATGAAGTTACTTAAGAATGCTGTTTAAGCTTAAATTTTTTATATAACTTTGGCTCTCATTAAAGACGCTGTAGGTCTGATTTCGACACGTACCATTTAATATCATGTACATATTTTCCTGCCAAATCGTCATGTAACATGGATAACATGATGGAACACATTTCTCATCGCTCAATTGGACCACAAAATCACGTGACTTCCATGCAACTCTGTAGTTCATTACCATGTTCATAGCAGTCAACCGTTGGTCCTGGCCGTGCTATGGTTCAGGCGGTTAGTCTTCGGCCTCTCACCGCGGAGGCCCGGTTTCGATCCCGGGGTCAGTCCACGTGGGATTTGTGATAGACAAAGTGGCACTGGGACAGGTTTTTCCTCGAGTACTTCGGTTTTCCCCTGTAAATTTCATTCCACCGGTGCTCAATTACAAGGAAAAACGAAAAAAACTAATCATCTTTATCACAGGGTTGCACAATAAGCATCCGTAGCATCTGCTGCGGTGCCCTTCATCACAAAAAAAATCATTGATCCCTATCTCAAGCCAAATTCAGCTTAATCGCCATCTTTATAATCTTTTAGCTTCATTGTAATAGTATTATCTGTTCTGTGGCTAGATATTGCAAGTGTTTCTACCACATGACGACAGTGGCGCCGGTGGAAGTAGTGTACAAACCTTACATAACGGAAATATATTACGAAAATGAGACTAGGTTATGGACTGGACGGTCGGGGGTTCGAATCGCAGTAGAGGCAAGACTGGCTATGGGGCCCACCCAGCCTCCTATTCAATGGGTACCGGAATTCCTTCGTGGGGGTAAAGCGGCCGGGCAGTGATTTTAACCATTCATCCCCACTTAGCGTCGAGGTTAAGAATTAGTGGAGCCACAATTCCACTCCTCTTGTACGCCTGCATGGCATGCACGTGGACAACTTCACATTTTTATTATATTACGAAAATGACCGTGGCCTGTTTAAATGTACCTTAAATGTTGGCGAGACCCGAGGACCAGGTAACACAGAATGAAAATATTGTACGTTAAGGTGCGACGTCATTTACATCTTGGCAAATTGTCTTTTTCTTCTTCCTCCTCCTCCTCCTCCTCATCATGATGATCGTCATCATCATCTCCTCCTTCTTCCTCTTCTTTTTCCTCTTCTGCTTCTTCCTCTTCTTTTTCTTCCTCGTCTTTCTCTTCTTATTCCTCTTCTTCAGTTTCTCTTTCCTCATATTCTTCATCATCTTCTTCCTCTTCATCATCATCATAATCGTCTTCTTCCTTTTCTTCTTCTTCCTCTTCTTCTTACTCCTCTTCTTGTTCTTCCTCTTCTTCTTTCTCCTTTTCTTCTTCCTCCTACTGTTTTTCTTCCTAATCTTTTTCCCCTTTTTTTACTTTTTCCTCTTCTTCCTCCTCCTCCTCCTCATGATGATGATCGTCATCATCATCTCCTCCTTCTTCCTCTTCTTTTTCCTCTTCTGCTTCTTCCTCTTCTTTTTCTTCCTCGTCTTTCTCTTCTTATTCCTCTTCTTCAGTTTCTCTTTCCTCATATTCTTCATCATCTTCTTCCTCTTCATCATCATCATAATCGTCTTCTTCCTTTTCTTCTTCTTCCTCTTCTTCTTACTCCTCTTCTTGTTCTTCCTCTTCTTCTTTCTCCTTTTCTTCTTCCTCCTACTGTTTTTCTTCCTAATCTTTTTCCCCTTTTTTTACTTTTTCCTCTTCTTCATCCTCCTCCTCCTCATCTTCTTCTTCCTCTTCTTATTCTTTCCCTACTTCCTCTTCCTCCTTCTCTTCATCATCTTCTCCCCCTCATCCTCATTCCCTCTTTACCTTTTCTCCCCCCCTCCACCTCAACCACTACAGTCCGTTGTAAACTTGGCTGCCAATACCTTCCCCCTCCATTCCTTCCTGTCTCTGACCACTCTATGCCAATTTCTTATTCCCATTGTTTTCAAATCCTCTTCAAACTCGTCAGTCCATCTTTCCGTGGGCTTCCTCTCGACCTCTTTCCTCCCATTCTGTCGATATTTTTGACATTCTTTCGTTATTCTCTTTTCAATATGTCCACACAAACTTAATCTAAGCGATTTTATAAATTTTACAATGTTTGTCCCTTGTAATTTATCCTGCATCTAATTTTTTTCTAATTCTCCAGCTTTATTCCTCATCTATGGGACCAAAACTATTCCTAAAATCGTCAGTCTGAACACAATAATAGCACTGCCAAATGTTATTACGGTGCTGGAATGAAGGACGATAAAACAGGCAGAGATCATAGCAAGTATGGAAGCCAAGATGAGAGATTCATAAAATATGTTAATTGAGAAAACAAAAGGGCAGAATTTATTTTGAAGACCTAAGCTTTTACAGTGCAGTCTAATATTACATCGGGTTTTAAAGGAACATAGTCAAAGGGTTAAACTACAAACGTTTGAAATTAAAAGAAGAGTATAGTAACTTTTGTGCAGATATGAGATTAGAGAAGTTACTTCCGATATATTCCTCAATACAGTAATATATCGAAGTCGTCATTACGACAGTCTGCTCTCACACATTGACATATTCTGCCCGTAGCGAACAGTAACAGAACCCCGATCTACAGCGCATCAGGACGGTGTCCCATGCGCTGACATGTCGTCCCAGCGGACGGAGGCACCAACAGAGTACGTGAAGTGCTTGCAAAGTAGCAGCACCCCCCCCCGTCCCCCCCCGGCCCCCCGAACACACACAAGACACGCTGTACACCTCTCTTCGATTTGAAATGTTCAGATGTGAATGTTGACACTTCACGTGACCGTTAACAAAAATTATTGTCACATTTCCTCTGTCCATGCAGATTTTGTCGCTCTAATTTCCGTCTTACTCATAAAAAAAGTGACACGTATTGTAGAGAAGCAAAATGCTGAAAATAAAATTTAAATATCTATCATGTCTGGTATTGGAACCGCGTATTAAAATCTTAAAACCGCCTTATATGAGAAAATGAAATGCATATTCACAATTTTGTCCTTTGTTCGGCCTATCGTTGAATATTCATAATCCTTGCTCCATAGCGGAGGATATAGGAATCATTTGCTCTCACCTTTATTTCGTGTAGATCAAGGGAGAAGAAGAAACCGTAGTCTGTACCAGTGTTATTTAATAAGAATTGTAGACACAGTTTAATGTTTAATTTCGTATGACGTCAGCAACGTTTCTCGCATTTTGACATGTTCCTGTCCGTAAGGCTTAACATTTGGAAAGATATTTCCCAAATTTGACAAATTTATTTTATAGCACAGTGCTTGCTCTTTAACAATATTACGTATTTACATATACTTAGTCAAAATACAGCCACTTACCATATATATTTGTATAAGTATTTATTTATTTATTATAGAGTCCACATGTTTCGGCTGTTTGCTATCAGTAGGGCCAATTTAGGCTTATAGCCTTTCCATACACTTTAAACACGGACATGTAACCAGTGGCGTAGCTAAGGCTTTCGTTGCCCTAGGTCAGAAGTCACAATGAAATTATGAACTTTACAAACAAAATCGTATTTAACTTATTAAATTTCTTTCTATTAGGCCCAATAATTTAAAATCTGTGGAGCGCAGAACATCAAAATTTCTCATTTAGAATATTTATGTTTCCACCCCCTGGACTCAGTCTCCCAGGGCGGCCGCACCGCCCCCTTCCGCCACCTGAGTTCTGTCCCTGCCTGTAATGATGGCTTTCGTCAGTGCTAAAGGTGAAGGGGATTGTTGGAATTGACACGGCGTATATAGAAGGCTCTGATATAAAGCTGTAGCCGGGATCGGGTCTACGGCGTAGGTCTGAGGCAGCTTGGTTGCTGGGATCGCGGGTTCGAATCCTGCTGAGGGCATAGATTTTCGCCTCCTGTGTTTGATGTGTTTTGAGCAGGTAGCGGCCTCCGCGACGGGGAGTCCTACCGGGTGTGTGTACGTCTAGTTGCTTGTGACCTACCGGGTGTGTGTACGTCTAGTTGCTTGTGACCTACCGGGTGTGTGTACGTCTAGTTGCTTGGGACCTACCGGGTGTGTGTACGTCTAGTTGCTTGTGACCTACCGGGTGTGTGTCCGTCTAGTTGCTTGTGACCTACCGGGTGTGTGTACGTCTAGTTGCTTGTGACCTACCGGGTGTGTGTACGTCTAGTTGCTTGTGACCTACCGGGTGTGTGTACGTCTAGTTGCTTGTGACCTACCGGGTGTGTGTACGTCTAGTTGCTTGTGACCTACCGGGTGTGTGTACGTCTAGTTGTTTGTGACCCAGAAACCTAAACAATGATGCGGCCTAGGCCAGATTTGGGATGTAGCACCACAGGGGAAAAAATATATAAAACTTTTGTATGTATGGTAGGCTGTATGTATATTGTGTTTTGTTAATTACGATAATTAAAAATTAGATATAAACATATCAATTGTATTGTTACTTAATAATGTGATGTAGATAGCGATAAAAGTTTTAAAACTAAAGTAATCTGTAATTGTATGTGCTGTCTTAATCCTCACCATAATATTCGCCTCGAAATACTCGTCTTTGGCCACTGAATAGACCAAATTGTAATCTATACGATACTGTATAAGATACATCAGTAATTTTATATATTTTTTATTTATCTTGTAGATGGTTGTATTTTGGCAGTGACTGTATAGACATTTGTGATGTATTGCTTAAATCTGACGTCAGAAGAGTGTAATGAAATTAGAACATAAAGAATTGTTTTGAATCACAGTGTCCTTCTGCTGAAGGACCTGACTACATAATAACACTTTGGCATAATACTGAACGACTGGAAGGTAAAGCAGTGATAGTATTTTCTGCACAGGACGTTACATGACATAAACTAAGTTTGGGCGATGTATACGAGCACACTTCTTTGGTAGCTCAGTAAGTATAGTGACTAGGCTACTGGACATCAGACCCCCTTTCGAACTTCAGCAGAGGCACAATTTAGTTTTCCCCACCGCCTCCTGAACAACTGTTGGTTAAACATAGCCTTTTACTGAATGATTATATGGGGCATTATTACAGAGGGTAAAGCGGCCAGGGAGTGACGTTAGACCACTCACATCTATCTAGTGTCGAGATTAAGAATAAGGGGAGCTCCACTTCACTGTCCCATAAGTCTTCACAGTGTGGTGAAAACTGAGTGTAGCAAAAATATCAACAGTGTGAATACATGAAAAGCCTTAGTTAGGAGAGACAATAGCCTGTTAGATTCGAACCGAACGTCTTCTAATACAAGTAACCTAAGTTTATAAACTATATAACTTTCTTGTACCATAAAATCATCATACATTAGTAAACAAATGTGCTTGAATCTTCATTAGAATATTTAAAAAATTTGAACATTTAGCCCAAAAAATAATCCATCCCCAATTATTTCATATTTATTGCAATATTATCTTTCCATCTACATCTAGGTCTTCAAAGTGATATCTTTCCATCAGCTTTTTCTATCAGAGCTTTTATATAGTTCTTATCTCCTGTAGGTCTCTGTGCTTGATATCTCACCAAACTTCTTACATGATTTGACGCTCTCTAAATGTAAAGTTATTCCTGTGTCTGACCACGACAGTGAACATAGGTCTTATGGTGGTAAAGCTCCATACATTCAAAAGGGATGAATATGTCTCAGTTCATAATGAATAGCTTGGTTTTGCCCCAGTTATATTATGCCCTTAGCGGCGACGAGGATCTTGTCTGCCAGGGATCGAACCCCGTAGCCAGTTAGTTTAATGTATGATACATGACAGCACACCCATCTAGCACCGAGGTTAAAGAAAGAGTAGAGCTATACGTTTACTTCCCCTCTGGGCCTTCATGGTCTGTTCTAGGGTGGACTTTACCTTTACATGACAGCACTTGTGTTTTGAAATACGTAATATTCGCTGATGTGAAACTTCGTGTCCTGAAGATGTCTGCAGGTGGCGAGGTCACTTTCTGAGTGACGGTCAGTCGGCACTTACCTGTCAGCCGCTGATTGCTACTGCCCTTCAGAAATTAGATCAGCGCAAGTGGTGGAGGCGCTCCATCAGGGAACAGATAATCGAATCACTTTCTGCAAGAGTGACACCCTAGCAGTAACTTTAGGGGTGCCTTTTAGCAAAGTGTTGAGTGCAAACTGGCAAACAAGGTTTCAAAGAAACAAACGGGGGGGAAAAAAAATTGAATATTGAACTTGCAGTAAAGTAGAGTTTTAAGTACCCAACTTAAATGAAATACAGCCATTTTTGACAAGCTAATAGTTGCTAGATTGTCAATAAATTCTTTGTATTTTATAGAATCAAAAAGTTTGTTACCGCATTTACAAATTTCGGTCCCTACAATAAGCCAGTATAGTCCACACCTTAATACGTTCATATTAATTGAACCATTATTATTATTATTATTATTATTATGTTATTGTGTTAGTTTTATTTTGTCCTGTTCCTTGTCCATTGTTATTTGTGTTTGTTTGTTGTGCTATCTCTGTAATTGACCGTCTGGCTGTTGACTCGGTACATTAATAAACCAGAATTGAATTGAATTGAATTGAATTGAATTGAATTATTAACTGCCCTTCCGCTAGATGCACTTCGGCGGCTAATGCCATCAGTAGGATACTTGTGTATTGAATTGTAGGTCTGTTTTGATTAGTGACTTGTTATTGATGTAAATATTGAATTCGACGCTGTAGTTCGGTCACTGCGACATTTTTAAAATAAGTCATCTATGTTCTGTCAGGTATTGGATTTCTGCCGCAGTACTTGTTTTATATTGTTTTACTTCATATTTGTTTTGTTTTGTTTCTTTAGTGTTTTGTCTTGTGTATTTGTACTGCTTTGTGTTTTATTTGTGCTTTTGTGCTGGCTTTGTAATTGGCACTTGTGCTGTTAAGTCTGCACGTTAATAAATACATATTGAATTGAATTATTGTCATATCACCAACATCATCATCCAAGGTACTAAGATGTACAACGACAGTTGTGTGTGTACGGTGTGTAGATTGCGCATGCGCAGTGACGCAGTCGGTTGAGGCACTGCGCTTCCCGATGGTGTCATTGGAATTTCTCATCCACATAATCCTTCCGGTCGCGCTATGGCCCTGGGGTCGACTCAGCGTCTATATTTCCTGGGCTGTAAAATTCTTCAAATCTGGGAGGCCTCGACCTACTGGAAACCTCAGGGCCTGTCCAGGGATTGCTTTAACTTTTTTTTTATACATTTTTACCCTATTTATGCCTTACACAGCCGATCCCAGTGGCCGAGCGGTCTAAGGCGTGGGTCTACGGCCGTTCGCTTGCTGGGATTGTGGGTTCGAATCCCACCGGGGACATGGATGTCTGTCTGTTGTGAGTGTTGTGTGTTGTCAGGTAGAGGTCTCTGCGACTGGCTGATCACTCGTCCAGAGGAGTCCTACCGAGTGTGGTGTGTCTAAAGTGTGTGATCGTGAAGCCTCGAAAAATGAGGAGGCATAGGCCCCCTAGGGGCTGTATGATCACCACAAACAGGCCAAGAATCAAGGCGACCTGAGAACTGTCTGTGTGTATAAGACTGAAAGTTTAAAGATCGAATCTTTCTGTGTCTTCGTGCTGAATGGGAGGACAAAACGGATGTGACATGAGAGCCGTGTCCCCTGTGCACAGACAAGATGGCGACGGTGGTTCGCTGCTCAGTTGTTACGTCACGCGATGCAATCATAGGGCAATCCATCATCTTTATCTACACAGAAAATCGGAATATATATAAAATTAATCACCAAAGTGGTTGAAAGATACTTTGTTTGTTACAATGTTGTGCAAAGCATAGCTGATTAGCTGTTGACTTTGTAGTAATACGCAGTTATAAAAATAGACTTGGGTTTGTCACTCGCAGTATCTGAATCGTCGTTAATAAATAAACTGTTAAGCTAGAATATTTTATATGAATATCAATTTTATATTTTCAAAAATCCAAAAATAATTTTGGCTATTGTAATGTGGTTCATGGAGTCATGTTTGGTATCATGTGTATCCATGCTTTGAGGTCAGGGCTTCTAATCGAGATATGTCGTGCGTATCATGCTAATAATTAGACCGCGATACACGTAGATTTCAAGAGGAAACGTCATTAACACCTTTAAGCACGAGAGAGAGAGAGAGAGAGGGAGATGGGGGGGAGACAAAACGGAGCCGTGAGACCCTTCTACTGTGACAAGTGCTGTGCTGAGTGACAATAAAAATTTTTAGGCTTAACCCGCTCGTCCTTCCGATAGGAATAATATTAAAACGAAAAAGAGGATGTATGTATTAGAATAAGGGCCGCGTAATTTTGACTTTTCTTTATTGATAAAGCGCATAATTGGGAAAATTATTTTTACTTTTGTTTATTGATAAAGCGCATAATTGGGAAAATTATTTTTACTTTTGTTTATTGATAAAGCGCATAATTTGGAAAATTATTTTTACTTTTGTTTATTGATAAAGCGCATAATTGGGAAAATTATTTTGACTTTTGTTTATTGATAAAGCGCATAATTGGGGAAAATTATTTTGACTTTTGTTTATTGATAAAGCGCATAATTTGGAAAATTATTTTGACTTTTGTTTATTGATAAAGCGCATAATTTGGAAAATTATTTTGACTTTTGTTTATTGATAAAGCGCATAATTTGGAAAATTATTTTTACTTTTGTTTATTGATAAAGCGCATAATTTGGAAAATTATTTTGACTTTTGTTTATTGATAAAGCGCATAATTTGGAAAATTATTTTGACTTTTGTTTATTGATAAAGCGCATAATTTGGAAAATTATTTTTACTTTTGTTTATTGATAAAGCGCATAATTTGGAAAATTATTTTGACTTTTGTTTATTGATAAAGCGCATAATTGGGAAAATTATTTTGACTTTTGTTTATTGATAAAGCGCATAATTGGGAAAATTATTTTGACTTTTGTTTATTGATAAAGCGCATAATTGGGAAAATTATTTTTACTTTTGTTTATTGATAAAGCGCATAATTTGGAAAATTATTTTGACTTTTGTTTATTGATAAAGCGCATAATTGGGAAAATTATTTTGACTTTTGTTTATTGATAAAGCGCATAATTGGGAAAATTATTTTGACTTTTGTTTATTGATAAAGCGCATAATTGGGAAAATTATTTTGACTTTTGTTTATTGATAAAGCGCATAATTGGGAAAATTATTTTGACTTTTGTTTATTGATAAAGCGCATAATTGGGAAAATTATTTTGACTTATAGCAAGTGGTTTAATTTTGATTAATTTAAGTAGGGGCAGGCGACTTGGAATCTTGGTAACCATTTCAGTATGGGCTTGAAGACGGAGGAAAACCAAGAAAATCTCTGTCGATTTGGCCGGTCGCAGGATGCATACCGACTTCTGGCCAGCAGTCAGGCAAACAAGACATTGAAGTCCCTTAACTTTACCCTAACATGTGTTTTCAAGCATGGATTTCAAATTTCAAGCAACCAGTTCTTAACAAATGATTTCTTACCTCACAGTAAACACTGCAAGTTCTCTATTCAGCAAGGATCTATTTGTTAATGCTGTTGGGGAAATAATTCTTGTTTCTTCTGAAAAATGCAAACGTAGTTGACACAGTAATAACCACTTTTTCTTTGAAGAGTTATTTTGGCGATTTGGGGATTTCCATTTCCTCGGTTTGCTCAATTCTCCCTTATTTTCCATAATACTTAATAGACATTCGTAAAATATAGAACACTGAACCACCCCTGACATATGTGACAGCCACACTCTTGTATTATGAAACCCTCCCGTTTTGGTCTGCGGCACGAAATATTATAATTCTAAGTGTCATTTTTGTGCATGTTCTACTTGGCGCTGTTTCCTCTCCATAAAAACACACAATCCTCTTTCTTTCATTCCCAAAATTGATCGATAAAAAACTACTTGGGTCATTTTGTGTGAAAATTGATAACAGATCTACATGGTTGACATGCGACAGAAACAAATGTAATAATGATGAAAAGATTTTTCTTCGTCTAAGAAGAAAAACTGTGGTTTGAAAGTGTTTTAAAATTCCTGTCAGAAGCCTCGGGGTTCTCTGGAATAAACCCGTGCCCGGTCAACATACAAACTCGGTTTGTCTGCATGGCTGAGCTGGAGACAACAGCCAGCAATTTGTTGGCTATTTGTACACTGTAGTTTGAGGCTACCGAGCACGTGGTGGTGAATGGCCGGAGAGGTATGGCTCCCTAGAGACGAGAAGAAGAAGCGATCTGAAAACTCAGCTCACAATCAAGGATGAAAGGCCAGAAGGCAGGATCATTCTTCTCAGGACTTGTTAAAATTCCTATCACACCTGCCTTCTTTTGTTCACTTCAAATCAGATAGAAAACATTTGTCCCAAGAGAATACAACGAACAACTGTGTTTCTTTCTGTAAGGAAAGAAGAATGTTTCCAGTGTTTTGTTATATATCTTTTGTTGACAAAGCTGTTTTATTTTTCAGAGTAGAGAAAACAAAATCTGGAAGTTTGTTTTATTGACGTGTTTTATATAAAAGTCTGGTAGTCCTAAAGATTGTGAAGAGCCTTGTAGCAGGCAAGACTTCTCAGGCCTTACAAACGGCGTGGAAAGAAATCTATACTGCAGGAGCAATACATCTGAAGATTTCAGAAATCTAGGCTTAGGTGTGATGATAATATTAAACTGGAACTTAAGAGTGATGAGGTGGAGAAGTGTGGAACGCAATAATGTTACTTAGAACAGGGGGTAGGGAAGGCCATTTTGAACACGATGATAGAACTTGAAGTTTCTTAACGTGATGGGACTTCGTAAGTAGACGAGGAAATATTTTCTTTTCAAGGAAAACTGTAATTCACTTGGTTGGTTGGTTGGTTAGTTAGTTATTCAATTTATTATAGCAACCAAATGCACATTATTGGTTACATATGAGTACTAAACACTGCAGACTGTGGAACCTTGTAAATAGTTGCTTATCACTGGCAGTTGGCTTTAAACCTGGCATATTTTGCTCCCTGAAGATGGTACGTTTGTACCGAAACGTCGGAGCTACGTGTTTAACATTGATGTGTAACTAATAATGTGCATTTGGTTGGTACAATAAATTGAATACATTGATCTAAAAATGCACGGAATGGACAATTTTAAATTAATTAATTAATTAATTAGCTATAAGTCAGAAATAAACAGTTCAGAGCATTTCTCCTCCACCCATTTGCTGAACGAACTGGCCATTTTGTTAAAACAATTGAGAACCAAGATTTTGAAATGCACAAGCAACTACTGCAGACGTTGTATCAACTGGATGGTCATGCTCAACCACCATGCTATAGATTGCAGCCTACTGCCAGCCACATTTCAAGATTTGTTTCGAATAAAATTTATATTTCCATCTAAACTAGAGATAATTGATGGAGGTGAGGGACTATATTCAAGCCATGGCTCTGCTGCTCACAAGAGCTTCCCACTTCTTTTTGCCATTTTCACTTACTGTTATGAATGAGGGCATTTTGGATGTAATGTTTGGTTGGAGAACAATCTTTATGCCAATAAATAGATAGACATGTAGATAGATAGGTAGATAGATAGATGGATAGATAGATAGATGGATAGATAGATAGATGGATAGATAGATAGATGGATAGATAGATACATAGATAGATAGATAGATAGATAGATAGATAGATAGATAGATAGATATATAGATAGATAGATAGATAGATAGATAGATAGATAGATAGATAGATAGATAGATAGATTAGATAGAGAGTTAGATAGATTAAGTAGAGAGATAGATAGACAGACAGACAGACAGGTAGACAGGCAGGCAGTCAGACAGACCAATAGACAGACAGATAGATAGATAGATAGATAGATAGATAGATAGATAGATAGATAGATAGATAGATAGATAGATAGATAGACAGACAGATATATAGATAGATAGATAGATAGATAGATAGATAGATTAGATAGAGAGATAGATAGACAGACAGGCAGACAGGCAGGCAGGCAGGCAGACAGACAGACCAATAGACAGATAGATAAACAGACAGATAGACAGATAGATAGATAAATAGATAGACAGACAGACAGACATATAGATAGATAGATAGATAGATAGATAGATAGATAGATAGATAGATAGATAGATAGATAGATAGATAGATTAGATAGAGAGATAGATAGACAGACAGGCAGACAGGCAGGCAGGCAGGCAGACAGACAGACCAATAGACAGATAGATAAACAGACAGATAGACAGATAGATAGATAGATAGATAAATAGATAGACAGACAGACAGACAGACAGATATATAGATAGATAGATAGATAGATAGATAGATAGATAGATAGATAGATAGATAGATAGATAGATAGATAGATAGATAGATAGATAGACAGACAGATAGATAGACAGACAGATATATAGATAGATAGATAGATAGATAGATAGATAGATAGATAGATAGATAGATAGATAGACAGATAGATAGATAGATAGATAGATAGATAGATTAGATAGAGAGATAGATAGATAGACAGACAGGCAGACAGGCAGGCAGGCAGGCAGACAGACAGACAGACCAATAGACAGATAGATAAACAGACAGATAGACAGATAGATAGATAAATAGATAGACAGACAGACAGATATATAGATAGATAGATAGATAGATAGAGAGAGAGAGAGAGAGAGAGACAGACATACAGACAGATAGATAGATAGATAGATAGATAGATAGATAGATAGATAGATAGATAGATAGATAGATAGATAGATGAAAATGAATGAATAAATAAGTAAATAAATAACCTGACCTGACCTAACCCTAAACCTAAACGACCGAAATGACCGAAACGGACGAATCGTAAAAGGGTTGAAAACCACTGTTCTAGTGAGTGTCTTTGTTGTGCTTGCTGATTGACTAGTGTGACTGTATTGCAGTCTAGTTAGTTTAGTCTAGTTAGTTTAGTCTAGTTAGTTTAGTCTAGTTAGTTTAGTTTATTCAGTTATACATTTAGTCACAAAATGTGACAATGGACACGTCAAATTCAATTTACAATATAAATTACAAAACTTATAATATAGCTACATCAATGTAATGTATCATAAATAACAGTACTATTATAAAACAGATAGATATAACTTATACAACTCACATAGTCATATAAAGCACATCTAATTAGTATGACATATATTCATCCACTGAATAAAATGCCTGTTGTAACAGAAATGATCTCAACTCTCTTTTAAAAACTTTGTCTTTGAATGTCATCTAATTCCTCCCTTTACTACACTTTTCCTGAAAAGATCTCTATTTCAGAAATGAACGTGTAGATCCAATCTTCTTCGCGCATCATATTTGTGAGTTTGTGCATTTTGTTCCAGAGAATGTTTGTGTTTTTTTAATGTAATATACTATATCAAGTATGTACAAACATGCGACTGTGAATATACTGTAATCCTTAAACATCTGTCTACAGGACGTATGTTTACTAACACCACTCTTTATTCACAGAATCCTTTTTTTTGCAATTTGAATATTTTAATACTTTCATTATCCCCACACCTAAAAATTATATCATATCTCAGGGGTGTATATTATATTGTGCTCTGTATTATATATTTCTGTAGGAAAGTCACCAGAAGAGACAGAGAGGACAGTGGCATTAACAAACAGAAGGAACTCTTTGCTGTCATGGTAAACATTTTCCCACAGGAACTAATGGATACTTATTTCAACACTTTCCTGGACAAGTTACTGTGCAAGTATAATTTTTATACTTTAAAATAATAGACGTTGTGTGAAGTACTTGCATGCTGTGTAGGTCAGAGAAACTGAATGGAACAAAGCAGTTCACTGACCGTTGGTCACAACTCAATAGAAGAGATTAGCTAGGAAGCCTAGACATAGATGGAAGATATTAACATCATCTTATGTAAGGTGTGATGTTCCTGATGGGATTAATCTGGCTCAGGTTGCTTGTAAACCCAGAATGTATGTCCATGCTCTGTGCTTCTGTCCTTGTTGGGCAACTGCTAGCTTTACAGGAAGGCAGTGCTGTGGGCTGGATGACCAAGGAGTCGTCCATCAATGTCAAGAAGGGAAAAAGTTTGTGTCGTCTTCAAAGCATCCAGACAATTTCTGAGGCAAGCGCAGCCTCCTGTTCAGTCTGTGCTGAGGGTAAAGTGGCTGGGACTGGAAGCAAACCACTTATCTCTGTCTTGTGCCAGGGGAAGAATGTGTGGAGCTGTATGTGCTCTACCTCCACATTCCTCTGTACCCTCACTGTGGTGCTTAATGAAACATGGAGACAGCTTTACCTTATGTGAAGTGTTTTAATGTTAATCAGTTGTGTTGCTCACAGCACAAACTGTTGTGTGAGCAACAGGAGGTGGATTGCCATTTAAAATAATGTACCTGTTCACAAGCAACAGTGACAAAATGCCGTTTCAAGTGATGAAGAATGACCATGTGGTCATTGTCTGTGGACACTGTGGTCTGGGACCTCAGTTACTTCAGATTGAACTTGTATTTTGTGTTACACTGTGTTGTTGTTTTGTGTGTTGACTGTAGTGTAACACTGGGCAGTGCTGCAGCTTTTGTGTATTAGTGTTGTGTGTACTGTGAAGAAAATATCACCATCAGAAATGAAGTTTTTTATTCATGTAATCATAGTTATGGCATATGTATTTAATTTATTTCATGTGGTGACGGTTGTGTATAATGCAGGCAGTTGTTTCTGCTTCGAGAACGTTCAACATTGTAAGTAGTTTTGAGTCTGTGATTGTGCTTGTGATATCATTTTAGTGGAACTTTGAAAGTCATCGTATGTGGTCCTGACCCTAAAATGTGTATTTATACTGATAATGTTTGTAAGCAAGAAGTGTTCCAGATCTAGTTTCCTCAGTTTATTTGAGAGGCAAAATTAAGAAAAGTGTACACAGTTGGTGGAAAAAGAATGTGGTGTTAAATACTGTGTCTGTAGGATCCACGTTTCACTTGTTTTTTATATTCTGTGGTACAGGATTTGAGGTGCTCACAGTGGTGCGCATTCATAATGAGGTCCGGGTTAGGACACCGTGTAGTCTGGTGCATGGTTATGAATGTTTTGGAGAAGCATTCTGGGTCTGTCTTCACAGGCAGTCAGAAAATGGGCGCAGTATGTCCTGACAGAAACTTGGGTACCCACCAGTCAGACTACACAGTCCCATAACTAGGAAGACTATAAATTTAATCTTAATATTCTGCATTTTCCGTGCATTTTATCATTATTACAAAACAACTGAATATACATATTAGGCAATAAATATACCTTAATACATTATATTTTGATGTGAGCAGAAATATGTCAGAGTAAATATAATGTAAAATAATATTTCCTAATAAATGTATTTAGTTGGTTTGTAATAATTTCGAAGTTCGCTACTTTTTAGAGCCATTTTGATTGGTGTGTTGGAGTGGGGGGGGGGGGGTGGTAAGGGTATGGCAAAGCAGGAGGCTGCTTTGCGGATATCATGCTACATAGTTCCATAGGTTACCACCAGGAGCATGCCGGCTACAGTAACGCACGAAGGCGCCGCAAATGGCGGTGTAATTGTAAGTTTCCACAGAGTTTCCAATCTATGGTCGAAATCCACGCGCGGGAACATCCAACATGGCGAACGAGGTATTTGAACAACTTCTGGAAAAAGCCAGGGATGATGTAAGCATCGTCGCCTCTTTCAGCAATTTCTTGTGTTTCGCTTGGTATGTAATAATAGTGTGGGCCGGGATAGTGACTCACTAAGAGCTGGATGGTCCGAGGATCGACTCCCGGTGGGGAAGAGGTTTTCTGTACCCGTCCAGATCGGCCCTGGAGCCCACCCAGTCTCCTGTGCAATGGATACCGGGTCTTTCCCTGGGGTAAAGCGGCCGGGGCGTGGCGTTGAGCACCCACTCCCATCTAGTGCCGAGGTTAAAGAAAGAATAGAGCTATATCTCTTCTCCTCCTGTAGGCCTTCATGGCCTGTTCTGTGGTGAACTTTACCTTTACCTATACTGAGAGTTGCTTAAAAAAAGGCAAAAAAGAAAATCACGACATCAAGTACATTTGATTAATGTCTCCTCTCACTGATTGAGAAAGAATATGTCTGTAATAATAGTGGTGATTATAATAATGGTAATAGGAATAATAATAATATAGATACTCCAATATGTTATTTGTTGAATGATTTTAACAGTTCTTTTCCAAATATAAAACTCATATCTATATCAACACAAGAAATTGAAAACATTAAATTCTTTAAGCCTAAAAACACATTCACATAGATGTGATGGAATTCCTACTAATTTACTTAAAATAAGCTATGTTTATATTAGTTCACTTTTAAATCATATATGTAATACATATTTATCATCAGAAATTTTTCATCAATGCTTAAAATATTTTGTGGCGAAACCATTATACAAAAAGTGAGAGAAATTGCATTTCTAACTACAGACCAATATCTCTACTGACTTCATTTTCAAAAGTCCTTGAAAAGGTTATGTATAACAGATTATTCGGCCACTTAAATAATAACAACATTCTAGTTGAAGAACAATGTGGATTTAGGAAAAATCTTAACAACCAAAAAAGCAACCTGTGAATTAATTGATGAATTATTTAAGTTCTATCTGACAAATGTACACTTTTATTTTCTATTATTCAATACATATATTTCATTGAAGATGGTCCAACATGTTTCGAACTTTGTGGATGGTTGAGACAGTACTGTCTCAACCATCCACAAGCGAACATACAACCCGATATATAGTAACCACAAGACAACAAAGACAACATTTTAAAGTGTATAACCTAACATTTACCTTTGAAGAAGGAGTGGTATAATTTAAAGCAGATGTCCCTGAAGATGAACCTCATATAAGGTGTGAAACATGTTGGACCATCTTCATTGAATAATAGAAAATAAAACTGTACGTTTGTCAGATAGAACTTAAATAATAAAAAAAATGTACGGTACGAATAACATAAAATTAATTAATGAACTTTCAAGTGCTCTGAAAGAATATTTGTGGGAGGGATTTTCTGTGATTTAGCAAAAGCCTTTGATTGTGTTAACCACGATATTTTGCTGTCCAAAATAAATTTCTGTGGAATAATTGGCAAAACTAATGAATGGATCAGATCACACCTTAGTGACGGGTATCAAAGAGTGGACATAAAAAATTAAAATTTCAATCATAATACATTCTCAACCTTTGGAGTTATAAAACATGGTGTTCCACAAAGATCAGTTTTGGGTCCTTTACTCTTTCTTCTGTACATAAATTATTTATCAAAAACTATTAATGGAAAATCTCAACCAATTTTATTTGCAGATGATACTAGTACGATATGTGCCAGTTATAATTTTGAAGATCTTAAAAATGATATAGAAATTGAATTTGAATCCTTAAATAAATGGTTCAAAGTCAACAGACCCTCATTAAATTTTGATAAGACCCATTTCTTACAATTCACAACTAAAAATAGTCCTCAAATTGATCTGAACATTAGTTATGCTAACAAATTAGTGTCTAAAGTATATGATACGAAATTTCTTGGAATATACAGTACATTGTCTTGGAAAATTCGTAATGAACAAATTGCATGCAAATTAAGTGCAGCTTGCTATGTAATGAGACCAGTTAGGCCCTTTATGTCACAGGAAACACTGAAGATGGTTTACTATGCCTGTTTTCATTCTAGTATGATCTATGGATGAATATTTTTTGGGAATTCTTCACATAATGCAAGCATGTTTAAAATAAAAAAAGAATATAATTAGAATTATTAGAGGATGCAGAATTAGAGAATCATGTAGAGATTTATTTAAGAATTTAAAATATATACTAATTCAGTCACAATATATACTATCACTTCTTTTATTTGTGGTTAACAATAACTAAATTCATATTAAATTCAGATGTCTATAACATAAATACTAGACAAAAATACAACTTTCACCAACCTTTAACAAATTTATCACTATATCAAAAAGGCGTCCACTCAATTGGCATAAAAGTTTTTAACAGTCTCCCACAAAGTATCAAAAATTCAAGTTATAAGCCCAAACAATTTAAATCAGCCCTAAATAATTATTTACATTCTCATTCCTTCTACGCTATGGATGAATACTTTAATGTAAACAGAGACTGATAAACTAAGCCAAATAAGTTTTCAGCTAACTGTATTGTACCAACATCTACCATATATACAAGGTATACACAAAAGAATGGTGCGGTTTCAATAGTAATTTCTATTGAAACCGCACCATTCTTTTGTGTATGCCCTGTATATAATATTTTCTTGGCTTATTCTATACCCAAGGTCTTAACCTCTTTTGGGTTCATAGAATCTAAATAAAGTCAAATTTAAACGAAAGCAGACATTAATGTGTGTATTGTCCCATTTGTTTTGACACAGTGCATTATGGTTAGTGAGTAGCTGTGTTTATGTTGAACATGTTGCCACAGTCTTCATGAGCAGGCTGTGCACATTATAGATGGAGGCATAGTCTATAGAAACATTGATTCTTGCCTACCATACTACAATGTGTCATATCCCAGAATACCACAACATGAATTTTCAACTCTGTAAAAGTAATAATAAAAGATACTCGTAGCTAACGAAGCCTTTAGAAATATGGGGAAGTACGGATACTGGGGAATGACAGTAATGATTCGTAATGTCATTAATACAGAAATTAAGAGCAGATTAAAATTGAGAACTACTAGGTACCATGCAGTTCCCAGTCTTTAATCACATCTTTCAGCGAAAGTTGTAAAGGTTAAAGTATGCAACATGGTAATATAACCAGTGGTTTTGTATGGGTGTAGAATTTTGTCTTCCACCCCAAGGTTAGAACAGAGTTGAGGTTATATCTTCGGCTGTTGAGGTTTAGTTTTGTTGTACGTTGAAGCTGTTTTGTTTTTGGGATACATTTCAGTCTTCATCTTCAGGTTATGTTTCAGAAAGAAAAGGGAAACTGATCAATATACAGGTCTTCAGGTGGAAGTAATTGAGTGGGGTGAAGCATAGTGTCGTCAAAAAGAAGCGGCCGTATGGTTAGGAAGAAGGATTGGATGGGAAAAGTTGAAGCTGGGTTTTGCTTGGTTTGTTCCCATCTTCACAATAGCAGTTGTGGTATCGGGGTGTCTTTCCTAGTGGTGTGGGGATGGAAAGTGTGGATGTTTGAAGCACTAGAAAATGATGCTCGAAGTGCAGAATGTAGAAACCTGATCATATTCGGGACAGTAAGTGGACGACAACAGTTCAAAACTCTCCCATCCGCAATGTTTGTAATGTTAACTTCAGAAAGCAGTCACATAGCCTTATTTACACCAGAATAAGCGTGCCTGGTTCTGTAGGTCAGGTGAGCTGTAGAGCAATGTCATGTTATTAATGAGAACAATTTTCATTATTCCTCTCAGAGAACATGACCATCCAGTCAATATTAATATATATTTTTTCACTTACCATTACGTCACGTTAATGCATATTCCACATCCTTTGAGCTTTCATCTAAGAGTGAGTAATAGTTTACATAAATTTGGTTCTCTTTGCAGGTTTTCCTGCTGCAAAAAGAAGCCTTTGCACTGCAAGCTGCTGTTGATGCCGGAGCAGATACGGGGGCAGAATTAGAAACGTTAAAGGACCAGTGGTTTATGAAAGAGCGCATGTTACGGGCACTTGCTACTAGAAATTCTATAGAATGTCGCAGCAAAATAAAAAAACTTAGAGTTAAATTAAAGACTTATGTTACGCAGAGAAGAAGAGCAGCCAGGAAACTAACAGAAATTCTGAGCTGTGCATCTGAAGGTAAAACTTTCTATCAAAACTAATATTTACCAACGTCTTATAATTCTTGCATTTATGGTGACCAATTCTAGGGACAGTAAACATGAGCTGTTAGTATGGAGTGTCCCGTGATATCTAATTATGTGTGAATATCACATTGGCCTACTGCAGAATAATGATGATGATGATGATGATGATGACATAATTGCACTGCATTCTTTGTCATGCTGAGGTTGTGAAGAGCAGTCACATGGATACTGGGAATTGTGGCATCAAGGCTTCAGCCCAACTGCCTACTGTTTATTTCATCCTTGCATGTGTCAACCAGCCCTAAGTGCTTGTTTCTATTATAGTGTTTCACTGCCAACAGCGTTGTGAACAGAAAGGCTAGGGGAATGTAGCAGAGTACACTGCAGGAAACAATGTTAACAGCTAGAGGGAAATGTGGAAGGGGTTAATCCACAGTATTCCTTTTTGTAGCCTAATCACATGTAGGAAAAGGCCATGCCATATCTTCAGGCATTTTGTGGCTTTCTACCACAGAAGCTTGGCTTCATTACCAAGGCTTTAACATAGAATTTGTGTTGGAGAAAGTTGTACTTGGGCAAGGTATTTTCCAGGTATTTCAGTTTTCCCGCAGTGAGACATCTTTCCTTGGACAGTAATGCACTGTGCCTGATCAGCCAGCATCTTATTACAGGCTCAGACTAATTTGGGACCTCTTCTGTCTGCATGACAGCTTGCTGTCATAGACAGCAGTGTCCATCAAGTGAGTTCCAGTGTCCTGTGAAACTGACAACATATATCCACCTAGTACTGCTGAGGTCAAATGTACTGACATTTATCCAAATTCTTAATCTGCACTTTTTGTGGTGTTGCGTGTGTCATAACATTTATACTGCAGTGCGTGGTTTTTGGCTGGTGGAATTTTCAATCTGTAGGCTAGGAGTGACTCACTAGTGCAGTGACAGCGTCACATTTGGTCTAGCATCTTTTCTCCACCTCCGACAGTACAGTTGACCTTGTCACGGTGAAGTTCAAAACAAATAAACAACCACCCCTCGCCACTTTACCACACCCATTAGGCCCATCCACCAGCTCCGCTAAGTCCTCTACCGGCCAAAAGAAAGCGACGTAATGTAGATGAGCTCTGTCTGGAAGCAGACTGTATGAAGACTTTATTTCCACTAGGAGTGTCAAGAATTGTTTACACTCAATTGCCTCTGAGGCTATGTTTAGTAGTAAAGTTTATTATCTATCTATATTTACAGCTGAGGTGAAGAATGGATGCAGTTTTATATTCTGCGGTTCACTTCAAAACTTCAGAGCGCATCACGATTATTGTGTATTTTGTCTCATCCTATATAGCAAGGATGCCTACTATTCTTTCTCATTAAAAAAAAACCCACTCCAGCAAAACGATCCATATGTTTTAGATGTTTATGGTACAATATATTATAACATTGCATGACACATTCTCTGTAGCTGAGAAGTAAGAAATAGACCTTCAGTCTTATTGCCAAACCCCTATTAATGAAACATAAATACAGTTGCTTCAACGGTGTGCTTGTTTATAACAAACTACCTAGCGAAATTAAAATTGTTAAGTCCATAATAAAATTCAAGAAGATAATTAGAAATTTCCTACTTGAAAAGAGTTTTATTCGGTGGAAGAATTTATGACAGTTAACTTTTAATTTGTAGGAACTGGGTTAAAGATGTATCTGTGTATTGTAATTGCCAGTGCTTTCTTTCTTATGTGTATTATGTTAATCAGGGCCTGGTGAGGTCCTGTACATGTATGTAATTATATCAGATGTACGTGTTTGTTTGCTTTGACTGTAAATCTTATACTGTTTACTCTTTGAACGTGTCCAATATCATTCTGTAATGATTTATAGGACGAAATAAATAAACATGAAATCTTGAAAAATAATGAATGTTATAGGTGCACATGCACTGCCATGCTGTGTGGGAGAAATGGCAGTAACTGTTTACTGATACAAAGTTGGTGAAAGTTTGTTTCAGTACTTTAATTAATAAGTGAAGTATGACAGAGTTAAATTTCAAGGGATTAGTTCTTTATACGTGTTGCGTAAGTTGTTACATACCCTACATACGCAATTTATTGGATGAGTATTAATGTTATATACAGCAGTGTTTAGTAGACTGTCTAGTTTCTGCTACTAGTTCTGGCTTTACTTTGCTATCTTTAGGCGAAACTTCCTTAAAATGAATTGGAAAGTTTTTGAATATGATGTTTTGTTTAGTGCATTTTGTTTTGTGACCTGTGTTTTTCCCCTCCACTTGTGTGATGTGATAATTCTGTAAGCTGTATGTTGGATTGTTTTATTGCTTGGTGCTTACTGTTTAGGTCTTTATTTTCTGATGGCATTTGCTTCGATACAGTTTCTTCCTTTCAGTTTTTGTCTTGGCATTGATGCCCTGACAGCAGTGGTTACATATGATTGTGGCTGTCTGTTTTGTCTCTGTTTTGACTGTTTTGGTTATGGTTAGCCTTCAGTCTTGTGATGGGGTGTTTTCTCCTGGGGCTTACAGTGTGTTGTGTTGGTTAGGTATTTAGGTATGACAACATGATGCATGAATACAGTCGAACCCATTTATAACAACATCAGTTTATGCAACACCTCGTCTATAACGTTAGATATTCTGTGGTACCAATTAATTCCTCACTGTTAACCATGACATTAAACTCCTCGGGTGGTCTGAACGGCTGCTGTACTGCGATGTGGAAAGCAAATGGAAAAACTACCACATTATTACTTTTCCTGGATAGTCTCTTCCAGAAACAGAGACAAATGCCAAATGCGAGATGCTTCCTCTGGAGACAAAACATTCCGGAGGTAAACTACTCCCCCATTCGGATCTCCGGGGGGGAGTGTTTCTAGGGGAGACACCACGCGGTAATGACTACAGACAAAAGCAGAAGACACAGAATGAACATAACAGCTTCAAGATAGGCACTTGGAACGTAAGGACCTTGAATCAAGGAGGAAAACTCGAAAATTTGAAGAAAGAGATGCAGAAGAACGCAGTGTCTGTGCTAGGTGTTAGTGAAGTGCGGTGGAAGGGTTAAGGTGAAATAAAAAGTGGTGATTATACAGTGTATTATTCCGGGGGTGACAGTGCTGAAAGAGGCGTAGCAATAGCAGTGCATAAAAGCGTAGTGAAAAGTGTTTTTAAGAAGAATGTATATAGTGACAGACTCATTGCTATTAAATTGCAGGCAGAACCGGTAAGTATTTTGATAGTGCAAGTGTACATGCCAACATCGGACTATGAAGATGACGAAGTGGAAGAGTTGTATGATGTAATTGAAGAAATTCTTGAAGAGCATGGAAAGGGCGCGACAAACACGATTATAATGGGAGATTGGAACAGTGTGGTTGGAGATAAAGCACATCACAACACTGTTGGACCATATGGATTGGGAAGGAGGAATCAGAGAGGTCAAATGCTTATTGACTTCTGTGAAAGAAATGGACTTGTTGTAACAAACACATGGTTCAAAAAACCTAAAAGAAGATTGTACACGTGGAAATCATCAGGGGATAGGAATCGATATCAGCTGGACTATGTACTAGTGAAACAGCGATTCAGGAACAGTGTGAAGGATGTGCAGACACTGCCTGGAGCAGATATTGACTCTGACCACAATTTACTGGTTGCAAAGATCTGCACCAGATTGAAGAAGATCTTGAGGTTCCACAAGAAAAAACCAAGATGGGATTTGGAGAAGCTATGTGCTCAATGACAGGAAGTACACGATAGTCTAGAAGAAAAACTTGGTGCAATCAAATGTGAAAGTGGGAATGTGGAAGTGCAGTGGAACAATATCAAGAAATGTGTGTTAGATACTATGAGTGATTTAGTTGGAAAAGTCGAGAGAGAGCAAGAAAGCCATGGATTACACAGGAGATGATCAGTAAAATGAATGAACGAAGGAAATGGAAGAATGTCAACAATGAAGAAGGAAGGAAGAACTACAGAAGACTGAGGAATGAATTGAAAAGAGCCACGGACAATGCCAAGAAGGAATATCTGGAGAGCATATGCGACGAGATCATAGAATTTCAAAGAACAGGACGTTATGATTTAATGTACATGAAGGCAAAGGAACTAGGTTGGAAAGAAAACCATGGGATTCAAAACATTGGCATCGAAGACTCTCAAGGCAATATAATAATAAATCAGAGACGAGTACTGCAAATTTGGGAGAAGCATATCACAGAGCTCTATGATCGAGCTAATCGACCAGAACACCTAGAAGTCGAACCTGAAGATGAAGTGTATGAAGATGAGAAAGGCCCTTATATTTTGCAAAGTGAAGTGGAAAAAGCTATTAAGGAGATGAGGGATAAGAAGGCTACAGGAGATGATGATGTACCTGGGGATGTACTCAAATTGTTGGGAGAAGGTGGTCTAAGGCTAATGACACAGCTGATCAACAGCATGTATGTAACTGCAGAATGGCCCAGAGATTTTATTGAAGTTACAATGATTGCCTTAAAGAAGAAGCCCAAAGCTACAAAATGCAGCGACCATCGCACAATCAGCATCATCGCTCATGCAGCAAAGATAGTAGCGAGGATACTTAGAAGAAGGATTGAGAGGAAAATTGAAGATGCACTTGGAGAAGATCAGTTTGGATTTAGAAGAGGAAAAGGAACTAGGGATGCAATTGGGATGCTGAGAATAATATCAGAACGAACCTTGGTCATAGATGAGGAATTGTGTGCTTGCTTCATAGACTGGCAGAAGGCATTTGACCGTGTCAACTGGACCAAATTAATGCAAATCCTAAAAGGAATTGGGATAGACTGGCGCGAAAGAATATTTATCAGCAAATTGTACATGGAGCAGAGGGTCAAAATACGACTGGACCAAGGGGAGACGAGAAGTGTGAAGATTGGAAGAGGAGTTAGACAAGGTTGCTCCTTGTCACCAATTCTGTTCAACTTATACAGCGAGTTTACCAAGGAAGCTCTTGAAGGGTTTGGAGACTTCAAAATAGGAGGACAAGTAATTCGCACTGTGAAATATGCAGATGACCTTGTGCTACTGGCTAGGGAAGAAAAGGTGCTACAGGGCATGATTGATAGACTAATTGAAATTGGAAGACGCTATGGAATGGAAATGAATGTTGGAAAAACTAAAGTAATGAAAATCTCAAGGCAACCATCCCCAATGAAAATTATGATAGATCAAAAACAAGTGGAGAATGTGGAATATTTCAATTATTTGGGTAGCATCATAACAAGTGATGCAAGGTGTACACGTGAAATTAAATCCAGAATTGCCATGGCAAAAACAGCATTCAACAAGAAGAAGAATATTTTCACCAGCAAACTGGACTTAAATTTAAGGAAGAAACTAGTAAAGTGCTACATTTGGAGCATAGCTTTGTATGGTGCTGAAACGTGGACACTTCGGAAAGTAGATCAGAAGTATCTGGAAAGTTTTGAAATGTGGTGCTGGAGAAGAATGGAGAAGATCAGTTGGACCGATCGTGTGAGAAATGAAGAAGTATTACACAGAGTCAAGGAGGAGAGGAACATCCTACTTACAATAAAAAGAAGAAAGGCTAACTGGATTGGTCACATCTTGCGTAGAAACTGCCTTCTGAAACACGTGATTGAAGGAAAGTTAGAAGGAAGGATAGAAATGACGGGACGACGAGGGAGAAGACGTAAGCAGCTACTGGATGACCTTAAGGAAAAGAAAAGATACTGGAAATTGAAAGAGGAAGCACTAGATCGCACCCTGTGGAGAACTCGCTTTGGAAGAGGCTACGGACCTGTCGTAAGACAGACTACAGAATGAATGAAACTCCTCGGTTATAACAACACTCATTTATAATGACAGTCCATTTCATGACATTATAACCAAGTTCCACTGTAATTGAGTACATAGGTCATGATTATGAAGATCACAAATTTGTATGAAAAGTGTGCTGGAAAAAGATACAGACAGTTGCTTACTCTGCTTATTACTGTATTAACAAATCTGAATGTCATTGTTCAAAAGGGCTTCCACTCCAAGATGTGCTGAAGGGTGTAAAATGCAGACGCATGGCCTTCAACCGTTGGCTGAGTCACGCATCACCTCTCCAGTGTCAAGAAGCTTTGATAGTCCACAAAGAGGTAGTCACAGAAACAAATTGATACTGTTGATTAACTCACACCAACAAATGCACCAAAACAAGTTTTGTCATTGATTTCTTTATTAAAAGATTACCCCAGTACGCATTTCGGCACTTTTACATTACGTATTGGGGTAATCTTTTAATAAAGAAATCAATGACAAAACTTGTTTTGGTGCATTTGTTGGTGTGAGTTAATCAATAGTACAAAAATGCACGGTGAATATAATGTGGAAAATTGATACTGTGTACTCATCAGTTCCAGTGTAATGCCTTTATTACTGTTTTCCTTTCTGTTCAGGTATTCAAGCTGCTAGATGACATAACAGTACTTGTTAGAGGTTTCCAGAAGATATCAAGCACCAAACAAGAAATAACAGCTCTGAAGAAAGCAGTAAGTGACACAGAGGATTTCCTAGAATCCAACCGAAGTCTCATTACACACTGGTTTTCAAAAGTAAGTGTTGATGCACTATGTGTAAACAAACTGTACAGGCCCCCACATATGCATTTTCCCATTTAATATTCAACTTAATTTGTCCAGTGATGATGTAAGCAAGATTCTAACCTGTATTATTATCAGATACAGATGTAACTGCCTGTAGATGAATGATGTAAGTCAGAATTTATATTGTAGTAGGGACTTCTTGGAAGAGCAATCAGTAAATACTGAAATATTTTAATTTCTGTATAAACATGAAATTGTGGCAGTATTACTACAAATACTACATTATGCTGTATAGATGATTTCTGGCTTTCACAGCTGTTCGTTGTTAACATGGATCCTGTTTCTGGGTGATGGTATGGTGTAAATTTAGGAAGTGTGACTGGCACTGTATCATAATTGAAGTATGTTTTGTTAAGCATTTAAACATCATCAGGGAGAAATACGAGTTTACATACTCGTACAGACAAATTGAGGTTCATGTGACTTACATATAGTATGTAGTCTCATGAGAATAGGTAAATTTGTGAGTGCAAATGTCCCTGTAGAAAAATACTTATTAGCAGTATTTTTAATTATCTATTTATTCTTCGGAGTTGCATTTTTTTCAAGTGTTCTAATAAATTTGTTTAAAAGATTAAAATGAAAAATTAATTAATTCAGTCATTCACTTTTAGTTGTTATGGTTCATGTGTGATGTACAAAGAAAACTGAATTAGTATCTGTGGATATATACTTTCCCAGAAACTCTTAGAAGTACAGCAGTTAAGTCAAACCCACTACAAAGTGCAAAAAAAAAAAAAAACATTTGTATTAGAACCTCATGCCAATGGTGAGTGAGTGTTATATACAGAAATAAAACTTTTGAACTAAAACAGATTTTGTATGAACAGGTAACTCCAGCGTGGGACATAATGAAATTACATTTTCCCCAAGAATGTTTAGAAATGAAGAACAGAGATGTGCAGAGTACTCTGAGTTGTTTACACACTCCAAATGATGGCTCAAAAACACAAGCAGGAACTTTTGCTGTTGATACTGATGTCAGAAGTGGTAAAAGTAATCAGCTCAATGTTATTAATAATAGAGTTGGGCACAAAGAAATGAAAAGCACAAATTCTAAGACTAAGAGCTTAAAATTTCTTCGTACCAAGTGTTCAAAGTGCGTGCAATATGTACATAAGAAAAATGAAGCAAAACGGTACAGATGTACCTGTTCTGTTTTACGTGATTCAAGAAAGTATAGGCCGCCTGCTAGAAAAGGTACACAGTGTCCTTACATCTTAAAGGATAAGTCAGTGCTTAATTGTACAAATCAGTATGTAACCAGCAAAAAAGGGAAAGAAAATCATCTATACTTTTCAGGTTCCTGTGGGCGAGATAATGGAAATCATGTCATCAATGTAACCAATGGAGAATCTGCATTAGAAGTTGCAAGCAATTACAGCATGAGCGTTGACTGTGAAGTTGATGCCATCGTAAAAGAGTTTAAAATAGTCTCTCCAATCAGCAACTTGGAAGGTTCTTTCTGTGAGAGCTCAGACACTACAGAAAACATCCCTAGTTATGAACTGGATTGTTCTGTTATTTTGGAAGATGTAAGAACTGATGTTCAGAGAGCAGCTGACATAAGCAGCTGTAACAAAGACAGTGCACAGTTCATATCAGATGCCAGAGGAACATTAATACCATTTTCTGCTCATGAGGATGGTCCATGTGGTATGTTCCCAAAAACAGAAGAAGTTTATGACATTGATGGTACTGTAAAAGAATTTGAAGTAGTCTCTCCATTTAGCAACTTGGATTATTATTCCTGTGAGATCTCAGGCCTTATATCAAACATCCTTAATTATGATGAACAAGATTGTTCTGTTATGTTGGAAGATGTAAAAACTGATGTTCAAAAAGCAGCTGACATAAGCAGCTGTAACAAGACAGTACACAGTTCATATCAATGCCAAGGCATGCCAAGAGAGTAAAACATTTAAGTACCAAATTTTTCTGCTCAATTGGAACGGATGGTCCATGTGGTATGTTGCTAAAAACATTTAAAAAGACTGACATAAGCAGCGTAACAAGACATGCACATATATCAGTGCCAGAGGAAAATACATTTTTACTTGAGGATGGCATGTGGTATGCCAAAAATGAACATTGGAAAATAATATAGTTGTCACACTGAAGGAGAGAATTTACTTGAAGGCATGTTGATGAAGATCACGCAAAAGCCGTGATCATACATCATTCATTGCAAGAAGCTTCTGCTCATTGTACTGTACCCTTGCCTCGGATCGGCAATTTTTTGAACTAGCAGTTGCACTGTACCAGTTATAAACTGGAATGATTGGTGCAGATGTGTGAAATACCTTCAGATTATGGCATCACAGTGTCATGAGGCTGGATCTACACAAATACTTCGGAAGAAATAGAACATCCATGGGTGTTGACAGATTGTAACTGTTCTGAAAGTTGTCTTGGAGTTTACAGAATTGAGTTTTATAACTTGTAAAGAAAATAGTGTTTCCAAGAATGTTTAATTTTTTAAAATATCTTGGTTGCTCAGAAGTTAGCACCATATACTGTCCTTTAAAGGAAATTAGAAGATGCACAGTTATGGTTTTAGCTGTGAAATTTTTTCGTATTCATCTCTCAGGAGCACATGTGCATGATAGAAATCACCAGGTAGGAGATGCATCACCAGTTGTGTTCACAAGTTAATGTAGAATCTATTGGTGTATTAATAAAATTTACTTGTTTCTGCACTTGCAATATGGAAGTTAAATCTCTTTCCATTGACTTAATTGATAAATTTGAGTACTTGAGGGTATAGGTGAAGTTATCGCTGCCCACGCCGTGAAAACAGTACAGACACTCCCCAACTTACGAAGTTTAAAGATGCATAATTTCAGACTTACGCAGTTTTAAAAGAAGTACAAGAAATTTGGAATAAAGTATTTGGAACTTTGTATTTTTCATACCGTGCATTTTTATTTGATCACACATTTCTTAAACCAACAAAATGTACACTTCTTATTTATTATACAATATAACTTCTTTTTACAGTAAAATAAGTCCGACATGTTTCGGTTCCCTATTATGGAACCATCATCAGGGACCCGTATCGTGAGTTACACAAAATCACAAAACAACAAATAATGGTACATATTAAAAGTTCAAGATGTAAAATGTAGGTTGTTGAGAAGTACTTAGGTGTTAAGTGTAGTTACTTACATATTTTATTGTACCAAACTGCTGCATATGCCTTGTGTAATTTAACCTTGACGTTTTTATATTGATGGTTCTCTATTGCCTGTTTGGCCTACATTTTAGGCATGTTTACCAACATTTTATGTCTTGAACATTTAATATGAACTATTATTTGTTGTTTTGTGATTTTGTGTAACTCACGATACGGGTCCCTGACGATGGTTGCACAATAGGGAACCGAAACATGTCGGACTGATTTTACTGTAAAAAGAAGTTATATTGTATAATAAATAAGAAGTGTACATTTTTTTGGTTTAAGAAATGTGTGATCAAAGTTTTTGGAACATGCACCGAATTTTTCCTTGCGGAAATGAAAGCACGAGAGAAAGGTGGCAGAAAAGTACTGCTGGGCGATAACACAAGCTTCTGTATGGTCAAGCTGCGGCCAGTCAGGTTTCGGTGTGTTGCAGTTTGGATTTGAACTGTATTCCCTTGTGTGTGCATATATAGTTGACCATATGCGTACTCATTTCCGACTTGCGCAAAATTGGCCTTGCACTGAAATTTCCAGAATGTATCTGTTGGCGTAAGTCAGAGGGTGTCTGTTTAGATATAGCTCTGCTGATTCTTAATGTCAGCAGTGGACGGAGATGAGTGGTCAACTTCTGGCCCTGGCCATTTTACCATAAAAAAGAACTGCAGTTCCCATAGATTAGGAGGAAGGGCGGGCCCAAGAGCTGGTCTGGATATTCTGTTGACCTGCTGCGATCCAAACACCAGGTCACCCAGTCTATAGCCTAGTCAGTGTACCAACTATGCAATTCAGGTTATTGTAAATATTCTTATGTTTTCCTTGTAAATTTTCATTTCCAAAACTTGATGTTTTTTCATTCCTATCACTGTAAAGCAATACTGTACCTATCCTTTCTTCACAAACACTCTGTGAGTATGCAGATACACACACTGACATACATTTATATGCCTTAAAGTTTATTTTCTGTTAATTTTTAATTTTATATTCCTTTCTGTCATGTCTTCATTCCTCTTATGCAGTTAAATTTATTAAGGTTTGCATATGTTCGCTGATAGTAAAACTCAGGACCAACCTTGACTTACTCATGTCTATCTTAGCGTGTACACTAGGCCAACCCTGGATAAACTGAGTAGATCTTTGAACTTCTGGAAGTTCGAAGATCTCAACAGCACCACGGCAAAAGCTTAAAATCTTGTATTGTTATTGTGTCTAGTTTCTTCGTTCTTTATGTCACACCATGCTGAATAAATTTACATATTCCCTGAAAACAGCTGAGCTCAACACAAACATGCAGGCAATGTTTATGCGAAAATATAATCTTGTCTATGCTCAGTGTACATTTGATGGTATCGATAACTTGTAAACAGCAAATGATGAATACAATTAAGATACTAAGCTATAGCTTTGCCTGTTGCTTTGAAGGCATGTGAAACTTGGTCTGTCATGGTAAAGGAAGGACATAATCTGATGGTGTTTGAGAATGGGGTGTTGAGGAAGATATGTGGACTGAAGGGATAGTGGGGAGTAACGCTAAAGAATGCTGCATAATGAGTAGCTTAATGATGTGTAAACCTCCCCAAATATGGACAGGACTGTACACATCAAATATGAGAGTTACATTGGAACTCTGTGAATGAGGATTTTGAGGGGCAGGAGGGGATTCAGCTGTAAAATTATTAGCTTCTCAAAGGGTAGTATATTACATGCAGTTATTTAGTTATACGTAATAGGTGTATGATTTTGTGAATTTAAACAAGGGGGTTGCATTTCTTAACGATTATTGCAATCCTGTATACTAATGAACCGACGATACCCACGTTTTGAATAATTTGCATTCTGTCTAATAGATGGCGGTATAATGACCATCCTCAGAATGTACCGAGGCTGATGCGGAGGTACTGATTTTACTGACCTCTCGTGTTTAATTTTGTCATAATAAAATTATACATCAAATAGTTAGCTATATTATTTCTGCAGATCAATAAATGATAAATTCTTCATAATATCATAAAATAATAATAGTAATTTAAATAATTAGTCATTAGTGTCTGGAACGTTTCACAATATAATTACTAACTTGACTACCCAACGTCAGCTGGTGTTCAAGAGCAAGCGACAAGACAGAAATGGCGGGTCTGGTGGAAGGTGTGCAGTATGTTTTGTCATCGCATGGACATTTTCATGAAAATAAGTCATTGATATTTGTGAGACTTACGGATTCCGCGTACCGTGCAATAGAAGACTTCTTGAGGAAGAAGGTAAGGCATAAAATTATATGATTTGTGGTTAAATTATTAATTGTGGTTTGTGTAATAATCGTCTGCAAGACGTTATGTAGTCGCCATATTTTAAATTAGTATTGAAGTCTGTGAAGATCTTACGAACATTTCTCAGCGTTATGGATTATTGACTGGCGTTTTGTGGATGGTTATTGTGTTTTTAAGTGAATGTAGTGCGTAAGAATTGATTTACCTGATGACCTAGCGCCACGTCAACAGCTGGGTACGGAAATTAGGTTGGGATGTTGAACACTCATTGGTTTTGGGAAGCAAAATGTGCACAGTTTAGGAACCAATTATCTTTCATTTCCTTATATATTACACCCTTCGCGCAATTCTTGGTATGCGCCACAGATATGTTCTTTATATTCATGAAAGTTCGATATTGGCATGAAATCTTTCGTGCTTTCATTCACATCATTTACTCAAGCATATGGATAGGTGCGTTCTGTTTCAATCGAAATTTATTCTCATCTTAGTTTATTTTATTTTAGTATTATCCCGTCCTTTTTTAAATTGTTCAGTATCGGAATTTAAGAAATGATATCCGAGTTAAATAATTTTAAATAATGGAAGTGAAACGTGTCTGTTTTGAAGTATGGTGATTTTATTCACAATTTACACATGCCTTCTTAGTAACAGGATGGTGGAAATATGTAATGACATTAGTGACCAGTATTAAATCATTTGCTTATATGATACATTCATATATATTTTATAAACAATGAATTGAAACCTATCAACTAAAAACTTTATATTGTTACAAATAAGAAATGTAGAGCAATTGGAATGATGTTCTGTACTGAGATTTTTTGTGAAGCTGAAAGATTTTTGCAGTTAAATTAGGCCTGTACTTTGTTTTGAAAGGGGTGGTTAACTCTTGACAATGAAGTACTACATTCACATGCAATAAGTTGTAATTGTTGTATGTTACCTTTTTCATTTTTATTGTTCATAAAATAAATAATATATAGTTCATAGTTCAGTAATGCATCATACAGTGCAGGGGTTTGGTTCGTCAAGAACAGTGCGTTAGGTACAACCGCTTTGGATGAACATGTGCTTTAAATGGGGATACATGAAACTAGCCATATAAAGTCTCCCATTAATACCTAAACATGTAAATGTTTAGACATAACACAAATACCTATACTTACATGAAATAAAAGAAATCCATTTAGACGTCATATAGAAAAATTTGTTGAAATTACTTTATTGTAAGTTACACACCCATGAATGGTGGTGGTGGTGATGTAAAGATGATAGAGATGAAGATGAAGGTTTTGATGATACTGATGCATTTGGAAGGTGAAGGCAACACAGGAGCAAAGTGTATATTGGCACACAGAACTAATTCACGTTCTGCAGACTGCATGTATTGATATTGTCAGTGATCTGAAAATTATTGCTCATATTTGTTTTTGTGAATACAGGCAAATCCACATTGTACAGACATGCATTGGACAAGGCTTTAATGTACCTGGTGTCTGTAGCGGCCATATTATGAATGACACTGTAGATGGAGCTCTGTAATGATTCATTGTAGCTGTCATGTATATATGTATAAATCCAGTATTGTTTGTGCCAGTTTACTAGAAGCATAACATTGGGTGGGGAGTTGTTAAGAACTGTCCATTGCATTGGGTTTTATTTGAAGCTTCTGTTTTAAGCAGTATGTGGTATTTCTTGTGGTTGGCTGGTAGTGATATATGTGTACATTTGTCTTTGTGTTGTGTGGTTGCAACATAGCTGCTTCAATGAGAATACCAACTGCCTTTTTTTACATTTTCTGTCATATTTTAGACATACATGTTTCATCGCCTTTACAAGCGTTATCAGTGTCTAGGTTACATATGTTTGGTTCATTACTTCTGCTTCAGTTGGTTTGTGATTTCCTTTATTTCATTTTGTCTTTTTTATTTGTTCGGTTCTCCTCTGTGTCTGATATTTCAAACAGACCATAACCACTGCCCGTCTATAAGACACAGTAACTGAATTTCTTTCAGCAATTTTATTTCAATATTATGACTGCATATTGCGATGTTCTGTGTTCGATGGTTGTGATGGTCAGTATGAAAAATCTGAGGTTTTTAAACATTTTGTTATTTATTTTCTGAAATACACATCTTGATGCATTAAATGACGGTTAAAATATCTTTCCCCTTTACACAACCTGGCTTCAAAATCAAAAGTTTTGATTTGTTATCATGATGCATGGTGAATATAACTTGAAATCTGGCTTCAAAATGTCTGCCAGAGACTGGGGATACTTTGATACTTTTCCCTTGTTTTAAGTTTTGTAGTGATTCAGATGAATGAACGGTTTAATTTTGTAACTTGCAATTTATTTCTTTTACTTTAGGTTGAGTGGAGGAGTTTTAATAAATGTGCACAGCTGTGAGCGTGACATACGTAACTGTAAAATATATCTGGCCTGCAATTGTGCGTAACTTACAAGCATGGTACCGTTTCACTCGACTGTTTCAGTAGTGGAAGATGCACTGTTTTATAAAGTGTATGGCTTTCAGATTTAATTAGAATTACTTGTCTTTGTAAAGACTTATTACTTCAAGCTGCAGAAAGAACAGCACACTCTTTTCCACGTTGCAAGAGAGGATTTCTCAAGAAAAGAAGATGAGGAGTAGTGCAGTTCGTTTCTTTCTTTAGTTCAGGGGCAGAGAGCATGTTTTCTGATAAATATGCGTTGCATAATGATGTGTAACTGTTTTAATGTTGCTGATGGCAGTTAATAATACATATCTCAAAAAAACCTCCCTGTAAGCACCGTTTCTTATCGTGACCAATTGAAATCAAACAATAATTTGAGGTTTTAGCATAAATGATTATCCTGCACAACTTAATTATGACATAAATATTTTTTTTTGTAAATTAGAGAGTATTTCTGACTCCACAAACATCCATATTGGCCCCACGGGCACGCCTAGCCCCCTGTTCAGTGGGTATGGAGGATTCTTTCCACAGTGGAGTGACTTTGGCATGATACTGACCACTCACTCCTTCAATAATTCATGTAATTACACCTTTACACCCCATATCTTAATGGTATGCTGCTTAATGAAGTACGGGGATAACCTTTCGTTGCACCTTATAGTTGATTTTGTAATTTCCGTATTTACCATTAAATATGGTACCAGTTTTATGTTAAGCATCCTGTTGTGTTATATAGACATATCAGTGAAATTACCACCATCAATACAACTTTTATTTCATGCATTTTCAGCAAATTATATTACTCAGGTAACATGTTTCGACCGATTTTGGTCATCTTCAGGCCTTGATTGTCGTAAAAGGTGAAAATATAGAATTGCATTCAGTGTGTTAAGTAATTGAGGTCTCAATTTTACATTCAGTATGGTACATGTTGATTATTATTTAATCTCTAATTAACTGTTGTTAAAAATGCGACGCCGATCCCAGTGGCCGCGCGGTGTAAGGCGTGGGTCTGCGGCCGCTCGCTTACTGGGATCGTGGGTTCGAATCCCGCCGAGGGCATGGATGTCTGTCTGTTGTGAGTGTTGTGTGTTGTCAGGTAGAGGTCTCTGCGACGGGCTGGTCCCTCGTCCAGAGGAGCCCTACCGAGTGTGGTGTGTCTAAAAAGTGTGATCGTGAAGCCTCTAAAAATGAGGGGGCCTAGGCCCCCAAGGGGCTGTCGAGCCATTGGAAAAAAAAAGTGACACAGTGTTTATAATATTAAAATATTTATTAGGCTTAAAAATTCTAGCCTGTATGCAACACATCCCAAATTGTAAAAATCTCAGGAAAATATAATACAAATAAAAATTTTAATGCAAAAAAAATATTTTAATATTATAAACATTATTTCACATTGGTAGAGTAATTGGTAAAGCGGGAATTATAAGCAGCATGTACCATATAGAATGTAAAACTCAGTTATTTAACATGTTGAATACAATTGTATGTTTTCAACTTTTATGATGATGGCCTGAAGATGACCAAAATCTGTCGAGACATGTTGCCTGAGTAATGTAATTTGCTGAAAATACATGAAATAAATGTTGTATGGACGGTATCAAAGATGGTACATTTTATGCCATGTAAAGATTTGAATGTCCTCCTGTATCATGCTTACGGAATCGCCCAGTCGCAAGTCATTTGTTAATGAACTTCTCACATTACCATATTTTCTGTAACTCTCACATGGTTGCTGTTGGGGTTATTTGAAAAGTGCCTCCTTTAATGTTTGTAGCCCTTAACAATTACCCATTTGTCATCTACAAGCTTTGTGTTATGAATGTGGAAGTTAAAAATTTGTCAGATTAGCAGATACGTTCAGCAGAAGTGATTGTGCTGTTGATACAAGATTGGTCTTATCTGTTGGGGGGATTGGAAATTGTTGAAAGCGAGTATGTGGGTTGCGATCAGTAGAGAAAATCTCTTACCTCCTAAAGAGATTTGTTGCCTGATTGTCATTTATAATCTTGTAATCCATTTCACTTGCTGTATTGTTTCTAAAAGAGGCGCTGTCTAGATGTTACTTAAAAATTGAGCTACTATATCGCATTTCGCTTGCTGTATTGTTTCTAAAAGAGGTGCTGTCTAGATGTTACTTAAAAATTGAGCTACTATATCGCATTTCGCTTGCTGTATTGTTTCTAAAAGAGGTGCTGTCTAGATGTTACTTAAAAATTGAGCTACTATATCGCATTTCGCTTGCTGTATTGTTTCTAAAAGAGGTGCTGTCTAGATGTTACTTAAAAATTGAGCTACTATATCGCATTTCGCTTGCTGTATTGTTTCTAAAAGAGGCGCTGTCTAGATGTTACTTAAAAATTGAGCAACTATATCGCATTTCGCTTGCTGTATTGTTTCTAAAATAGGTGCTGTGTAGATGTTACTTAAAAATTGAGCTACTATATCGCATTTCGCTTGCTGTATTGTTTCTAAAAGAGGTGCTGTCTAGATGTTACTTAAAAATTGAGCTACTATATCGCATTTCGCTTGCTGTATTGTTTCTAAAAGAGGTGCTGTGTAGATGTTACTTAAAAATTGAGCTACTATATCGCATTTCGCTTGCTGTATTGTTTCTAAAAGAGGTGCTGTGTAGATGTTACTTAAAAATTGAGCTACTATATTGCATTTCACTTGCTGTATTGTTTCTAAAAGAGGTGCTGTCTAGATGTTACTTAAAAATTGAGCTACTATATCGCATTTCACTTGCTGTATTGTTTCTAAAAGAGGTGCTGTCTAGATGTTACTTAAAAATTGAGCTACTATATCGCATTTCGCTTGCTGTATTGTTTCTAAAAGAGGTGCTGTCTAGATGTTATTTAAAAATTGAGCTACTATATCGCATTTCACTTGCTGTATTGTTTCTAAAAGAGGTGCTGTGTAGATGTTACTTAAAAATTGAGCTACTATATCGCATTTCGCTTGCTGTATTGTTTCTAAAAGAGGTGCTGTCTAGATGTTATTTAAAAATTGAGCTACTATATCGCATTTCACTTGCTGTATTGTTTCTAAAAGAGGTGCTGTGTAGATGTTACTTAAAAATTGAGCTACTATATCGCATTTCGCTTGCTGTATTGTTTCTAAAAGAGGTGCTGTCTAGATGTTACTTAAAAATTGAGCTACTATATCGCATTTCGCTTGCTGTATTGTTTCTAAAAGAGGTGCTGTCTAGATGTTATTTAAAAATTGAGCTACTATATCGCATTTCACTTGCTGTATTGTTTCTAAAAGAGGTGCTGTGTAGATGTTACTTAAAAATTGAGCTACTATATCGCATTTCGCTTGCTGTATTGTTTCTAAAAGAGGTGCTGTCTAGATGTTATTTAAAAATTGAGCTACTATATCGCATTTCACTTGCTGTATTGTTTCTAAAAGAGGTGCTGTGTAGATGTTACTTAAAAATTGAGCTACTATATCGCATTTCGCTTGCTGTATTGTTTCTAAAAGAGGTGCTGTCTAGATGTTACCTACAAATTGAGCTACTATATCGTGATAGAATCTCATGTTCATGGCAAGCAAAGTACTAATTATTGCTGCAGAAATTAATTCATCTTTATTTTGTAGACATACTTCACATTAGGAGTCACACTGCAGCATATAGCTGTGATATTTATCTGATAGGTTTATATGAGTAATGGCTGTTAATGTAGGTTTCATATTCACGCGGTTGAGTACTCATTCTTGACTAGACCAAGCCTGTTTCAATCTATTTATTTGAATAGCGCGGTTATGGAAAAAAAATTTTGGAAAGGCTTATGATAAGGGTGTTTTATATCAGGATAGTATTCACCAGGCTCCACATTTTCCAAAAACCTAGAAGCCGCGTCCAAATTCTAGGCGCTAGACGGTGACACAAAGCGAGTTCCATACTGAGTACCCACAATTCTAGAGTGACCTGTGACCCTAACCGTTACCTGGCGCTTTCTGGTCGACGCATTGAACTGATGCACGTTTTTATGTAAGGACGGAAAAACTGCAGTGATTATGCTGAGAATATTAGGCGCCGCTGTACAAAATTAAATTGCCTGGTGAGATATGCGCTCTTCTGGGATATCACGCCACGTCGTGTGGTAATTGTTTGCAGACGTTTCGGGACAACGTATCGGCCCCATCTTCGCGGGTCAAGAGTCCGGTGACCCGTGAAGATGGGACCGATACGTTGTCCCGAAACGTCGGTAAACAATTACCACACGACGTGGCGTGATATCCCAGAAGAGCGCAGATCTCTCATTAACATCGCGGCGGAAGCCTGAAATAAAGGTTAATTGCCTGGTGTTTGTACGCCCCTGGGTTACGCTGAAATTACTTACAATGCTAAATGCTTGAACATGACCGTTAATGTATCCATATGAATGCAGGCTCTAGACTCAAATACATTTTACTGTGCATAGATATAAATTTCTGTGTTTCAGTTTACTGCTACTGGCATTCTGTGTCAGAGGTCGACAAATGTATTGACATTTTGAGAAATACTAAACATTTTTAGGGGCTTTACGTAAAGTGATTGCCAATAACTGGCAGATTCGAGAATGCATCACTAAAACACGTGTCATTATCTTTATGGGGAACTTGCGTGGATGTTGGATCGGTGAATGTATGTATGTATGTATTACAGCTTAGTAAAATTCAAGAACATTCTTGCTGTTTGCGAATATTCCTTTTTCCATTTGTGTGAAAATTCTAGTGTTCTACTTAATTGAATCAAAATTTTCCAGACGTGAGGTGTGTATGTATATATATATATATATATATATATATATATATATATAGGGCATACACAAAAGAATGGTGCGGTTTTAATAGTGTTCACTATTAAAACCGCACCATTCTTTTGTGTATGCCCTGTATATATAGCATGTCCTTCAGTCTGTGTGCAATGGCGACCTAATTTGTTCTTTGGCGTAATAATTGTGTTGAAATATCTGTGACGTGAGGCAGTTATGTTGGTAATACTGAGCAATGTGTTGGACTAAGAGATCTTTTAAGTATAAGGCCATTTTTGTATCGACTAAAGATAACTGGTATTGAAACATTAAAAGATAATTCCAAACAGGGTGCTGATATGGAGACGACGAACATGATCGAGGCACGATGTGCATTACAGTGCGTCTTGGTAGCTGCGTCAAAGTTGTGGGCACTAAATTATGTCACGAGTATATTCCGCCCATATTGAAGGCGAAGTTTGTTAAAATATGAAAAAACGGCGCTTCTTAAGCATGTCATATATCCGGGTGATAAGCCCGTGGGAATTTTCTGCTACTGTACTAATAACCATGTCTTTTAACCCTATAAAGTCGAGTGGTTACTATATGTACCACCATGTTTAACATTCACAAATTCTACGTTCTGCCCACACAGTGTATTTATGTGTTTTGTGTGGATCTCAGAACAAACAGCGATTATTTCACTGTACAGCATTAACTGACTGGTTTGTATAACTGAGACGGAGTGTGTTTACTGCGCGGTACGGAGTGAGTCCTTTAAAGCCCAGTGGTTACTATATGTACCACCATGTTTAACATTCACAAATTCTACGTTCTGCCCACACAGTGTATTTATGTGTTTTGTGTGGATCTGAGAACAAACAGCGATTATTTCACTGTACAGCATTAACTGACTGGTTTGTATAACTGAGACGGAGTGTGTTTACTGCGCGGTACGGACTGTATTTATGTGTTTTGTGTGGATCTCAGAACAAACAGCGATTATTTCACTGTACAACATTAACTGACTGGTTTGTATAACTGAGACGGAGTGTGTTTACTGCGCGGTACGGACTGTATTTATGTGTTTTGTGTGGATCTCAGAACAAACAGCGATTATTTCACTGTACAACATTAACTGACTGGTTTGTATAACTGAGACGTAGTGTGTTTACTGCGCGGTACGGAGTGAGTCCTTTAAAGCCCATTGGTTACTATATGTACCACCATGTTTAACATTCACAAATTCTACGTTCTGCCCACACAGTGTATTTATGTGTTTTGTGTGGATCTCAGAACAAACAGCGATTATTTGGAATCGTATAAACTTTTGACAGGAAAAAGTCGTAATGAATATAAGTGGTAAAGCCAGTGATTGTTTCCCTATACAACATTAACTGAGCGAACCGAGACAGAGCGTTTACTGCGCAGTACGAACTGAATCTTTAAGTACGTGTAATTCAGGTTAATTTTAGTCTTAGAAGGGTTAGTGTTCTGAATGGAAATAAATCCATTATTTGTGAGTAGTTATTCGTGTTCATGTAATAGGGGCCGATAAAAAAGACTCTCATTGATTACCGGCTTTACGATTTTATCTGCAAATCGTATGTTCACGAACGTAATTAATTGACGTACTGACATCGGTAATACTGTCATGGAGCAGTAAATAAATATTTATTTTGACAGAACTCGTAAGATGTCTGCAGATGACGAAATGTTTATGAACTAGGCCTGACTCGTTAGACATTATCGGTATGTATTGTGGAAATATTTACATTTCTTTACGAGCTGACCGACTGTGTTTGGGCGAGTTCTCAAAATTTGCAAAAAACGACTATTAGTTCCGTCATGTCCGTCTGTCCACATGGAACAACTCAGCTCCCACTGGACGGATTTTCGTGAAATTTGATATTTGTGGATTTTTTCGAAAATCTGTCGGGGGGGGGGGGGGAGGGAGGAGAAATTCAAGTTTGATTAAAATCTGACTTTAGATGAAGACCTATTTAAAGTGCTCCCTAGAACAGGTCACGAAGGCCCAGAGGGGGAGTAGAGGTATAGCTCTACTCTTTCTTTAACCTCGGCGCTAGATGGGGGTGGGTGGTCAACTCCACGCCCCGGCCGCTTTACCCCCGGGAAAGAGACTGGGTACCCATTGTATAGGAGGCTGGCTGGGCCCCAGGGCCGGTCTGGACGGCTGCGAAAAATCTCGCCCCCACCGGGATTCGATACCCGGACCGTCCAGTCCGTAACGAGTCGCTATACCGACTGAGCTATCGCGAGAAGACCTATTTACATTTATGATATCTCGCGGAATTCTTCTCAGAATGAGAAATGTTTGAGGAGTTGCAGAAAAAATCAAAACGCAATTTTATGTTAATATTTTCCCCCCAAAAACCGTGCCGTTTACGAGATAATGTGGAAAAATATGGTAAGAGCCAGACAGGCCACAGATGGCAATAATAATACGGCGCATGCGCTTTGCATGCCGGATAACGTAAGGCAAGGATACAGACACACACTCATTATATTTAATACTTATTGCTTTTCCACTACAACATTGGTTATGCGAACGCGCCTGTAAAGTTATACGTAGGCTACATTACCTGTTTAGTTTTGGATTGCAGGCAGGCGTGTACGTACCTCGTCTGTATGATAGCGTTCAACCGTTGCTTGGCTTGAAACAGGTCCAACCAACTTTCTCTTGCCTGCTTTGCTCAGGCCTGCGATCTTCTGACTGCGAATGCACCCCCCTCCCCCCCCCCCCCCCAAATCATTCCACCGTGATTGCATTACCTTTTCCTGCTGTGTAACACAACAGTGTCTTGGCTGTTTGTCGATAATAGTTGACGGGTTTTTTCCTCCGATATTGGGATGATAATATGTAGGTAGATAAAGTGAAAGAACCGTAAATACGAGTATCTGAGAATGTTGGTTCGACCGGAACGTCGGCATTCGATTATGTCTGTTGCGTAATCAGGACGTTTTTCTCTTCTCCAGTGTGTTCACATCTACTCTGGTTTCCACCCAGCCTCGTATTCAGTTGGTACCAGGGGGTCGTTTTCCCTGCCGGTTAAGCGGCCAAGGCGTGTAGCTGACCACTCACAATATAGTGCCGAGGTTAAGAATGAGTGGACCTATATCTCCATTCCCCCCATATGCTTTCATGGCGTTCGTGGGCACAACTTTAACTGTAATTTAATTAAATTTAAAACTGTTACTGTTATCTTATGTGGGTTTAAATTAGCCTGCTAGTAAAGTGTAAAGGCTTTGAATTCGGAGTTGTATGAGTGGGGGTTTTTTTTTGTGTACATAATTGGATATTTCGTAATTAACACAGTATTTAAAATTGAGCTTAATTAAGTACACGACGATCCCAGTGGCCGTGCGGTCTAAGGCGTGGGTCTACGGCCGCTCGCTTACTGGGACTGTGGGTTCGAATCCCGCCGGGGACATGGATGTCTGTCTGTTGTGAGTGTTGTGTGTTGTCAGGTAGAGGTCTGTGCGACGGGCTGATCACTCGTCCAGAGGAGTCCTACCTAGTGTGGTGTGTCTGAGTGTGATCGTGAAGCCTCGAAAAATAACGAGGCCTAGGCCCCCTAAGGGCTGTCGAACCATATGGGGGGGGGGGATTATGTACACGGATGACTTCGCGGGTTCGATTCCCGATGGTGTCACTGGAATTTTTCACTGACATAATCCTTTCAGTCGCACTATGACCCTGGGGTCGACTCAGCCTCTAACAGAAATGAGTACCAGGAATCTTTCCTGGGGGGTAAAGGCGGCCGGTGCGTAGGGCTGACAACCTTACCAACTTCATGTGTCTATAAATCTGTGAGCCTCAACCTCCTGGAACCCTAAGGGCCTGTCCAGGCCTGTAATGGGATTGCTTTACCTTTACACGGATGACTAACCTTTTGGCAAGTTTCCACTGAAAAGAAGTTTCGAAAACGCGGTTAGTAAGTTTGTTATGTGTATCTGCTTGTAGCAGCTGGTGAACTGGTGAGCGGATTTGTATGGGATCTCATTTTGGGGTGCCCATTTTAGTTACGTTCTGACAGCAGCGATGGAGACTACGAGATGTGAATGCGTTTCTGAGCGCGTCTTGATCGTAACGTGCCAAACATCGATCATATCACTCGTCGCTCACTTCATGGAGCAGATTGCCTGCGACCCTTAATAGTTGCTGCGTTATTCAAGAAATTCCTCACATTTAATGGAACCCGAAGGTTCATTGCCGTGTTCACAACAGCCCGCCACTTGTCTGTGTCCTGAACCAAATTAATCCAGCGTCCTCCTACCCAGTTTCTTTAACGTTCTTTTCAGTATTATCCTGCCATCTATATCTAGGTCTCCCATGTGATTACTTATTCAGGTTTCCCCACCAAAACCCCGTATACATTTTTACCCCCATGCGTTACACATGCTCCGTCCGTCTCACCCCCCTTGATGTTACCACCTGAACGATATTTGGTGAGGAGTACAGACCATGAGGCTGCTCATTATGCAGTTTTCTCCAGCCTCTATTACTTTGTCCCTGTTAGGCACACACGTCTAACGTCCTGTACTTATGTCTTCCTGTTCACGCCCATCTGAAACAAAAGCAAAATTATAGTTCTGTATATTTTAATCGTATGGATCTTCAAGGAGTGGGATGGGAGAGCGTGGACTGGATTGATATGGCTCAGGATAGGGACAGGTGGCGGGTTGTTGTGAATGCGGTAATGAACCTTCGGGGGTTCCATAAAACGCGGGGAATTTCTTGACTAGCTGACGACCTGTTAGCTTCTCAAGAAGGACTCTGCTCCATGGAGTTAGTTAGTTAGTTAGTTATATTTCAATCTTAATGTTTTTGGACTACAGACAGTAAGACACAGGATTCTGAACCGAATGGTAGCAGGCATTGTCTGAGTTATGTCCCAATTTCTTCATGAATTCAATTTTGATTTGTTAGGGCTATTATCAGACATGTGAACTTTGACACACCTTCAAAGGATTTATTACCTGTCTTTTATATTGTGATTTGTCCTTCATTCTGTTCACGAGACGTCAACATATAGTTTTCTCACTGCTAAACCGCACTCCTTACTAACTAACTAACTCCATGTAGCACAGTCCTTCTTGAGAAGCTAACAGATCGTCAGCTAGTCAAGAAATTCCCCGCATTTTATGGAACCCGAAGGTTCATTACCGCACTCACAACAGCCCGCCACCTGTCCCTATCCTGAGCCATATCAATCTATTCCATGCCCCCCCATCCCACTTCTTGAAGATCAATTTTAATATTATCCTCCCATCTACGCCTGGGTCTTCCAAGTGGTCTCCTTCCCTCAGGTCTCCCCACCAAAATCCTATATGCACCTCTCTCCTCACCCATACGTGCTACATGCCCTGCCCGCCTCATTCTTCTTGATTTGATCACCCGAATAATAGTTACTAGCGACTAAAAAAGCTTCTGTGTTTTCCCTTCATAGTATATATGCTTTCACGCAATAAATTAACAACATCAGCGTAAACCAGAAGGCGGTGTAGCTCATTCAATTACAACTCCTCCTGTTTTCTTAAAACTTTCTAGTGGCACATTGAAGTCAAATTTGAAAAGCAATGGCGATAAAGCATCTACTTGTTTGAGACCATTCTGGGTAGAAGTTGTATCGGACAAATGTGTGCCCATCTGGACATTCCTGTAGGTTGTATTTAAACATGCTTCAGTTAACGCCACTGCTAAACTTAATGAGAATTTAATACAGAAACTTTTGCTTGACTGATTCAAAGGCTTTGTTGAATTTTATATTGTGCTTTGTTGAAGTTTGTAAATATCTTGCATCGCCCGATTGTATCCCCAAATTGTTTTCCAAAATACTTGATGAATGCAGATTGGGATCAGTAGTTGATATGTTACGTCTGAATCCCACCAGTTTATTTGCCGATCTTCTTTGGGATAGCTGCGTCATGTACGTTCGTTGAGGATGATTTAGGTGCATTGGTGGCATTTATTTGATCATATCAGTCTCTTGTCGTATCCGCCCCTTTTTAAACTGCCATTGGACGCTATAACATTCTGTTGAAAGCCAAACGGCAACATTCCATATTCTTCTGTATGATATACAGCCTGCGGGTATGTCGCATGTTACAGGATGTGCATGTAGGATCACTGTGTTCGAACCTCAGATCCATCTAGGGACTAATACAGGTGAGGGAAATGTCTATGTGCACCTTAAGTAGGATATAGGCTAGAGTGGGAGTCACAGTGAATCTACAACGCTTACAGTTCCAATAAGTGTCTAAAGAGACCCCCACGGGCATGTGACAGAGGTCGTGTATGTCAGCTACAGTGTTTCGTGCACGGGAACTCTCTGAAGCGCCCTTCTTGTACGGCTGAACAGGGACTTTTCGCAAACCCTGTATATACCGCTACAGTTTCGAACTTGATATGAATCGTACGTAATTAAGTTAACTTCGACACGGATGGCAGATGATTTCTGTACTGATAATGCGGCCTGTTTGTATGTGTTCAAATATTTGTGTGGAGCAAAGAGAAGACTGCAGAAAGCGCACTGTCACACGGTACCCTTGTCCTCTGATCGCAAATTGTGCTGTTGTGTACGCAAAAAAAAAAAAAAGAACTGTTTGTCTTTCTAAAATATACATATTATATATACACACACACACACAGTCGCCCTCGGTGGACTAGTGGTTAGCGTGCTCGCCACTGGACCCAAGGTTCGCGGGTTCGATTCCGACCGAGGGCGATGGATTTTTAAGGGTGATAAAAAATCCGGAGCACCACTTCCTTCGGAGGGGAAGTAAAGCCGTCGGTCCCATGTCGTAGATTTACCTTCGGGCATAAGTTCCGTACTGAGGACTCGCAGTTGTGGAGTGACCTTTGAACCTCACTGTTATCTGGCGCTTTCTGCTCGGTGCATTGAACTGATAACACTTTCATATGTGAGAAAAAAAAACTGCAATAATAATGCTGAAAATATTAGGTGGCACTGTAACAAATATAGTCTCCCGGACGACTAGGCGCCCTGGATTTGTGCACCCCTACTGTAAATGGAGTCGGTCCTCCTGAATCAAACACAGAAAGGAAACCTGAATCTTCACACAAGGCACATTGCACATAAAACATTACGAACAGCATTAAGGCCCGGTGCACACATCCGTTTTTCTAACATGCGGTGACGCTGCGTTGCCGCTGCGGGGCCGTAGCAAGCGTGTTCAAACCAACGCAATAGATGGACGTACGGTGACACAACGTCGACGGAGGTATGTGTGCACTGCCCAACTGACTTCAGTGTATCCCACACCGTAATTACGGCAACGCAGCGTCACCGCACGTTAAAAAAACGGATGTGTGCACCGGGCCTAAGAGGCTTAAGAATTCAAGAAAGCACCTATGAAGGTTATAATGCGATAAGCAATGTCCTTATAAAGTTTCAGATACACAGCAATGAAAATAGAGTCGTCAACACGCTGAGGACAAAATTGTAAATAAGGTTTAAGAAGGTGGTAATGAAGAGAACCATGTATTGAATTGAAACTGTCGTGCTTATCGGTGTATAAATATGCTCTGAATTAGTGTTAAATGTAATTTACTGCGCTTGCTGTGACTCATTCATACATTGAAGAGCTTGCCTTGTAAACTGATGTAATGTTACATACGTCCAAAAACTCAGTCAAGGACGAGAACGCCGTACAGTTTAGATTATGTTTAACAGATTATGTTCGTTATATATATATATTGTAGGCGCGTTCGCTAATCTGAGAAAAGCGACTATTAGCTCCTTCATGTCGTATCTGTCCGCTTGGGAAAACTCGGCTTCCACTGGACGGATTTTCATGAAATTTGATATTTGATAAATTTTAGAAAATCTGTCGAGAAAATTCAAGTTTGTTTAACATCTGACAAGAATAACGTGTACTTTACATGAAGACCTTTGTAAATTTACGATATCTCGCTGAATTCTTATTGGAATGAGAAATATTTCAGACAAAATTTGTAGAGAAAATCAAAACACACATTTCATATTCAATAAATTTTTCCCGAAAATCGTGCCGTTTATGAGATAATGTGGACAAATATGGTACAGCCAGACAGACCACAGATGGCAGTATAATACGGCGCATGCGCTTTGCATGCCGGATAAGGCAATAATAGACACATAATATTTAATAACTTACTGCTTTTCCACGAACAGTGGTTACGCGAACGCGCCTGAATGTTACGTATACGTACATTGCCTGGTTTAACAGATTCTGTAAAGCGGCAATGTCATAGCTGAACAGCTCAGTAATTGCATTGTGCATGTCAAATACGGGCATACACAAAAGAATGGTGCGGTATCAATTGAATAAACCATATAAACCGCACCATTCTTTTGTGTATGCCCTGTATTAGTTTTGTGACCGTCAGGTTTGCAGATAGTCTGCACATGGTAGTGTACATTTACCGCTGAAATGTTGTCGAGAAGTTTATGAATTGCTTTTATCAGGTACCGAAGTTACTGCATGGAGCTTTACCTACGTTGTGACTTGGTTTTTAACCACACGGACAACCGAACGTGTATTTACTGTATATTGGAAGTATATGAGCCGGGATGTAAGTTTCGAGGTGCTAATGACAGTGAAGATTCATGTAGTAGTCTTCCGTTTATTGACAGGGTATAGCGTGGTAGGATCCCAGTGGCCGCGTGGGTCTGCGGCCGCTCGCCTGCTGCGACTGCGAGCTCGAATCCCACCGAGGGAATGGATGTCTGTTGTGTGTGTTGTCAGGTAGACCAGTGGTATTCAACCTTTTTTGTTCGCGTACCCCCAGATATAATTTCTCTTCAACTTTGTACCCCCAAAGTTGTTGGTGCATAATTCAAGTTATACACAGTCTATAATCTACATCTAAAATAATTTAAATAAATTACATCCAAAATAATGTATTAAATAATAAGTTTTAAATGAGAAAATGGAGAGTCAAGCTATTAAATAATAACAAATATATTGTATGCACTATGTGGAATAAAATGAAACTAGCCGCCAGATAAGAATCGCATAAAGGAGAGAGAGAGAAAAAAATGGCGCTCCCAAATCGCATGTCCTTACGTCCGGGTCTCTTGTGGCTAACCCTAAATCTGGCCCTGATTATTCAGTGTTTATCATGAAATAATACTTTTTTTTTAATTTTACGTACCCCCTAAGATGTCTTCGCGTACCCCAGGTTGAATACCACTGAGGTAGAGGTCTCTGCGTCGGGCTGATCACTCGTCCAGAGGAGTCCTACCGAGTGTGGCGTGTCTGAGTGTAATCGTGAAGCCTGGATAATGAGGATGCCTTTGCCCACCAGGAGCTATGGCGCCATGAGAAAGATGGTAGGTGGTTACCACCGGTGTGTTCGAAACCGGGATTAGGATCCCGGTTAGAGCAGAAACTTCCTCTTTGTAACGGTGTTCATAACCGCAGGATTTACTGATCCGCATAATCCCAATTTCGACCTCGGTGGACTAGTGGTTAGCGTGCTCGCCACTGGACCCAAGGTTCGCGGGTTCGATCCCGACCGAGGTCGATGGATTTTTAAGGGTGATAAAAATCCTTCGGAGGGGAAGTAAAGCCGTCGGTCCCATGTCAAGAATTCCATGTAAAAGAACCTACGGAATAAAAATGTTTCGTAAGCTAAATTGCCTCAATTTCTCACCCTCAGTCTCCTGACTGCCTGCCAGATGGCTCTGGCGGACACATCAGGATCGATAGAAAGTAGCGCGGCTAGTTGCCAGTCACCAACTGCCACAAATGCGCACGACTTAGTAACCTCGAAAAGAGGAGGCCGCCATATAGGGCTGTTGAGCCATGGTTATTATTATTATTATAATCCCCAACTGAGTGCCGACAGAACAGGGTAAAGAATCTTTGACACAAGCCTAAAGAACGGTGTCACCTCGTGCAGCCACATAAATTGCGATAGCATTTAAAACTGGCCATGATTGAGACACAACTGATTACACAGTGTTTGCGTAAAGCTCCTTGATTTCTAGACAAAATCCTTGGTGCCTATTAAGAGTTCATCATTGACCTTGTTGTTCTCTCTCCATGTAGGTCACCTTCGAATGTTTTTAAAACGCCATTGCATTACTTATAAGTAGAAACACGCCATGTTTAATTATAAAATATTTAATATCTCTTTTGTTGCTTGGGAAGTGACATTAGTTAAAGGTAATGTATGTTTTGTAGCCGATCCGAGTGGCCGTGCGGTCTAAGGCGTGGGTCTGCGGCCGCTCGCTTACTAGGATCGTGGGTTCGAATCCCACCGGGGGCATGGATGTTTGTGTTGTGTTTGTTGTAAGGACGGTAGCATGGAACGTAAAGTGACATGAAGGACGAAAGGATTTAAACAGTACAAAAAAATGGATCAAAGGGGAAAAACCCCGGACAGGAAAAAAAAAATCCCACCGGGGGCATGGATGTCTGTCTCTTGTGAGTGTTGTGTGTTGTCAGGTAGAGGTCTCTGCGACGAGCTGGTCCTCGTCCAGAGGAGTCCTACCGAGTGTGGTGTGTCTGAGTGTGATTGTGAAGCCTCGAAAAATGAGGCGGCTAGGCCCCCAAGGGGCTGTGGAGCCATTGGAAAAAGAAATGTATGTTTTGTGGGACGAATCTGATATAAAGTGGTGTTTCCCTTCAATAACGCTGTCTTAAGCGGCTGTGGGCATAACCACCTTTGTTGATGAACGAAGAAAAAATAGCGGACGTGGTGACTTTTATGACGAATTAATAATGCAAGTTGAAATAGTGTTATTGTGATCATGTAATAGAGATAAATATTACTGTTGAACAGTAGCTGTAATTGATATATTATGATACACATGGAATTTAAGCATTTTTAGGCGAGTCCCATAGTACCAGGAAGTCCCTATTAGCGTAATCCTGTCCGTGTCTGTTCGAACGTGTCGTCGCGGCTCCTACTGGACGGATTTCTATGACATTTGGTATTGTGGGAGTTGTATGAAAATGTGTCGAAAAATCCAAATTTGGTTATACAAACTGGCAAAAATATCGGGCACTTTGCATGAAGAGCTGAGTATGTTTTATTGTTGCCGGTGGCATTCAGATAGCCATAAAAGCGCTCTCTTCGAGTGAAATGATACCAGGCTGTTAGGATAGCCGTCGAGGTATAAACATTATGCCAACGCGCGGCACAGTGTTACGTTATACGTACATTGCCTATCTGGTTAAACCCAATGCTAAATTTTTATGAATATGCTGTCTGGTTTAATCATGTATTTTAATTAACCGTTTTACCTTTCGGTCCCATGGCAAGGTTATTAATTTTCCGACGTTTCGAAGGGACATAGAGCCTTCATATTCAAGGGTTGAGGAATCGTAAAAGGATTATTCTTCTAGGAATTCTGGTTTGAAATTGCCATGGATATTCTTATTAAGCAGTGCTCGTTAAAGTGGGATTGTGAGCAGGCAAGTCACAAGGACATAAGTTCGAATTACATTTTTCCCCACTTCTGTGCCATCTACTATGAAGGCAGTATAGGCAATGAAAAAATAAATATTTAAGAACTGCTTCATACGGACGAACAAGTTGGATATAGAGTCCTCCCCAGTTTCTGTGCCAATTACCGTGAAGACTACCAGAAATGTTAAAAAAGGTAGGAATGATAACCGTAATGAAACCAGTGTTACGTGTGTGGTAGTTCAGTTTGTATGAGTGCGTGTGTTACTGCCAACGCCTTCATTTGTACAATCATTTTATGGCTTGATAAGATATGAAGGAATAACACTTTGTACTTACTTCTTTGTATATGATAGCGCTGTATTTATGAACGGCCACTGCTTCCTGGGTGGCGCACTTTTACGCCCTTCTGTTACACATTCCCCATTACACAAGATTCTGAAAACAGTTAGCACCAAACTTACTCACATGTGTTACGTGTATTTTATGAGCCGCGTTGGTCACTTAATGGTACAGACACTGTGTTAACTAACCTTGATTTCGGGCCGTGCCATGGCTCAGGCGGTTAGTCGCCGGCCTCTCACCACGGAGGCCCGGGTTCGATCCCAGGTCAAGTCCATGTGAGATTTGTGGTGGACAAAGTGGCACTGGGACAGGTTTTTCTCCGAGTTGTCGGTTTTCCCCTGTCAATTTCATTCCACTGGTGCTCCATTACTTGTAAAACTTGGTAAAAAAACTGCTCATCCTCATCTTCATCTTCATCACAGGGTTGCACAATAAGCCTTAAGGCTGCGGTGCGTCCGTAGCATCTGCTGCGGGGCCCCCTCACAAAAAAAAAAAAAAACCTTGATTTCAGGCTTCCGCCGCGATGTTGATGAAATCTGTGGTCTTCTGGGTAATTACACGGCGTCGTGTGGCAATTATTTACCGACGTTTCGGGACAACGTATCGGTCCCATCTTAACGGGTCAAGATTCCAAGTAGGAATTTGGAATCTTGACCCGTGAAGATGGGACCGATACGTTGTCCCGAAACGTCGGTAAATAATTGCCACACGACGCCGTGTAATTACCCAGAAGACCACAGATTTCACTGTGTTACTAGTTTAGACGGTGGATGTTGCGAAGACTGGGGGGAAAGGAGCTTAGTTTGGACATTGACTCCGTGCATCACGGCCACTTCCTCAAAATCTAACAGTTCGTCAGGTAATCAAGAAATTCCCCGCGTTTTGTAGCACCCAAAGGCTCATCACCGCATTCACAAGAGCACGCCACTTGTCCTTATCCTGATCCAGATAAGTCCAGTCGACGCCTTTCTGATTTCTTTAAGATCAATTTTCATATTATTATACCATCTACGGTTAGGTCTTCCAAGTGACTGTTTCCGACGCAGCTAGGTAAAGTGGAAAGGGATCTGATTCTAATTGTTGGAGAAACTGAATAAGTTAGAAAAGTAATGTACTTACGAAGCACATGACAGTTTTGTGATCTTGCTGTGCCGGTATCTTACGGTTCCGTCCCTCCTGGTCTCCCGCTTCGAAGGGTGGTCATCACTTTGCGGTCGCAGTGGCCGTAAGATGGACTGTTTTCCTCTCAGTTCCATGTCCACCGGTCCTACTGGTTCGGGCTGAGCGTTCGTGTCTATAAACCTTACCGTATCTTCACCCTAATCAATTTAACCCTGAAAATGGAGGCGCAGTGTGTTGCTCCGAAACTCTAGTATGCATTTTGAGAACTACGTGATGCCACAGGGACAGCTTAGACAGTATAGTGACTACGCTACGGGCTGGGCGATCCGGGGTTCGAATCCCGGTAGGGGCAAGATATTTTTCTGTTTTCCGAAACGCCCAGGCCGGCTGTGGGGCAAACTGGCCTTTTTGAGTTTGTATCGGGGTTCTTTTCCAGGGATAAAGCGGCCGGAGCGTGAAGCTGTCATCCATCGAGCGCCGAGGTTAAGAATGAGTGGAGGTATACCTCTCCTCCCCTGTATACGTTCATGTGTTGGACAGGGAAGACTTCATATTTTTACGTGTTGTCACGACTCGGATGAATGATGTGGAAAACAGCGCCGTGAAAATCAGAATTTTAAATTCCGAATTTGTTTCACCTGTGAAAATAGTGACATGTAATTATCGATCTGGAAAAAGAGATCAAAAATTTAAATTTATTAATTTGCTTTACACTTAGTTGACTCCTGTGCCTTCACGGTCAGAAGTATTCCATCTGTTTCAAATAACGCCCGGCGAATTGATCGGTCGTGGAATGTATATCTTTTGCATTAGGAGAATTTTACATGCTGAAGATGACAGGATTCTTGGCTTGTCTGTTAAAATCTTTGGATCATTGAAGCCTTGTTTATTATACGTAACTTGCCATAGGTTATTGAGGTCTGTGAACTTCATCGACATGAATTATTGAGCAAAACTGAGCGGTCAATTATATGCATACATCTCGAGGTGGAGGCTGGGATCTGTTATGATGTGACAGACACCTGTACACAGACTGTTAACTACCCAGGCCAGGTTGAAACTGCAAGTAAATTGATGTATCCCGTCAAGGACAGCTACAATATTTAAATCCTGAATAACGTATCTGTACCCCCCAAGAAGAAGGAACGATTAAGAATTAATTTCTACTTAGATTTTCCCGTTGTATGGTTCTTTCTGTTTTGTTGTACTAATGCATAGTATTTTGAGTTTTCTTTAGATTTTTGGAAAATTTATGAACCCTACACTAGTATTTAAATCCTGATAAAATATGATACATTTGTAGTGATGAAGTACATTGTCTTAGTAACGTCGGAGCCTTGTTGTGTTATAAAATATATCGAGATGTTATGTATGTAGTCAAAATGTATTTCACTTATTAGTTTAATTATTTTTATTTAATTAATTTTTTAATTTTAATTCTAACAACATACACAACATCTCGATGTATTTGGATCCTAACACGGTTGCGACGTTGTTATGACATAATGTATTTTATCGGTACAAATATATTATATTTTATCAGCGTTTTAAATATTGGTGTTGCTCCCTGAAGATGTCGGTCGACTGCCGAAATATGTAAGGAGAAAATACTGTATCATTATGTATATTTTGTGTGTGCAAATTTTTGGTTTTATAATATGAAAAATGTAGTTGTGTTTTATGGATATGATAACTGGTTTATTGTACACAGGCTATTTACAAGTGTGTCCTCTTATTCGGTTTGAACTGCCCACATATTGTTACTAAATATATTGTTGCCATGTTGTAATTTTGCAACACATTTTTCAGTGGGGTGGGTGTTAAGTAGGGCTGTTAGGTTGTGAATGTTGACGTAAGTTTTCAGGTCGGGTGTTGCAACGCACTTCATCCACTTTCGCAAACATACGATCGGATTTTACAGTAATGTTGTTAGCTGTTGTACAGTACATCAACATGATCATAGTGCTAAGAGTGGCCATGGGGGCACGCGGTGGCGCAGTTGGTTGAGGCACTGCGCTACAAACCGGAACGTCGCGGGTTCGATTCCCTTGCCGATCCCAGTGGCCGTGCGGTCTAAGGCGTGGGTCTACGGCCGCTCGCTTACTAGGATCGTGGGTTCGAATCCCACCGGGGGCATGGATGTTTGTGTTGTGTTTGTTGTAAGGACGGTAGCATGGAACGTAAAATGACATGAAGGACGAAAGGATTTAAACAGTACAAAAATGGATCAAAGGGGGGAAAACCCCGGACAGAAAAAAAAAGCCGATGGTGTCACTGGAATTTTTCATTAACATAATCGTTTCGGTCGCACTATGGCCCTGGGGTCGACTCAGCCTCTTAACAGGTATGAGTACCAGGAAACTTTCCTGGGTGGTAAGTAGTGCTGACAACCTTACCATCTTCATGTGCCGATTGTCTATAAATCTGGGAGCCTCAACCTCCTGGAACCCTAAGGGCCTGTCCAGGCCTGTAATGGGAGTGCTTTACGTCTTTAAGAGTGGCCATAGCAGTGCAGTGCAATGCTGCGTGATAAGTTTAAGGGGTGGTCGCCTATATATAGGCCTCTTGATGAGAGTCTCTCGGTAGTTCCGTGAAAGTGTATTTAGCTGATGCAAGTGTCCGACTTTCTGAGATGACCAACTTCACAAGTTTCACTGTGTCGTCGAAAACTGATGATAGGCCGAGCGGAAACTGGACGAGTGCCTGTTCTCGTAAATTAGAATATAAGGAGCTGGGTTGGGTGTGCATCTCCTGACATACTGCGTACATTTGGATGCACAACGAGGTGAAAAGCGCTCACTCTCTGGCCGTCCCCTTCCTGGGTTAGATATGTTGGTGCATCAAATAATAAAACCAACGAATGCACTATATTGACCACTTTTATTATGGCCTATTTCCCCTCACCCTACACGTGTTTCGGAACCTTATAGTTCCATCCTCAGGGTTTGCCGTGTGCTACCAATTATTCACATATCAAAACAAATACACAATATGTACAATAGTCTGGTAAAGTCTTAAAACCATATGTAAATGTATATTCAGAACCCTTTTAAAATTGTACGATATGTACGGTAGTCTGGTAGAATCTTAAAACCATACGTAAATCTCCCTACACACACAGCCATGAAAAGATAGCACAGTAACATCGCAACACACAAGAAAAGGAACACGGAGATGTAGAAATTACGCCAGTAGTTCCGTAAACAAACAGTGAATATTACGGACAGTTTACAACTCTTTTAAAACAGGTTTTAAATGTACACTTACGTAAGGTTTTAAGATTCTACCAGACTACCGTACATATCGTACAATTTTAAAAGGGTTCTGAATATACATTTACCTATGGTTTTAAGACTTTACCAGACTATTGTACATATTGTGTATTTGTTTTGATATGTGAATAATTGGTAGCACACGGCAAACCCCAGAGGATGGAACTATAAGGTTTCGAAACACGTGTAGGGTGAGGGGAAATAGGCCATAATAAAAGTGGTAAATATAGTGCATTCGTTGGTTTTATTATTTGATTAAAAAATGCACGGTGGTAATACTGTGAAATTTATGGTGGTGCGTGTTTATATGGTGTCTATAATACTAATTGTTACAGTAATAATTGCTTTTCAACACAGCTTTTTTTTAGTTAATTAAATTTAGTGTATCAGACTGTATACAGAGTTTTTTAATTTAAGATAAAACACCAACAAAATGCACAACTTATAAGGTGCAGATTAGCTCCTTATGTATGATATAAGGAGCTAATCTGCACCTTATAAGTTGTGCATTTTGTTGGTGTTTTATCTTAAATAATAAAAATGCACGGTGAATTAAGATTAAAGATTGTATACAGGGTGTTTCTGAAATAGGCGGCCTTATTTTAAATACATGTTCTGTGGACCAAAACAAAGAGAAAACATACAAAGGTGTCTTAGGACGGTTAGGATCTTCATTATGACCAGCTTAGACATTAATACGCATGAAAATAATTCAAATTTTCAGAGACCATTACCAGTGGTCCACGGATGATGGATTGTTCTTGTCACGTGCAAATTCATACAGTACACGTGAATACATTGTACATGTGCCCTAAGCTAGTGGTATTCAACTTGGGGTACGCGTGCCCCCGGGGGTACGCGAAGACAGCTTAGGGGTACGTAAAATAAAAAAAGAATAAATGTATTATTTCATGATAAACACTGAATAATCAGGGCCACATTTAGGGTTAGCCACAAGAGACACGGACATAAGGACATGCGATTTGGGAGCGCCATTTCTCTCTTTATGCGATTCTTATCTGGGCGGCTAGTTTCATTTTATTCCCTTTTTGTCATTTAAAACTTATTATTTAATACAATATTTTGGATGCAATTTATTTAACTTATTTTAGATGTAGATTATAGACTGTGTATAACTTGAATTAAGCACCAACAACTTTGGGGGTACAAAGTTGAAGAGAAATTATATCTGGGGGTACGCGTACCCCAGGTTGAATACCACTGGTATAAGCGCCCGCCTTGTACTGTTACACATGACACCCTTTCTCGTCTTCACTTGTGTGCTGAACGGAGAAGGTAATGCTTGAAGTCTTTCTCTGATATTTAAAGTGGGCATACCGCGAAAACAGAGCGTCTTAGGACACACGTTTGTGTGAAGTTTTTTCTCTTTGTTTTGGCCCTTAGAACATGAATCCAAAATATTGCTACGTTTTTCAGAAACACTCTGTATAGTGACATAATCAGCTACGTGTTTCGGCCCGTGTGCGATATTTTCGGGTTATCAATAAACCCGCTGTGTCTGATGTTAGCTGTTCTATATGATTTCATCGCTATTGCAATAAGACCACTTGACACAGTAATAACATTCTTTTAACATTTTTTTAGTATAGGCTGAATTAGTAAAACGTATTTAATCTGCTTAATTCCTGAGTTTTTTTAAACGTTTTAAAAAATCTAGTTATCGAAAATAAAATCATTACAAAATGAGTATCAGAGAGGAATTATGTGTAACGTATGATTTCATAGTAAATAAACACTAATTATTAAGGACTACTGAGTCTGTACGGTTGTGCTGTTTGCTGTTCCCGTAGAGGTGACTGGTGCTGTGTATATTACTTAAGGCGTCGGGTAATTGATAACCAAATTGTCACGGGTTCGATAATGGACCGAGAGAGATATTCTGACGTTTTTCTTGGGGATTTTCGGCCTGTACGTTTGCTAGCCTGAAGTACACCAACGACAACTTCTACATCCAAACCATTATGCATAATGTCCCTCCCATTCGACTCCATGGTAATCGATGAAGTTTAGAAAACGTCGTTAAATAAACCGAGAAATCAAAGCTGGATGCAGTGGTAACGCTCCTGATTTGTGTTCGGGAGGTGCCCAATTCGAATTTTGGTGTGGACATCGGATATTCTGAGTGACATATTTAGTAACTTTCCTCAGTCTACAATAAAGCCGTTGTTTACCATCAACACAACGTTATTTATTTAAATGTTAATTGGTCATATTCATAAGACAACATGTTTCAACCAATCATGGTCATCATCAGGCCATCCAGTGTTATAAAAAGTGGAAATACAGGGTTATTCAAAACGATTGTCGGGGTTTTAACAACTTGGCCACCTCGTTCTCCAGATGCAACCCCATGTCATTTCTTTGTATGGGGTTACGTCAAGGATCAGGTTTATGTTCCTCCTCTTCCCGCAAGTATCCCGGAACTTGACGGTACGAATCAGAACCGCCATTGAAACCATCACCGCTGACATGCTAGAAAAAGTTTGGAAAGAACTCGATTATCGTGTTGATGTTTGTAGAATCACAAAGGATGCACATATAGAGCACCTGTAAGGTATGTCACAAAAACTTGGAGTGTTGTTCTATTAAATAAAAAAATTAAATAAAAAAATCTCAAGTGTATTGTGTATGACAAGTTGTTAAAACCCCGACAATCGTTTTGAATAACCCTGTATTACAATTGCATTAAAAAGGTATGTTAATTAGTCCGCATTCTTAATCTCACAATTCTAGTAATACATGGTACTTGTCTTTCTATTACTACAAACAGATTGTTAATCAAATGTGACATATTAGCAATAATGTTAAAATTTTTATATCGATATTAAGAATATTTAAAAAAATATCTCCCCTGGAGGATTCCTTTAGTTCGTGGTGACGTGTGGTATATAGGAGGTATCCGTTGGTAAATATGTTCTAGTAAAGGTAAAGGTCACCCCATGGCATGTCTATGTAGGCATAGAGGGGAGGTGGAGGTATAACTGTGGCCGCTTTACCCTCGGGAAAGGCGCGTTACCCATTGTACAGGAGGCTGCTTGGGCCTCGGGGACTGTCTGGACGGCACGGAAAATCTCGCCACCACCGGGATTCGATCCCCGGACCGTCCCGCACTATCGAGTCGCTATACAGTACTACGTTTATACCGGCCACCAAATACGTTCTAGTACTGTAATATGTTATTAAAATAAATATATTTTCTGATGTTGGGATTTTAATGCTCGTTAAATAATAATAATAATAATAATATTATATTATTTAGTGTTTTTTAGATGAAATTATATGTGGAAAATGTTCCAAATTCATATAAATTTGGCGAGTAGCAATCTGTTACTCGCAGTATACAGGGTATACACAAAAGAATGGTGCGGTTTCACTTTATTCACCATTGAAACCGCACCATTCTTTTGTGTATACTCTGTATATAAACAGATGCCTCTTTATAGTCTGGCATAACGCAACGGGATGCATAGCATTAAATTTCCTCAGTCTGTTTAGGCATATGCTAGGGTAGTGCCTGAGACTGCATCATGGCCGCTTCATGCCACAAGCGATCCAATACATCGCGCACTGATCATAACCTCTGACACTATTGTCTGAGAAACCATGTACAGTAACAAAGGATAGATAACAAGAACCAACACACCACTCTGTGTGTGAGTGAGTGAATGAGTGAGAGAACGAGTATTGGTTTATGAATATAAATTTACGGCGAGGAGCGTGTTAATCTGTATGCCTATAATTTTTAGTTATCTGGTCGTTTTATCTGCTTAGTCCAATTCAGATATGAGTATATGATTTGCGGTTATATCGACTAATCGAAGTGGGTAGAGTTTGAAAGTGTGGCACTTGGTCGTGGATCAACGTATGACGTAACGCGGTAGGCACCTGGACCATCGAATTTCAGATGTAAAATTTTGGAACAAACTGACCCTATAAATTATCACTGGCATTAAACCTGGTCATAGTGTCTTCCTGAATTTCGTTAGTAAAACGCGAATGCCCTTTGTCGAGTGTCGATTAACTCACTCCATGTAATTGTTATCGTTGCCGTGGCAACAACTGGAGTTAGTAAACCTGACGTTTCGTCACTGACTCGCGTTGTTTACCTGTTCTGTGCCGAGCAAACATTCTACATAAAAAAAACAGCTCAGTTTACGTCGTAACGTCACACTTTATGAAACTGTGAACCACTTGTTTCTTGGACTTTGTCCATCGTCTTTATTGTGAATAAAATATATAAAATCTATAATTCATTACGTTTCGGAAGATGGCTCTTCTTCCGTCTTCAGGCCTACTCAGGTGGGTCCTGTTGATTGAGCTAGTCTCAATCACCGGACAACTCAGTCAGTGGAATCACAGTTATAAGAATTCCTGATGTCAGGATGTGTCTGAGACAGGTAATAAATACGTACCTTTTAGAATTCAGTCACACTTTATGTTGAATTACAATGACGTTTACCCAGAAGGTGAGTTATTCTGAAGGTGTGCGACGTGGACTGTAAAGGATCTTGGGATTATATCTTAAATTCACTGTGTTTCAAGCTGTCTTAAAACAGGAGTGCACAAATCTCGAGCGCCAGGTCGCCCAGGCGACTAAATTTTGTACGGTGGCGACTATATTTGTGGGTCATCAGTGCGGAACTTGCTTCTTGTCACACTTCTGGCGCGTAGAATTTTGAGGTGGGCCCTAGATTTTTGTAAAATACGTGCAACCCTGTCCTAAAACAAAATTAATGTATATTGTGATATATTTACGGTGTATATCAGTACAATAAGAAAATAAGCCAACGTTATACACTGTATTTATGTCATTTTTTACTTACGATGCGACATGTTTCGATCTATTCAACTATCATCACTGACGACCAGTTCCGTGCAATATACAGTGTAAGTGTTGTTGGTATGTTTTCTTGTTAGTTGATATTACTTTGTGTTGAACGTCTGTGCGTCACTTGCCTTTAAAACGCCAGGTATTCGGCGTCACGACGCTTTGTCGTTCGGGTGAGTGACTCGACGTATCGCAGGAGCGTCGTGACTTCATCTGCAAGAATCAAGCAGTCCAAGATCTAAACGACACAGCACCTGTATAAACAGGGCAGGAAGTGTACGTATAACGTGACATTGAGGCGCGTTCGCGTAACCATTTTTGCGGTGGAAAAGCAGTAAGTGTTACATATCCTGAGTGTGTGTCTGTAGCCTTAGTTATCCAGCATGCAAAGCGCATGCGCCGTATTATATTGTCATCTGTGGCCTGTCTGGCTGTACCGTGTTTTTCCACATTATCTCATAAACGGCACGATTTTCGGAAGAGTGTTATCGAAGATAAAATGTGTGTTTTGGTTTTCTCTACAACTTTTGTCCGAAACATTTTTCATTCTAAGAAGAATTCAGCGAGATATTATCATAAATGTACATAGGTCTTCATGTAAAGTACCCGTTATTGTTGTCAGATGTTAATGAAACTTGAATTTTCTCGCGAGATTTTAAAAAAATACCCAAATATCAAATTTCATGAAAATACTTCCAGTGGGAGCCGAGTTCCATGCGGGCGGGCGGACAAACAGACAGACATACAGACATGACGAATCTAATAGTCGCGTTTCGCAATCCTGCGAAGGCATTTGAAAACGTACAAGTGTAAATGTATTTAAAATCGTTTATATAGTTGCACACATTCTGAGGATGGCTCAGCTTAGCCGAAACATGTATCTCATTGTGGATTTTTAATAAACAATTTTTTTTTTGTGTTTAACGGTTAATTGTGGGTCTTTGTATAAAGCAGAGACGTCGAGACATAACTCGGAATGTCTGTACGGTCCGTCATAGTGAATATTTTGTCGTCTTAGGGTGTTTATTTGGGGAAATTTTATGGGTCGATGAATTCTTTTCTGCTGGCCGGATATCTATTTTTATGTCTGCGTTTATAGCATCAAGGTCGTTAGGTACCTGTCGGCGCTGTAACTGGTTATGAAACAATGGAAAAGTGCATTTCCATGCTTCAGTTTCATTGTTTTCCTCCAGCTTGAAATCGATGTTGCACGGTACAGTTTTTTCCGACTTGTCACATGAATGCCCTTAGTTATTACTGTAGCCTTATTGAATTACATATGCGGATGCATTTCCATGAATCTGAGAAACCAGTATTCTTCAGCTAATCAAGAAATTCCCTGTGTTGTGTACCAGCGGTATTCAACCTTTTTTGTTCGCGTACCCCCACATATAATTTATCTTCAACTTTGTACCCCCAAAGTTGTTGGTGCATAATTCAAGTTATACACAGTCTATAATCTACATATAAAATAAGTTAAATAAATTACATCCAAAATAATGTATTAAATAATAAGTTTTAAATGAAAAAAAGGAGAGTCAAGCTATTAAATAACAAATATATTATTGCCTATCACATAAAAATTAATAAAGGAACAAATGTATTTTAGCAAAGCAAAATTATATGCACTATGTGGAATAAAATGAAACTAGCCGCCCAGATAAGAATCGCATAGAGGAGAGAGAGAGAGAGAGAATAAATGGCGCTCCCAAATCGCATGTCCTTACGTCCGGGTCTCTTGTGGCTAACCCTAAATCTGGCCCTCATAATTCAGTGTTTATCTTGAAATAATATATATATTTTTTTTTTTAATTTTACGTACCCCCTAAGATGTCTTCGCTTACCCCAGGTTGAATACCACTGATATATACGACACGTAGTTTCATTACCGTGTTTACAAGATTCCGCCACTTGTCCCTATCCTGAAACAAAGGCTAGACTTCGTCAAAAGGCAGCCCACAGAGATGACGAGAAAAGAGACGTCACCAGCGCTGACAGGGAAGTACATCTGTTCATCTGCAATACAATTTTGGTCAGTACAAGCGAGTGGGTGATAGAATGTTCTTGCAGAAATCCGACACCAATAACACAAGGTACAAATAATCTACGCAGATGCCAATTAGGAAACATCTATAAGGTGCAAATAAAACTAAAAAGAGGCACATAAATATGCAGGCGCTCCAGTAGTCTGCTGCCTTATCGATGATCGATAAACACTTCGAGGGAGACTGAGGAAGAAGGAATCACGAGGCGTCAAACGAAGTATATGACGGATGCCTCAAGTTTCCCTACTTTGCAGCCCCAGCCGTGTAGAGCGTCTAGAGTACATTGCTACAGGACACAACGTCCCATTCTGTTAAGACGTATTTTAATAGTAATCTTCCATCTATGCCTAAGTCTACCACACTGTCTTTTTCAGCATTTCCCACCCAAACCGTGTATGTACTTCTTCCCCTTCCTTCACTCGCCACATGCCTCCGCCCATTTCACCCTCATTATGTAATTCCAGTCGCCTGTTACTCTCTCTCTCTTGGACCCAAACATATTCCCAGCACCCTACCTCGAACACCGTCAGCCTATATTAGCTTTAGGTTAGAGACCCAATTTTACACCCATGCAAACAGGCAAAATTATAGTTGTTTATGTTGTGTTAGTTATGTTATGAATAGAAAATGGGAAGACGGAAGATCCTGAGCCGAAGGGTGCCGGGCATTCGCCGAATTGAATCTGGTTTTCATTTTTTCGTACGTGCAGTTTCGACTGAGTCCCTCCAGGCTGGGATGTTACCTTAAATTAGACTGCGATCACTTCCTTTCATATTCTTCCCCATTCGCTTTTAACGATGTAGTCGGATGTAGATACTAGCTACGGGCTGGATGGTCCGGGATTCGAATTCCAGCAGTGTCAAGAGATTTTCGTCTCCTCTTATGTCGTCCGAACCAACTTTGAAGCCCACCCAGCCCCCAATTCCGCGGATACCGGGGTTCTTTCCCGATGGTAAAGCGCCACGGGGCGTGATGTTGACCACTGATCTCCATGTACTGCCGAGTTTACGAACTCGTCTCTACCTATATTCGTTCATGGCAAAGATAGAGACAGCTTTACCTCTAACTTCTGATCACACATAGATACTGTAGTTCCAGGTATTGAGAGCGTCGCGAAATAAACTGCAGTTATGTGCAGAGTGTGTCGACCTCGGTGGACTAGTGGTTAGCGTGCTCGCCACTGGACCCAAGGTTCGCGGGTTCGATCCCGACCGAGGTCGATGGATTTTTAAGGGTGATAAAAATCCGGAGCACCACTTCCTTCGGAGGGGAAGTAAAAGAACCTGGGGGCATGAATAGAGCTAGTATTGCTCGTAAGCAAAATTCAGCGGCCATTTCTCACCCAAGTCTCCTGACTGACTGCCAGATGGCTCTGGCAGTCACATCAGGATCGAGTCGAACAGCGCGGCCAGTGAGCCGGTCCCTCACTGCCACAAATGCACAAGACCTCGTAACCTCGGAAAGAGGAGGCCCAAGCCCATATAGGGCTGTCGAGCCATGGTTATTATTATTATACAGGGCATACACAAAAGAATGGTGCGGTTTCAATAGTGAATACTATTGAAACCGCACCATTATTTTGTGTATACCCTGTATTATGTGCAGAGTGTGGATCATCAGAAGACCCATCGACCTGTTGTGGCCCGAAAGTCCTGTAAGCAATACCGAGGTGTCCAGACAAAGATCAGTAGGTTACTGTTGTTAGGGACGTGGGTCACTGCTTATTGTCAGAATCATACAAAATACATAATTGCGCTGTGCCAGCAATGTACAGTTTTTAAGGCGCGTTCGCAAAAATTGCGAAAAGCGACTATTAGCTTCGTCATGTCTGTCCGTCCGTCCGTCCGTATGGAATAACTCGGCTCCCACTGGGCGGATTTTCGTGAAATTTGATATTTGAATATTTATAGAAAATCTCATGAAAATTCAGGTTTGATTAAAATCTGACAACAATAACGGTACTTTACATACAGACCTATGTACGTTTATGATAATACCTCGCTGAATTTTTCTTAGAACGAGAAATGTTTCAGACAAAAGTTGTAGAGAAAATCGAAACACACATTTTATATGCAATAACGTTTTCCTGAAAATCGTACCGTTTATGAGATAATGTGTAAAATACGGTAGAGCCAGACAGGCCACAGATGACAATATAATACGGCGCATGCGCTTTGCATGCTGGATAACTAAGGCTACAGACACATACTGAGCATATGTAATACTTATCGCTTCTCCACGGTAACAATAGTTACGCGAACGCGCCTCAGTGTTACGTTATACGTACATTGCCTGTCTTGTTTTAGCTAGAAGGTGCTGGTAGCCTTACCTAAAACGTAAAGAGCGCTGTGTCACGGCTCAGGCGGTTAGTCGTCGGCCTGTCCGCGGAGGCCTGGTTTCATTCCCATGCTCGTCCATGTGGGATTTGTGGGGTATATAGTGGGACTGTGACGCGTTTTTCTCATAGTATGCCTACTTATATTTTTTTCCTTTCAGTACCATCCCACCAATGCTCCATACTTATTCACTCTACACGGATGCTCTGTAATCTTAGCAACTGGCAGCGTCGATAAATAACACAAAAAGTAAAGTCGTTCTCGTCCAAGCTATGAAGGCATATGGGGGGTAGACTTCATGTATGTAGGTTTACATGTGTGTGTGTGTGTGTGTGTGAAGCGCGCTTAACAAGCATGGTTATTAGTCACTGCAGCGTTCCCAGTAACAGGAAAGGGAAAGTTGGTTTCGTAGGGGTGCCTGTTTGCCTGCCTGTATTACAAGAAGAGAAAGGGCAAAGTTGACGAGGTGTAGCGCTGTTTAGTTTGTCAAACTTTCCTGTTGCTCGAGTTCAGTTGAGTGTTATATTTTTGTATGCATATATACAGGGTGTTTCTTTTTTTATCGTTTCACCGGTCACGGCAGCATTATGACACAGAACAACAGCATCTGCCCGGACATCCCGCGACAGCTGCTGTGTTCCGGACAGCGATGAAAGAAACACACCGTAGTAGACGTAAATTGAAGCAGTTTTAAAATCACACGACGAAACGTTAACACCTCAGTTCTCTTAAATCCTTCCAATTTCTAAAAGAGCATCACTGGTTGGAAGACTTTTATTGGACTGCTTGACGCTGAATATGAAGACTCTGCTATCCTCCGAAACGTCGGCAGGTGTTTACCTACATGGCATGACATCCTAGAAGGTTGGAATTTCCATCAACACCGTTGTGACAACTTCAAATCACGTACATAGATCATTTTATTCTCCATTTAATGTAGTAATTAATTTGTTTGGACCAAACAGGTTGGTTTAAACAGTAACGATTTTGACTTACATTCTGGAGGTTCCTCGTTCGAATCTCGGTTCGGGCAGAAGATATCTCGACTTTTTTCTTATTTTTATTCAGGCCCTTCAGGTACACACTGTCCTACCCGAAGTCACGACTGTTTCCTTATCCTCTCCGATTGAACATTCACCATCTATCTTAACATTCAACACTGTATTGTCTGTCTCTGACGTTTCAGGCAGGGTATTGTCTTTAAGACAGGCAACTTCGGGATCTCTCTGTCGTGACAGATCTTCATCATGATTTTCCCCACCTAGGGTGTTCACAGCTCCTCCCTGAGAGACATGCCTTTACAGAGAAGGCTTAGATTGAAGTACTAGTCGTAGTCTACTTCTGAGCGGATCGCAGACTGATAGGGGGGTGGATATTCGTGACACACTTTAATGTTTCGTGTTGTTACTCTAGCAAAGTGCATACGTTATCATAGAAACAGTTTTGAGCACAACTTACGTAATATACAGGGCATACACAAAATAATGCTGCGGTTTTAATAGTGAACACTATTAAAACCGCACCATTCGTTTGTGTATTCCCTGTACTTTTGTACTGCATTGATTTTTGGTCCAGATATATTAGTTCCGTGCGCAAGTACGTGGGTTCAGTTCTTGTATACCAGTGGTTCCCAAAGTGGGCGGTACCGCCCCCTGGGGGGCGGTGGGATTACCCAGGTGGGCGCTAATATGTACGAGAGGTGGAAGGGAGCGCTGTTATTATCACAGGGGGGCGCTAGTAGACAAGTAGTGAATTGAAGTGGAATGAACTTGAACAGTAGACTGAAAGGAGGAAGTTTAAAGTGCTGTAATCCCCACCGTCCGTGGGACTTCTTTTTACATCCTATTGTGTTTCGCAACATCGAAATCAGGAACACCAGATCTTCACTTCACTTTACGTGCTGCTGGTTTAATATAACAGGCTGCGGCCTTAAACCATTGTAGCATATTCGTCAGCTTTGTGCTGTGTGATGAGGTTCAATTGACAATGCCAGGTTTTGTTCAGTCGGCACAGCATTAATCTTTATTACGTTATATACATTTGCATCTTACTACAACATGTTTCGGCCTATGTTTGTAACACGTGTGTAGTGCTGTTGGTTTCAGGCGTTTGATTGTGGGTTTTCGAACTGTAACCCATACATGTTCTTTTTGTCCTATTATATACACAGGGTTGACACGTCATTCAGTATATGTAAGCCGTGTGAAAGTGCGTCGTTGTGTTTTGTGTATTTTCGAACTAGAGTAGTTACGTGTTTAGACTGTGGAATTAAAAATCTAGAATATGATAGGAATTCCTTCAGTAGTTAACTACTTCTGGTTTCTTCTTTGTTTCAGAGTATATTTATTTGTCATCTGATTTTGTCTTTATTTTTGCATATTGTCGTATGAAATCGTATTTTTTCCCTCAGAGCAGAAAAGTGTTTGACTGTTATTCATATAAATGCACTACATATTGGCTGCCTGCTTGTCACCGAAGGCCAGTCTGCTTTGCCGTTGGTCAGCCATATCCCTGTTCGTTAACTGCCGCTCACAGAACATTCTCGTACTGAGTGGAACAGGTTCTGATGAATTAACGAGGACAGACAGACAGTATGTCCAGTCGTGCCGCGGTAAATGGCAGCGAGCAGTTGCAGCAAGCCAGTACCGAATGTGGAGTTGAACCGATAGGCAAACACGTAATAGGTTGATCTGTCACGCAATGTTCGTAAGTCGACGCGCCAACAGAGTGAATACGACGTATATTTCATTGTACTTGAGAGATCTTCGCTCTTCTGGGATGTTACGCACAGTAGATTGGTAGTTACCGACGTTTCGGTACAACCTATCGGTCCCATCTTCAAGGGTCGAGCAGTCCACTGCAGCTCGACCCTTGAAGATGGGTAACTACCAGTCTATGCTGCGTAACATCCCATAAGAGCGAAGGGAATTTTTCTGGGGGGTGAAACGGCCGGCGCGTGAAGCTGACCCACTCACCACCATGTTTTGCCAAGGTTAATGATGTAGAGGTATACCACCACTCCCCCAAGTCCTTCATGATATGGTGCTTAATTAAGCACAGGGGACAACTTTACACTGCGGGGGGTATCATCTGACTGTTTCTCCAGAACATTGGAAAGGGTCATTTAAATTTTAAACTCCTTTCGTGATCGCTGAAGTTGGTTGTGTGTTAAGTGTGACAACCGAGTTTATGGGTGAAGCGCGTATTGTGAGAACTGTGATTCATAGGACATGTACACTGCGGTATTCGAATAATTTTTTTAAGATCCGTACTTTCGAGAGGGCTGTGATTTAGTAAGTTACTTCCTATCGCTCCTTGCGGAGCATAGGGCCTCCTTTTCAGAGGTTTCTTGGTCTGGAAGCGTGCATTCCGTAGTGAGTGACCAGTCCACTGACTGCACAATTTCTACTCATCCTGATATGACTGCCAGAGCCATCTAGCAGTCAATCAGGAGACTTGGGTGAGAAATGGCCGCTGAATTTTTGCTTACGAAACATCTCAATTCATTGAGGGCTGTGATTTAATGCAAACATATTGTCTAATGACATCACTTGTTCGTGGAAATGACTTAGACGAATACAATATCCGTTTCGTGTATTCGGACAGGTCTGCGTTGTCTGTCATTGGCAGCTTCAAGTTTTCAACCTGTTCTCGTTTCATTCAATGTCGTTTGATACGGTTTCAAGGCTTCGTTAGTTATTATTAGCTCGGCTTAGTTGTATGCTGTGTTGCTGTATAAAAGTAGAGGAGACGTCTGCGTGGTGTGGGGCAGTGTATAACATTTTTTTGTCTGGACACTCGCTGTAGTGTTTAGTGAAGTTTTAGGATCAATTTGATGGTTGTCATCCCGTTGTGTTATAATATCGATTTAGACAAATGCACATACTTTCCGTTTAACAAAACTAATCATTTACTGCAACACAGCTACGTGTTTCGGTCCATATAGAGGACCATCATCAGGCTGTTAAATAAAAACTCCTTTAAAAAAAAGTAAATATTCGTACGAAGTATACACTTCGTTTGTTTTTGTGAGATCTCATAAATTCCGAAAAAAATTAGTTAATGTATTCATTATTATGGGGGGTCGCGGTTGCGCAGTTGGTTGAGGCACTGCGCTACAAATCGGAACGTCGCGGGTTCGATTCCCGATGGTGTCACTGGAATTTTTCACTGACATAATCGTTTCGGTCGCACTATGGCCCTGGGGTCGACTCAGCCTCTAACAGAAATGAGTACCAGGAATCTTTCCTGGGGGGGTAAAGGCGGCCGGTGCGTAGGGCTGACAACCTTACCACCTTCATGTGCCGATTGTCTAAAAACCTGGGAGCCTCGACCTCCTGGAGCCCTAAGGGCCTGTCAAGGCCTGTAATGGGATTGCTTTACCTTTTTATTCATTATTTTGGGAAGTATATTCTGTATTGTACGATTTGTATTTGACAGTATCTTTATTCTTTAGGTAGTGACGCGAGTTATATACATTGTAAAATGTTTGTACATAAGCTTATTCGGTAGGCTTTATGGTGACTAGGCTGTGGTCGAACGATCTGGGGTTCGTATCCCGGCTGGAGCACGAGACTTTTCTCCAAAACGTCCTGACCGGCTCTGGGACTCATATAATCTCCTGTTCAGTGCGGAATCATTTACCAGGAGTGAAGCGGCCGGAGCGTACAGTTGACAAGTAATAATTTACTGCGCGGTTAAGAATGGAGTCACACTTCGCGCCCCCCCCCCCCCCCCCCATGGCTTTATGGCTTGAACAGGGCCAATTTTACATTTTCAGTCGGTATTTTTGTGTTCTTGCCGATCCCGGTGGTCGCTCGGTCTAAGGCGTGAGTCTGAGGCCGCTCGCTTGCTGGGATTTTGGGTTCGAATCCCGCCGGGGGCATGGATGTCTGTCTGTTGTGAGTGTTGTGTGTTGTCAGGTAGAGGTCTCTGCGACGGGCTGGTCACTCGTCCAGATGAGTCCTACCGAGTGTGGCATGGATAGCTCAGTCGGTATAGCGACTCCCTACGGACTGGACGGTCCGAGGATCGAGTCCCGGTGGTGGCGAGATTTTCTGCACTCGTCCAGACCGGCCCTGGGGCCCACCCAGCCTCCTGTAAATGGGTATCGGGTTTCTTCCCCGGTGGTAAAGCGCCGAGGTTAAAGAAAGAGTATAATTATACCTCTGCTGCCTCTCTGGGCCTTCATGGCCTGGCCTAGTGTGAACGTGACGTACTATACATACTTCTGTTAGTTTGTGGTTCCATGTGAAAATTGTGTATGAAGTAGGTGAGGGGTGTACACATCCCGGCAGTCAGGTAGTTCCGGCCACTAAATTTTGTACGGTGGCGCCTAATATCTGTGTGTCCTCAGTACGGAACTTGCTTACTCTTACCTTTCTGTCGCCTAGAAAATTGTGGTGGCTCACAGGTTTTTGTAAAGTTTATGTGTCCCTGACGTTCGTTTCATGACGCAGATAAAAAGTCAGGTTATCTGAGCTGGTTACAGATCAGACCATACTTCTTAAGAGATATAATCGCGTAGGTTTACGAAACGTGTTTTGTGCCTGTATTTGTACAATTACGAATACATTTCTGATTTGAGTGTCATTCATCTTTTATCGGGTGATCGTTGAACGTCTGGCACAAGTTTTGTAATGAATTTAAGGCAAGTGCTCTGACGTAGTTTGACGTAGTGGGCGTGTAAGGAGAAGGAATCTGCTTTGGTAAAGGACATCTCATTGTCTTTTTAAACGATTAATTGGCAAAGACTATCATCATATATGGTTATGCGTGAAGATTGAATTTGTGTTGTTGGAAAACCGTGTAGGCCTAACTTAATACTGTGAGGTTATGAAGTTGATTCTGCGAACCCCGATTTGAAGACCGTTATTCAGTAGCCTGTACCGAATGCCATAGTATTGCCTTTGTAGCTATATTGATGGTCGACAGTGTTATTTTCTTTAGGCAGGGATGTTTGGCGTTTCACAAGCCGGTCCTCGCAGTCTTTGTTCAACCTAATGCGACTATCACATCACAATGCTCAGGATAGGGACAGGTGGCGGGCTCTTGTGAGTGCGGTAATGAACCTTCGGGTTCCATAAAACGCGGGGAATTTCTTGACTAGTTGACGACCTGTTAGCTTCTCAAGAAGGACTCTGCTCCATGGAGTTAGTTAGTTAGTTATCACATCACAATTGGTGACTAACGGGATATGAAAGGAGGTGTAGCAGGGCAGCCTGAGTTCGAATCCAAGGACTGCCATCCCCAGATGAAAGGTGTGTTACTATGCATTGTTGCCGATTATTGATGGTCTCCTTAGCACCCACAACAATGAGGAAGAAGCTTTCGATTGGGTTTTACCTTTTATTATTACAACAATGCGAGTGTCAGAGCTGGCTACAACAATGTCTCCAGACTTCTTTTCTCAGAACCACAACATTTGCCCGTCGCATGGTCTTTCCTCTTATTACTGCCCTCACCGTTTGTCACCAATCTCTCTCCCTAGCGCCGTGAGGCAATCTGCAGTATGAGGACTTGGTACGTAGATCTCAACGAGCAAAGACAGAAATTTTCCTGGTTCGGAGTGGGACTGATTAAAAACCGAGCACGATAAAATTCCCTGAGTGGAGTTCGTATCTACCCTGAGATGACAGTCGGTGCCTCGTTTCCACATATAACTATCACCGGCCTTAAGTGAACTTCTGGCTGCCAACACCAGTTAAATATTAGCAGTTGCTGAGTGGAAGCGTGGTTACAGGGGGAAGACAAATGTGATGGAGAAAGGCGTGTATATGACGCGTATCAGAATCTGCTGCAGGCGTTTTATACCTTAAAATGATGCTCAGTTTATACAGGGTGTTTCTGAGTATTACAGCTGCCACCGGACGTCTCGGAGGAGGCAGGCTTGTATGCGATAAAGTTGCCGTGCTCAGAGACGCGGTAAAGGAGACTTCCTGTATGACGAACTCTGTAACTGATTGTGCAACTAAATAAAGAAGAGAGTTCTTTTGAAGTGTTGGTCGGCCAAGGTTTCTGGGACGTGACAATGTGTAGTGTGTAGTTTGATAGTGTTGGTACCCATATGCCACGGTATATGGCGTTACAACTCGCAACACCTAAGACCTACTAATAAATGTTAGTGACGCGGTTTGTGTCGGCAACCTTAACACGTTTTGGTTCTCTTTGTTACCATTTCGTCCAGTTTCATTGCCATATGTCGAACTGCTATATAATCGTTTGTGTCTTTCAGTAATATGGCTCTAAATTCTTGCAGTTAAATTATAAAAACAATCTTCAGTACTGTACAAAACTTACATAGTAAAACTGTACAGACAGAATAATAAAACCAATTTCATGAAGGACGGTTAACTTGCACTCTCCTTAAGTGACTCATTACCAGCGAAATGAGAAGCCGGCTTAAAATCAGAGGTCGAATACGTTTATATCTTTGTGCATTTTGGATTTACAATAGCAGAAGTTTTCCAAGTGTCAAGTGACAGTACTGTCCCCCAGGTATCAAGTGACACTACTGTGCCCCCAGGTGTCAAGTGACAAAGTGACAGTACCTGGTACGTGCCCCCCAGGTGTCAAGTGACAGTACAGTGCCCCCAGGTGTCAAGTGACAGTACTGTGCCCCCAGGTGTCAAGTGACAGTACTGTGCCCCCCAGGTGTCAAGTGACAGTACAGTGCCCCCAGGTGTCAAGTGACAGTACTGTGCCCCAGGTGCCAAGTGACAGTACTGTGCCCCCAGGTAGTCAAGTGACAGTACTGTGCCCCCAGGTGTCAAGTGACAGTACTGTATCGACATTGGCACACAAAAGGTAGGCCTGTTCAGAATTTGTAGTTTTTGTAATGTATGACATATCAGATGTTAGGTGCCTAATTTAAAAGATGAGGCGATGCTGTCAAACTCAAATGCAAGTGTAAATGTTTCTTGGTGTACATTTTATTTATTTTTTTTTTTGTTACACAAATAAATGACCTTACAAAAGTCGCTTACTTTTTTAAGTTCTGAAATTGAACGACACTGGGAGATGGCCGAAACATCGTAAGTTTGCCTGTCCACGCTTGTATTGTTCACATTAGGTACATTTACATCGTGAAGGTTTACTGGCCTGATCTCTCACGCTGAGGGACATAGGCAGAGGGTGTTTGAGGGTATGTTGCTGAGGAAGATATTTAGGCCTAAGAGGCAGGAAACAGCAGGAGGAGGATAATTGCATAGTGAGAAACTTCATGATTTGTATTGCTGGCGAAATATTATTAGAGTGATCAAATGAAGGGTGAAGAGGTTGGCGGGGTGTTTGGGGGAGAGGTACGTTGAGGGTTCTGGTGGGGAAACCTGAAGGAACGAGACTACTCGGACACCCTACGCATAGATTGGAGGATAATATTAGAATGGATGTTGAAAGAAATAGAATTGGAGGGCGTGGACTGGATTTATCTTGCTCAGGATAGGGACAGGTTGCTGGATATTGTGAATAAGGCAGCGTATCTTCAGATTCCATAGAGTGCAGTCAATTTCTTGACTAGTTAAGGAACTGGTAGCTTGTTAGGAATGACTTCTGTACGCACGTAGGCTCAGTGACCTCATTAGAATGACTATACAAAAAAAAAAGCTAAAGCAATCCCATTACAGGCCTGGACAGGCCCTTAGGGTTCCAGGAGGTTGAGGCTCCCAGATTTCTAGACAGTTGGCACATAAAGGTGGTAAGGTTGTCAGACCTACGCACCGGCCGCCTTTATCCCCCAGGAAATACTCCTGGTACTCATTTCTATTAGAGGCTGAGTCGACCCCAGGGCCATAGTGCGACCGAAAGGATTATGTCAATGAAAAATTCCAATGACACCATCGGGAATCGAACCCTCGACCTTCCGGCTTAATTCATATAAGCAGAGTGAAGTGTATTTTCTCGTGAAGTAACCACGTAACGTTAGAGATTTACCAGTTAATTTCTGTATTATTGAATCATGCAGCTCATATCCGCGGCCTTTGATGAATATCTGAAACTTTTAGTGGTTGTTCTTATTTTGTAGGCGCGTTCGCATAGTCGCGAAAAGCTCCTCTTCGCTTCATGTCCGTCTGTCTGTCCGCATGTATCAGCGTGGCTCCCACTGGACGGATTGCCGTGAAATTGGATATTGGGAACTTCTATGAAAAAATCTGTCGACAGACTCCAAATTTGGTTAAAACCGGGCACAACTATCGGGCACATGGACACCTAAGTACGTTTTATTGTTGTCGGCGACGTTAAATCACCATCAAAGCGCTGTCTTTGAGTGAAATGTTATCAGGCTGTTAGGCTTGGCGAGGAGGTATAAACATTACGCGAACGCGCCACACTGTCACGTTAGACGTACATTGCCTGTCTTGTTCATTCTGACCCCAGCCGACAGTTAACAGCTGTCAGATGTAAGACGCCATCAGGAAGTAGTAAATTTAGTGCATTAGGAGAAGATTCGTGTAATTCCGCGTACATTTTTACAACCTTTTTAATTATTGCCTATGAACATTGTGTCCATCTTTTGAGCACCATTTTTTAAAACTCTGTTACTGCTTTCCTCTGTAACTCTACCAGTCCGATAGCGGACTGATGGAGATAATGATAAACGATAAGATAATTATGAATCGAATAGATAAAAGCAAAACTGAGTAGCTGTAGTCGTGTTTCGCAAATGACTACTTGACCTACCCGGTGTTCGCGTATTGGATAAGCCTGTACTAATCTGTTGTTATGAAGCTAATGACTGAAAGCTAATGGATTTCTCATTGCGACAGTCTGTATATTAACGGCATCGAAAGACGTTTCAAACATTGACTGTCTTAATGATATCTAGAATATTGTTCGGCATGTACTAATTGTTACTTCGTGACGTATTGCATGCCCACTGGCTTTTGCCATGTCTGGGTTTCATACATAGATACTGTGGTGCCTATGTCTATCTGTCTATCTATATGTCTTTCCGCCCGTCCGTGTGTCCGTCTATATGTCTGTCTGTCTGTCTGTCTATCGATCTGTCCATCCATCCATCCATCCATCCATTCAACCATCTATCTATCCAGCCATCTATCTGTCTGTCTGTCTGTCTGTCTATTTGTCTATCTGTCTATCTGTATGCCTGTCTGTCTATCTATCTGTATGTCTGTCTACCCGTCTGTCCGTCTAACCATCTACCTATCTATGTGTCATCTTCATCTTGAACAAGTTAACTCAACCAGCAAGGCTTCTGACTTTTATATTCTGAAGGTGCACTGTTCGAATTTCGGTCGTAACATCAATTTTTCCCGACAGGCTTTACGTGGTTCTTCTCAGTATTTCCAGGAAAATGCCGAGATAGCAACTAAATTTTGCCACTGCTGCCTCCCTTGACTTCTCTCAAGTTCTCCGCTGGTCATTTACCATTCGACGCTGTGTACCACTGGTCATTTACCATTCGACGCTGTGTACCACTGGTCATTTACCATTCGACGCTGTGTACCACTGGTCATTTACCATTCGACGCTGTGTACCACTGGTCATTTCTCATTCGACGCTGTGTACCACTGGTCATTTACCATTCGACGCTGTGTACCACTGGTCATTTACCATTCGACGCTGTGTACCACTGGTCATTTACCATTCGACGCTGTGTACCATTGGTCATTTACCATTCGACGCTGTATACCACTGGTCATTTACCATTCGACGCTGTGTACCACTGGTCATTTACCATTCGACGCTGTGTACCACTGGTCATTTACCATTCGACGCTGTGTACCACTGGTCATTTACCATTCGACGCTGTGTACCACTGGTCATTTACCATTCGACGCTGTGTACCACTGGTCATTTACCATTCGACGCTGTGTACCACTGGTCATTTACCTTTCGACGCTGTGTACCACTGGTCATTTCTCATTCGACGCTGTGTACCACTGGTCATTTACCATTCGACGCTATGTACCACTGGTCATTTACCATTCGACGCTGTGTACCACTGGTCATTTCCCATTCGACGCTGTGTACCACTGGTCATTTACCATTCGACGCTGTGTACCACTGGTCATTTACCATTCGACGCTGTGTACCACTGGTCATTTACCATTCGACGCTGTGTACCACTGGTCATTTCCCATTCGACGCTGTGTACCACTGGTCATTTACCATTCGACGCTGTGTACCACTGGTCATTTACCATTCGACGCTGTGTACCACTGGTCATTTACCATTCGACGCTGTGTACCACTGGTCATTTACCATTCGACGCTGTGTACCACTGGTCATTTACCATTCGACGCTGTGTACCACTGGTCATTTCCCATTCGACGCTGTGTACCACTGGTCATTTACCATTCGACGCTGTGTACCACTGGTCATTTACCATTCGACGCTGTGTACCACTGGTCATTTACCATTCGACGCTGTGTACCACTGGTCATTTACCATTCGACGCTGTGTACCACTGGTCATTTACCATTCGACGCTGTGTACCATACTGATGACGTAGTTAATAACCCACAAAATAAATGTCTCGCTACCACCATCCCGTCTTAAGGTTTTGGCCTTTTTGCCGTGCGGTTTTAAGCCCCTTTTTCCTGTATGACACCCCTTCGTTTTGTTCCGTGCTTCTGAGTGTGTGCAGTGTTTTCTGTCTGAATATGTTTCCATGTCAGAGCATAAACCGTAGAATACTGAGCCAGGAATTTTTTTTCGGCCTTGAAGCAAATTGTCCTCCGCTTGAAAATCGGATTCCATCACTCCCCCGGTTTTCTTCAGTGTGTTCCGTCTCGTTTTCTCCTTGACTATCGACTGCAGATTCTGTCTTGTGGATTAATCGCGTAGCCCTCCTCTGTGATCAGCCAGGGTGAATAGTGCTTCGTCAGTTGGCCACCTGGATTGTTGGGGCACCTTGCTTCTTGCAAGGTGACAGCGTGTTTTTCAACGAAGGGATTCGGTTACTCAGCTTGTGCGTTTCACTGGAGTAACCCCTTAAAACCGAGACGTTAATATATGTACCGTGATATTTAACACTACAGACTGTATTTTTCCTTCACGTTTCTGTATCATTCTTACAAAACCATTTTTTCATTATTTCACTATACAGCATTCATAGATCGGTCATTGTAGTGCAGTACATTGTTCTCTGTGAGGTACGAATTGAATGTATAGTATACGTTAATTGTACATTTCTGGGCGTTCATATTGTGACTCTTTGGGACTTGTACCCTACTTAGAGATTCTTTGACACTAATGTGAGGTCAGAAACTGGAGGTGATTTGAACCGTGTCCGTTTTATTTTAGGAAGTGGCTATTACGTATGACGTGGTACATCTCCCTTCCATTTCCTCTGAAGTGGTTTACATTTCCTCTTGTTCGGGAGTTCTGTCCATGCAGTTTTAAGTGCTTAGAGTTTAGTATTGTTTCAGACGAAGGTCTTCTTGCACCCAGGATTACTGTAGTCTGGGATATGTCGCCATGTGTTGTGGTAGATATGCACCGATGTTTCAGAAGAGCCAGCTGCTTCCAATTACAGGGTTTCTTCCGTCCTGTAGGTAGAGGTGTTACTTTTCTCTGAAACGTCGATATATATCTACAGGACTACACGGCATCGCATCCTAAAGGACAATTTATCCATATGGTCACCGCCATGATAACCACAAATATCAAAATATTGTATTGTACACATTGGTAGCGATTCTTTCTGTCTCTAAAGTTATGTTTTAAAAATTGTGTTGTTTGTCTTCTTTGGATACTACATACAGTATTTATTTTGAATTATACTTTCCCGATAGCTACATACAGTATTTATTTTTAAGGACTTCGACAGCTACTTGTCAGTAACCTTTTTTTTTCAATGCTCGACAGCCCCTTGGGGCTAGCGCCTCATTTTTCGAGCTTCACGATCACACTCAGCACACCACACTGGTAGGACTCCTCTGGACGAGGGACCGGCTCGTAGCAGAGACCTCTGTCTGACAAACACAATACTCACAGTAGACAGACATCCATGCCTCCGGCGGGATTCGAACCCACAATCCCAGTAAGCGAGCGGCCGTAGACCGACGCCTTAGACCGCACGGCCACTGGGATCGGCAGTAAGCAGTTTGCTTTCATAAAATGTGTCTAAAAAGTGAGTTAATTTAATAGGAAGTATAAACTGACAGTTGTCATTAAACATACGAGATGGTTATGATGGTTATGTTACGGCGGTGGTTGTGACGTTTCTGTGTTGGTAAATGTGAAGCCTGCTAGTCTGGGACGTTTCGCGGTAAAGTGCCTCAACTGTCAGTAACTTGTGTAGCTGTAACAGTCTTTAATACTAAGTATCATTTTGAATATTTAAAGTCCGACACATGTACAATTTAATCACACTATTTGTGCACTTTCACCGTCCTACATGTTTCGAACCCCTAACCTGGGTTCATTTTCAGGGACACATTATCTAAAATCGCACACTAGTTACACCAACTGGCACAATTATTTACATGAGTTCTTTACAATTGTTCAGATACACTGTTTAAAACAAATAAAAGTTAAGAAGTTAAAAATTGTGGTTGTCGGTTGTTAAAAATTGTATTAAAGTTGAACAATCTATGCACAATATTAAGCTTATCATTTTGAAATTAGATCTACGCCTAGTGCCGAGGTGAAGAATGAGTGGAGCTATACCTCTACTCCCTCTCTGTGTAGGATTTCATGACGTGGACAGGGTAAACTTTACCTTTACCGTTTACCTTTACCTAATTTCGTGTTTGGTGGTCTTCGTATCGAAACGATTATAATTTTAGACCTGAAAGGGAAGTGTACAGTCTGAGGAAGAGGGGCCGCGATAGCTCAGTCGGTATAGCGACTCGTTACGAGCTGGACGGTCCGGGGATCGAATCCCGTTGGGGGCGAGATTCTTGGCATCCGTCCAGACCGGCCCTGGGGCCCACCCAGCCTCCTATACAATGGGTACCGGGTCATTCCCGGGGGTAAAGCTGCCGGGGCGTGGCGCTGACCACCCACCCCAACTAGCGCCGAAGTTAAAGAAAGAGTAGATCTATACCTCTACTCCCCCTCTGGGCCTTCATGGCCTGTTCTAGGGAAAACTTTACCTTTACCTTTACAGTCTGAGGAAGAAGTTTATGTGTCGGAATAAGTGGAGTTATTAATGTGAGATTTGAGGCTCTGACTGCGGTGTTGCTGTAGATTCAAGACTATCGGTAATATCCACAGCTTCTTAAGTGATGCTGTCCTTGGACTCCTTGACCCTGTAGATGAAGGCATTACGATCGTTCGGTCAACAACTGTTTACCAGTCGACACGGCGTATTATCCCAGAAGACTTATCAACACCTCTGTTAGAACCTCGCATCTCGTACTGATATATTCACAGGTCAGCGGGCTTCGCTAGAAGTGCGTTGCGGCTTCAGTGTGTATAATTCTGTGGGTCCCAATATGAATATGACCTTGGTACTGTTTTGCGGCATTTAAATGTCAAGGCTGCTGTTTAAAGGCCATTGTAAGAACCCCAGACGATAGCGACATTGAAGATACTGCGTGTGTGTGAATACTAGGGAAAAATACGGTACAGTAGTGTGTAACTCGGGTGTTGGTCGGTGCCTTAGAAACCGTTTTTCTTACCGGTTGACCATGAATGTGGAGTACAATAAGAACAACGACCTCGCCGTAAAAATCACCCGTCAAAATTAAGTTGGCCCCACCTGTTGCAATATCTGTAGGTCAAGGGTGCGTTATTCACGGTTTACCGGCGCTGGACCGCCGATGGCGTCGGTTCGGTGCATTTTACGAGTAATTTGTCTCTTCGCCGAGAAGTGTGTTTCGTAACCCATCATTAATGTGTGAAGATATTGCTTCTCCGCGTGTATTCAGTTTAATAGAACATATTCATCAGAAGTACTTATTTCAGCAAACGTATGTAGCTCTCACCCTGGAAGCTACTCAATATACGATGGCGATAAGATGGTGATACGATTAGCTTACGATACGACTATATCCTTTGTTTCAAATGGGACCTCGCACAGTGAAGACACGATAACGATACGCTCACGACATGACGATTTGATACGACAGTGAACTTCTTCAGCTATGAAGACCCCTGATTCACAACCGCCTGGTCCTTCCGCATCCCTGGTAGAAACTGATGAAGCACCAGAAACCGCTGAAGAGCACGTTGATGCCCCGGAACCAGCAGCTGAAGATGTCCACATTGAATACTCCTGTGATCTGTTATGCAACCCAAGTATCGGGGCTGTAACAAAAGAATTGCCTCTAAGAGCGTGTGTCAGTATATGTACTGTCTGATAAGAGCCTGTGTCAGTATATGTACTGTCTGATAAGAGCGTGTGTCAGTATATGTACTGTCTGATAAGAGCGTTGTCAGTATATGTACTGTCTGATAAGAGCATGTGTCAGTATATGCACTGTCTGATAAGAGCGTGTCAGTATATGTACTGTCTGATAAGAGCGTTGTCAGTATATGTACTGTCTGATAAGAGCGTGTGTCAGTATATTTACTGTCTGATAAGAGCGTGTGTCAGTATATGTACTGTCTGATAAGAGCGTTGTCAGTATATGTACTGTCTGATAAGAGCGTTGTCAGTATATGTACTGTCTGATAAGAGCGTGTGTCAGTATATTTACTGTCTGATAAGAGCGTGTGTCAGTATATGTACTGTCTGATAAGAGCGTGTGTCAGTATATTTACTGTCTGATAAGAGCGTTGTCAGTATATGTACTGTCTGATAAGAGCGTTGTCAGTATATGTACTGTCTGATAAGAGCGTGTGTCAGTATATTTACTGTCTGATAAGAGCGTTGTCAGTATATGTACTGTCTGATAAGAGCGTGTGTCAGTATATTTACTGTCTGATAAGAGCGTGTCAGTATATTTACTGTCTGATAAGAGCGTTGTCAGTATATGTACTGTCTGATAATCCAGAATATTTTGTAATCCAGTACCTATCCGGTCCCGTGGGTGCCTGATTAAAAGAATTCTACTGTGTTACGTTTGCCACCTTATACAATTCCTGTTACTGACTTAGGTATTTGTTGAGCCTGAGTGTGAGGAAGCACAGGTGAGTGAAAATGTTTCGGTGCCACCTCGATGCAACGCCTATCTGGGCCGTTAGTCCTGTTCACGCTAATAGAAAATGCTTGTGTATAACAGTACATACTAGCCTTGGGTTACATTACGTGAGACGTGTTGTTAAAAGAGGTCGTACGAGTGTCAGACGGAAGGGAAAAGTGCTCGGAGCTGCACGTCGATCTGTCTTAGCGATACCAGTACTGTGTTCGTATCTTGGAACGTGTTTTAGTGCCACGTAATGAAGACTGAAAACATTAGGATTAAAACACATTCGAACACGGTTATAACGACAGCGGTGTATACGACATCTCGTCTATTGCGTCAGATATCCTGTGGTACCAGTTAATTCCTGTTAACCATAACGTTACACCACTCGGTTATAACAACACTCGTTTATAACGACACAAAATTTTCAGTGCCCTTCTTGACGTTATAACCGAGTTCGACTGTGTATAGAATTATAATTCGATTACTGACTGTGTATAACTTTTGATTTAAATAGATATCGCAGCTGTATTTGCTGAGGGTGTTGCCTGGTTACAGTTTTCTGTGACGTGTATAGTAGAAGCTGCTGTATTCTTACTGCGGGTCGGAGCGAGTTTGAAGGCCAGCCCGTGGCTGTGGGTGAGGTGCAAGGTCGGATCACAATGTATATAAAGTCGAACCGGATTTAAATACAGTGCCTGAGGAAGATCTTTGGACCCAAGAGGGACTAAGTAACAGGGGAGTGGAGGATATTGCTTAATGAGGATCCCCATGATGTACACTCGTCACCAATTGGGCGGTCAACTCAATGAGATGAGCGGGAGAGGTACTTGATAGGAAAACCCGAGGGAAAGAGACCGCTTGAAGACCTAGGTATAGATGGGTTGATAATATTAAAATTGAGAACTAATTTTCTTCTGGACTTTGTCCATGGTCCGGATAAAATATAAAAATATAAAATCACGACGTTTCGGAAGCTGGTTCTTCTTCCGTCTTCAGGTAAAGGGAGGGGAGACACCTACTGAGATGGGTCCTTTAGACTGAGCTAGTGATTGAGATTAGCTCGGTCTAAAGGACCCATCTGAGTAGGTGTCTCCCCTCCCTTTATCTGAAGACGGAAGAAGAACCAGCTTCCGAAACGTCGTGAGTTTTATATTTTTATATTTTATCCGGACGATGGACAAAGACCAGAAGACAGTTGGTTCTCAATGTTATACACCATCGTGAGATCCTTTTAGGATTCAATATTAAAATTGATTTTCAAGAAATAGGATGGGAGGAACGTCGACTGGATTGATTTGGCTCAGGATAGGTACAGGTTGCGGGCTTCTGTGATCGCGGTAATGAACGTTTCATAAAATGCGGGGAATTTCTTGTTTAGCTGAGGAACTCTTTAGTTTCTCAAGAACGACTCTGCTGTATTGGATTAGTTGGTTAGCTGGTTGGTTAGTTGGTTAGTTAGGTATGTACGTTTCCACTCCATCGTTTTGATTCCGTTTGTCTCTGTGATATATTATACTGAAAGTGGTTTAGGTTGTAGGATTTAAGGTCTCGAAGTGGCAGTGCATACAATCCTGCTTCCATAGCTATGGAAATCAGTGAATGTATGTACCTTCGGTGATTTGAAGCACTGGTAATTTGTCATTTGCCGTTGTAAAGATAAGGGCTAGTGCTGTAATGCGTGTTCACCGTCTACTCCAACGTAAGTAGTAGCGTACACCTAGGATATGTTATTTGTTTGACCGAGTTTATACAATAAAATTGTAACAGCTTGTAAAGTAAGTTTTGCAGTTAGTACAAATCTCAACACAACAACAAACATATGTAGGGGAATTTAGAGAAACTCATAAAACTAAAAAAAAATAGTTTTTAAGTAAAATGTGCACTTAGTTGGTTGTTAAATATTTGTTTTGGTTATCACTGTCAGCCAGTGTTGCACAAAAGATTTTGACTGACGTTGTCGCCATGATAGTTGCCGCACGTTTTAAGAATAAAGCGCGCTGTAGCGTGTATTTGCTGCGTCCGTGGCTAACTGCCGGTGTCACTGTTCCTCCCCTATGTGGGTCATACAGACATAACATCCGTTAATAATTCGCTCAGTATGATGGTCACGTTGACGGGCGTTAGTGGAACGCGGCATCTGTGGTACTGTGGTCAAGGTCGCGCGCGTTCTGTGAAGGCAGAGCTGCGAAATTTTTAAACTTTGTAAGTTACGTAGTTGTATGCCGGAAGACGGTCCCATCATCCGGAAACGTAGATTAAAATTGATGGGAATGTGCAAATTTTGTATCGAAATTCAGTTCACTAAATAAACTTTTTTTTATTTATTTTTTTTTTTTACTAAGTGCCCAACATTACTTACAATCAGAATGTTAACATGTTCATGTTAATGTTGTTGTTAAGATTACAAACGTTTGTGCCTAATTTTCACTTGTAATTGTTCCTTAAGACGCCACAATTATTAATTTTTTTTGGAGGTGGAGAAAGGGCCCCGCAGCAGATGCTACGGACGCACCGCAGCCTTAAGGCTTATTGTGCAACCCTTGTGATGAAGATGATTAGAAAAATAATCAGTTTTTAATTTTTCCAAATAATGGAGCACCGGTGCAATGAAGTTTGACATGTCAAAACGAAATACTCGGGGAAAAACCTGTCCCAGTGCCAGTTTGTCCACCACAAATCTCACATGGACTGACCCGGAATCGAACCCGGGCCTCCGCGGTGGGAGGCCGGCGACTAACCGCCTGAGCCATGGCACGGCCACAATTATTAATTTAGTTATATCCTTCGGAATCAGCATTCTCTGTTCATGAACGCTGTGGTTAAATCACCTTGCTGTTCGGCGGGCTGGGATACCGTAATCGGTATAGCGACTCGCTACGGGCTGAACGGTCCGGGGATCGAATCCCGGTGGAGGTGAGATTTTCTGCACCAGTCCAGACCGGTCCTGGGTCCCACCCAGCCCACTGTACAATGGGTACCGCGTCTCTTTCCCCGGGGGTTAAGGCGGCCGAGGCGTGGCGTTGACCACCCACCCACATCTAGCGCCGAGGTACAATAGTTTAGATCTTCGCTGTTCTGGGATATTACGCAGCGTTGATTGGTATTTGGTTATCGAAAGTTGATTTTTGCAACAGATCACTGAGGTGTGCAAAATAGCAAAGAAAGCCTTTGACCGTTTTATGTGGACTACCGATGTTGTCTTGTTTCTTTCGTTTTGTTCTGGAAAAGAGGCAGGGACATTCATTGCTGTTGCTGCCTTTATTACAGATGCCCACTGGCGGAAGGTGTTGACGTGAAGGTCAGATCACTTTTACAACTAGTGATGCTTCTGGTCCCGAGAGTTGTGGAAACTTGTTTTTAAAATGAATTAATTATATGAGGTCGTGTTTCTTAAGGCTGTGACATGTTCGGTAGATAAGTGGCCGTGTAGAGGTCACATACCTTCCGCTTGAGGTTCTCTGAGGATAGAATAGAATAGTAGTTGGGCGGGCGTCAGAGCGTCCCATGCACATCGACCAATATGATCCTTTGTGCATCCCTTTTATTAATTTGTTTAACAGCCTCGCAATTTGAGCAAAGTGCAGTAACCTGCTTACAGAAATGTCCTTAAAGTCCCCTGGTTTCATAAAGTGATGCCCCATGTGCCTGAATCTTATTGAAGCCAAGGCCTCACAGTCACCAGGACATGAAAGGCCGTTTCAGATGCCTGTTTGCATCTCTCACACTCAGGACTGTCTACCAGCCCCAATTTAAACAAGTGTCCCTTTAAATGACAGTGTCCTGTAACCAGCCCTGTCAGTATCCTTAGCTGGTTTCTGCTCAAACTGAGTAGTTCTCTAGCTCTTCTGGCTGAGGGTCTTTCAAGAAAGTTTCTTGCCTGTCTTTGTCCATAAATGGACTGCCAATATTCTGTATTCTCTGAGGATAGCTTGTGTGATAAGCCTCCCTTACAATCGCATGGCGTGATGTGTTCGTCGTTTTGCTAAAATGTTCTGTGGATGACTCAGAATAAACGAAAAATCATGGAATACGTGTACACACACGTTCGTATTTCTGTAGACTCCCAATAAATGTCTGAATGTAACGTTATGTCGTAATATGTGCAGAGAAAGGCGCAGGTTTGAGAGGTAATTATAGCGAGTCGCAAGGTCGGCTGCCGTGGTTAAAGGTCTTAAAGCTGAAACAAGTGTAGCTGCTTCGTGCAACATAAAAGTTGCATGGTAACAATTCATCAGGTTAGATTTGCGCTCCTCTGGGATATTACGCAGCGTTGAGTGGTAGTTCTGTACCGACGTTTTGGGACAACCTATCGGTCCCATCTTCAAGGGTCAAGAACTCCCAACGGGCTACGTTACCCCTGCGGAAAAGAGCCACGATACCCGATAACAGAGGGGGCTGGTTGTGCCCTAGAGGCGATGTGCACATTTTGGAGAAAAAAAATATTTTGCCCCCTACAGGCAATCTTGACGATTCCTCCTCTGTAGTCACGAAGAAATGGAAATTAGTACACGGCGTATTTGGTGAACATGCTCACTAGCAGGGCCGCTGAGAGCTGGTTCGGGCCCCGATGACATTTTTTTTTCGGGCCCCAAGCAAGGTGGGGACAGCTAAAAATCTTTACACTAAATCGGAGTGACAGAGTTGCAGAGTGACTTGGGCTTGGTCTGAAAGGGTTAATTTGTACAATCGACAGATAGTGGTAGTACCCAGAAAGACAAAAACATATGCAACATAATAGGCCCCGGGTCCCCTTTCGGACCGCCCAGCCCCGGTAATTTTACCGGCTTCCCCCCTCTCGTTGGCACTGGTTCGTATCCAGCGCCAGATGAATGCCCTCCGCACCTCTGTTTCCTATTCTTGCCATCAGCGTCTAGGTCTTGCAAGTGGCCTCTTTCCTTCAGCTTTTCTGCAATAAAGATATTGTAATTCCATATGCCGTGAGCGTGTCTGAATTTTTGTTACCCATTTCTGACGTCTGTTGTCTGGATGCCAGTTGCAGGGAGCTTACCGCATCTCCGTGGTACATGTCTCAGTGATTAAGCATAACAAATATGGCCTGCATTCTAGCGCCACTAACCGACTCGACTCGACTCGTGTGAATTGTTTGTAATGAGGCAACAGGACCACAGCTTGAGACTACCGGTTCAGATAGCAAGTGTTATTGTAGACTGTCTACACCGCCGCCCGCGCTCAGTAGCCCGTGCCGCTTACCAATTGTAACAAATTGCTTATTTGCTGTGTGGATTTCAGAAGTTGGAAGTATTGACTTCTGGCTATCAAGCAGAAAAGTAGAAATATAATTTTTGATGCTGCTGCATTTATGTTGTATTTTCCACAAAGAAGCATTTATCCTCACCAACGTTGCATGTATTTTGAAGATCTATTACCATACATCATTTGAGACCGTATATTAAATGACAGTGTTGCTACCACCTCAGAATTTTGTAAGTCCGCTGTATTCTTATTATTGATTGTAGTAAATTAAAAAGTATGTGACAGAAAGGCCTTTGATCGCATAATGTCCATACCAAATTTCGTGAAAATCGGCCATATTGTTCAAGAATCTAAACGGGAGAACACAGACACCATTTGGTGATGTAACACCGAAAATAATTTAACATAGTCATTTGGATTCTCTTTTGGGGGGTTGTGGTGCAAGACACGCGGAACCAATACCTTTAACAGGATTAATATTACCATCGGATATTTCGTTTTAAAGATTCCCAGGCTTCGCCCGTTTGTCCTCATAAGAGTAGCGTGTAAATGAAGATGAGCGCAGCACTAGTGGAATGGTATTGGCAGGGGGAAACCCTAAATACTCGGAGATAAACGTATGTTAGTTCCACTTTGTTCACCACAAATTTTACTTGGACTGGCCTGTGATGGAACCCGGGCCTCCGCTGTGAGAGGGCAGCGACGAACCGCCTCTGAGCTATGGCACGGCCTTTTTAAGTACGAAAATTAACCTAATTTGTATTTACCAATACAGCTTGTAACAGCTCAGCAAACACTGCATCTAAGTCTTAAAAACTAGTCATTTATTTCTGCAGAGACAAATACTCGCTGCTGGTTCTGAGATTCATAAAAATCACAGAAATACGCTTTGTGGGCAGCGACTAAATTCTTCAATATAGGTAGTGTTTTTTCTGCTTTTCATAATTTTCACTACTAGTACTAAGAAATGATTATCGTGGCCACAAGTGCAGACAGGGAGGAAATCCCGAAGATATGAACAGTACAGAAGCTGGTATAGGGCACAGCTTAACTACAGATCGTTGACATGTGATGTATGTAATGAAAATAGTTAATAAAGCATTCTCGTTTAAAAAAAAATTTAAAAAAATTCTTCAATATTGCAACTTTTGGTACGTAAAGTAACCACTGGGGTTTAAATATTTGATATAGTCTTTTATTCCTACACGAAACTAGGTCGTATATTGTACATAATTATAGAGACCTTTATTGTAATATATCAGTATACAGGGTGGGTGCGAAGTAAGTAGGCATTAAATAACTGTCGAGGCCCACGATACGTACGGTGTTAGAGAAAGACTTGCATTTTCGCCCGTGGAAACCCCATTACGTGCAGGAGCTGACACCTGAAGACTGTGACCGCAGAATGGAATATGGGCAGTTGATACTGGGTTCGCACGAGGATTGGCCACAACTGTTTGAAAACATTCTCTGGAGCGACGAGGCCGTTTTCCATATCGGCGGTTTCGTCAATCGACGTAATTGCCATTACTGGGCGGCACACGATCCCGAAGTGACGGCGGAGAAGATGCAAAATCGTCCAAAAGTGACCGTGTGGTGCGGAATGACGGCCACTAAGGTCATCGGCCCATATCTTCTGCATGACACCATGAATGCCGACCGCTACCTTCAGAAGCCGCCGGTGCCTACATTCAATTTTAAGCTAGGCGTCCATATTGCCATTTAAAAAGGTACATGTAAAAATTATTTTCATTATCTTTGCATTGGAAATATAGAGGTTATAACCATTTCTCAATGCCTACTTACTTCCCACCCACCCTGTAGTGAGTAGCTACGGGGTGCGAAGTTGACCACACACCTCCATCTAGTGTCGAGGTTAAGAATGAGTGGAGCTATACCTCCGCTCCCTGTTTATGCTTTCATGATAGTGACAGTGATAACTTTACCTATCAGTCAGCCCTACGTTTTGAAGTGCTGCTGAGTCTCATGGAGAGCTGTAGGCATTGGCGTAACTTAGAGAACATCCTTTACAAATCTCCAGACACTAAAATATAGGTGTCAGATCTGGGAACACGGCCTTCGTGGATTATAGCCCGCATGCCCATTCAGTTTGCCAGTAAACACTGCCTTGAGATACGCACACATCTCTGAGTTGGAATGTGTTACTGTTTGTGTGATCCTGTAGCCGTGGCATCCGGTAATTTTCCAGCAAAACAAGAGTCGGTAAACAAGTTAGAGAGAGAGAGAGAGAGAGAGAGAGAGGCTGCGGCGAATGTGGAAAAAATTAGACTAGTTGTTGACATCAGCAGAGTAAGGAAGGAAGTGCGTGTCTGACACCTGTAGATAAAATTGAAGTACTTTCTCATATTGTGTAAGAGGTTTCATGTCATTATGGCTTTCTGTATTTTCACAATAACACAAAGTACGTATCCACGCAGTGAAGGAATGTAAAGGTATGGCTCCATTTATTCTTAACCTCAGCACTAGATGGAGGTGAGTGGTCAACTTCACGCTCCGGCCGCTTTATCCCTGGCAAAGACCCGCGGTAATCATTGAATAGGAGGCTGGGTGTCTTGTCCGTGCCGGGATTCGAGCCCCAGGTCGTCCAGCCCGTATCCTAATCACTGTACCAACTACGCTATCCCGGATCATCATATTTTCACAGTACTTGATCGAAACTGTCAATTATTTTCGGCCCACCGTGTGTTTTCTTAGTCGTGCTGTTGTCCAGTTACCGAAGTGCAAAATATTCCATTCTGTTGCCATAAGAACGCCGTTTAACAATATCCTGCATCGTATTCAGGCAGCACGCAGTTGGCATTTGAATCATGTTGCAGACCTGTCCGGGGGTTTTCGCCTTTTCTCACTTGTCAGTACCTCCAGGCAAATGCAACGCAAGTACAGTTCGAGACCCAGCGTTGCGACTATGTAAGGGATAAGAGCCGAAACGTATCGAACCCACCGTTGTCCTACATTTCCCCAGCTTCTGCAGTTGCAGAGCTGAGCACCCAGACTTCAAGTACTTTCACATAGACCGCGATAGATTGTTTAAAATTCCTTTCACACACACACACACATCTCTATCCTTGGGGCCCCGGTACAATAGATCGCATTACCTAGGAGCTCACTTTTCCCCTACTCTGCAGTCAGCCAGTCGTACTTTCCGTTGTTCTCTTTTGGCAGATGTGCTGTACCTCGCACAGAAGGCAGCCGCTGCACTATGTCTCCCCAAATAATTCCACTTACCCTTATCTTGTGGAGGGCTGAAAACGAAAATAAATATTCCTTGTTGTACAAGGTTATTTGCCAGCTGTAAAGCCAGTACCTTGTTTCCAGTCTCGATAACAGGCTTCTCCTTCTCACCCCAGATAACGTTATAGTCGGAGATACTGACAGTATCGTGAAACAGATGACTACGACGTAAGGTAAAGCAATCCCACTGCAGGCCTGGGTTCCAGGAGCTTGAGGCTCCCAGATTTCTAGCCAATCAGCACCTGAAGGTGGTAAGATTGTCGGTCCTACGCACCGGCCGCCTTTACCCTCCAGGAAATATTCCTGGTACTCATTTCCGTCAGAGGCTGAGTCGACCCCAGGGCCATAATGCGACCGAAAGTATTATGTCAATGCAAAATTCCAATGAAGCCATCGGGAATCGAACCCGCGACGTTCGATTCGCAGTGCCTCAAGCAACTGCACCACCTCGTGCCCCCCAAATGACTGCGAAGTAGCATATTTATGTACTTAGCATAGTTGGTTTGCACGGTTGTGCATTGTTAATAAGACCGTGTTTACTTTCATGCCGCTAGAAACTTGCGAACCTGAAGACCGCATTGGCCAAAACTCAACGGCTTATGTAAGGATATAAATCCATGCAATGCTACCAGGATTTCATAACTTATAGCACCACCAAACTTTCACTAGCATATCGAAATGGTTCACTACAGAAGCTGTTTCACACAAGTGACTCTAAAGACGTGATTTATGTCACGGCAGCAGCTTGTACTCGTCCGACGAATAAAATCCACACACACACGTAATATATAGTGCAGGGCTGGCCGGCTAGACGAGCCTCGAGGGCCGCACTCCAGGGGTAGGTTAGGCAAGAATCTTGTCTTTATTCATGACGTCAAACGTACGGTAGCAACACTGCCCACTGCCTGAGAGAACACAGCCAGCGCTTGCTGTAGGAGCCGCTGAGAGTTGCTGTTGTTGGGGAATCCACTAGTGCATTACAAAATAAAATTATTTTTACCTTGTTTAATGGTTTATTTCCCTTCATCCAAATACATTAGGTTAGTGCGTCTCCTTTCTTTAGGAAATATTTTAAAACGCCTTGATTTCAGGCTTCCGCCGCGGTGTTGATGAGATCTGCGCTCTTCTGGGATATTACGGGGCGTCGTGTGGTAATTGTTTACCGACGTTTCGGGACCGACACATCCCGAAACGTCGGTAAACAATTACCAAACGACGCCGCGTAATATCCCAGAAGAGCGCAGATATTTTAAAACGCCGGTCACTGTCAGCCCAATGTGCATTTAAACTGCCTGAATATAAGTGTTGTAAGAACATCGCTCGAGCCATACACGTGGCTTGCCCTAGCCGCATTGTGGTCACTTCTGGTATGGTCGATCCTCTTTGTGGGACTAATTTGGGTGCTTTTTTTGGTTTCTTTAACGCCTTGCGTTTAAATTATTATGAATGCAAATAATCTGGTCCAAATTAATTTTCCAGAATGTCTCTGAGCTTCAAGATTCAAAAGAGGAGCTTAGGGAAAACCAACATAAAACACTGTAAAAGAACGTGTCGATTTGAGCTCGACATGGGACCTGGTACAAGGGACAGCGCTGTCGAATTTAACTCGACGTTGGACCCATGTGGGTTAACTTGTCAATAAGCAGCAATAAGGTCTGTTATGTCGTCGACATATAGGATGTGCGTGAATTATGAAATGGGAAATATGCAGTCGTGACCTATTTTACGGCACAGTCCAAACCTTTGCAGAAAGCGTGTAGGGGGAGTGGAGGTATTGCTGCATTAATATTTAGCATCGGCACAAAATGGTGGTGAGTCTTGCCCACTTAAGTAGGAACCCAAATTATCTCACTGAAAGCCGCAGCACTCCACGTGCCCGTCACGTGTCAAATGCGTATCATTCAGTTATTTTCTGTAAGTCCACAATCTCTTTAGGCTGCCATGAAGCGACAGTATTGCCTGTTTGCGGCCGACACTACTGTCTGACGTATCGTTTTGAATTGTATAACAACAGACAAAATTGTTCGTATATACACCATGAAGGCGTATGGGGAAGTGGCGTTATAGATCCACACATTCTTAACCCCGGCGCCCAGATGGAGATGAGTGGTCGACTTCACATCCCAATCGCTTTACCCCCGGTACACATTCAATAGGAGGCTGGATGGATCTTAGAGCCGCTCTGGGCGCTCTGTTAAAAGGAAGATTTTTTTTCCCTTGCCGGGTATTGAACCACGATACTTCTGTTGTCGTGTCCGTAGCCTAGTCACTACCGACTGTGCGATGCAGGCTGCGTTTTGTAACGACAGACTTTTTGAAAATCCGTCCTTTGTCATTTGTTTCTCTTCATATTCTGTTATGTTACGTTGTTTATACCCAATTTTTAGTTGTTTTCTTTTGTATCTATCCATTTTTTTTTCACTTGGTTTTGATACTCAATATCTTAAAATCTAAGTAGGTTATCTAAAGTATCCTGATGATATCCGCTTGTGTCGGAATAAGTTTTTTTTTTTTTTTTTTTTTAAAGACATTTTATAATTTTGTATTTAATTTCCCTCTCTTCCTTACGCTGTATCATCTATAAGATTGTAGAAATCACGTCTTTGGAATGACATTAGCTGAGGTCGTGATGCACAATGTTACCTTCAGCCTGTGATTTAAATCCTGAATCTGCTGCTATTTCCTGTTCGTCCAGTCATTCCCTTTAAATAGTAAAAGCGTATAAAGTTCTTAGAATAAGCACCAGTAAGTAAAATGTCTGCTGTTACGTTGGTGAAGGGGAATCTGATGAAACTGTTAAGCGGTGTTGGGGAATGCGGAAGTGTCCCATTTTCTAGGACCTCTTATTACAGTAAGATGCAAAGTTCTATAGACCAGTAGAACGTATGCATCATTTCTGTTGTTTTATTTCAAACTATAAAATGGTTCTGCACTCTGCTGCTTCACCTCGCACAGTTTTATTGACGCTTGCTCTGTCTGTCTGTCTGTCCGTACTGTTTAATGCTGAAATACTTTTAACCGTAACTCAAATGTCGTGACAGTAATCTGACATTTCATCGAAGTGATGATATAATATATCGAGAGCGATATCTCGAAGTTATGTATAGTAGAAATCGATGTTACATACCATAAGATTTTGCGCCATTCTGGGATTTTATGAAGCGTAGATTGGTTTGTTACCGAAGTTTCGAGACAACCTATGGGTACCATCTTGAAGATGGGACCGATAGGTTGTTACCGCGGTGGAAGGTTGGTATGTCACACGTTACGTACCATGCGACGAATTATTTTAAATACAGCTTCTTCTGTATGGGCGAGGGAAGTCAAAAGTAAGTCGATGGAGGAGTGTCGTATTGAGAAAATAATGCAAACTCCAGTATAGCGCCACCTTCGCTTAGCGCCCATGAAAGTCTGTGAACAGAAATTCCCTGATGTTCAGTAATTCTATTTACCGCCATCCTCAATATTCATTCATTCATTCATTCAATCATTCATTCATTCTACAGTCTGTCTTACGACAGGTCCATAGCCTCTTCCAAAGCGAGTTCTCCACACAGTGCGATCTAGTGCTTCCTCTTTCAATTTCCAGTATCTTCTCTTTTCCTTACGGTCATCTAGTAGCTGCTTACATCTTCTCCCTCGTTTTCCCGTCACTTCTATCCTTCCCTCTAACTTTCCTTCAATCACATGTTTCAGAAGGCAGTTTCTACGCAAGATGTGACCAATCCAGTTAGCCTTTCTTCTTTTTATTGTATGTGCTATATTCCTCTCCTCCTTCACTCTATGTAATACTTCTTCATTTCTCACACGATCGGTCCAACTGATCTTCTCCATTCTTCTCCAGCACCACATTTCAAAACTTTCCAGATACTTCTGATCTACTTTCCCAAGTGTCCACGTTTCAGCACCACACAAAGCTATGCTCCAAATGTAGCACTTTACTAGTTTCTTCCTTAAATTTAATATGCCGCCACAAATTGCGATGCTTTATATCGGACTAGTTGCTTTCCTAGTCACGAAGTTCTCCGACTCTGAGGAACTCGAAGAATCTTTTAACGCGAGATTTCACCTTTCTACGGTGGTAATGTATCTTGTTATATTTGCTTAATAGTTATAATAGTTAATTTCCTTATATAGTTGTGTAAATAGGATTTCGTATTTCAATTTTATGCTCAGGTCAGTGCTTCGAACTGCACTTCTGCTCCTGCATATGTCCTATGGCATTAACATTACAACTGTACCGTTTAAGCTTTTCACTTATACAGGGTATACACAAAAGAATGGTGCGGTTTCAATAGTATTCACTATTGAAACCGCACCATTCTTTTGTGTATACTCTGTATAATAGAATATTGTTGTTTATTATTTAGTTTTTTTTGTGGTCGAGAGGGACCCCGCAGCAGAAGCTACGGACGCACCGCAGCCTTCAGGCTTATTGTGCAACCCTGTGATGAAGATGAGAGAAAGATGATTATTTTTTTCCCCCCATTTTTCCAAGTAATGGAGCACCGGTGGAATGAAATTGACAGGGGAAAACCGAAGTAGGCCTACTCGAGGAAAAACCTGTCCCAGTACCACTTTGTCCACCACAAATCCCACGTAGACTAACCCGGGCCTCCGCGGTGAGAGGCCGGCGACTAACCCCCTGAGCCATGGCACGGCCGGTCAGTGGTATTGGTTTAAAATGGGACACCAAGCAGGTGTGTACTTGCTTCGAATTCCGGTCGAGACAGTGTGTTTTCTCTCGGCTTTATACATTCTGTAGGCAAAATGCCCGCGCTGGTCTCCCAGTAAGGCCACCGTCGCCTCCTTCCAAGTCTGACCAGTTTATCGTTCACCAGTCATCGTGCCATCGGCGCTTGCTGTGTTAGCTACTACTAGCATTGTAAAATAAAGAAGTATCGTAAAATTGGCAGTCATATAGGCGCCTTGCTTCGTTCGGTATTGCACTCTCAACCTTTGCCGGAAAAAAAGTCCTACAGTGTGCATATTCAGTGTAACGTGACACTATAGTGTCCGTAAAGGGCTTACCAACTAACTAACTAACTAACTCCATGGACGAGAGTCTTTTCTTGAGAAGCTAACAGTTCGTCAATTAGTCAAGAAATGCCCCGGATTTTATGGGACCCAAAGGTTCGTCAACGTGTTCACAACAGCCCTCCAATCGTCCCTATCCTGAGCCAGATCAGGCCAGTCCACGCCCTTCTTCTCATCCTATTTCTTTAAGTTACCTAAAGCATTATTAAATATAATAGTCCGCCAATAGTCCGTCAGTGCAGGGGTATCTGTAAAAACGGTCGATAGAGATGGGAATCAAATTTTCCTCCTTCAATGTTGATGATTTTTGTAGTAGCCATATAGAGTCGAACTCGGTTACGTCATGAAAGGGACTCAGAAAGTGTTGTTATAACCGAGGAGTGTAATGTTATGGTTAACAGTGAGGAATTAATTGGTACCACAGAGTATCTGGTCGCCCTCGGTGGACTAGTGGTTAGCGTGCTCGCCACTGGACCCAAGGTTCGCGGGTTCGATCCCGACCGAGGGCGATGGATTTTTAAGGGTGATAAAAATCCGTAGCACAACTTCCTTCGGAGGGGAGGTAAAGCATGTAAAAGAACCTTACGGGCATGAATAGAACTAGTAATGCTCGTAAGCAAAATTCAACGGCCATTTCTCACCCATGTCTCCTGACTGCCTGCCAGATGGCTCTGGCAGTCACATCAGGATTGAGTAGAACTTGTGCGGTCAGTGGGCTGGTCACTCACTACATCAACACATATGACCATAGAAACCTCCGAAAGGAGGCCCCTATACTCGGCGTTGGAGCGACAGGGACAAACAACAACAACAGAGTATCTGACGCTATAGACGAGGTGTCGTATAAACCGATGTTATAACCGGGTTCGACTGTATTTGGACTGCCTTTGTTGCTGCTGTGACGTTCACACAATTGCTACGCCTTACCGCTGTTGCAGCGTGAGATGTTAAAGATAAGAGGTGTAGGTTCGGGTTCGATTCCAGACGAAGTGAACTGAACTGTATCGTAACTGAAACAATTGGCATCTATGCTAGTTTCATGGTAGCCTAACTCTTATTGTTATTGGTGGGAGAGCAAAAAAAAAAAAAAAAAGAAACTGAAATGTTGAAGGCGTGCGAGAAAACACGTCTCGTAAAACGGAACAAATAATAATTTTATAGAACAGGATGTTTCGTTTTGTTACATGCAGTTTGAAGGCAGTTCGTATAAAAACAATTTGTATTTTTTATTTAAAATCAAATATTTGTCAGTCGGATAAACGTGAGGCTTTTTTGGTGGTGGGGGGGGGGGTGAATTTTTCGAGCTCCAGTATTCACAATCTGTTGATTACGAAGACGACTTAATGCCAAAGTGAATGGATATGTTACGCCGCCTGTTAGAAATTACTTATGTAAAAAAGGTTTGTGTATTGCCGATCGCGTTCTTAATTATACAACGTGTGCGCGCGCACTTACGTACTGCTTCATTTTAGCCTACTTTCTTATTGTGTGACGAAAGGTGGGCTTGTGGGATCGTCGTGTCTTCTAATAACTTTTAAGTAATTGAATGAATGGATTAATTAATGATCATGTGTGTTAACTGATATTAAGTTTTCACATTGTTGACACCGTGCATCTTCGTCGTATTAAATTAAGTTACAGACCAACTGATGCACACTAAAACCACTTTTTATGTAGCTTTATTATAATTGTTAAAATTGTACCCCTACACGTGTTTCGATCCTAGGATCATCGTCAGGGGGTTTTTTGCTAAAAGCTACAGTCACTTCAAACACATGATTTTAAATATTCTATCGGCACTTTAAAACTTATATATTATAAGTTAAAATCTTGTAAAAAGACTCGTTAAAAGTTGTAAAATTGTAAAAGTACTGTAGATAGTAGATTGCGGAAGTGCTGGCGTGTGGGATCGTGGTATTATAGGCATGTGATATGTTTTTGTGGGGAGCGAAGTGTACTGCCTGTTGTACGGTGAAGAGTACTATGGTACTGCCTGTTGTACGGTGAAGAGTACTATGGTACTGCCTGTTGTACGGTGAAGAGTACTATGGTACTGCCTGTTGTACGGTGAAGAGTACTATGGTACTGCCTGTTGTACGGTGAAGAGTACTATGGTACTGCCTGTTGTACGGTGAAGAGTACTATGGTACTGCCTGTTGTACGGTGAAGAGTACTATGGTACTGCCTGTTGTACGGTGAAGAGTACTATGGTACTGCCTGTTGTACGGTGAAGAGTACTATGGTGCTGCCTGTTGTACGGTGAAGAGTACTATGGTACTGCCTGTTGTACGGTGAAGAGTACTATGGTACTGCCTGTTGTACGGTGAAGAGTACTATGGTACTGCCTGTTGTACGGTGAAGAGTACTATGGTACTGCCTGTTGTACGGTGAAGAGTACTATGGTACTGCCTGTTGTACGGTGAAGAGTACTATGGTACTGCCTGTTGTACGGTGAAGAGTACTATGGTACTGCCTGTTGTACGGTGAAGAGTACTATGGTGGAGTGTAGGGGTACAATTTTAACAATTTTAATAATAAAGCTACTTAAAAAGTGGTTTTAGTGTGCATCAGTTGGTCTGTAACTTAATTTAATTTGATATTAAGGTATCACCAAAACTTGAGACTGCAGTAAACTCCAGCAACATCGTGTGTAACAGATATACCACAGACAATGGGCATTGTCTAATAATAATAATAATAATAATAATAATAATAAAGGTAAAGTTCTCTCTAGTACCAGGGAGAAAAGGCGTGTGACAAGAGACAGTATAATAATAATAATAATAATAATAATAATAATGTGCAGTCAGTTTTTTTCTTGTGACTGCTTGCCGATTAATCCGTTTGTCACGGTTTGTCTACATAAGTACATAGATTATTTGCAATTATTTATCTCATTAAACCACTTATATTTAACTGTGTCTAAATATCTGTCTAGATCTACAACCAGAACTTTATTTCTTTCATATTCAACCATTTTTTATTTAAAAATTCCGTCTCAGTTTTCTTGTTTCTGGACACCTCAACAGTATATGTTTGACACCCCTTTCACCTAAACCTGACGGACATCTTCCTCTGTACGTTCTCTTTCTAGTTCTTCTCATTTTCCACAGTCCTTGTAACAACCACGTCATCCCGCTACCTTTGTTCCTAGTACAGCATTCTGTGTATCACCGCAACTACGAGTAAAAGTAATGTGTTTATGCAGTGCTAATGAACTGTTTAAGGACTTTTTATTACCATTCTGTGTCTTTCCAAATAATTATGTCTTTCTTTTAGCAGTTTAGTTGTTTCATTTAAATTCGTACTGTCATGTTGCTCTTCTCCCGTTCAGAATATTGCTTTACCGGATCTTCCGTTTCTCTACACATAATCTTCCGTTTCTCTACACATAATCTTCCGTTTCTCTACACAATCTTCCGTTTCTCTACACATAATCTTCCGTTTCTCTACACATAATCTTCCGTTTATCTACACATAATCTTCCGTTTATCTGCACATAATATTCCGTTTATCTGCACATAATCTTCCGTTTCTCTACACATAATCTTCCGTTTCTCTACACATAATCTTCCGTTTCTCTACACATAATCTTCTTCTCGTAATTCTCTTCTACACATAATCTTCCGTTTCTCGACACATAATCTTCCGTTTCTCTACACATAATCTTCCGTTTTCTACACATAATCTTCCGTTTCTCTACACATAATGCTTCCGTTTCTCTACACATAATCTTCCGTTTTCTCGCTACACATAATCTTCCGTTTATCTACACATAATCTTCCGTTTATCTACACATAATCTTCCGTTTCTCTACACATAATCTACCGTTTCTCTACACATAATCTTCCGTTTATCTACACATAATCTTCCGTTTCTCTACACATAATCTTCCGTTTCTCTACACATAATCTTCCGTTTCTCTACACATAATCTTCCGTTTCTCTACACATAATCTTCCGTTTCTCTACTCTACACATAATCTTCCGTTTCTCTACACATAATCTTCCCTTTATCTACACATAATCTTCCGTTTCTCTACACATAATCTTCCGTTTCTCTACACATAATCTTCCGTTTCTCTACACATAATCTTCCGTTTCTCTACACATAATCTTCCGTTTCTCTGCACATAATCTTCCGTTTCTCTACACATAATCTTCCGTTTTCTACAATAATCTTCCGTTTCTCTACACATAATCTTCCGTTTCTCTACACATAATCTTCCGTTTACTCTGCACATAATCTTCCGTTTCTCTCACATAATCTTCCGTTTCTCAATATCATCCGTTTCTTCACATATCTTCCGTTTCTCTACACATAATCTTCCGTTTCTCATATCTTCGTATCTACATAATCTTCCGTTTCTCTACACATAATCTTCCGTTTCTCTACACATAATCTTCCGTTTCTCTACACATAATCTTCCGTTTCTCTACACATAATCTTCCGTTTCTCTACACATAATCTTCCGTTTCTCTACACATAATCTTCCGTTTCTCTACACATAATCTTCCGTTTCTCTACACATAATCTTCCGTTTCTCTACACATAATCTTCCGTTTCTCTACACATAATCTTCCGTTTCTCTACACATAATCTTCCGTTTATCTACACATAATCTTCCGTTTCTCTACACATAATCTTCCGTTTCTCTACACATAATCTTCCGTTTCTCTACACATAATCTTCCGTTTCTCTACACATAATCTTCCGTTTCTCTACACATAATCTTCCGTTTCTACACATAATCTTCCGTTTTCTACACATAATCTTCCGTTTATCCATAATCCACATAATCTTCCGTTTTATCTACACATAATCTTCCGTTTATCTACACATAATTTCCGTTTATCTACACATAATCTTCCGTTTCTCTACACATAATCTTTCGTTTCTCTGCACATTATCTTCCGTTTCTCTAGACATAATTCGAAGATAATATTATGAACCCACCCTGTCACAAACAATTCTATACTTTTTGGCTAGCCTCTTTGTTCCTATTGACATACCCCCTTTACGACCAAGTGGACCGCGATAGCTCAGTCGGTATAGCTACTCGCTACGGGCTGGACGGTCCGGGGATCGAATCCCGGTGGTGGTGAGATTTTCCGCACTCGTCCAGACCTGTCCTGAGGCCCACCCAGCGTCCTGTGCAATGGATACCGGGTCTATTTCACGGGGGTGAAGCTGCTGGGGCGTGGAGTTGACCACCCACCCCGTCTAGCGCCGAGGTTAAAGAAAGAGTGGAGCTATACCTCTACTCCCTCTCTGGGCCCTCATGGCCTGTGAACTTAACCTTTACCTTTAGGACCAAAGAAAGATAGGTCCTTTTACTTAGAACTTACTGTAACATCCGGGATAGTTCAGTGTGTATAGTAAATAGCCCACGGTTTGACTCCCGGCGACATCTGAGATTTTCTCCTCACCGCACTGTCCAGGTCGAAACCCTTTCCCAGTCTCCCCCACATATTTGATGTAGGGGGATGTTTCTTTGGGTGGGTAATGCGTCGTGGCATGAAACCGACCATTTATCGCCATATAGTTACCGAGGTAAAGAATGAGTAGATTTGTACCTCCACTCTCCCATACGTCTTCTTGGCGTCTTGCGTAAATAATTACGGGTACAACTTTGTTTTTACATAGACGTATTGTTACACATTTCTCCCTAGCCGGTAACTTAATGCCGTTTTTGATTGGCTTTTATGTTGCCGAATGATTTTGACGCCATTACCACGTCATTACCTCATGAAGCCCGATAGGGTCAACAGAAGTAAGGTACCTAGAAAGAACCTGACGACGTACCGACTTGGGTGGTCTTATATAGGCTTGTCTGTTGCACCTTAAAAGATGTCAGTTGTCGGACACATCTGGGCATGTCAAGGCCCTTAGCTAAGACGGGAAATACCTTAGCACAGTGGTTCCCAAAGTGGGCGGTACCGCCCCTGGGGGGCGGTGGGATTACCGAGGTGGGCGCTAATAGGTACGAGAGGTGGAAGGGGGCGCTGTTATTATCACAGGGGGGCGCTAGTAGACAAGTAGTGAATTTATTTTTATAGTAAAATTCAGATGAAGTAATTTTTGTGTTAAAAATAAAAAATGAACTAAATTTCTTAGTATTTTAATTTATGAATCTTATTCAAGCACATATTTTTTTATAAACTATTGCTAGATGAATTATTGTTAATCATAAAAAATATAATAAATTCTAATTTATTAATTAACATATAAAACATTAAGTTTAACTCTTATAATTTTATTTAAACGATTTTTTAAATATAAAATAAAAGTGGAAACAAAAGCGCATTTATGTTTTTTTTAAAGGTAAGGGGGCGCTGTGGGTGTGTATATGGAACCGAGGGGGCGGTGGACCGAAAAAGTTTGGGAACCACTGCCTTAGCGTAAGCACAATTCCTGTTATATGGTTCTCGTGTCGCACTGATTACTAAACTAGGCGCAAGGAGCATGACGTGAGGCAAGTTCCACGCTTAAGACCCACAAATATTGGGTGCCAAGGTACAAAATTTAGGGCCCGCAGGATGTCTTCACCCCTGGACTAAACGGACCAATCGACATCGACTTGCACTTTATTTGCGCCCTTAGCTTTTTGGTTGGTTGTTTCAGAGCACGGTTCCCATACTCTTTCATTGTAAGACCTCCCTTGATGTGCGTCAGAAAAAGGTCTTAAGCCCCCTCCTTAATTCGTAAAAATAACTTTCAAAATATGCTTTAGCATTATGAAATCTCGTTGACCTTAATTGTATCTATGGGGTAGACTATCTTTTGGGGTGAATTTTATGTTTTTAAATTCTTGTGGCCTTTACTGTTAAATTTTTTTCTTTATTTTTATTATCGCCCGAATTTTCGCTGCCCCGGGCACTTTGGGGATACGAAGGTTTAACCAATTGTCAGTTGTCTTTACCGATGTAATCTAAATGTCTGTGTGTGTTTTGTTACAAAGGTTGCAAGAAAAACGTGAACCAATAGAAATCAAAGTCGACCTCGGTGGACTAGTGGTTAGCGTGCTCGCCACTGGACCCAAGGTTCGCGGGTTCGATCCTGACCGAGGTCGATGGATTTTTAAGGGTGATAAAAATCCGGAGCACCACTTCCTTCGGAGGGGAAGTAAAGCCGTCGGTCCCATGTCGTAGATTTACGGCATGTAAAAGAACCTTACGGGCATGAATAAAAATGTTGCGTAAGCCAAATTGCCTCCATTTCTCATCCAAGTCTCCTGACTGCCTGCCAGATGGCTCTGGCGTGCACATCAGGATCGATAGAACACTAAGCGCGGCTAGCTGGCCGGTCACCAGCTGCCATGAATGCGCATGACTTAGTAACCTCGACAAGAGGAGGCAAGAGGAGGCCCAGGCCCATACAGGGCTGTTGAGCCAAGAATTATTATTATTAATAGAAATCAAAATATTCGTCGCTGGAATACGTTTCTATGGCGGTAGGTCTGTATGTGTTGTAAGGTGTGTTTGTTCTTGTAATGATAAACGGTTGGTCCGATTGAATCATTAGTTCCCTTAGCGGTTGTGTCGTTCACACAAATTTATTGAATGCTCTTCTGGGTGTCACAATTAGTGGTGTGATGTTCTATTGTGTCGCGAACTGTATGTACCACTAACCCACTTGGTCAGTTCAGCATTGCCAGACTGGTTTGCCTTGGTGCGGGGAGACGAATTACGGACACCGTGATACAGGTCGGTCTTATTTCGTATGATATTGTAGATATCACAGTTTATATGACTTTGGATATCATAACAGATTCTCTGGGATTATCATATACGGTCTGAAGGTGTATGTACGTGCAGCGATATTTATCCCTGTGACAGGTGTTCAAGCCTGAAGGCAAGGGATCATTTGGAAGATCTAGGCGGAGATGGGAAGATAATATAAAAATGGATGTTTAAGATATTTGGGGGGGAGGGGGAGTCCGTGGACTGGATTGATGTGGCTCAGGATAGGGACAGGTTGGCTGTTGTGAATGCAGTAAGGAGCCTTCAGGTTCCATAAAACACGGGGAATTTCTTGACTAGCTGAGGACCTGTTAGTTTCTGAGGAAGGACTGTGGTGCGTGTAGTTAGTTAGTTGGTTGGTTAGTTGGTTGGTTATTTAAATCATTATGTCATAAAATGTGAGGAATTTCTTGAAAAGCTGAAGAACTATAGCCTCTCAAGATGGGCTCTACTCCATGTAGTTAGTTAGTTAGTTAGTTGGTGGGTTATTTAAACCATTATGGCATAAATTATGAGGAGTTTCTGGAAAAGTTGAAGAACTATAGCCTCTCAAGATGGGCTCTACTTCATGTAGTTAGTTAGTTGGTCGGTTGGTTAGTTAGAGGTTTTGATTGATTTCCGTCCAACCTACGTCAGTAACGATCCTCGCGAGGCCGATCCGTATTTTACAGATTTTTGCAGTTTCGGGGTTTGCCTTTTATGGAACTCTGCCTCCAGTTTGATTTTCATTTATGCACATTGTAATGGGAGATTCAAGTCTTAATGGATGTCAGGCCTCATCGACACGTGGTAACATCCGAGAAGACTTGAGTCTTCATCAGCACTGCTGTGAGGACCTCAAGTCTCGGAGCTTGATAATTGTTTTGCAATAGTGTGTGGGCTACTAGAAGGATATGTCTGTAAGTGAGAGGTACGTAGAATGACTGGCATTGAAAGATGGATTATTCTGCTGCCGAGAACACCGATGGTCTCCAACATTTAGTCTGTTCGCGTATGAAGAATTGGTGAGACAGATTTTTTGGATTTTTATAGGAATGTTCCGATATATCATGTATAAATTTCACACTGTTGACACCGTGCATCTTCGTCATATTAAATTAGGTTATAGACCAACTGATGCACACTAAAACCACTTTTTAAGTAGCTTTATTATTAAAATTGTTAAAATTGTACCCCTACACGTGTTTCGATCCTAGGATCCATCGTCAGGGGTTTTTTTTTGCTAAAAGCTACAGTCACTTCAAACACATGATTTAAAATATTCTTTCGGCACTTTAAAACTTATAAGTTAAAATCTTGTAAAAAGACTCGTTAAAAGTTGTAAATTTTATAAAGTACTGTTGATGGTAGAATGCGGACGTGCTGGCGTGTGGGATCGTGGTATTATAGGCATGTGAAATGTTTTTATGGGGAGCGGAGTGTACTGCCTGTTTACGGTGATGAGTACTATGGTGGAGACTCCACCATAGTACTCCTATCCTAGGATCGAAACACGTTGGTCTATAACCTAATTTAATATCATGTATAATTTTTTATTTTTTTTTCTCCCCACCGGACATGAATTTGTAATGAAAATTGAAAGCATTACAGATGCTGTTCCTGTGGTGTAATGCTTAGTACGTAGCAGTGAAAGCAGTCGGCAAAAGATCAGTTGAATGTAAACTAATATATTTAATTAACTGTAATAAATTTATTATGTAAAGGAAAAATTGTCTGAATATGAAATGTTGAGGTGACCTAAAAGTTGCCATACCGAAATGGCGTAGCCTTTAACTGTGATTATTATTATTATTATTATTATTATTATTATTATTATTATTATTATTAGATGTGAAATGCGCGGTTAATATGGCGGACAACGATTTGAACAATTTCTATAGCTCCCCACATTCTGCTGGGGTTTGTTTTAATTGAAGAAGTGTTTCCTTGTGTAGCGGTCTGTCACATTGAGGGAGGAACATATGCTGAGGGTGTTCGAGAATGGAGTACTGAGGAAGATATTTGGGCCCCAGAGGGTCGAGGTAACAGGGGAGTGGAGAAGACTACGTAATTAGAAGCTTTATGATCTGTGCTCCTCACCAAATGTTATTCGGTTGATCAAATCAAGAAGAATGAGATGGGCTGGGCATGTGGCACGTATAGGAGACAGAAATAGTACGAATAATACGAGTAATACTACAGCTGCTGCTGACTTACTGGTATTCACGTCACGGTCTTCGCATATGCTTTCCATATATTAGAGCATAAATTATGGAAAACACGTCAGTTGATCAGTTAAGTACTTACTACCGCCAAGTTAGTTATCAGTATTGACAGTGTATTTCGCACGTCTGTCTTTTTAAGGCTATCACTGTGAATACTTTAAGGCAAATGTGAGGTTAGTAGAAAATAAAAAAGCCAAATTCAGATAAGCACAAGGCCGACGAGGATGTAAGTGACATGATTGTTGGGACTGAACTTAAATGAGGGGCTTCGTTAATTTGTACTGTTCGGCGGATTTTGGGGTCACGAAATCAAGGAGAATTAGGTGGACAAGACGTCATTAAATGTAACAGATGATTTCACTGTTAACAACTGGCGCGATGCCTGTGTTACTTCTGAACACGTTTGACATGTTTTTTGCTAAGTAAAAGTGGTTTTTGTGGTTATATTAAGGCACCAACAGTGTGCCGAGTTCTACACGTATGGCAGGGATGCACAATTCCCGGGCTCCTGGTCGCCATGGCGACCAAAGTTTGTACGGTGGCGCCTAATATTTGTGGTTCCTCGGCGCGGATCTTCCTTCTTGTCGCCCTTCTGGTGTCTAGAATTTTGAGGTGTCTCATAGATTTTTGGATAATTTTTGCACCCCTGACTTATTGCTTTAAATTTTAGAATGACGGCGAGGGTTTGGGTTTGCACAGCGATTTTGTTGAGGATTCAGATCTTCAGGGGTGTGAATTGCCGCTGAATTAGTGGTTGCATACATTTCAAAGGAGCATAAAGTTTACCCTAGAACAGGCCGTGAAGGTCCAGAGGGGGAGTAGAGGTATAGCTCTACTCTTTCTTTAACCTCGGCAGTAGATGGGGGTGGGTGGTCAACTCCACGCCTCGGCCGCTTTACCCCCGGGAATGACCCGGTACCCATTGTGCAGAAGGTTAGGTAGGCCCCAGGGCTGGTCTGGACGGGTGCTGAAAATCTCACCCCCACCTGGATTCGATCCCCGGACCGTCCAGCTCGTAACGAGTCGCTATACCGACTGAGCTATCGCGGCCCCTTTTCAAAGGAACATAGTGCTTTTATTTTCAAGGGTTTAAGGGTCCAAGAGAATGAATTGTTATTCGTGTGGTGGTGAACTGGAAAGGACTGGGACAGTACCGACTGTGGTCTAATCGAGGTAATAGCCCAGCATTTGCCTAGAGTGATAGCTAAACAGGCAGTTCCGTTACCCTTTGATGAGTATTACTAGCTGTGTCGTTTCTGTAACCCCACAGTTTCTTTGTGTCTTCAACCTCTGTGTTTTCAGTAACGTAAGATCGCGAGTGGCGAAGTAATCCTATATCTGTACCGTGACTACGAAAGTTTTGTTCGTTTGGCAGGATGGACGGATGTACAGACCAGGGGGTGGCCAGTTAGACGAGTTTCGGGAGGCGCACATAGACCAGAACTATATCTTATTTATGTCAAACGTATGGTAGCGAAACTGCTCACTTGCTGATAGCTGCAGTCAGTGCTTTCTGCTAGCGACACAAGAAACCACTGGCGACATTCACTGGATGCGCTTATGATCTGTTCTACAGTATTAATTATGCGAAAGTTTGGTTACTTCTTGTACAGGTAAGTTTGGCTAACACCGTGACGCGCTTAAGCCGGATGCGGTTTGCGATCCTCGTTGTGGAACCCTAGTTACATCCTGTCGCTCCTTGCGGAGCATAGGGCCTCCTTTCAGAGGTTTCTTGGTCTGGAGGTGTGCATTCTGTAGTGAGTGACCAGTCCACTGACTGCACAAGTTCTACTCATCCTGATATGACTGTCAGAGCCATCTAGCAGTTAATCAGGAGACTTGGGTGAGAAATGGCCGCTGAATTTTACAGGCGTGTAATCACGGTAGCTAGACTGAAGTGTTTCATTTAACGACGCTGTCTGTCGCTGTACCGTTGATTGAAGGTTAATGTAATGTGGGTATAGAGCACTGGTGGAATTATGCTGACTGCTGAAAATGTAAAATATGGGGAATAAATCGTGTTCCAGTGTCATGCTGTGTGGCAAACGTCAATCTTGCACTGCTCCCTTACATAAGAATCTCACATTTATATCTGACTGCTTCCCAGTATACAGTAAAGTCAGAATGAATAATGCATGTTGGTATTGGATGTGCACACCTTGACCGAAATTTATATCGTATCTGTAGCTGTTGACATGTGATATCTGTACACGTCAATTTATGGCAGTGATAGGGATACAAATTTGTAGTGCAAGTGTGGCTGTATACCTTCACGCCTCCAGATGCCTAGGGACGTCTTTATCTTACCTGCCAGGTGTAGTCCATGGTTTTCTGTGGCGCTGCAGACCAAATCGGGCCTACGTTCGAGGTTTTTTAGATCACACACACACACACACACATACCCGGTAGGACGCCTCTGAACGAGTGATCAGCTCCTCACAGAGGCCGCTACCTACACAACAAACACAAGAGACGAACGGAAATGACCTCGCGGGATTCGAACCCGCGATCCCAGCAGTCAGACCACTGGTATCGGCTGTAGCCCATTACTTATTAGCATAATTGTCTATGTTTTGTTCATAGAAATGCGAAACATGTAATTACGATCATTCCTTTGATATTTACTTTTCTGTGTTGTAATACATACGTAACGCGTATGAAATATTGGTGTCCGGTAAAGGCAAGGTGTTGGTTCACATATTGTACGGCATTGTAAGTCAAAATAATGTTAGCCTGTGTTATGCCACAGGCGGTTAGTGGCCAGACTTTCACTGCTGGGGCCTGGTTCAGTTCCAGACCAGTCCATATGATATTTGTGGTGGACTGAGGTGCACCGGGACAGGTTTCTCTCCGAGTACTTAGGTGTTCCCCTGTCAGTATCATTTTATCCATGCTCCATACTCAGGTTTCTGTCCGAGTACTTCGGTTTGCCCCTATCAGTGACATTTCTCCCATGCTCAATACTGTGGTTTTTATCCGAGTACTTCGGTGTTCCCCCGTCAGTATCATTTTAGTCATGCTACATACTCAGATTTCTGTCCGAGTCCTTCTGTTTTCCCTCTGTCAGTGACATTTCACCCATGCTCCATACTGTGATTTTTCTCCGAGTACTTCGGTTTTTCCCCTGTCAGTGACATTTCACCCATACTCCATACTGTGGTTTTTCTCCGAGTACTTTTGTTTCTCCCTGTCAGTATCATTTTATCCATGCTCCATACTCAGGTTTCTGTCCGAGTACTTCGGTTTTCCCCTGTCAGTGACATTTCACCCATGCTCCATCCTGTGGTTTTTCTCCGGGTACTTTTGTTTTCCCCTGTCAGTATCATTTTATCCATGCTCCATACTCAGGTTTCTGTCCGAGTACTTCGGTTTTCGCCTGTCAGTGACATTGGTTTTTCTCCGAGTACTTTTGTTTTCCCCTGTCAGTATCATTTTATCCATGCTCCATACTCAGGATTCTGTCCGAGTACTTCGGTTTTCCCCCTGTCTGACATTTCACCCATGCTCCATACTGTGGTTTTTCTCCGAGTACTTTTGTTTTCTCCTCTCAGTATCATTTTATCCATGCTCAATACTCAGGATTCTGTCCGAGTACTTCGGTTTTCCCCCTGTCAGTGACATTTCACCCATGCTCCATACTGTGATTTTTCTCCGAGTACTTTTGTTTTCCCATGTCAGTATCATTTTATCCATGCTTCATACTCAGGATTCTGTCCGAGTACTTCGGTTTTCCCCTGTCAGTGACATTGGTTTTTCTCCGAGTACTTTTGTTATCCCATGTCAGTATCATTTTATCCATGCTCCATACTCAGGATTCTGTCCGAGTACTTCGGTTTTCCCCTGTCAGTGACATTGGTTTTTCTCCGAGTACTTTGGTTTTCCCCTGACATTGTGATTTCACTAATGCTCCACACTCTTCATTTATCCACCACCAACGTTGGTGGAATCTTCGCAATTGACAGCGTCGTTAAATAACATACTTCAAAGAAAGGTAATGGTCAGTGTGAGGTAATGTTTACATGAGAGTGTGTATGTGGTTATTGGTAAACATACAGTAACTGCACATTTTGCGAATGTTCGTTTCACGAGGTATCTTAATAGTGTTTATTTTGAAGTAATTACTGGTCATTAAAACGAATAAATACGTGTATGGCCCGTGTGCACTGTGTACTTATTCTCATTTACTATTATTTGTGTATTATTTCAGGTGGCCTTGTCTGTTATTACTGACTTTGTATTAGTGGAGAATTCATTTTCTTTAATTAAGTTGTCACCTGTCGACCTCGGTGGTCTAGTGGTTAGCGTTCTCGCCACTGGACCCAAGGTTCGCGGGTTCGATCCCGACCGAGGTCGATGGATTTTTAAGGGTGATAAAAATCCGTAGCACCACTTCCTTCGGAGGGGAAGTAAAGCCGTCAGTCCCATGTCGTAGATTTACGGCATGTAAAAGATCCTTACGGCATGAATAGAACTAGTAGTGCTTGTAAGCAAAATTAAGAGGCCATTTCTCACCCAAGTCTCCTGACTGACTGCCAGATGGCTCTAGCAGTCACATCAGGATCGAGTTGAAAAGCGCGGCCAGTGGGCCGGTCCCTCACTGCCGCAAATGCACAAAGACCTCATAACCTCGGAAAGAGGAGGCCCAAGCCCATATAGGGCTGTCGAGCCATAGTTATTATTATTATTATTATAAGTTGTCACCTATCGGAATGACTTCCAACGAAAGTACCCCTTTTCTGAATAGGAAAGTTTGGTGTGCTGACCAACATATCAGCAGTGTAAAGTTCCACACTTTAATTTTGTTTCTAGTAAAGTGACAAAAACAAGCTTATCTCATGTATCTCCTGTGTCAGTCCTCGTAATCACTTTGCATATTCAACGTGTTTTTTAGACATTTTAACATTCTGTAGATTATGATGTGACGGTCATATTTTATGTGCCTTTGTTTGCTTGTTTAACACATATATAATTATCTCCCTTCATCTTAATTCAGATTATGTACCGAAGTCCTCATAGATAAGAGGATGATTATGATCCTGAGAGTTTAAAGTGCAAACAATGAGGCGGACGCAGTGTTATGTATATCACGTGCCAGATAAATTTGTCCCGATGTGCGCGTTAGGAAATTTAATTGAATGCTACGGTACAGGGAGATAGGTTGCTACTGAAATACTAAATGCACGATAACAAAACAATATTTACGTGGGACATTGTCACAGAAAACTAGAGACGTTATGCCAGATGTGAGGTTCTCACAGCACTGTTGCTGAAGATTCAAGTCTTGTTGGAGTGTGAATCCGTGTCGACTCGTATCGTTGGTAGTTATTTAGGAGTTGACAGATTGTAACATCCCTGAAGACTTAAATTTTCAGAGTGAAAACTATTCTGTTCGCTGCTGCTTTTCTGGTTCTGAATAGAATTGTGGTGTGTCTGCTGTTGTAATTCAAGCCCCTTCTACCAGCCGTATATATGGGAACACATCATGTTAAGTAACCATGGGGTTTAGACGTTAGCTCGCAAACTTTATTGGCCTGATTTGGTAGCAGCCAGCTAATACTAACCCCTAATCCCTCTGTATCTAATGACCTTACGAAGGCGACACAGTGGTTCAAACTCGAATAGTGTGAGCTATGACTTCAGAATCGATCTCGAAAGGTACTGGACTCATCCATGGATTGTTCTCGGAGTACTTGATTATTGTGATTACCCCTGTAAATACTAAGATTAACCTGAATTGTATTTAACGACTCAGTTCCTACCGCGCATTAAACAATTCTTAGTTAAGGCCGTGCCATGGCTCAGGCGGTTAATCGCCGGTTTCTTACTGCGGAGGCTCGGTTTCGATCCCAGGCCGGTCCACGCGAGATCTGTGGTGGACACGGTGGCACTGGGACAGGTTTTTCACACAGTACTTCGGTTTTCCCCTGTCAGTGTCATTCCACCAATGCTCCATACTCATTCATACATCTACCACCAACGCTGTATAATGTTTCTCTCCCAGTACTTCAGTTTCCCCTGTCAGTATCATTCCACCAATGCTCCATACTCATTCATACATCTACCACCAACGCTGTATAATGTTTCTCTCCCAGTACTTCAGTTTCCCCTGTCAGTGTCATTCCACCAATGCTCCATACTCATTCATACATCTACCACCAACGCTGTATAATGTTTCTCTCCCAGTACTTCAGTTTCCCCTGTCAGTGTCATTCCACCAATGCTCCATACTCATTCATACATCTACCACCAACGCTGTGTAATGTTTCTCTCCCAGTACTTCAGTTTTCCCCTGTCAGTATCATTCCACCAATGCTCCATACTCATTCATACATCTACCACCAACGCTGTATAATGTTTCTCTCCCAGTACTTCAGTTTTCCCCTGTCAGTATCATTCCACCAATGCTCCATACTCATTCATACATCTACCACCAACGCTGTATAATGTTTCTCTCCCAGTACTTCAGTTTTCCCCTGTCAGTATCATTCCACCAATGCTCCATACTCATTCATACATCTACCACCAACGCTGTATAATGTTTCTCTCCCAGTACTTCAGTTTTCCCCTGTCAGTATCATTCCACCAATGCTCCATACTCATTCATACATCTACCACCAACGCTGTATAATGTTTCTCTCCCAGTACTTCAGTTTTCCCCTGTCAGTATCATTCCACCAATGCTCCATACTCATTCATACATCTACCACCAACGCTGTATAATGTTTCTCTCCCAGTACTTCAGTTTTCCCCTGTCAGTATCATTCCACCAATGCTCCACACTCATTCATACATCTACCACCAACGCTGTATAATGTTTCTCTCCCAGTACTTCAGTTCCCCCTGTCAGTATCATTCCACCAATGCTCCATACTCATTCATACATCTACCACCAACGCTGTATAATGTTTCTCTCCCAGTACTTCAGTTTTCCCCTGTCAGTATCATTCCACCAATGCTCCACACTCATTCATACATCTACCACCAACGCTGTATAATGTTTCTCTCCCAGTACTTCAGTTTTCCCCTGTCAGTATCATTCCACCAATGCTCCACACTCATTCATACATCTACCACCAACGCTGTATAATGTTTCTCTCCCAGTACTTCAGTTCCCCCTGTCAGTATCATTCCACCAATGCTCCACACTCATTCATACATCTACCACCAACGCTGTATAATGTTTCTCTCCCAGTACTTCAGTTTTCCCCTGTCAGTATCATTCCACCAATGCTCCATACTCATCTTCATCTACACGTTGCTCTTAACAGAAGGACAAACGTGTGATGCCAGGGTAACGTCCATAAACAATGCTCTTTCGGAAATAACGGAGCATTGGATAGAAAAGTGCTTGCATGTGTTCACCAAGCTCTTATTGTTGTACAGGGAAGTAATCGCCGTTTGTTCTGGAGTTCATCCAAAACGCACAAATTCCCTCTGTTGGCAGAACGTATAGTTTTTGTGTGTTAATCCTGGGCCATAAGGCCATAAAGGACACGTGGTATATTGTGTTATACTCGATGTACAGAATGGTGTCTGTAACATGAGACACGTCTGTTTTTTTTTTTTATTGAGAACTAATTGTTTTCTGGACCTTGTCCATCGTCCGGAATGGTCCAGAAACCAATTAGTTCTCAATGTTACATACACCGTTTAGAATTTACTGTTTTTTTTTGTGTTTAATTGCTTTCGTGTTCTTACCTACAAAATTGGTTTTGGCTTACGTTTTTGAGCCTTTGCTATGACTGTGCTGGTTTCCTTACCTCAGCTGCTGTGGTAGAACTTTCAGCCACTTTCACTGCGAGACTAATGCAGAGATATAGTGAAAATGCATTTAGGTGAATCATTTTGTGTTTCAAGAACAGTTGCTTTCGTGTTAGAGCTGTTGGCATGCTTAAGCTGTTCTTTGTGTCTTTCTTAGTCTGACCTCTTCTACCTACTCGTATGTTTAGAAGGTTATTGTTGCATCTCATCACACTCAGACTCCCCTGGACAAAGGATCGGCCCGTCGCAGGGACCACTACCTGCACAACACACAAAACACTCAAAAGAGACAGACATCTATGCACCCGGCGGGATTCGAACCCGCAATCCCAGCGTGCGAGCGGCCACCTGGGATCGGCCTTAACTTATTTGCTCCAATAAACAAAAAAATTTGCGGTGTTGGGTGATAGTTGACAGTATATATTACAACACTCCTGTTTGGTCTCGTAAGTTATTTAGTGTTGTTGATCCGTATGTTGTGACTAGAAGGTGAATGTCAACATTTATTGAAAGTTTGAGATAAAATTAGCCCGTAAGACGTGTCTAATTAATTCACTACCCTAAAATATGCCTAGAGGAGCTGAAACGGTGAATAGGCTTGGTATAGCCGTTTGAAGCTTAGCTTCGAACGGATACTTCTCCAGTACTGATCTGTATAGGGAAGAAGTGCTTTTAAGTGTCACCATAAGTACTTTTATGTCAAAGTTAGTAAACGTGAGGATTACCCATGTCCCACTTCGCGGGTGTTTTTTTTTTTACCCTGTAAAGCCAAGTAGTTACATTATATACCACCAGACTTAACATTCGCCGATCCCAGTGGCCTCACGGTCTAAGGCGTGGGACTGCGGCCGCTCGGTTGCTGGGATTGCGGGTTCGAATGCCGCCGCGGGCATGGATGCCTGTTTTGAGTGTTGTGTGTTGTGCAGGTAGAGGTCTCTGCGTCGGGCTGATCACTCATCCAGAGGAGTCCTACCTAGTGTAATTGTGTCTGAATGCAATCGTGAAGCCTCGATAATGAGGAGGCCCTGGCCCACTAGGGGCTGTTGCGCTGGGGTTCGAATCCAGGTAGGGGCAAGAGATTTTTATCTTCAAAACCGTCCTGGCGGGCTCTTGGGCCCACCCAGCCACCTGTTGTATGTATACCGGTGGGGTAAAGGTTAAGAATGAGTGGGACTGTGCCTCAGCTCCCCATATATGCCTTTCTTTTGACTATAAAGTGACACCTAAGTTTAGAGAGCCAGGGAGGCCGGGCAACGTGTCTGCTCAGAAATTGCTTCTTGCCATATTTAATTATCTAGGGTATGCAGTTGTAACGATGGGAAGGTGTGATTTGTTGCTACCGCGCTGCTGTGTTCGCAGCACCTCCAGCACCACCACCACACCCACATCTCGTTTATGCGGGCGGCCTTGACCCAACTGTCCATTAGCGCAGTCGAGTGTTACATATGACTATCTCGAGTTGTATGTATGCTTGGCATGTACACTCCAGTAGCAATTAAACGATAGCTACATGTTTCAGAACACCGCGTGCCCCTTTTTTTTTTTTTTTTTTTAAACTTTTATTCAGCTTCGTAATTACATCACTTTCATGAGAGTAGAGAGGTCATATGCTTAGAATAAGTTTGTATCTTCCAAATGGCCGCAGTATTTTGCTTTTAGGCGCGTTCGCATAGTCGCTAAAAGCACCTGTTAGCTTCGTCGTGTCCGTCTGTCTGTCAATACGTATTAGCGCGGCTACCATTGGACGGATTTCCTTGAAATTTGGTGCAGGGGAATTTTGTGAAACGCTGTCGAGAAACTCCAAATTTGGTTACGATCGGACAAAAAATATCTGGCACTTAGCATGAAGATATAAGTACGTTCTGTTGTTGCCGGCGACATGAATTCGCCATAAAAGCATTTTTAATGCAATACTCAATAATTTTATATTGTTGGCAGTGACAGTTCGACAGTAACACAGCGAATTGTTGCGTTTCCATTGCAACAATGGTTACGAAAACGCACAACAATGTTACTTGTACGTACATTGCTTGTCTTGTTTTCTTATTTTGTATCTCCGTGTCTAAGCTAGTGGACGCGTATTTTGTCCCAGTAATATATATATATATATGTAGATACACAGAATAGTGATGGCTCCTGAAGAATTAGAATGAATCATGAACTAGACTATTTTATACAGGGAGCAGATATTGTGAGGCTAATAAAAAGCAGAAGGTTAGCCTGGCTCGGAAATGTTGCAAGAATGGAAGGAAATAGGGTAACTAGAAGAGTGATGGAATGGAAACCGATGGGAAGGAGGATGAGAGGGAGACCACGGAAACGATGGATAGACGACGTAGAAGAGGATGTGAGGACGATGGGAGTGAGAGGCTGGAGAAGAATTGTGAAGGATAGTACAGAATGGAAAAAATTCATCGAACAGTCTAAGACCCACACAGGGTTATAACGCCATAATAATAAGAAGAAGAAGAAGATATATATATATATATATATGACCTAGAACACGTAGAATGCTGAGGAAGATATTTGGGACTAAGAGGCTGGAAAAAAAATGTAATGAATATCTTCGTGATTGTACTGACACGGATCTTAAAGAAATAGAATTAGAGGGCCTCGGCTGGATTTATCTGGCTCAGGATATGGGCACGTAGCGGGTTCTGAACACGGTAATGAAACATCGTTTTTTCATAAACTGCTGTGAATTTCTTAACTAGTTGAGAAACTGTTAGCTTCTTAAGAACGACTCTTTTCCATGGGCTTAGTTACTTGGTTGGTTGGTTAGTTAGTTACGCTGAGGGGTTGTATAAGTTGACAGTCTCTCCCCTGAGAAATTTGTGCGACTGAATGTTTTTTTAAAATACTCGTATAATTGCTGGCGGGGATTTAAAAACAGATGTCAGATGTGACACGATTTCGTACAGGCTTTCTAAAAGCGTGTTAGTGGCGGGAGATGTGGAATTTGGTCTGGGACAAGATAAATGCTCTTTAGAAGCTTTAAGAAACTGGGACACATTTTCATCGTGAAATAATTGGTCGTCTTTACCTTTAAAACTGACATGTACGTATGTGTGTGTTTAGTAATGCTATGGTAATTGATATGGGTTGAGTCTACTGGCATTTTCGCGCTTGGCACGTAGAATTTTTTACGTCGCTGATTGTTTGAGGATAAAGTGATTTTTTTTTTGTGCGAATGTTCATTAGCATAGTTATATTATGTTACCAGCATATGTTTATTAAATAGATTAGTGTCACATGTCCGCTTAGCTCATTTTATGATCGCTGTTAGGACAGCATCCAAAAATTTTCGATGCTGATAGGTGTAAGAAGGTGTTTATGTAGGTGTTAGTTCTGGTACGTTATTGGACGCAGTCTTTATTAATTTGTTGATTATTACTTAACCGTTTTTATAGTTTTACATGATTACATTTCCACCATACTAGATAATCCGATTGGGTTTATTACGTTTGTTTATGATCTCCGTAATAGCACCTGTTCAGTAGCTCTGGGCGTCAACAAAAACTGGGGCAGATTAGCGATGTGCTGTCTGCCATCTCTGTCCGACGCGGGTGTTGCTTGTTCGGCGTTGATAGGTCAAATTAACGGGATATTTTGATACTCTCATTTGGGCTTACAACTTACTTTTTTTTTTTTCATTACGGTCGAACCCGGTTATAACGACATCGGTTTATGTGACACCTCGTCTATAAAGTCAGATATTCTGTGGCACCAATTAATTCCTTACTGTTAACCATAACATTATTCTCTTCGGTTAGAACGACACTCGTTTATAACGACATCGGTTTATACGACACCTCGTCTATAACGTCAGATATTCTGTGGTACCAATTATAATTCCTCACTGTTAACCATAACATGAAATTCCTCGGTTATAACGACACTCGTTTATAACGACACAGAATATTCAGTCCCTTCCATGACGTTATAACCGAGTTGGACTGTGTTTTCAGTATTTTCAACTCTTGCATTCCGCCGTGCTGTTTAACCACTAAGTACTGCAGTTACAATTCCTTTTCAACACAGAAATGTGTACCAGGAATATTTCCTGGGAGGTAAAGGCTGCCGGTGCGTTGGGCTGACAACCTTACCACCTTCATGTGCTGATTGTCTATAAATCTGTGAGCCTAAACCTCCTGGAACCCTAAGGGCCTGTCCAGGCCTGTAATGGGATTGCTTTATATCAGTCAATTAAATTCCTTTTATTAACATGCAGGCTAAAAAGCGCAGGGCCAAATAGAAAACCAGCACGAATACACAATACACAAATACACAAATACACAATACACAAATACACAATACACAAATACACAACACACAAATACACAATACACAAATACACAATACACAAATACACAATACACAAATACACAACACACAAATACACAATACACAAATACACAATACACAATACACAAATACACAATACACAAATACACAATACACAAATACACAATACACAAATACACAATACACAAATACACAATACACAATACACAAATACACAAATACACAATACACAAATACACAATACACAAATACACAATACACCAACTCTCAAGTACAGTTCTGTTACAGAAACAAACAGAAAACGAAACAACAAAAAGGGTGTCAGTAGGCCTACTGACTCGACACTCCTCTAAATTGTATTCAGATTCCAATACAATTGCGATTATAAGCAGGCGTGTAGCGCTTTGTGACCGGTTATAGTCGATGTAAAATATGTATTAAAATAATAATAATAATAATAGTCTAATAATAATAAACAGCAACGCATTTGAGATCTGCGCTATTCTGTGATGTTAGCGTCGAGTGGCAATCCTTTACCGACGTTTCGGGATAACCTATCGGCGCCATCTTCAGTGGTCAAGAAATCCAAGAACTATTTGACCCTTGAAGATGGGACCGAAACGTCGGTAAAGGATTACCACTTGATGCCGCGTAATATCCCAGAAGAGCGCAGATCTCATCAGCATCGCGGCGGAAGCCCGAAATCACAGCAACCCAATTCATCTAGCTAGTGGCTATTATATAAACGCAATTATAATAGAGACTAATGTGGAATAGTGACGATGATAATGATGCTAATGATGATAAAGATGATAATGATGTGCTCCCAAACGACGCATGTCTTCACAGTGTATCATAACGTATAGTATGACTAAACACGATGCTTATGTGCTTAGCGTTTTCGTTTCAAATTTAGTCATGGGAACGAATTATCCTGAGTGATTCCCCTCCCCCGTCCTCACCACGACCCCGAAATTTTACACAGTCGCTTTCCAGAAATGTTCGTATAGCGCTTTAAAATCCTACACCGCTTCCCTTTATATTTTGCCGATTTATGGTTATGTTAGTAATGTACAGTCGATACATCATCGTTAAATGTGCAAGCGCCGACTTTCTTCAGTTTCACCGAATGTGTTTGTAAGCGTACTGGACTGTACTCGTGGACATGGCATGAAGGTAATGAGGGTTGTCTTCGTACTGTGTATTCGTTCGTGTTGCCCAGTTCGGTGTGTGTGTGTGAACGGCGGTCTGTGTATGGGCATGTAACCGTTTGACATAATATGCACGAACACACTAATCCCACGATGTGTGTGTGGACGGCGGTCTGTGTATGGGCATGTAACCGTTTGACATAATATGCACGAACACACTAATCCCACGATGTGTATGTGGACGGCGGTCTGTGTATGGGCATGTAACCGTTTGACATAATATGCACGAACACACTAATCCCACGATGTGTATGTGGACGGCGGTCTGTGTATGGGCATGTAACCGTTTGACATAATATGCACGAACACACTAATCCCACGATGTGTATGTGGACGGCGGTCTGTGTATGGGCATGTAACCGTTTGACATAATATGCACGAACACACTAATCCCACGATACAGACCCCATCGAGAGATAATAAATTGTCACGACGCAGCTAGTTAAGAAATTCCCCACTCGTTATGCAACCCGAACGCTCGGCGTCCCAATACCGTGGTCTGGGACGTAACACTGTTCTGTCTGGTTGAAAGGTAGCGGCGTTTCGGAGGAGCCGTCCCGCTTTAGTATTAAGGGTACAGGAGACTGGAGGCAGAAGGTTCTACCGAAACGTTTCCTACAAACGAAACCACACCGTGTCACATGTCATAAAGATTGATCTCTGGTTCTTTTAAGTTCCAGGATTCATTATTCTCCCGTATTACATGGCATGCCATGACAAAAGCAGCATTCAACAAGAAGAAGGCTCTTTTCAGCAGCAAATTGGACTTAAATTTAAGGAAGAAACTAGTAAAGTGCTACATTTGGAGCATAGCTTTGTGTGTGTTGAAACGTGGACACTTGGGAAAGTGGATCGGAAGTATCTGGAAAGTTTTGAAATGTGGTGCTGGAGAAGAATGGAGAAGATCAGTTGGACCGATCGTGTGAGAAATGAAGAAGTATTACATAGAGTGAAGGAGGAGAGAAATATCGTACATACAATAAAAAGAAGAAAGGCTAACTGGATTGGTCACATCTTGCGTAGGAACTGCCTTCTGAAACACGTGATTGAAGGAAAGTTAGAGGGAAGGATAGAAATGACGGGAAGACGAGGAAGAAGGCGTAAGCAGCTACTGGATGGCCTTAAGGAAAAGAAATACTGGAAATTGAAAGAGGAAGCACTAGATCGCATCCTGTGGAGAACTCGTTTTGGTAGAGGCTACGGACCTGTCGTAAGACAGACTACAGAATGAATGAATGGATGAATGAATGAGTGAATTGAAATGAGTCAAGGAGGAAAGGAACATCCTTCATGCAATAAACAGAAAGGAGGCTGACTGAATTGGTCACATCTTGCGTAGAAACTGTCTTCTAAAACATGTTACTGAAGGAAAGATAGAAGGCACGGGAAGACGAGGATGAAGACGTAAACAGCTACTGGATGACCTCAAGAAAACGATAAGGTACAGGAACTTGAATGAGCAACCACTCGCACCGTAGCATGTGTGAACCGTTCCCGAAAGCAGTGGTTGCTGTTGAGTACCGGCTGTTGTGACGTCATTAACTGCCTGTTATGTGTTTAGTGTGGCCTGTAGAATAACGAGCGGTCGGTTTCCCGAAATAGAAGTTACCAGTTTGTCTTTGTAAGGCTAATTGTGCTTACTGTGACGTAAGAACTGATTTTTTTTAATATTATTTAGAGCAACTTCATGTTTCAGAGTGTTAGAAGGCGTGCTGACGGCCGGTACAGTAATGACAGATATCAGAATTTGTAGTGTGAATGGTTGTGGTGATGGTGGCGGCGGTGGCGTGATGACGATGATGATGATGATGATGCAGTGCGACTTTCTCGAATTCCTGTACAGTGTGGCTCCTGCCAAGCCGCTCACTGGCCAGTACAATTAATACTTTCGCGACTTTCCTTCTTACCTGCGTTTGTGTTTTTTTTCTGCCAGACATAAATTATTTTTTTTCAGGCGAAAGATGGATGGATGGCAGACAGGCCAAGTGCTATATATATACGTACATACTACATACATACATACATACTACATACATACATACACGTATGTATGTATGTGTGTCTACGTTTGCTGTCGTGTGCAACAGTGGACTATAAGCCGCAGTTTAAACAGATTACCCTTAATTTTAACACTTTAGAGACTGAGATTTACCTGAATAATATTTAAAGATTCAGTCATTCAGTCCGTACCGCGCGGTAAACACACTCCGTCTCAGTTATACAAACCAGTCAGTTAATGTTGTACAGTGAAATAATCGCTGTTTGTTCTGAGATCCACACAAAACACATAAATACAGTCCGTACCGCGCAGTAAACACACTCCGTCTCAGTTATACAAACCAGTCAGTTAATGTTGTACAGTGAAATAATCGCTGTTTGTTCTGAGATCCACACAAAACACATAAATACACTGTGTGGGCAGAACGTAGAATTTGTGAATGTTAAACATGGTGGTACATATAGTTATATGTATATGCAGTTCGTACCGCGCAGTAAACACACTTCCTCTCTGTTATACAAACCAGTCAGTTAATGCTGTACAGTGAAATAATGGCTGTTTGTTCTGAGATCCACACAAAAACTAAAATACAGTCCGTACCGCGCAGTAAACACACTCCGTCTCAGTTATACAAACCAGTCAGTTAATGTTGTACAGTGAAATAATCGCTGTTTGTTCTGAGATCCACACAAAACACATAAATACAGTCCGTACCGCGCAGTAAACACACTCCGTCTCAGTTATACAAACCAGTCAGTTAATGCTGTACAGTGAAATAATCGCTGTTTGTTCTGAGATCCACACAAAACACATAAATACAGTCCGTACCGCGCAGTAAACACACTCCGTCTCAGTTACACAAACCAGTCAGTTAATGCTGTACAGTGAAATAATCGCTGTTTGTTCTGAGATCCACACAAAACACATAAATACAGTCCGTACCGCGCAGTAAACACACTCCGTCTCAGTTACACAAACCAGTCAGTTAATGCTGTACAGTGAAATAATCGCTGTTTGTTCTGAGATCCACACAAAACACATAAATACAGTCCGTACCGCGCAGTAAACACACTCCGTCTCAGTTACACAAACCAGTCAGTTAATGCTGTACAGTGAAATAATCGCTGTTTGTTCTGAGATCCATACAAAACACATAAATACACTGTTTGGACCGTAAAAAATTTTTGATTGTTAAACCTGGTGGTATGTGTAGTAACCACTGGGCTTTGAAAGGTTAAGCACCACGCCATGAGATAATATGAGAGTGGGATTTAGTTCCGTATTTTGTAACAGTTGCCCGGAGGGTAGATAATCAGATTCGTGCTGAGGCCGCTTTGTCCCGGGCAGAAAACTTCCGATTCCCATTGAATAAGAAGCTGGCTGTACAGCTGGTCCGTACGCCACGCCCTCCCTCTGTGTGAAGTCTTAACGTTATCTATAGTGATTAACATTTAGGGTTATGAGAGTCGATGACGTCAGCTAAGTGACGGTCTATTTTAACTCGTGCGGCTGTGCAAATGAAGTGGACAGCCGATTTATGTACCTGTTTGCTAATTACAGACGGTGGAGTGTAGATTATTCAGTTGACATTGATTGTGGAAGGGGCATACTTGGTCCATTTCTGGGAACAGTTAACGAAATGTGAAGTAAGTAGACGTCAGTCAGAAATCGATTCTTGAACTCTTGGAGTCAAAGAGGTTATCCAAATATGCGTCGTCAAGTGCTGTAAATAACATGGGAACTATGAAAGTGTTTGTCAGGCACTATTCGTATTCGTAAAGTGTATTTTATCGGCCTTTTGTGGTAACGGTGTAAGCTTTGTGGCCTTGTACGACGAAAGTGCTCTAGAATCCAGGTGTAGACACGTCGCATACAGCGTGTTTCATACTAAATCAGGTGTAGAAACTTCGCATACAGTGTGTTTCATACTAAATCAGGTGTAGACACGTCGCATACAGTGTGTTTCATACTAAATCACGTGTAGACATTTCGCATACAGTGTGTTTCATACTAAATCAGGTGTAGACACGTCACATACAGTGTGTTTCATACTAAATCACGTGTAGACATTTCGCATACAGTGTGTTTCATACTAATCAGGTGTAGACACTTCGCATAAGTGTGTTTCATACTAAATCAGGTGTAGACACTTCGCATACAGTGTGTTTCGTACTGAATCAGGTATAGTCACTTCGCATAGTATGTTTCATACTGAATCAGGTGTAGACACGTCGCATACAGTGTGTTTCATACTAAATCACGTGTAGACACTTCGCATACAGTGTGTTTCATACTAAATCACGTGTAGACACTTCGCATACAGTGTGTTTCATACTAAATCAGGTGTAGACACTTCACATACAGTGTGTTTCATACTAAATCACGTGTAGACACTTCGCATACAGTGTGTTTCATACTAAATCAGGTGTAGACACTTCGCATACAGTGTGTTTCATACTCAATCAGGTGTAGACACGTCACATACAGTGTGTTTCATACTAAATCAGGTGTAGACACTTCGCATACAGTGTGTTTCATACTGAATCAGGTGTAGACACTTCGCATACAGTGTGTTTCATACTAAATCACGTGTAGACACTTCGCATACAGTGTGTTTCATACTAAATCAGGTGTGTAGACACTTCGCATACAGTGTGTTTTCATATCAATCAGGTGTAGACAGTCACTCATACAGTGTGTTTCATACTAAATCAGGTGTAGACACTTCGCATACAGTGTGTTTCATACTGAATCAGGTGTAGACACTTCGCATACAGCGTGTTTCATACTAAGTCAGCGCCCGTAAGGAATAACACTGATGTTTGAGAAGGATAACAAGAACCAAAAAATTACATTCACGAAGAACTTAAGATTAGACAAAGCTCGTGCAATTATCCTGCACTTCGAACACTTTTGTGCCCCAGTCTTCTGACTGAAACACCAAAGATTAAAATAATGACTAAAATACGGGTATTTGAAAGGAAGTGACACATAGAATGCAGGTTGAGACAGTCGTACGGGGGAAAAGTACATAATTTGTACTCTACATTAGGTCTACTTATAAAGTCGGGTGTGCACAAATCCCGGGCCCTAATTCGCCCTACCGATTAAATTTTGTACCGTGGCGCCAAATAATTCTAGGTCCTCAGTGTGGAACTTCATGTCGCCCTTCTGGCACCTGGAATTTTGAGGTGGCTCGTAGATTTTTGGAAAATTTGTCTACCCCTGTATTAAGGTGCTGAACTTGAATATGTGTCACGCCGAGGGCAGGTTTGAAGTGTAACCTACATACAATTGTAGTCATGATACTTGACGGGAGAACACCACTTCGGAAACGTCGTAGATGAGATGATAATATTAAAATGGATCTTAAAAAAACGATGATGTGAGCTGGATTGAAATGTTATAGGATAGGGATCTAATGACGGGGTTTTGTGAACACGGTAATGGACCTTCAGGTTTCATAAATAATGTAGAATGTCCTGGTCAGTGCAGGTACTATGGGCTTGCCAAAGAGTTGAGTTCTGCGATTTATTGTATGTTTTATGTACTGAATTTGCACCCGAGTTTATGTGCAGTCAATGTCTTTCAGATTCACGTACTGTATGTAAGTACAGTGAGACTCATCGCAGTAAAATGTTAAAAGTGGTTCGCTATTTGAAAGTTACAGTGAATGTCGACTGACAAGCATACAACACTTGATGTACTGACCACGTGTAGGCTAATCTCTTTCCGACTTGAAACATGTTTTGTGTGGAATGTGCATTTCTCTTACGGGTCAATTCGCTGTTGATACAGTGCCACATCGACGCCATGCTTACGTAGTGTGATTCCGTCCATATTGGTCGCTCCGTTTCGGTTTTATGTGCTCGTTTTTACTTGTATGAATATCACTGCTCGGAATTGTTGCAGTTTAAAAGTGTAAAAAAAAAAATACAAAAGTTCCGTTTCACGCCATGACGACATATAGGGGGAGTAGAGATATAGCTCCACTCATTCTTATCACGACAATAGATGGATACGAGTGGTCAACTCCTCGCCCAGGTAGCTTTACCGGCGGGAAAGAACTGTGGTGCTGACTGAGTAGGAGGCTGTGTGCGCCCCAGAAACAGTTTGGATATTTTGGAGAAGATATAATTCTGTTGTTGCAGTCGGGATTCGAACCCCAGATCTCCAGCCCGTAGCCTAGTTACTATGCTGATTGTGCTGTCGGAAACTTAAACTTATACGAGCATAAGATCTTTTAATTTCAAGGTCATGCCTCGTGTCAGTTTTAAGAATGTCGTTTTTAGGGTCAGAAATTCTGCGCTTAAAAGGAAATACGCGTGCTGCCCCTTCGGAAATCGGGAAGCATTAAGAAAGAAGGGAAATGTCAATTTTAACGAACGTCTTCACGATGTGTTGTTAATGGTATAAAAATTAAACCAATATCTGTCCAAACACAACTAAATTCTATCTATTATATAGAACTACATATTTCGACTTATCTCAGATCATCCTAAGATTGCAAACTGGTCTTTAAAACATATTGAGGAAGAAATATACATTACGTATAAGTCTATAAAGTCGACCTCGGTGGACTAGTGGTTAGCGTGCTCGCCACTGGACCCAAGGTTCGCGGGTTCGATCCTGACCGAGGTCGATGGATTTTTAAGGGTGATAAAAATCCGGAGCACCACTTCCTTCGGAGGGGAAGTAAAGCCGTCGGTCCTATGTCGTAGATTTACGGCATGTAAAAGAACCTTACGGGCATTGCCTCCATTTCTCACCCAAGTCTCCTGACTGCCTGCCAGATGGCTCTGGCGGGCACATCAGGATCGATAGAACAGTAGCGCGGCCAGTTGACCAGTCACCAACTGCCACGAATGCGCACGACTTAGTAACCTCGAAAAGAGGAGGCAAGAGGAGGCCCGGGCCCATATAGGGCTGTTGAGCCATGGTTATATATAAGTCTATAAAAAACAGTTAAAAATATTAAATTTAACATAACAATTTTTAATTATTTTAATCATTTTACTTGTGTTTTATGTTTTTTTCTTCCTCAGTATGATTTGAAGACCAAATGTGAAACCGAGGATGACCTGAGATAGGTCGCAACATGTAGTGCTATATAATAAATATAATTTTGTTGTGTTTTGACAGATATCGGTTTAATTTTTATAAAGGACATGTCATCGTTTAGTCTTTAAAGCAGCGTTCTCAACCAGGATTCGGCGGAACCACGTTAGGGTTTCCGCGAGGAATCGTGGAATAAGGACATAACAATTATGAACCACCGTGAAAAATTCCAATATCCATCAAACTATTGCGGGAATTTTTGTACGGCAGTTAGTAATACTGGAGTAATTATCGCTTCGTATTGTTACAGAGCTGCCCCATCGGTGGCGACAGAAAAGGCTGCACGCTATCACCTTTTTCTGGCCTGTAAATGTGTTCACAGGTGGAGGTTCTTCGGTATATGAACAATTATTATAGGCTCAATATAGTTTTCTCGGGCGCACAGCCGCGTCAATTCGTTTGAATACAACGTTTCGAGGACTAGCTCCGTCCCCATCCTCAGGCTAGTCCCCGAAACGTTGTATTCAAACGAATTGACGCGGCTGTGCGCCCGAGAAAACTATATTGAATCATGTCGCCGCGAAAGTTTTAAAACTTATAATTATTATAGGCGTTCCAGCATGGGGAAGAAGAATGGGAAGTACTTGCTTTAAAGCAGGCCGTAGCTCGCAGGCAACATGGTGTCAGTGACACAGTGTTATGTTGCCCGCGGAGACAGTTGAAATGAGAAAACTTCCTCTTAATCCTTTCCCTGGCAAAGCCGAGATAGAACGCCGAATACATTTTGAAATCTTATGAGCTGTTTATTTACGGAGATTTACATTACATTATTAATTCGTCTTGCAAAAATTTGCTAAAAATAGCGACACCGTAGCCTAGGTTATGAAGTGCAGTCTTTATCAAATGTTCCTATTATTATTATTATTATTATTATTATTATTATTATTAGCATGTATTAATTTCACATGATGTGTGGAAAAATACAGAGGCAAAATCATAATTACGCGCATACATATTTATTTATTTATTTATTTATTGTGTACTGAATTTCATGGTGCCCACATGCAGGTCAAATTTCACCGAAGTTGCCCTCGCCACTTAAAACGTTGAGCGAGCCTGCTTTAAAGGGTTTTGAGTACCAGGCAGTCAAAACTAGAGGAGACTGTGTGTGTTGCGAATTTTAAGAGCTTGTTACTTGTATATTGTGAAATATGGGTCTGTTTGTGGGTAGATTAAGAACCGGATAAGGTGACGTTATTGAAGGAGGGATCGAAGGAAGTTTAGAAGTGAAGGGAATACGATGAAAAAGACGTAAGGAGCTACTGGATGACCTTAAGGAAACGAGAGGATAATGTAAACTGAAAGAGGAGGCACAAGATCGCGCTCTTTGAAGAATTTGCTTTTGAAGAGGCTATGGACCTGTTGTAAGACAAACTGCAGAATGAATAAAGGTCGCGGTTCGAAGTTTTGAAATGTGGTTCTAAGTACAACTTAAAAATTCCGTACAGGATGCACGGGTTTGATAGCTCTTGCAGTAATCATACGGTTCAGGGTTTCAGTGCATAGGTTCAGATTATGGCCTCGGTTTTGACACTGTGTAGGCATGTGGATGTCAGACTTGGATCTAATCGTTGATCCGTCAATACAGAGGCAGTGTGTTCATCCACATGACTGCTCAGTGTCACAACCCTGAAGAGTTATCTGAATATTTCTTTTTTAGGTGCTTTCGCAAAACTGCGAAAAGCGACTGTTAGCTTCGTCGTGCCTGTCTGTCCGCCCGCATGGAACAACTCTGCTCCCACTAGACGGATTTTCATGAAATTTGATATTTGAGTATTTGTTCGAAAACCTGTCGAGAAAATTCAAGTTTCATTGAAATCTGACAAGAATAACGGGTACTTTACGTGAAGACATATGTACGTTTTTGAGAATACCTCGCTGAATTCTTCTCAGAATGAGATATATTTCAGACAACAGTTGTAGAGAAAATCACAACACACATTTTATGTTCAATAACTTCCTCCTCCCCCCCCCCCCCCCCCCCCCGAAAATCCTGTCGTTTATGAGATAATGTGGAAACATTTTGGTAGAGTCAGACAGACCGCAGCTGACAATATAATACGGCGAATTCGCTTTGCATCCTGGATAACGAAGGCTACAATCACACATTCCGAATGTGTAATACTCATTGCTTTTCCACGACAACAGTAGTTACGCGAACGCATCTCAATATTACGTTATGCGTACATTGCCTATCTTGTTGTTACTTCTTGTAGCCCTACATGTGCGCACTTCCATTGTGTGTGTGTACCTTACCTGAGTGATGGGAGTTTTTTTCCAATAGAAATTTCTTCCAGAGTATGAATGGTTGAAGATATAACGTAGTTACGTAGCGCGGTTGTAACACGTCATTCCCCTCATACATATACAATTTTAAGGCTTATTTATGCTGTGTGTGGCTTATGACATCACATGAGGGAGTCGTTTGTTTCTATATACTTATTAAATTATCAGTAAAAACTGACTTACAGGTCATATATTCTGTGTATATTGATGTTTCCTGTTAGGCCGCTAAAATTTGGCTGGAATTTTTCTTCAGTCAAATCTTTGCAGTTTCTTGATAACTAACTCCAAGGAGCAGAGTCCTTCCTGAGAAGCTAACAGGTCCTCAGCTGGTCAAGAAATTACACGCATTTTATAACCCGATTGTTCATTACCGCATTCACAAGAGCCCGCCACCTGTCCTTATCCTGAAGCAGGGCATCCAGTCCATGCCTCCTCATCCCACTTCTTGAAGATCCATTTTAATATTATCCTCCCATCTACGCCTGGGTCTTCCAAGTGGTTCCTTCCCTCAGGTCTCCCAACCAAAATCATTTATGCACCTCTCCCCTCGCCCATACGTGCTACATGCCCCGCCCACCTCATTCTTCTTAATTTGATCACCTGAATAATATTTGATGATGAGTATAGATCATAAAGTTCCTCGTTATGTAGTCTTCTCCACTCCCCTGTTACCTCGTCCCTCGTAGGCCCAAATATTCTCCTCAGCACTCTATTCTCGAACACCCTCAGTCTATGTTCCTCTCTCAGTGTGAGAGACCAAGTTTCACACCCATACAAAACAACAGGCAGAATTACAGTTCTTACAGTTTTTTTTATATAAAAATAAAAGCTTGTGGTTGAGATGTCCTAAATAATTTCATGGAGCTATTGAGAAGCTAATTGTATTTGGTTGGGCAGAAATTGTACCGGAAGGTTCATTGCCATATTCAGAAGAATCTATCGCTGTAAGGAGTATATGTAACTGTACAGCGAACGTAGTAATGCTCCGTCGTCATTTGAACTCTGATGTGGATGAGAGAAAGCTTTCTTTTCCATCGCCAGACGCACTGTACGCTCTAATGCTGCAAAGGTTACCTGTTGCGAGGCTACGTCTTCAGCCGTTTGCAGAAAGGAGAAGTTTATAGGTCATTATAAGGAGTTTAGTGACCAAACTGTTAAGTGGGGGTTTGTGCGACATTTCGTATAATTTCCAGTGTATTTAAGTTACTGGTTCGTGTAGTTTGTTGGTGAACATTGCCATGTATTGTGAGGAAGATTCGATTTATGCGTTTTTCTGTTTACTTTCACTTTCCTTATCACAGAAGTACTTTTATGGAGCCCGAAGTTTTGTTCGTAACAGCTTGCCACATGCCCCTATCCTGATATGAATCCAAAACGCCCCCTACCATCCTATTTCCTTATGAAAACGCAAAAGAGTTTTTTTTTTTTGTCCGTGGTATGAAGGCATATAGGGGGAGTAAAGGTATAACTCCACCCAGGGGCCGGATTTAAGCCTTATGTGGCCCCCTAAGCTGTAAAATTTAAGACGCCTGCCCCCTCTTAAATTTTATGTTTTAATAGTTTTTCATGTTTGTGGGTGGGTACTATAAAATGAACTAGTAATGTTCGTAAGCAATATTCAGCGGCCATTTCTCACCCAAAGTCTCCTGACTGACTGCTAGATGGCTCTAGTGGTCACATCAGGATTGAGTATAACTTGTGCTGTCAGTGGGTTGGTCACTCACTACATCTATGCATACGACCATGAAACCTCCGAAAGGAGGCCCCTATGCTCCACAAGGAGCGAAAAGGGAATAGATAGATAGATAGATAGATTAGACTATAAAATGGTACAAACTTACATACATTTTTATTAATTGTTGTTAAAACAATTTCCATTATTTACAAATGCATTTAATTTTTTTTTTAGAAAGGTGGCCTCACTGAGGCCGCTTGTAATGTGAGTTGCAGTCTGTCTACCTTGTACGTAAATTCGGCCCTGGCTTCGCCCATTCTTAACCTCGGCAGAAGACTGAGGTGAGCTGTTAACTTCACGCGCCGCTTTACGCCCGGGAAAGTACCCCGATATCTGCTTAATAGGAGGCTGTGTGTGCCCCAGAGCTGGTCTGGACGTTTTGGAGAAGAAAACAGTACCTTGTCCCTACCAGGATTCGAACCCAGTACTGTTCAGTCCGTAGCCTGGTCACTATACCGACTACTATACCCCGTCTCGTTCTTGTTGTTTCAGAAACATTTTAATATTAAATCTGCGGTCATCTGGGTAATTACACGGCGTCGTGTGGTAATTATTTACCGACGTTTCGGGACAACGTATCGGTCCCATCTTCACGGGTCAAGATTCCTCTTGGAATATCATCAACATCGCGGCGGAAGCCTGAAATCAAGGATTTTAATATTATCCTCCCATCTACTCCAGGATCTTCCAAGATGTCTCAGTTTTTTCCACCAAACTCTGTGTGTGTTTTCTTCTGCCCCATACGCGCGATATGCCCCTGTCCATCTTATTCCCCTCAATTTGACCACAGTAATAATGTTTGATGCCCTGTGGCGCAGTTGGTTGAGGCACTGCGCTACAAGCCGGAAGGTCGTCGGTTCGATTTCCAATAGTGTCACTGGAATTTTTCACTAACATAATCCTTCCGGTCGCACTATGGCCCTGGGGTCGACTCAGCCTCTTAACAGAAATGAGTACCAGGAATATTTCCTGGGGTGTAAAGGAGGCCGGTGCGTAGGGCTGACAACCTTACCACCTTCATGTGCCGATTGTCTAGAAATCTGTGAGCCTCAACCTCCTGGAACCCTAAGGGCCTGTCCAGGCCTGTATAGGTATTGCTTTACCTTTGTACTAATATTTGATGAGTACAAATCATGAAGCTCTTCATTACGGAACTTTCTCCATTCTCCCGTTACTTCTTCTTAGGCCCAAATATCTTCCTCAGCTCCATCTTAGAAGTACCGACAAATAAGAAAATAACGTGATTTGCGCCGCGTTTCCGTAGTTATGGATTCTGGTCTCCGGGGATGTTTGCGCTTTGCAGCGGGGAGATCCCGGCAATGTAACATCCCAGAAGACCGTAATGCTCAACATGAACGCTGCGGAGACCTAAAATGGCGCATTTCGGGAGCTTGGTGCAGTTCAGGTAATTCTTTAGCTAACATTATATGGCACGTTTTCATATTTTCTTCTCTGTTTTAAGGTTCTGACTGTAGGTCTATCTCTTACTCCTGATCCATCTGGATATTTAAAGATCTGTTACAGTGGCCGAATTGTTTCCCACCGCTATGTTGGCCATTATCCATTCCGTGAGCATAATAATGTACACGCGCCAAAGTATTTAATTGGTTCGACTAAAGCTCTGTTTAGACAATTCAGATGTTTAGGGTCCTACAAGATAATGACAGAAAACAGGCAATGTACGTGTAACGTAACATTGTCTCGTTAGCGTAACCATTGTTGCAGTGGAAACGCAATAAGTATTACATATTCGGAGTGTGTGTCTATGGCCTTGGTAATCCAGCATGCAAAGCGCATGCGCCGTATTATATTGTCATCGGTAGCCTGTCTGGCTGTACCATGTTTTGCCACATTATCTCATAAACGCCACGATTTTCGGAAGAAAGTTATCGAAGATAAAATGTGTGTTTTGATTTTCTCTACAACTTTTGTCTGAAACATTTCTCATTCTGTGAAGAATTTAGCGAGATATTATCGTAAAAGAACGTAGGTCTTCATGTAAAGTACCTGTTATTGTTGTCAGATTTTAAAGATTCTTGAGTTTTTCTCGGCAGATTTTCGAAAAATCCTCAAATATCAAATTTCATGAATATCCGTCCGGTGGGAGCCGAGTTGTTCTGTGCGGACAGACAGACATGACGCAGTTGATGGTCGATTTTCGCAATTTTTTTTTAAACGCACATAAAAATCCGTAATTGTCGCAGAGTTCCTGTACATTGCGTTTTTTTTTTGGCACACCGAACTTCTTAATATCAATTAATGGATTTTCTCAAGATATTGATTGCATTTAGGTAATAAGAAATTGAACTGGCTGTTAACGTGGAGAGTTGTGGCTACTTTCACGTCATAGTCCAGCGGCTGAGCACAATAGACGCAGATATGTGATTGTACAGCAGGGGAAACGCAAACTGCAACTGTACACGACAGAACCTGTGCCTGTCTGTTTTCACCATCATGATGCTCTGATTAGGTACCAGGGACAAACAGTCGTGGACCGCGGGCCACGTTACACTCGCGAGAAGTTTTCTAACCGACATACTCCAGTATATAGCCCATAGTTTATGGAACCTGAAGGTTTAGCCCTTTGAAGGTGTATTTTAATAGGTAGGTACCAACGACTTGATACCTGTCCCCGACTACACGATATAACATCCCACTAAACGGTACCGGAATCTTAATAGTTGAATCGTACATCACTTTGTCCACAAATTCCCGCAGATGGACGCCGTCGTAGCCAGTTGAATCCAGGTATCGTCTTCACATCTTTGCAGAAACTCGAGCCTTTTCCAGGTCTTCCAATCAGAAGCGGATGGTTGATTCGAACCATGTTAGCCAACCTCACCTTGCTAATATGAACGCCTCGCTTACTGCTGGAAGAGTTTGAACACGTGCTTGTAATACGAGTTTGCGCACACAACAGGAGAGCTGTTCTCGTATTTTACCATTACAGTACGAGAACCCGGCTCGTTTTATTGATGACGGAGCGCTCTTGTAAAGCACATGAGCCCGACGGACTTGGTTGAGTGCTGTCCATGAGCCCGACGGACTTGCTTGAGTGCTGTCCATGAGCCCGACGGACTTGCTTGAGTGCTGTCCATGATCCCGACGGACTTGGTTGAGTGCTGTCCATGAGCCCGACGGACTTGCTTGAGTGCTGTCCATGAGCCCGACGGACTTGCTTGAGTGCTGTCCATGAGCCCGACGGACTTGCTTGAGTGCTGTCCATGAGCCCGACGGACTTGCTTGAGTGCTGTCCATGAGCCCGACGGACTTGCTTGAGTGCTGTCCATGAGCCCGACGGACTTGCTTGAGTGCTGTCCATGAGCCCGACGGACTTGCTTGAGTGCTGTCCATGAGCCCGACGGACTTGCTTGAGTGCTGTCCATGAGCCCGACGGACTTGCTTGAGTGCTGTCCATGAGCCCGACGGACTTGCTTGAGTGCTGTCCATGAGCCCGACGGACTTGCTTGAGTGCTGTCCATGAGCCCGACGGACTTGCTTGAGTGCTGTCCATGAGCCCGACGGACTTGCTTGAGTGCTGTCCATGAGCCCGACGGACTTGGTTGAGTGCTGTCCATGAGCCCGACGGACTTGCTTGAGTGCTGTCCATGAGCCCGACGGACTTGCTTGAGTGCTGTCCATGAGCCCGACGGACTTGCTTGAGTGCTGTCCACGAGTCCGACGGACTTGGTTGAGTGCTGTCCATGAGCCCGACGGACTTGCTTGAGTGCTGTCCATGAGCCCGACGGACTTGGGTTAAGTTGAGCGCTGTCCCACTGTACCCTAGTTCTTTCTTTACCCTTCAGTGTTCCAAATAAGTCTTTGTATGAATGCAGGTAATTTTTCTCGTGCGTGCCACGTGGACAATGTATCCTTGATTTAAATTTTTTTTTTCAAGCGTTACAGTTGTGGATCTTCGCTTCCAATACAGTCTTCCTCCACTACTGACGGTCTGTGACAATTGCCTGCCTGTTTTCATTCCCGTTATTTTTAAGTTTTCTTCAACCTCGTCTATCCATCTTTTGCGAGGTCTTGCTGTTTTCCTTCTTCCATTGTAGCTGTTGCAATTTTAATTAATACGTCAACTTATTCGCTTAATAAAATACATTCAGAAGCAAGCATAAAACTCATACATGTTTCGGCACCGGGGTGGTGCCATCATCAGGGAGTTATTCACAACAATCTACCTAGATTAGCTGTTGGCCTTTTACTCCTTTGTTGTAACTCCCTGATTATGGCATCCCGGTGCCGAAACATGTAGCAGTTTTATACTTGTTTCTGAATGTATTTTGTTAGTGCGTAAGTTGGTTGATGTATTATAAGAATATATACAGTATGAGGAAGATAAAATGTTGCAGTTTGTTCTGGCATTCCTTGGCTTTGCATTCTTTTATCATGACCATACCATCGTAGTCGGATGGATTTTATAAATTTTACAATATCTGCTCCTTGTAATATATCCTTTATCCCCAAGTTTTTTTTTTTCTTATTATGCAGGGTTCTCCTTCCTTTACAAGTCTATATATTTTTCTTACCATCTTCCTTTCAAATATTCTGAGCGCTTTCGTTTTTTTTCCGTGGTCATTATCCAATTTCCTGACCCATAAGTCTATATGCCTTGATTAAATTATTTGAACAGTATTAATACCGGTCACAATGGCCGCATGCTGTAACCGCATCAGGCATTGTTAACGCGGAATGGAAACCTGCACGAGGCGTGTGTCGTATGTCAGTGGTCGACCCTGAAGATCCGAAACATTCGTGTCAACCATTAAGACCGGGCCTACAGAGTGTGAAAATCCCAAAACACGTCAGTCGTAATAAGGAAAGAATTATACAGGGCATACACAAAAGAATGGTTCACTTGCAGGTTTATTCACTATTGAAACCGCACCATTCTTTTGTGTATGCCCTGTGTGTATCGGCCTGTGTTTGTGTGTGTTCGTTCTAGGGTTAAACGAACAGTATCGTGTATTGAATTTAAAAACAATTTATTCGTCTGTCGACAGTATGTTGAACTTTTAACGTGTATTTCTTGCTTAACAGGAAAAGAGACAGGCTTATCAGGTTACCGTGCTGTCTACATGTTTCCTCATTTCAACTTTCCAACCAGTTGATCACATGTCACGAAACTTGGCATGAACATATCCAGTTGGAGCTCCACGCCAACGCCATCGTTTTTATTTCTCTGCAATGTGTAATACCGACATCACGGACTTGAGAACGAGGCATTGAGTTCAACTCCGGTGCCACCCAAACAACCGCCTTTGCCAGACACGTGGATAACACGTATAGTCAGTTCTTATCCCGCTAGATGAAAACCCCACTACTCATTGTAGCGCTGTTGCTGGGATACAGGGGGAAAAAAAACGGCCGAATACTGAATTCTGTGCACAGCGTTGCTAGTAGTGAATAAAATTGCGAGTGAATTTGCTCTACCGTTTTCAGTGTAAATAAATTGATAAGCTTATATTAACGTGATACGATTCAGTGATTTAATTTTTGAAATTATTCTGAGGGTGATAAAAAAAAATTTGTATTTCTTTCAGTAGAATATTAAGCTTTACGAGTTCAGCCCGGAAGGCATTTAAATTCGTACTGATAGCGGAATGATTTATTGTCCTGCTGTCTGACTACGACCTTGAAACTGATTTTTATTTTGTGACTGTCATGTAAGTATTTTGCAAGTGACCTTACAGCCAAGTTAATAATGTACATTCTTCTTTTTTTGCAGAACAAGACCAGCCAGCATCCGACGATACAGTTCCTAGGAAATGAAGGGGTAAGTACAGCGCTATTTCTGTCGCAAACTCTTTGGCGTGTGTGATTTCAGGCTTCCTGCGCGGTGTAAATAAGATCTTTGCTCTTCTGGGGTTTTACGCGGCGCAGATTGGTAGTTTCTTACCGACGTTTCGGGACGACCTTTGACTGACTCTTGAGGATTGGACCGATAGGTTGTCCCGAAACGTCGGTAACAAAACTACCAACCTATGCTGCGTAAAACCCCAGAAGAGCGAAGATGTTAGCATGTATTTATCTGTGACATGCTGTCTGAAAAAATAACGAAACAACGTATTGTCATTCAGTAAAGGTTGTCAGTGGTGTGTCGCTTGTATATACATGTCTCGGTGGAGGTATGGCTTCGCGTATTCTTAATTTCATTAGCCTCACGTCCCGGCCGATTTATTTTATTGCAACAAGCCACCGATACCCATTCGAAATGAGCCTGGGTGGACCCCACAGCAGTTCTGTACGCTGTGGAGAAGAAACCTTGCCCCTGCCGGGAACCGAACCCTGATACCTTGGTCGTTCTGCTCGTAGCTTAGTCTGTATAGTGACTCGTGTGCTTTGTTACCTCAGCTTTTGGACGCATTCACTGTTTACAAACCAACGAAATGCACTTCACTTTAACTTTTATTATTTGTTCATGAACCCCTACATATGTTTCGGTCTTATATAAGGCCATCTTCAGGGGGTTCATAAACTACGTTCATTTTACATCCAATTTCACATTGTTGACACCGTGCATCTTCGTCATATTAAATTTTCAGACCAACTGATGCACAACTAAAACCACTTTTTATTGTAGCTTTATTATAATTGTTAAAATTATTAAAACTATATAATTTTAATAATTTTAACAATTATAATAAAGCTACAATAAAAGTTGTTTTAGTTGTGCATCAGTTGGTCTGAAACTTAATTTAAATCCAATGTTACGTCTGCCATTATTGGACTAGTTATAATGGTAGACAAAACATTGGATGTAAAGTTAACGTAGCTTATGAACCCCCTGAAGATGGCCTTATACAGCGCATACACAAAAGAATGGTGCGGTTTTAATAGTGAACACTATTAAAACCGCACCATTCTTTTGTGTATGCCCTGTATAAGACCGAAACATATGTAGGGGTTGATGAATGAATAATACAAGTGAAAGTGAAGTAAACAGTGAATTGTAAAAATGCACGGTGAGACTAATATAAAATTTTGGACGCATATTGCCTGCGGTGGGTAGAAGAAATGAATGTTCATTTCGCGTGTACTCGCTTTAGTGGTGCTGCGTAAGAGTAGTACTTTATCATTTCCTTCCATTTTTAGGCGCGTTTCGCAAAATTCCGAAAAGCGTCTATTAGCCCTGTCATGTCTGTCCGTCTGTCCGTCCGAATGGAACGACTCGGCTCCCACTGGACGGATTTTCTTGAAATTTGATATTTTAGTATTTTTCGAAAACCTGTCGAGAAAATTCAAGTGTCATTAAAATCTGGCAAGAACAATGGGCAACTTTACTTCAAGACGTGTGTACATTTATGACAGTGAATTCTTCTTAGAATGAGAAATGTTTCAGACAAAGTTTGTAGAAAAAATCAAAATACACATTTTATTTTCAATAACGTTTTTCCAAAAATCGTGCCCTTCCACAATGGCAATATAATACGGCGCATGCGCTTTGCATGCTGGATAACTAAGGCTACAGACACACACTGAGAATATGTAATACTTATTGCTTTTACACGGCAACAATGGATACTCGAACGCGCCTCATTGTTATACGTACATTATTGCCTGTCTTGTAACTTTAACGTTGTCTAACGTTGAATTAGACCACAAGAATAAGATATTACTTCTGGGAAGTGACAATGTGGTGTGCTGCAGTTGGAGCTGGTATTATGTACGTAGTTACGGTACTTGTGTTTGGTATATAGCAGTGGTATTCAACCTTTTTTGTTCGCGTACCCCCACATATAATTTATCTTCAACTTTGTACCCTTAGAGTTCTTGGTGCATAATTCAAGTTATACATAGTCTATAATCTACATCTAAAATAAGTTAAATAAATTACATCCAAAATAATGTATTAAATAATAAGTTTTAAATGAGAAAAAGGAGAGTCAAGCTATTAAATAACAAATATGTTATTGCCTATCATATAAAAATTAATAAAGGAACAAAGGTATTTTAGCAAAGCAAAATTATATGCACTATGTGGAATAAAATGAAACTAGCCGCCCAGATAAGAATCGCATAGAGGGGTGAGAGAGAGAGAGAGAGAGAATAAATGGCGCTCCCAAATCGCATGTCCTTACGTCCGGGTCTCTTGTGGCTAACCCTAAATCTGGCTCTGATTATTCAGTGTTTATCATGAAATAATACATTTATTTTTTTTTTATTTTACGTACCCCCGAAGATGTCTTCGCGTACCCCCGGGGGTACGCGTACCCCAGGTTGAATACCACTGGTATAGAGCAGTGTGTGCACTGTTGAGCTACTCTGTACCCTGGGTCCTGTTTTTACAACCGATTCCAACTACGGCTACTACATATAGGATAACAAATGCCATACTCCTGCGCATCTATTTTTATACTGTTTAGTGTGGCCTTGTCATGGCTCAGGCGGTCAGTCGCCGCCGTCACATCGTGGACGCCCGGATTTGTTCCCAGGTCAGTCCTTATGAGATTTGTGGTGGACAGAATGGCACTGGGGCAAGATTTCTTTCAGAGTTCTTCGGTCTTTCCTTATCAGTGTCTTTGCGTCATTGTGTCGTATTTATTCGTCTACCAACGACGCTGTATAATCGTAGCAATAACACACGCCTTTGATTGGTCACGTTTTGACATCTCGCGAAAAGGTGAGGCAAGGTTGGTTCGTTTACAGTCGTGATTAAGCTGAGGGTCACAGAGTTTGACGACACCTATTGATAAGAGTGAAGAAAAGTTGCGTTATTTGGACTGTAACCTTGTTTCTGTTTTGGACAGTACGCCCAGAGGATTCGTTCGCTCTTTTAGTTCAAACGTATTCTATTGACTAGGCCAACATACTGGCAGTTCACATTGTCACTTGGCCAACACTGAAATGGCAGAGATTGTGATTGCGTATAGATTGTCTGTGTGATGTACAGTACACTCAGCCCTTGTCTTACGCCCCTTTGTTTTACGCCTTTCTTTTCCTTTAGCGTCCCTTGCAAATTTACATCATTTCTTAATTTGCGCTCACTCATTTTCGGTTTAACGACCTTTGGCTGGCTGTGTTGTGTTACGCTAACCCCATATTTCTGATGGGAATATCGTTTTTGATTTACGCCCACTTTTTCAGAAACGCATCTAGGGCGTGAAACAAGGGCTGAGTGTGTAAGAACGTATGATAGAAGATAGTGATTAGACGCGACAGTTTATACCAATAAAAATCTTAAGGTACCTTTCACTGTGAATGTACGTACAGGTAGGTCCCGTTTTACGACGGTCCTTTTTACGACTTCTCACATTAACGACTGTTTCAAAATATTACCTTAAATATTAGTACATACTTGGAAAAATTTTAGGAATTTTGGAACCTATCTCATTCAATTACATTATATTTTGGTCTCGTCTAACGACTGTTTTGCTGGAACCTAACCGTGTCGTAAAACGGGTCCTATTTTGGTCTCGTTTTACGACCCTGTTTTGCTAGAACCTAACCCTATCGTAAAACGGGTCCTATTTTGGTCTCGTTTTACGACTTTTCATTTTACGACCCTGTTTTGCTAGAACCTAACCCTGTCGTAAAACTGGTCCTATTTTGGTCTCGTTTTACGACTTTTCATTTTACGACCCTGTTTTGCTAGAACCTAACCCTGTCGTAAAACGGGTCCTACTTTGGTCTCGTTTTACGACTTTTCATTTTACGACCCTGTTTTGCTGGAACCTAACCCTGTGGTAAAACGGGTCCTACCTGTACTGGTCTTTAATGCCACTGATGCATTTAACTGGTTACCTCGGCGGCAATCGTGCGGGTGATTAGTCCAGAGTTCTATTGCAAGACCCGTTTGTATGATGTGGCATTTGTGTCAGTAACCGGACTGCCCCCCCCCCTCCCTCATTACCTAATAAGACAGGTATTACTGCATATCAGATACTCATGAAATAACTTGGTCCCCTTAGGGCTGTCCCTTGAACATAGCCTAGTAATTCCGTAGCAGCAAAGCACAAGTTTGAACCTTTATATGAAAGATTATACAAATGGGTATCTATACAACGAATTTATAAAGGGAAAGGAAGTTAGTGGGAGTCTCGAAATTACAGAGGGATATCAACTATTACCAATTTTGGAACGAATATAATCAGAAATGCTAACCGGTATATTAATGGACTGGTTATTGTATCGTAAGAGATTGGTTCCTATAAGCGGATTTTTTTTGTTCTATATCTATGTAAATATTTAGATAAATATCTATAAACGGTTCAGTACGATAAAGCAATTGTAAATAATATATGTAGTTAATGGAGAGGGGTCTATTGACGTGACAACCCGGGGTTAATCGGCAGGTAGTGTCATGAAAACAGTGACGGATTTAAATAATAAATAATAATAATAATAATAATACAGTGCACTCTAGATTTTCCGAATACCGATTGTACGAGGTTCCGTTTCGTCCGAGCCGATGCCTTGAAGACCTCTTTGCGTCTTAAATGAGAGGTAAGGATTTAATTCCTATACGATATTACGATCGTACTTAATAGTGCATATTTTGTTACTCCTTGCGGAGCATAGGGCCTCCTTTCAGAGGTTTCTTGGTCTGGAGGTGTGCATTCTGTAGTGAGTGACCAGTCCACTGACTGCACAATTTCTACTCATCCTGATATGACTGCCAGAGCCATCTAGCAGGCAATCAGGAAACTTGGGTGAGAAATGGCCGCTGAATTTTTGCTTACGAAGCATTTCATATACTTCATACGTACTTATTAATACAGTGTGTATGCCATACTGTGTACGTAACCATATTTATAAAATGTCGCGATCCTTGTAGTCTGAGGTTTTCGGTGATTCGGGGCAAATTCGGTGCTATTCATCTCGATCTATCAAGATTTTACTGTAATAATAATAATAATAATAATAATTTTTCTTATGGCTCGACAGCCCATTTTCGGGTGCCTAGGCCGACTCATTTTTCGAGGCTTCACGATCACACTCAGACACACCACACTCGGTAGGACTCCTCAGGACGAGTGATCAGCCCGTCGCAGAGACCTCTACGTGACAACACACAACACTCACAACAGACAGACATCCATGCCCCCTGTGGGATTCGAACCCACAATCTCAGCAAGCGAGCGGCCGTAGACCCACGTCTTAGACCGCGCGGCCACTGGGATCGGCTAATAATAATAATAATAATAATAATAATAATAATGTGGCAATACCAGCGGACAGAAATGTCACGCAAAAGGAAGCAGAAAAGAAATTAAACACAACAGTTTATGTATAGATATACAACGAATGTGGAACATGAAATGTACGACTATACCGGTAATAGTTGGAGCCACCGGAATTGTAACAGAAGGTTTAAAGACATATTTGTAAGCCACAGCAGTAAAAACATTCAACATATTCACTACAAGACAGCTGTACTTGTAACGTCACACATAATTGGAGCCACCGGAATTGTAACAGAAGGTTTAAAGACATATTTGTAAGCCACAGCAGTAAAACATTCAACATATTCACTACATGACAGCTGTACTTGTAACGTCACACATAATTGGAGCCACCGGAATTGTAACAGAAGGTTTAAAGACATATTTGTAAGCCACAGCAGTAAAACAGTCAACATATTCACTACAACAGACAGCTGTACTTGTAACATCACACATAATTGGAGCCACCGGAATTGTAACAGAAGGTTTAAAGACATATTTGTAAGCCACAGCAGTAAAACATTCAACATATTCACTACATGACAGCTGTACTTGTAACGTCACACATAATTGGAGCCACCGGAATTGTAACAGAAGGTTTAAAGACATATTTGTAAGCCACAGCAGTAAAACATTCAACATATTCACTACAAACGACAGCTGTACTTGTAACATCACACATAATTGGAGCCACCGGAATTGTAACAGTAGGTTTAAAGACATATTTGTAAGCCACAGCAGTAAAACATTCAACATATTCACTACAACAGACAGCTGTACTTGTAACGTCACACATAATTGGAGCCACCGGAATTGTAACAGAAGGTTTAAAGACATATTTGTAAGCCACAGCAGTAAAACATTCAACATATTCACTACATGACAGCTGTACTTGTAACGTCACACATAATTGGAGCCACCGGAATTGTAACAGAAGGTTTAAAGACATATTTGTAAGCCACAGCAGTAAAACATTCAACATATTCACTACAAACGACAGCTGTACTTGTAACATCACACATAATTGGAGCCACCGGAATTGTAACAGAAGGTTTAAAGACATATTTGTAAGCCACAGCAGTAAAACATTCAACATATTCACTACATGACAGCTGTACTTGTAACATCACACATAATTGGAGCCACCGGAATTGTAACAGAAGGTTTAAAGACATATTTGTAAGCCACAGCAGTAAAACATTCAACATATTCACTACATGACAGCTGTACTTGTAACATCACACGTAATTGGAGCCACCGGAATTGTAACAGAAGGTTTAAAGACATATTTGTAAGCCACAGCAGTAAAACATTCAACATATTCACTACAAGACAGCTGTACTTGTAACATCACACATAATTGGAGCCACCGGAATTGTAACAGAAGGTTTAAAGACATATTTGTAAGCCACAGCAGTAAAACATTCAACATATTCACTATAAACGACAGCTGTACTTGTAACATCACACATAATTGGAGCCACCGGAATTGTAACAGAAGGTTTAAAGACATATTTGTAAGCCACAGCAGTAAAACATTCAACATATTCACTACAACAGACAGCTGTACTTGTAACGTCACACATAATTGGAGCCACCGGAATTGTAACAGAAGGTTTAAAGACATATTTGTAAGCCACAGCAGTAAAACATTCAACATATTCACTACAAGACAGCTGTACTTGGAACATCACACATAATTGGAGCCACCGGAATTGTAACAGAAGGTTTAAAGACATATTTGTAAGCCACAGCAGTAAAACATTCAACATATTCACTATAAACGACAGCTGTACTTGTAACATCACACATAATTGGAGCCACCGGAATTGTAACAGAAGGTTTAAAGACATATTTGTAAGCCACAGCAGTAAAACATTCAACATATTCACTACAAGACAGCTGTACTTGGAACATCACACATAATTGGAGCCACCGGAATTGTAACAGTAGGTTTAAAGACATATTTGTAAGCCACAGCAGTAAAACATTCAACATATTCACTACAACAGACAGCTGTACTTGTAACGTCACACATAATTGGAGCCACCGGAATTGTAACAGAAGGTTTAAAGACATATTTGTAAGCCACAGCAGTAAAACAGTCAACATATTCACTACAACAGACAGCTGTACTTGTAACATCACACATAATTGGAGCCACCGGAATTGTAACAGAAGGTTTACAGACATATTTGTAAGCCACAGCAGTAAAACATTCAACATATTCACTACAAGACAGCTGTACTTGTAACATCACACATAATTGGAGCCACCGGAATTGTAACAGTAGGTTTAAAGACATATTTGTAAGCCACAGCAGTAAAACATTCAACATATTCACTACATGACAGCTGTACTTGTAACATCACACATAATTGGAGCCACCGGAATTGTAACAGAAGGTTTAAAGACATATTTGTAAGCCACAGCAGTAAAACATTCAACATATTCACTACATGACAGCTGTACTTGTAACATCACACGTAATTGGAGCCACCGGAATTGTAACAGAAGGTTTAAAGACATATTTGTAAGCCACAGCAGTAAAAAATTCAACATATTCACTACAAGACAGCTGTACTTGTAACATCACACATAATTGGAGCCACCGGAATTGTAACAGAAGGTTTAAAGACATATTTGTAAGCCACAGCAGTAAAACATTCAACATATTCACTACATGACAGCTGTACTTGTAACATCACACGTAATTGGAGCCACCGGAATTGTAACAGAAGGTTTAAAGACATATTTGTAAGCCACAACAGTAAAACATTCAACATAGTCACTACAAGACAGCTGTACTTGTAACATCACACATAATTGGAGCCACCGGAATTGTAACAGAAGGTTTAAAGACATATTTGTAAGCCACAGCAGTAAAACATTCAACATATTCACTACAAGACAGCTGTACTTGTAACATCACACATAATTGGAGCCACCGGAATTGTAACAGAAGGTTTAAAGACATATTTGTAAGCCACAGCAGTAAAACATTCAACATATTCACTATAAACGACAGCTGTACTTGTAACATCACACATAATTGGAGCCACCGGAATTGTAACAGAAGGTTTAAAGACATATTTGTAAGCCACAGCAGTAAAACATTCAACATATTCACTATAAACGACAGCTGTACTTGTAACATCACACATAATTGGAGCCACCGGAATTGTAACAGAAGGTTTAAAGACATATTTGTAAGCCACAGCAGTAAAACATTCAACATATTCACTATAAACGACAGCTGTACTTGTAACATCACACATAATTGGAGCCACCGGAATTGTAACAGAAGGTTTAAAGACATATTTGTAAGCCACAGCAGTAAAACATTCAACATATTCACTACAACAGACAGCTGTACTTGTAACGTCACACATAATTGGAGCCACCGGAATTGTAACAGAAGGTTTAAAGACATATTTGTAAGCCACAGCAGTAAAACATTCAACATATTCACTATAAACGACAGCTGTACTTGTAACATCACACATAATTGGAGCCACCGGAATTGTAACAGAAGGTTTAAAGACATATTTGTAAGCCACAGCAGTAAAACATTCAACATATTCACTACAAGACAGCTGTACTTGGAACATCACACATAATTGGAGCCACCGGAATTGTAACAGTAGGTTTAAAGACATATTTGTAAGCCACAGCAGTAAAACATTCAACATATTCACTACATGACAGCTGTACTTGTAACGTCACACATAATTGGAGCCACCGGAATTGTAACAGAAGGTTTAAAGACATATTTGTAAGCCACAGCAGTAAAACATTCAACATATTCACTACAAGACAGCTGTACTTGTAACATCACACATAATTGGAGCCACCGGAATTGTAACAGAAGGTTTAAAGACATATTTGTAAGCCACAGCAGTAAAACATTCAACATATTCACTACATGACAGCTGTACTTGTAACGTCACACATAATTGGAGCCACCGGAATTGTAACAGAAGGTTTAAAGACATATTTGTAAGCCACAGCAGTAAAACATTCAACATATTCACTACAAGACAGCTGTACTTGTAACATCACACATAATTGGAGCCACCGGAATTGTAACAGTAGGTTTAAAGACATATTTGTAAGCCACAGCAGTAAAACATTCAACATATTCACTACAACAGACAGCTGTACTTGTAACGTCACACATAATTGGAGCCACCGGAATTGTAACAGAAGGTTTAAAGACATATTTGTAAGCCACAGCAGTAAAACAGTCAACATATTCACTACAACAGACAGCTGTACTTGTAACGTCACACATAATTGGAGCCACCGGAATTGTAACAGAAGGTTTAAAGACATATTTGTAAGCCACAGCAGTAAAACATTCAACATATTCACTACATGACAGCTGTACTTGTAACGTCACACATAATTGGAGCCACCGGAATTGTAACAGAAGGTTTAAAGACATATTTGTAAGCCACAGCAGTAAAACATTCAACATATTCACTACAAACGACAGCTGTACTTGTAACTTCACACATAATTGGAGCCACCGGAATTGTAACAGAAGGTTTAAAGACATATTTGTAAGCCACAGCAGTAAAACATTCAACATATTCACTACAAACGACAGCTGTACTTGTAACATCACACATAATTGGAGCCACCGGAATTGTAACAGAAGGTTTAAAGACATATTTGTAAGCCACAGCAGTAAAACATTCAACATATTCACTACATGACAGCTGTACTTGTAACGTCACACATAATTGGAGCCACCGGAATTGTAACAGAAGGTTTAAAGACATATTTGTAAGCCACAGAAGTAAAACATTCAACATATTCACTACAAACGACAGCTGTACTTGTAACATACACATAATTGGAGCCACCGGAATTGTAACAGAAGGTTTAAAGACATATTTGTAAGCCACAGCAGTAAAACATTCAACATATTCACTACAAACGACAGCTGTACTTGTAACATCACACATAATTGGAGCCACCGGAATTGTAACAGAAGGTTTAAAGACATATTTGTAAGCCACAGCAGTAAAACATTCAACATATTCACTACAAACGACAGCTGTACTTGTAACATCACACATAATTGGAGCCACCGGAATTGTAACAGTAGGTTTAAAGACATATTTGTAAGCCACAGCAGTAAAACATTCAACATATTCACTACAAACGACAGCTGTACTTGTAACATCACACATAATTGGAGCCACCGGAATTGTAACAGAAGGTTTAAAGACATATTTGTAAGCCACAGCAGTAAAACATTCAACATATTCACTACAAGACAGCTGTACTTGTAACGTCACACATAATTGGAGCCACCGGAATTGTAACAGTAGGTTTAAAGACATATTTGTAAGCCATAGCAGTAAAACATTCAACATATTCACTACAAGACAGCTGTACTTGTAACGTCACACATAATTGGAGCCACCGGAATTGTAACAGAAGGTTTAAAGACATATTTGTAAGCCACAGCAGTAAAACATTCAACATATTCACTATAAACGACAGCTGTACTTGTAACATCACACATAATTGGAGCCACCGGAATTGTAACAGAAGGTTTAAAGACTAATTTGTAAGCCACAGCAGTAAAACATTCAACATATTCACTACAAGACAGCTGTACTTGTAACGTCACACATAATTGGAGCCACCGGAATTGTAACAGTAGGTTTAAAGACATATTTGTAAGCCACAGCAGTAAAACATTCAACATATTCACTACAAGACAGCTGTACTTGTAACGTCACACATAATTGGAGCCACCGGAATTGTAACAGAAGGTTTAAAGACATATTTGTAAGCCACAGCAGTAAAACATTCAACATATTCACTATAAACGACAGCTGTACTTGTAACATCACACATAATTGGAGCCACCGGAATTGTAACAGTAGGTTTAAAGACATATTTGTAAGCCACAGCAGTAAAACAGTCAACATATTCACTACAACAGACAGCTGTACTTGTAACATCACACGTAATTGGAGCCACCGGAATTGTAACAGTAGGTTTAAAGACATATTTGTAAGCCACAGCAGTAAAACATTCAACATATTCACTACAAGACAGCTGTACTTGTAACGTCACACGTAATTGGAGCCACCGGAATTGTAACAGAAGGTTTAAAGACATATTTGTAAGCCACAGCAGTAAAACATTCAACATATTCACTACAAGACAGCTGTACTTGTAACGTCACACGTAATTGGAGCCACCGGAATTGTAACAGAAGGTTTAAAGACATATTTGTAAGCCACAGCAGTAAAACATTCAACATATTCACTACATGACAGCTGTACTTGTAACGTCACACGTAATTGGAGCCACCGGAATTGTAACAGAAGGTTTAAAGACATATTTGTAAGCCACAGCAGTAAAACATTCAACATATTCACTACATGACAGCTGTACTTGTAACGTCACACGTAATTGGAGCCACCGGAATTGTAACAGAAGGTTTAAAGACATATTTGTAAGCCACAGCAGTAAAACATTCAACATATTCACTACAAGACAGCTGTACTTGTAACGTCACACATAATACGGACAGTACTGCAGTCTGAAACTTGAAGCCTGAGCGGTGGGGATCGCTGTTGGTTCAAGAGAAGTACCGGGGAGAAAAGGCGTGAGACAAGAGACATAATGATAATAATATTAATAGTTCATTGTTTACATTATTTGCAAGAAGCTATAAATTTAACATTTTATTCACCCTTCGATGCAGTTGCGTGGTAGACCTACTGTTAACAGCGCAGTATAAATTGCTTCTGGGACATGCTGCTGCGTCACTGGGTAATGATATTACGCAGAGAGGCAGCGTCATGTCCCTGAAGCAATGAATCCGTAGATTGAGGATGTCGGAGAATAGATTGCTGAAGAGAATATTTGGATCTAGAAAGGAGGAAGTTACTAGAACTGGATAAAATGGCATGACGAACAGCTTCATCATTTGCTGTCATCACTCATTTGAATATTGTGATCATCAAATAAAGGCATATCGGTAGGCCTTGTATCACACCTGTGTGAAATGAGAAATATTTATAAAAATGTTAGTCTGTAAATTTAAAGGGAAGACCGCGTAGGTTGGGGGTAGGCCTTATAGGCGCTCCGATAGTCAAGAAGTTAGATACAAACTCAGTAGCTTTATGGACTTCTGCCACCGTCTGATGTATTGAAATAAAATTAATGGAACTCGAAGTTTCATGCTTTTATCGAATGCGAAAATTCATTTTTTTTTTTACTACTGGTACCTGCACTGTTCCATTAGACCGACGTACTCTGTACCTCTAAAGATTCATTTTAATAATTTTATCCTGCCCCAATTAATGTCCATCCATCTAAATTCTCTTACACGCGGTGGCACAGTTGGTTGAGGCCCTGCCGGAAGGTCGCGGGTTCGATTCCCGATGGTGTCAATGGAATATTTCATTGACGTAATCCGGAACCATTGTTGGAATGATACTGACAGGGTGACAGACGTACTCGGGGGAAAACCCTATTCGGTGCCACTTTGTCCACCGCAAATCCAACATGGACTATCCTGGATTCGAACCCTACTCTTGACCACCTGAGCCATGGCACGTCTGCCCTTTAACTCCCAATCAGAATGTCTTAGTAATTAATCTAATACGGCGCAGTCCTTATATAGAGTGATGCAAAACTCACTTGACACCGGATGTTTAAGATGTTTCCTGTAGTGTCAACTGACTTTTGCTCCCACTGTATATGATTCCAATAATTAAATGCCTATGGATGAGGTTAATTGGGAGTAAAAAATCGTTGCATTTCTAGTTTATAAGAGTATTTTATTCCTATGGCTCAACAGTCCTAGTGGGCCTGGGCCTCCTTTGTGAGGTTCCTCGATCACACTCAGACACACCACACTCGGTGTGACTCCTCTGGACGATTGATCGGCCTGTCGCAGAGACCGTTACCTGACAACATACAGCAATCATGACAGACACACCCATTCCGCCGGCGGGATTCGAACCCGCAATCCCACCAAGCAAGCGGCCATAGACCCACTCCTTAGACTGTGCGGCCGCTGGGATAGGTTGATACAAGTATTGCTGGTATATAATTATTACTGCAGCCAGTTTTATCGTTAACTGGTTTAAATACAACTTTTTGCCTGAGGATGGGGACAGAGCTAGTCCCCGAAACGTTGTATTCAAACGAGTTGACGCGGCTGTGCGCCAGAGAAGACTATATTGAATCATGTCGCCGCGAAAGTTTTAAAACTTATGTAAAATGAATAATTTTTTGTTACAAGTGCTGTAGACCTGTGTGCTTCAGCGATATTATTAAAATGACATCTTGAGGTGACCTTAAATGGTTAGTCTAATTTGCTATGTCTGATCCGGTTCTTTTAGTTTTCCCCATCGATACCTTCGTTTGGCGGATAAAGTATGGTCGGAGTTTACATGGATAGTCGTTGGAAGTCCTGTGGGTTAGTCGACTTCAAAATTATGTTTTGTAACCTCGATTTTGTAAAGACTCCATGCTGTGTTCTTTATAGATTTAAGGGTAAGTGCACAACCGTATGTGAACCTGTTAACGTCCGATTAAGACGCCTCCGACGAACAAGCAACTTTTATGTGATAATTCAGCGCCATTAATCTTAAAAGCCTGCAAGAATTTTTTTGTGTAATAGTAGTGTCCGTTAAAGAAAAGATTTAGATGTGTATTTTCAACGACACTTAGGCGACTGCGTAGGTTATACAGAGTGGTGCAAAAGCCACCTGTCACTAAGAGGCAGCATGTGGAAACTCTTGTCGACTGCGCCACTCTGTATATAGCGTTTAGTAACAATAGTGGGAAGAAAGTGTTAAGGAAGCAACGTGGTCTTTAAAGTACGGTCATAGCCTGGCAGGACGGAGGAATACCACGGAAACAGTTCATTAATAAACCCCGGTGGCCGCTGGTGGACGTCATTTCAAACCCAGAACGTGCCGAATGCCAATTAGGAATACGAACCACAACACCGCGTCGTTTGTGCGGAGTAAGTTGATATTTTGGAGTTGGAGTTTGTTTTACAGTGTTTTTTTTTTATCAAAGGTAGTATAGCGTGGCCTTTCAAGTTCCAGTATTTCCTTTCACCAAATATTTGTGGAAGGAGAATATAGCCTACTAAACTTATCCAGCATGCTCTCATCGTTTGCATATTCCCCTTATCTCTCACATTGAGCCGTGATAACCTACAAAGGTCAAATAATGACCTATTCCTTCCAGAGCATAGAACATCCGATAATTAAATTCGTTTCCATCGCTTTATTTTATGTGAATTTCTACTCCACAGGACGAAAAATGATTTGGACAGCTGTTGTATACGTGATACGTGACACTGTGGTGGCTGTGAATTGACACAGCTCAGTATACGTGATACGTGACACTGGTGGCTGTGAATTGACACAGCTCAGTATACGTGATACGTGACACTGGTGGCTGTGAATTGACACAGCTCAGTATACGTGATACGTGACACTGGTGGCTGTGAATTGACACAGCTCAGTATACGTGATACGTGACACTGTGGTGGCTGTGAATTGACACAGCTCAGTATACGTGATACGTGACACTGGTGGCTGTGAATTGACACAGCTCAGTATACGTGATACGTGACACTGGTGGCTGTGAATTGACAGCTCAGTATACGTGATACGTGACACTGTGATGGCTGTGAATTGACACAGCTCAGTATACGTGATACGTGACACTGTGGTGGCTGTGAATTGACACAGCTCAGTATACGTGATACGTGACACTGTGGTGGCTGTGAATTGACACAGCTCAGTATACGTGATACGTGACACTGTGGTGGCTGTGAATTGACACAGCTCAGTATACGTGATACGTGACACTGTGGTGTCTGTGAATTGACACAGCTCAGTATACGTGCTACGTGACACTGTGGTGGCTGTGAATTGACACAGCTCAGTATACGTGATACGTGACACTGTGGTGGCTGTGAATTGACACAGCTCAGTATACGTGATACGTGACACTGGTGGCTGTGAATTGACACAGCTCAGTATACGTGATACGTGACACTGGTGGCTGTGAATTGACAGCTCAGTATACGTGATACGTGACACTGTGATGGCTGTGAATTGACACAGCTCAGTATACGTGATACGTGACACTGTGGTGGCTGTGAATTGACACAGCTCAGTATACGTGATACGTGACACTGTGGTGGCTGTGAATTGACACAGCTCAGTATACGTGATACGTGACACTGTGGTGGCTGTGAATTGACACAGCTCAGTATACGTGATACGTGACACTGTGGTGGCTGTGAATTGACACAGCTCAGTATACGTGCTACGTGACACTGTGGTGGCTGTGAATTGACACAGCTCAGTATACGTGATACGTGACACTGTGGTGGCTGTGAATTGACACAGCTCAGTATACGTGATACGTGACACTGGTGGCTGTGAATTGACACAGCTCAGTATACGTGATACGTGACACTGGTGGCTGTGAATTGACACAGCTCAGTATACGTGATACGTGACACTGGTGGCTGTGAATTGACACAGCTCAGTATACGTGATACGTGACACTGGTGGCTGTGAATTGACACAGCTCAGTATACGTGATACGTGACACTGTGGTGGATGTGAATTGACACAGCTCAGTATACGTGATACGTGACACTGGTGGCTGTGAATTGACACAGCTCAGTATACGTGATACGTGACACTGGTGGCTGTGAATTGACACAGCTAAGTATACGTGATACGTGACACTGTGGTGGCTGTGAATTGACACAGCTCAGTATACGTGATACGTGACACTGTGGTGGCTGTGAATTGACACAGCTCAGTATACGTGATACGTGACACTGGTGGCTGTGAATTGACACAGCTCAGTATACGTGATACGTGACACTGGTGGCTGTGAATTGACACATCTCAGTATACGTGATACGTGACACTGGTGGCTGTGAATTGACAGCTCAGTATACGTGATACGTGACACTGGTGGCTGTGAATTGACACAGCTCAGTATACGTGATACGTGACACTGGTGGCTGTGAATTGACACAGCTCAGTATACGTGATACGTGACACTGGTGGCTGTGAATTGACACAGCTCAGTATACGTGATACGTGACACTGGTGGCTGTGAATTGACACAGCTCAGTATACGTGATACGTGACACTGGTGGCTGTGAATTGACACAGATCAGTATACGTGATACGTGACACTGGTGGCTGTGAATTGACACAGCTCAGTATACGTGATACGTGACACTGTGGTGGCTGTGAATTGACACAGCTCAGTATACGTGATACGTGACACTGTGGTGGCTGTGAATTGACACAGCTCAGTATACGTGATACGTGACACTGGTGGCTGTGAATTGACACAGCTCAGTATACGTGATACGTGACACTGTGGTGGCTGTGAATTGACACAGCTCAGTATACGTGATACGTGACACTGGTGGCTGTGAATTGACACAGCTCAGTATACGTGATACGTGACACTGGTGGCTGTGAATTGACACAGCTCAGTATACGTGATACGTGACACTGGTGGCTGTGAATTGACACAGATCAGTATACGTGATACGTGACACTGTGGTGGCTGTGAATTGACACAGCTCAGTATACGTGATACGTGACACTGGTGGCTGTGAATTGACACAGCTCAGTATACGTGATACGTGACACTTGTGGCTGTGAATTGACGCAGCTCAGTATACGTGATACGTGACACTGGTGGCTGTGAATTGACACAGCTCAGTATACGTGATACGTGACACTGGTGGCTGTGAATTGACACAGCTCAGTATACGTGATACGTGACACTGTGGTGGCTGTGAATTGACACAGCTCAGTATACGTGATACGTGACACTGTGGTGGCTGTGAATTGACACAGCTCAGTATACGTGATACGTGACACTGGTGGCTGTGAATTGACACAGCTCAGTATACGTGATACGTGACACTGGTGGCTGTGAATTGACACAGATCAGTATACGTGATACGTGACACTGTGGTGGCTGTGAATTGACACAGCTCAGTATACGTGATACGTGACACTGGTGGCTGTGAATTGACACAGCTCAGTATACGTGATACGTGACACTTGTGGCTGTGAATTGACGCAGCTCAGTATACGTGATACGTGACACTGGTGGCTGTGAATTGACACAGCTCAGTATACGTGATACGTGACACTGGTGGCTGTGAATTGACACAGCTCAGTATACGTGATACGTGACACTGTGGTGGCTGTGAATTGACACAGCTCAGTATACGTGATACGTGACACTGTGGTGGCTGTGAATTGACACAGCTCAGTATACGTGATACGTGACACTGGTGGCTGTGAATTGACACAGCTCAGTATACGTGATACGTGACACTGGTGGCTGTGAATTGACACAGATCAGTATACGTGATACGTGACACTGGTGGCTGTGAATTGACACAGCTCAGTATACGTGATACGTGACACTGTGGTGGCTGTGAATTGACACAGCTCAGTATACGTGATACGTGACACTGGTGGCTGTGAATTGACACAGCTCAGTATACGTGATACGTGACACTTGGGCTGTGAATTGACGCAGCTCAGTATACGTGATACGTGACACTGGTGGCTGTGAATTGACACAGCTCAGTATACGTGATACGTGACACTGGTGGCTGTGAATTGACACAGCTCAGTATACGTGATACGTGACACTGTGGTGGCTGTGAATTGACACAGCTCAGTATACGTGATACGTGACACTGTGGTGGCTGTGAATTGACACAGCTCAGTATACGTGATACGTGACACTGGTGGCTGTGAATTGACACAGCTCAGTATACGTGATACGTGACACTGGTGGCTGTGAATTGACACAGATCAGTATACGTGATACGTGACACTGTGGTGGCTGTGAATTGACACAGCTCAGTATACGTGATACGTGACACTGGTGGCTGTGAATTGACACAGCTCAGTATACGTGATACGTGACACTTGTGGCTGTGAATTGACGCAGCTCAGTATACGTGATACGTGACACTGGTGGCTGTGAATTGACACAGCTCAGTATACGTGATACGTGACACTGGTGGCTGTGAATTGACACAGCTCAGTATACGTGATACGTGACACTGTGGTGGCTGTGAATTGACACAGCTCAGTATACGTGATACGTGACACTGTGGTGGCTGTGAATTGACACAGCTCAGTATACGTGATACGTGACACTGGTGGCTGTGAATTGACACAGCTCAGTATACGTGATACGTGACACTGGTGGCTGTGAATTGACACAGATCAGTATACGTGATACGTGACACTGGTGGCTGTGAATTGACACAGCTCAGTATACGTGATACGTGACACTGTGTGGCTGTGAATTGACACAGCTCAGTATACGTGATACGTGACACTGTGGTGGCTGTGAATTGACGCAGCTCAGTATACGTGATACGTGACACTGTGGTGGCTGTGAATTGACGCAGCTCATTCGTCAAGCCGTTCTGCACATCAGAAAGGAATACGATGTGTGGAAAAAGTAAAAATTTACCTACTGAAGTAACTTAATGATATAACATTGTTGTATTGATATAACATTGTTGTATTGATATAACATTATTGTTTTTCCCGGGGGGTTGTGGCACCACGCAGGTCTAGCCATGGGTGTAACACCAGCTTTTTGGAACTACATGGTACTTGCAACATTAAGGCTGAAGTGACTCTGAAGATGTCCACCTTCAAGACTACGGTGGTAGAGCACATAGTCCTAATTTACCGCCATTATAGTCCAAAAACTTCGTTTTCCATTCGTAATGCTAACATCGAAGCGGTATTCTTTTACGTGCCAGACACTTGGTAGCATAACCTGTCACGCTGACCACTTCTAGCAGGATTTACTACCCATTTCTCTAAAGATCCCGCAGTTCATGTCATTGGCAAAATAACTTTATTCTGGATGCAGCCCCACAGAAAACAGTCGAGTCGATTAAGTCCGGTGAACGCACCGGCCAGGTTTGGCTTTACCTCATCCTTCAGTCGATCTAAGCTTGGGATATTCACCTGTTGTGATACAGGATGTATTGAGAGACGTGATGTCGGTTCTGCATGCGCAGAGACACAGACGGAAGATCTGTTGGACACCAAACAGTTAAGTGCTACATTCCTGTGGCCAGATTTTTAATTCAGCTTTGAATATTGAACGTCTTCAGGGATGTTACGGTGTGTCGTGTAACAGCTTAACATCAAAGAAGACTTGAAACTTTAGCAACGCCGCTGTGAGATCCTCAGATCTCGCAGTGTAACGTTTTTCGTCATAAAGTTGATGAGAAATTAAGAATATACAAATCAACTTGGCTACAGCATGTAACAAGAATGAACAGAAAACAAGTAAAGCAATCCCATTACAGGCCTGGACAGGCCCGTAGGGTTCCAGGAGGTTGAGGCTCACAGATTGGTAAGGTGGTAAGATTGTCAGCCCTATGCACCGGCCGCCTTTACCCGCAGGAAATATTCCTGGTACTCATTTCTGTTAGAGGCTGAGTCGAGCCCAGGGCCATAGTGCTACCGAAAGGATTATGTCAATGAAAAATTCCGACACCATCGGGAATCGAACCCGCGACCTTCCGGCTTGTAGTGCAGTGCCTCAACCAACTGTGCCAGCGTGTGCTCCGAATGAATAACAACAGGATGCCAAAAAATACTGCTAATTTTAGACCAACGACTTGGAAGAGCTTTGAAGAGACTATTAGGCGAAGCCGAAACAAGTCTATTACGGCCTGACTAATGATGGATGTTGATGATGATGATGAAATCATCCAGGTCATAAGTACGTGTAATCGCCCTTTAAAGACCGCGCGTGACGTTTGTCCCACCGCTGTTACTTCCGTTTCCGGTTAGGCACGACTGATTGCAGAGTTTTGCGGCAAAATAATTGGGCTTATTTCTCAAGGGAAACGTAATCTGTAGTAGGTCTTTGTTACGTAAATATTGCAAAACTGTTTTAACTTCAGAAAGATTTGAAGCATTGTAACAGGTAATTCCTTGTCTCGGCTGAAGTGCATCCTTTGACGCCAGAAGCTTATCTGAATTTAGTAATGAAGTCCCTAACTCAACGAAAACACTTATTATCTCCATTACAAAGATCAACCTGCTCATAAAGCAATAAGCGGTTACGTCTGTGACTTATGTGAAACTCATAAATGCAAGTACAGTGTGTGCAGAATGCATAATTGTTTAGACCAGTAGTATTCAACCTGGGGTACGCGTACCCCCGGGGGTACGCGAAGACATCTTAAGGGGTACGTAAAATTAAAAATATATATATTATTTCATGATAAACACTGAATAATCAGGGCCAGATTTAGGGTTAGCCACAAGAGACCCGGACGTAAGGACATGCGATTTGGGCGCGCCATTTCTCTCTTTCTCTCCCCTTTATACGATTCTTATCAGGGCGGCTAGTTTCATTTTATTCCACATAGTGCATATAATTTTGCTTTGTTAAAATACCTTTGTTCCTTTATTAATTTTTATATGATAGGCAATAATATATTTATTGTTTAATAGCTTGATTCTCATTTTTTCATTTAAAACTTATTATTCAATACATTATTTTAGATGTAGATTATAGACTATGTATAACTTAAATTATGCACCAACAACCTTGGGGGTACAAAGTTGAAGAGAAATTATATCTGGGGGTACGCGAACAAAAAAGGTTGAATACCAGTGGTTTAGACTGTATGCTACGTATAGCAAACCACAGCTGTACTTATTAAAGGATTAAATGGCATTGTAGTGTAACGGGGTAAACGACCACATTAATCACTGTTTCGGTTTGTAGGGGCAGCCAGGGTAGCGTCTTCGCTATAGAGATGAGGCTGCGGGCTGGAAAGTCGGGGTTTAAATCCCCGCAGAGGCAAATGAGTTTTGTCTTCTCCAAAACGCCCAGACCTGCCTGCCTTGGGCACACCCAGCCTCCTATTAAATAGGTACCGGGTTTATTTTCTGAGGGTAAAGCGGCCCGGGCGTGAAGACCACATACCTCCATCTAGTGCCCAAGTTAAGAATGACTGGAGCTGTACCTATTCTCCCCCTGTATGCTTTCTTGGCGTGGACAGGGACAATTTTTCCCTGTACTTTTTTTACATTTGGTTTATAGGGGTATGAAGACGAACAAGAGGAGCTCATCCGCCGTTAGTGTAGATATTACGAAAAGTGCGTGTTGGATGCGTGACGAGAGGTTCTCACAGCGGTGTTGCTGAAGATTCGAGTCTTCTGGGATGTTTCACTTGTGTCGTTAGGGGAATATTTCACGACGTTTCGATGTTCCGTAGTGCCTTCATCTTCAGGGCCAGGCACTCCGAGAAGGCTTCAGTCTTCTTTCGAAATCACACTTCCTTCAATTTACGTAGATGCCACAACACCCTGAAGGGATGGTGGTGACGTCATAAGTCACCCACGCTGATTCTGTGTTACGTCACGAAAAGGTGAAAGCGACTACAGCAGACAGCTCTCTGTAGTGAACGCAATCTGTACATAAGATTCAAATTATGGCAACCGATTGTTTTAAAGGTTGGAATCTAAAGAGGATTTATCTAATGGAAAAAGTATTTTTAGTGAGGGCAGTGATTTTGGCATTGAGGAGATTAAGGTAGCTGCGTAGAGCATAGAAAATGGTGAAGATACACTCGAACGAAGTGGGAAGGAAATGTTTAGACCGCAAAGTCTTAGTTGCGTAATTGTAATTAGGAATAAGCTTTGTTGAAATCTTGGTCATGCTTTAAGAAACGTACAATTAAATAAACCACATTCTGAGACACAGAAAACGTAAGCACGCGCCGTTGTGTAAATTACTTCGTGAAGTTAAAGGTAAAGGTAAAGGTAGTTGTTCCCTTGCGTAATTCAGAACAGAGCCATGAGTGCGTATGGAGTAGTGGAGGAATTTTGTCACTCTTCGGCCGCTTTACCCATGGAATGACGTCCCATACATTGTAACTAATTCCATGGAGCAGAGTCCTTCTTGAAAATCTAAGTGCTTCAGATAGTCAAATTCTCCGCATTTATGGAACCTGAAGGTTCATCACCGCGTATAAAAGAGCCTTGAACGGACATTCATTCTGAGGCTAACGAAGGTAGTCTATATCCTCGCGCTCAATTTCTTTTAAGACCGATATTGTATGCGTTATCCTCTTACATGTTATTATTCTGCATGCCTAGCCCATCTTCTTGATTGGTACCATAATCATATGTATTAACGAATATATATCATGGTAAGTTCTCCCTAGAACAGGCCACGAGGTCCAGAGGGGGAGTAGAGGTATAGCTCTACTCTTTCTTTAACCTCGGCGCTAGATGATGGTGGGTGGTAAACTCCACGCCCCGGCCGCTTTACCCCCGGGAAGAGACCCGGTACCCATTGTATAGGAGACTGGGTGGGCCCCAGGGCCGGTCTGGATAGGTGCAGAAAATCTCGCCCCCACCGGGATTCGATCCCCGGACCGTCCAGCCCGTAGCGAGTCGCTATACCGACTGAGCTATCGCGGCCCACATATATATGATGGAGCTCCTCATTATTCAGTCTCCTGCAGTATCTCGTTTCTTTTTCCCTCTTATGTCCAAGTATCTTCTTCAGCGCCTTCTTCTGAAACACCCTTCGTCTGTATTCTGCCAGTAATTCGAGAGACCAAGTTTCACACCCATAGAAGACAGACAAAACCACGGTTGATAATTAAGGTTCTAGGTTGCAGACACTGTGGACGTTGATGTAGTGGTAACGCTGCAGACTTATATTTGAGTGGCGATCAGTTCGAATCTGCACGCAACACCCGGCTACCGCGATCGGGTTGTCATCAATTTCCTCTGGCTCTTCAGGCAGATTCCGGTAATGTTCCTCAACGAGGTTATACGAACGCTTCCTTCTAAATCCTTACCAATACATTCAGATTACCATTCGATGCTGATATGCTCAGTAACTCGATGGAGCAGAGTCCTTGTTGAAAAGCTTAGTTCTTCGGCTAGTCCAGAAATACCTCGCATTCATGGAACCTGAAGGTTCATAACCGCGTTCACAACAGTCCGCTGTTTGTCTGTATCAGCCAGATTAATTCAGTCCACTTCCTCTCTCCTCCCGATCCCAGTACTTGAAGATATATTGTAATATTATCCTCTCATCTACGCCTAGGTCTTTAAAGTGGTCTCTTTCCCTGAGGGCTCCCCATCAAAACCCTGTATGCACCTCTCCTCTCCCCCTTTACGTGCCACGTGCCCCAAAGATAACTAACAGCTTTGTAAAATAAACCACAATAAAATAAAATAAAAAAGTATATTGGAAGACAAGACCTGTAACATTTAATCTGCTTTTAATTTCTTGGTGAATGAAGTGTTTACAATCGTTTGTCAGCTGCAAATTCTGGTCCTAGGAGTCGGTGCAATGATGTCTGTTAGGTGATTACAGAGGCTGTTATCACATTACCGCACTTTGTAGTGTATGACGGAGTAATTCCGTGAAGAGAAACATTGCGGGGCTTTCGTCGTAAAGTTGAGTCACCCGGGGGTTCCTGAGAACTCATTACTGTCACGTTGCGGATAGATCACGCTCCTTGAAGTGTGAACCCCCGTTCAAAGGTTTGAGGAATTTGATTTAACTCTGGAAAGACGTATTTCGTCTCTTTTTAACTTCCCAACAGCTGGCGAAAGCAGTGAATAATCATGTGCTTGTCTAATAACTGTGTAATCGGAGGCCCAGGTTCGATCCTGGGTCAGTCCATGTGGGATTTGTGGTGGACAAGGTGGCACTTCGGTTTTCCCCTGTCAATTTCATTCCACCGGTGCTCCATTACAAGGAAAATCGAAAAAAAAAAACAACATTATCTTCATCACAGGGTTGCACAATAAGCTCAAGGCTGCTCTTCTGGGATATTACGCAGCGTCGTGTCGTAATTGTTTACCACGCGACGCCGCTAATATCCCAGAAGAGCGCAGATCTCATCAACATCGCGGCGGAAGCCTGAAGTCAAGATTAACTGATTGGTTTTTGTAGCCGAGACGGAGTGTGTTTACCGCGCGGTACGAGCTGAATATTTAAATCTAATTTAACTTTATCTTAGTCTTTAAAGGCCGTGCCATGGCTCAGGCCGTTCGTCACCGGCCTTTCACCCACGGAGGCCCGGCTTCGATCCCAGGTTGGTCCCCGTGGGATTTGTGGTGGACAAAGTGGCACCGGGACAGGTTTTTCTCCGAGTATTTCGGTTCGCCCCTGTTCTTATCATTCCACCAATATCCCATACTCATCTTCATGTACACGTTGCTTTTATCAGAAGGACAAGCGGGCGAGGCCAGGGAACCTTCTATGCTGTTTCGAAAATCGGGGAGCATTCGATTTAAAAAAATATATTTTCACGTAATCTTTAAAGGGTTAAATCATTTGCAAATTGTGAACGTAGAATAGATTTGAATGACTCAAGACAAGGTCTAGCGATATGCTCTTGCGAACGTGAGTTTCACGAAAATTTAGGGGGGGGGGCATTGTTGAAGGTCTGAGAATCGGGTACTAAGAATTATTTCTACAGAAACGAGACTTGATTCACAAGTGATGGAAAATGCTTTTCTACTGCAAAGCACACGAACCGGTCTTTAAATGGAACGAAAGTTGTAGCGGAAAGTGCTGCTAGGTTTCGCTGGACAAGTGCCGTGTTCTAACACAGCACGTGTAATACCTTTTTAAATAGTTTCGAACGTTTCAGTTTGTCCACCTTAGGAAGCTGTATGTACACTTTCCTTCATATTAGGTGGCGCCTGGGTTGACGTGAAAGGAATTTAAAGAATTTCAGGACATACTCGTTGAATTTGCCATTTGCACGTTTGCATATAATTTAAGTGTAACAAGATATTTTTTTTTATCAAAATTCACAAAATGGAAAGACTTTCACTGCAGATAATATTACATGCCTCCAACGGAGGTGCAAACCGGTTTCATGTGTTAGTGAAAGCGAAAATGATAATTCGGTGGCTATTCAGTCAGCTTTTGATATTGGTCGTCCGGTATTTGTGAACAGTTGAAGTGATAAAGCTGTATGTCTTAGATAATTAATTAATTATTTATTCCAACAAATGCAATACACTATTTTAGTGTTTTCTTGTCCCTACATATGTTTCGGCACTCCTTGTGCCATCCTCAGGGGTGTCGTCGAGAGTTCACAGTTTTCAAATGCATCCAATTCACTGTCACTGAATATCACTTATTAGTATACGACTACAAGAACATCAAAGAGAAACTCCATAAAAACAAATGCATCTATATGGTTCAATAGATATGTATAATCGAAAAATTAACACCAAAATACATTCACATCACAGTAAATGGAAACGATCAAAATGATAAGTGATATTAAGTGATAGTGAATTTATGTTGTGAAAGTGAATTGGATGCATTTGAAAACTGTGAACTGTCGACGACACCCCTGAGGATGGCACAAGGAGTGCCGAAACATATGTAGGGACAAGAAAACACTAAAATAGTGTAGTGCATTTGTTGGAATAAATAAATAAATTAATTAATTAATTATTAGAATGCACGGTATATATAATATGAAGTTCTGTATACCTTAGTTAGCCCTTTAAAGACTGAGACCGACCTGAATTGTAAAGGTTCAGGTCAGACGGCGCAGTAAACACTCTCTTGTCTCAGTTAACAGATCACTCAACGCTGTTTTCATCTGAGATCCACACAAAACACATAATACAGTCCGTACCGCGCAGTAAACACACTCCGTCCCAGTTATACAAACCAGTCAGTTAATGTGTACAGTGAAATAATCGCTTTTGTTCTGAGATCCACACAAAACACATAAATACAGTCCGTACCGCGCAGTAAACACACTCCGTCTCAGTTATACAAACCAGTCAGTTAATGCTGTACAGTGAAATAATCGCTGTTTGTTCTGAGATCCACACAAAACACATAAATGCACTGTGTGGGCACAACATAGTATTTTGAACGCCAAACCTGCTGGTGCATAAAGAAATAACTAGGCTCTAAAGGGTTAAACATTTACCTGCCCTGTTGGGTTTCTGAGAATTTATTAGCCTTTTACAAGAAGCTTGCTCAAACGTAGCTCGTTGGCAACATGTGGCCGGCGACGCAGTGTTTTGTTGCCCGCGGAGGATTTGGAATGACGGAACGTATTTTAACAGTTTCCATCGCAAAACTGAGGTACAAAGGCGAAGCAGTTTTGAAAACTTATAAGCTGTGTATATATATGGAGATTATTTTTTTTTCCAATGGCTCGACAGCCCCTTGGGGGCCTAGGCCGCTTCATTGTTCGAAGCTTCACGATCACACTCAGACACACCACACTCGGTAGGACTCCTCTAGACGAGTGATCAGCCCGACGCAGAGACCTCTAACTGACAACACACAACACTCACAACAGACAGACATCCATGCCCCTGGCGGGATTCGAACCCACAATCCCAGTAAGCGAGCGGCCGCAGACCGACGCCTTAGACCGCACGGCCACTGGGATCGGCAGATGGAGATATACATTACATTACTCATTCATTATGTAAAAATGCGCGAAAATAGTGCACCGTAGCCTAGGTTGTGAATTATATTGTTTTATACATTTTTCATATTAGTGTCAGTGTATATTATTGCACGTGATGTATTGAGAGATACACGTGTTAAATTATAGGTCTACGTGAACCTGTTCATTCTTAATTGTGTATACTGAATTTTATGTTCTCCACATGCCGTCCAAATTTCGCCGAAGTTGCCCTCGCCACATAAAAGATTGAGCAGGCCAGGTTTAAAGGGTTAAGGAAGACGTAATGTTTCCCCGGTATAACGTAAAGTTTCTTGTTGTGCACGCCTTGAAGGCATGTGGGGAAGCGGAGGCATAGCTCCATTCATTCTTAGTCTCGGTACTAGATGGAGGTAAGTGGTCGGCTTCACGCCTGTGCCACGTTACCACAGGGTAAATTGCCCCGGTACCCATAGAAAGGAGGCTGGACGAGCCCCAGAGGCGGTCTTGACTCTTTGTAGGAGAGAAAAATCTATTTTCCGTTGTGGGAGGGTTAAATTTCCGTGTCACCATTGCATTTGCAGAGCGACTCAATCCTGCAACACTAGAGGGCCAAGCGCCATCTGCTGGCGTACATATAAGCGACGGTCATGCCGAATTTTTGTTGGCCACTTGTCAGTCGTCACACGGCGTAGCTTGTCGTATGGCAGCTGACATATTGGACGTTTCGGTAGGCCAGATTTAATGCCACGGTGCTGGCGCTGCCTGGAGGTTTGACTTAATACAAGGTAAAGGTAAAGTTTTCCCTAGAACAGGCCACGAAGGACCAGAGGGGAGTAGAGGTATAGCTCTACTCTTTCTTTAACCCTGGCACTAGATGGGGGTGGGTGGTCAACTCCACGCCCCGGCCGCTTTACCCCGGAAAAGAGACCCGGTACCCATTGTATAGGAGGCTGGGTAGGCCCCAGGGCCGATCTGGACGGCTGCGGAAAATCTCGCCTCCACCGGGATTTGATCCCCGGACCGTCCAGCCCGTAGCGGGTCGCTATACCTACTGAGCTATCCCGGCCCACTGGACTTAATAAATGTAATATTATATTATATATTATAATATAATTTAATACTAAATTATATTGTATTATATTATAAAACATGTAATATATAATATAATAAAGTTCACCCTAGAACAGGCCACGAAGACCCAGAGGGGGAGTAGAGGTATAGCTATACTCTTTCTTTAACCCTGGCACTAGATGGGGGTGGGTGGTCAACTCCACGCCCCGGCCGCTTTTCCCCCGGGAATGACCCGGTACCCATTGTATAGGGGGCTGGGTGGGCCCCAGGGCCGGTCTGGACAGGTGCTGAAAATCTCGCCCCCACCGGGATTCGATCCCCGGACCGTCCAGCTCGTAGCGAGTCGCTGATATATATATATATATATATATATAATATAAACACTCCTTGCTGTACCATAATAATACGGCATTGGGATCATTTCCAAACCTCTGTAGTTTAATCACTAAATAAGCCGCAAGTTGTCAAGCAACCTTGAACTTCGTACGTACTTTACCCTGAAGTAGAAATTAATTTACCACAACCAAATGTGTTTCAAATGATGATAATGTAATAATAAACATGAAATAATATTTTTGTTTTTTTTGATTGGCATTAATGACATAAAATACTGAATAGGAGATTCAGTATTTTTACGTCATCTGCGCTGAAGATGGAGGCAGAACGTTCTCCGAAACGTCGACCAAAACAACATCGTATCACATTCCAGAAACTTGGCATTATAATGAAATTTAATGTTTTGTGAATGTGTTTTTTTTTTATTCGTTTCTGCAGAGTCATCAATTTGGTTTAACAACTTCAATTTGAGATGCGAATGAAAACAGTCGTGGCCAATTTTGCGGTAATATCCTGGAGTTTCTTAGAAGGACAACGGACATACCAACGAAATCCTCTTAGAATATACAGTGTCCTGGCCGCAATTCGAGACGTGAACCTCTGGATTACAAGTCAGAAGTTTTACAGTTAGAGACGGCTTGTTTGTAGATAAATAGTTTTGTAATTTGTATCTGCATTAATACATAAGCCAGTGGCGTATGCAGAATGTACAAGGATACATTTTAGTGATGTACATGCTGAAGTCTTAAACCCGACTTCGCGCTCTTGCTGATTGACGGTCCGGTGCCTCACCCGATTGGTGGGAGAGTAGCCTTATACCCGTGATTTCAACGGGGTTTTTCCGAAACTTTCTGAAACGGGAATAATTGATATCGATTTAGGTGTAAGCGTTATGCGATAAACGGTTGTGATGTTATTATTATTATTTTTTTTACTGCAATTGGGTTTTCACCCGGTGGCAGTAGTCCTTACACTAGTACACACAATACAAATGTTTTCACCCGGTGGCAGTAGTCCTTACACTAGTACACACAATACAGATGTTTTCACCCGGTGGCAGTAGTCCTTACACTAGTACACACAATACAAATGTTTTCACCGGTGGCAGTAGTCCTTACACTAGTACACACAATACAAATGTTTTCACCCGGTGGCAGTAGTCCTTACACTAGTGCACACAATACAAATGTTTTCACCCGGTGGCAGTAGTCCTTACACTAGTACACACAATACAAATGTTTTCACCCGGTGGCAGTAGTCCTTACACTAGCACACACAATACAAATGTTTTCACACGGTGGCAGTAGTCCTTACACTAGTACACACCATACAAATGTTTTCACCCGGTGGCAGTAGTCCTTACACTAGTACACACAATACAAATGTTTTCACCCGGTGGCAGTAGTCCTTACACTAGTACACACAATACAAATGTTTTCACCCGTGGCAGTAGTCCTTACACTAGTACACACAATACAAATGTTTTCACCCGGGTGGCAGTAGTCCTTACACTAGTACACACAATACAAATGTTTTCACCCGTGGCAGTAGTCCTTACACTAGTGCACACAATACAAATGTTTTCACCCGGTGGCAGTAGTCCTTACACTAGTACACACAATACAAATGTTTTCACCCAGTGGCAGTAGTCCTTACACTAGTACACACAATACAAATGTTTTCACCCGGTGGCAGTAGTCCTTACACTAGTACACACCATACAAATGTTTTCACCCGGTGGCAGTAGTCCTTACACTAGTACACACAATACAAATGTTTTTCACCCGGTGGCAGTAGTCCTTACACTAGTACACACCATACAAATGTTTTCACCCGGTGGCAGTAGTCCTTACACTAGTACACACAATACAAATGTTTTCACCCGGTGGCAGTAGTCCTTACACTAGTACACACAATACAAATGTTTTCACCCGGTGGCAGTAGTCCTTACACTAGTACACACCATACAAATGTTTTCACCCGGTGGCAGTAGTCCTTACACTAGTACACACAATACAAATGTTTTCACCGGTGGCAGTAGTCCTTACACTAGTACACACAATACAAATGTTTTCACCGGTGGCAGTAGTCCTTACACTAGTACACACCATACAAATGTTTTCACCCGTGGCAGTAGTCCTTACACTAGTACACACCATACAAATGTTTTCACCCGGTGGCAGTAGTCCTTACACTAGTACACACCATACAAATGTTTTCACCCTGGTGGCAGTAGTCCTTACACTAGTACACAACCATACAAATGTTTTCACCCGGTGGCAGTAGTCCTTACACTAGTACACACCATACAAATGTTTTCACCCGGTGGCAGTAGTCCTTACACTAGTACACACCATACAAATGTTTTCACCCGGTGGCAGTAGTCCTTACACTAGTACACACCATACAAATGTTTTCACCCGGTGGCAGTAGTCCTTACACTAGTACACACAATACAAATGTTTTCACCCGGTGGCAGTAGTCCTTACACTAGTACACACCATACAAATGTTTTCACCCGGTGGCAGTAGTCCTTACACTAGTACACACAATACAAATGTTTTCACCCGGTGGCAGTAGTCCTTACACTAGTACACACAATACAAATGTTTTCACCCGGTGGCAGTAGTCCTTACACTAGTGCACACAATACAAATTTTTCACCCGGTGGCAGTAGTCCTTACACTAGTACACACAATACAAATGTTTTCACCCGGTGGCAGTAGTCCTTACACTAGTACACACAATACAAATGTTTTCACCCGGTGGCAGTAGTCCTTACACTAGTACACACAATACAAATGTTTTCACCCGGTGGCAGTAGTCCTTACACTAGTACACACAATACAAATGTTTTCACCCGGTGGCAGTAGTCCTTACACTAGTACACACAATACAAATGTTTTCACCCGGTGGCAGTAGTCCTTACACATAGTACACACAATACAAATGTTTTCACCCGGTGGCAGTAGTCCTTACACTAGTACACACAATACAAATGTTTTCACCCGGTGGCAGTAGTCCTTACACTAGTACACACAATACAAATGTTTTCACCCGGTGGCAGTAGTCCTTACACTAGTACACACAATACAAATGTTTTCACCCGGTGGCAGTAGTCCTTACACTAGTACACACAATACAAATGTTTTCACCCGGTGGCAGTGTCTACATAGTACACAAATACAAATGTTTTCACCGGTGGCATAGTCCTACACTAGTACACACAATACAAATGTTTTCACTCGGTGGCAGTAGTCCCTTACACTAGTACACACAATACAAATGTTTTCACCCGGTGGCAGTAGTCCTTACACTAGTACACACAATACAAATGTTTTCACCCGGTGGCAGTAGTCCTTACACTAGTACACACAATACAAATGTTTTCACCCGGTGGCAGTAGTCCTTACACTAGTACACACCATACAAATGTTTTCACCCGGTGGCAGTAGTCCTTACACTAGTACACACCAATACAAATGTTTTCACCCGGTGGCAGTAGTCCTTACACTAGTACACACAATACAAATGTTTTCACCCGGTAGCAGTAGTCCTTACACTAGTACACACAATACAAATGTTTTCACCCGGTGCAGTAGTCCTTACACTAGTACACCCATACAAATGTTTTCACCCGGTGGCAGTAGTCCTTACACTAGTACACACCATACAAATGTTTTCACCCGGTGGCAGTAGTCCTTACACTAGTACACACCATACAAATGTTTTCACCCGGTGGCAGTAGTCCTTACACTAGTACACACCATACAAATGTTTTCACCCGGTGGCAGTAGTCCTTACACTAGTACACACAATACAAATGTTTTCACCCGGTGGCAGTAGTCCTTACACTAGTACACACAATACAAATGTTTTCACCCGGTGGCAGTAGTCCTTACACTAGTACACACCATACAAATGTTTTCACCCGGTGGCAGTAGTCCTTACACTAGTACACACAATACAAATGTTTTCACCCGGTGGCAGTAGTCCTTACACTAGTACACACAATACAAATGTTTTCACCCGGTGGCAGTAGTCCTTACACTAGTACACACAATACAAATGGTTTTACCCGGTAGCAGTAAATCCTACACTATACAAAACAACATACAAATGTTATCAAACTAAGTACCATACTAGTAACACAATACAACAATTTACACCGTGACAGATCTTACAACATTACACACACTTACAAAATTATTCACACCTTACAAAAATCCATTACACCTTAACACAATACAAATTCACACCTTACAATAACATCCACACTTACAAAAACAAATCCACCCTTACAAAAACATCCACACCTTACAAACATCACACCTACAAAAATATTCCACCTACAAAACATCCACACTTACACAAACAATTACAACCTTACAAAAACATCCACAATACTACAAAAACATTCACACCTTAAAAAACATACACAACTTACAAAAACATCCACACCTTACAAAAACATCACTACCTTACAAAACATCCACACCTTACAAAAACATCCACACCTTACAAAAACATTCACACCTTAACAAAAACACCCACACCTTACAAAAAACATCCACACCTTACAAAAACATCCACACCTTACAAAAACATCCACACCTTACAAAAACATCCACACCTTAAAAAAACATCCACACCTTAACAAAAACATCCACACCTTACAAAAACATCCACACCTTAACAAAAACATCCACACCTTACAAAAACATCCACACCTTACAAAAACATCCACCCTTACAAAAACATCCACACCTTACAAAAACATCCACGCCTTACAAAAACATCCACACCTTACAAAAACATCCACACCTTACAAAAACATCCACACCTTACAAAAACATCCACACCTTACAAAAACATCCACACCTTACAAAAACATCCACACCTTACAAAAACATCCACACCTTAACAAAAACATCCACACCTTAACAAAAACATCCACACCTTAACAAAAACATCCACACCTTACAAAAACATCCACACCTTAAACAAAAACATCCACACCTTACAAAACATCCACACCTTACAAAAACATCCACACCTTAAAAAACATCCACACCTTATAAAAACATCCACACCTTACAAAAACTTCCACACCTTAACAAAACATCCACACCTTTAAAAAAACACCACACCTTACAAAAACATCCACAGCCTTAACAAAAACATCCACACCTTAACAAAAACATCCACACCTTACAAAAACATCCACACCTTACAAAAACATCCACACCTTACAAAAACATCCACACCTTACAAAAACATCCACACCTTGACAAAAACATCCACACCTTAACGAAAACACACATACACAATACAAAAAACACGACATTACAAAAACACACACACATTAAATAATCTCAATGCTTTAGAATATCCTCAGTATATAGTCAGATCTTGACCGTGAGTGTTGCTGGATATGGGACACATCGAAGAAGTAGGTCTCACCGAGGGTGAAGTGAAATCCTGTCGTTAAGAAATGAGAATTCCCTTTCACTGCGCATTCCTTTCTGAACTGATGTAATGAACCACAATCAAGCGGTCAGTGCAAGCAGCTTTTCTCTCTTGAATGAGAAAACACTGAAGTGAACAAATGGAACTTGCCTTCTTATGTCGAGAGGACTGAAGCATTGTACTGTGTATTCGTTTCCCCTCTCCGATTCTGGGCCCATAGTTTTGCTTGGCTGCACCTGGTGCTGGTAACACTTCAGTAATTTATTTCTGTACACTGTCCCTTTTAGTGCCGATCCCAGTGGCCGCGCGGTCTAAGGCGTCGGTCTGCGGCCTTTCGCTTGCTGGGATTGCGGGTTCGAATCCTGCCGGGGGTATGGATGTCTGTCTGTTGTGAGTGTTGTGTGTTGTCAGGTAGAGGTCTCTGCGTTGGGCTGAACACTCATCCAGAGGAGTTCTACCGAGTGTGGTGTGTCTGAGTGTGATCGTGAAGCCTCGATAATGAGGAGGCCTAGGCCCCCTAGGGGCTGTTGCATTGGAAAGAAAGAAGTCCCTTTGGTTACAGTAGAGAATGTTTACACTGCTTGTGAGGTTTTCGCGGCGGTGGACTCTTCTTGCATATGACACCATCTAATTTGTAGATAGGTACCAGCGTTTCGGAGAAATCTGCTGCTTCCATCTTCACGTTAGAACATAGCGATATTCATTTCTGCTGCTCTTAAGATGACACAGAATGTATCTCCGAAACACCGTTATCTATGTACCAAAAACCACATGGCGTAACATCCAGAACACCCTATAACTTCGTCTGTTGTACAACGTAAACTACAGTGTGTCCCATTTTGTCATGTCCTTGCACGGTATCTGTCACCAGCAGCTTTATGGTATTGGAAGCCTGCATCCGCCGTGAATTAAGAGTTTTTTATTTACCCTGAAGGTTAACGTACGTTAATTCACAGAAATTCCCGGCTGATGCAGGTTTTCTGTACGATTCATCTGCTGTGCTCGGGGACACAATAAAATGGACACTCCGTATTTTACGTTCTGCTCTCTTTCCTTTGTCAGATGCCGAAAATTCCAGCTCTCAAACATCTCTGAAAATTACATTAAAATGTTTAAAGCATTTTGCACAATTTCTGGACCTTCTCCCTTGAAGGAAATTCGTCTATAGTGCGCGATGTGTTGAAAGCGATTAGCAACATTTGAATCAGCGGTCATGCGTGTGAAGGGGTTGTTTACTCAGTCGATATGCAGTCAGTGATAAGAGATGCTGTGTGTTGTGCTCCGTGGTTGTCATATGAGGCACATTTTGTGTTCTGTATGTTTAAATCAATGCAAACTGTTCCCAAATAATACTTTTTATGGCTTCTTGTCTCCAGATTGCTGTTTTTTCAAAGCATGCCAGGAGTTTTTTTTTTTTCGATAGAAATTAGGGTGTTTGAATCCTGCCGTTGCATAGTGATGTTAACACTGCTTTCGTATCTCAGTATTTCTGCCAAGTGTGTTAATTTGGAACATTCATACACTGCAGTTTCACTAGTGCATGTCCGACTGTTGGTGCCCGTGTCTTGTATGCATAGTAATCACTGCTGGGAACTGTTCCGCACTAAGCAGTTTATTGAATCTGAGGAGAAGGATGTCTTAACGTCTTTCATCCAACGGAAATACTGAATTTGACTGGAGATGCTCCTGTTTCTTGTTCAGGTCCAGTTTTATGAAATCCTCTCCTGTGGGAATGATACTCATTAGAACAACGCCATTACCTGCAGCACTGGAACATGATTTAAAGTATTATGCTTCCACTTATATTTAACTGAAGGTATTATAATCATTTTTACCAACACACGTGTATGCACATTTATTCATTCATTCATTCATTCATTCATTCATTCTGCAGTCTGTCTTACAACAGCTCCATAGCCTCTTCCAAAGCGAGATCTCCATAGAGTGCGATCTAGTGCTTCCTCTTTCAATTTCCAGTACCTTCCCTTTTCCTTAAGGTCATCCAGTAGCTGCTTACGTCTTCTCCCTCGTCTTCCCGTAATGTCTATCCTTGTAACTTTCCTTCAATCACGTGTTTCAGAAGGCAGTTTCTACGCAAGATGTGACCAATCCAGTGTGCACATAACGGAAATTAAATGTTATACATAAGTTTGTACTCTCCTACATGTTTCGGCGATTAAATCGCCATCTTCAGGGAGATATAAGTACAAAGGAATACATAATACCAATACAATAATCTCTTGTGTATAATATTAAAATGTAAAAAATTATAAAATGGATAAAACAGCAGCCATAAGAGGTTATGTAGTCCTTTGTACTGAGATCTCCTTCAAGATGGCGATTTAATCGCCGAAACATGTAGCAGCGTCCTGGCTTATGTGTGATTTTTAATTTCTGTTATGTGCATAAGCTGGTATAAGTGGAAGATTGCGGAAGGAATGCAAGGAACGAGTAATATTAAGTTAGCAGGTATTATAGTCTTTAAAGGGTTGTGAATGATCGTGATGTTAATATAAGTTTTAAAACTTTCGCGGCGACATGATTCAATATAGTCTTCTCGGTCGCACAGCCGCGTCAACTCGTTTGAATACAACGTTTCGGGGACTAGCTCTGTCCCCATCCTCAGTTTTGCCTGAGGATGGGGACGGAGCTAGTCCCCGAAACGTTGTATTCAAACAAGTTGACGCGGCTGTGCGCCCGAGAAGACTATATTGAATGTTCATATTCGTTGGTCATTGTGTCGACACCGTCAAGTGCATGGCTTCAGTATATGAAGCTATGGCCTGGCATCTACCATACTGCAAGTAGTGGTAACTTTCTTTGCTACGCCTTGCGGTCTGAATTAAAGGTTTTGGTGAAAGGTAACAATGTGAAGGTTTTTCTTTGCTGGTACTGTTTTCTCAAGGTCGAACGTTGCCTTTTTTTTATATATATACACATCCAAGCCACAAAACCGATTGTCAGGCAGATCAGGGAAAGCCATCTGTATTTACCCGTGGCGTAGAATGTTTAGAAATTAAAGGCGATGTTCAGGATATATATATAACAGAATTGCGTAGTTGAAACAGCGAGCATGATCGCAGTTAAGACCTTGTACATGATCGCTGTTTGAATTAACGTCATACGTTTACATATCGTCATGAGTTATGGTTATTGGTTATCACCTTTATGCAACGTATTTACACTTACATACCTGAAACAAACCATGTTTCTAGGGCACGTAACGTGACAGCCATTCTGTAGTTACAATTTACGCTACACGTAATGCTATTCCCCATGTTCAATGTTCTGTACTTTACACCAGTACTTCCCGCAGTATGTGTGCAGTGCCAGTATGGCTGTTGTCTGTAGTTACTTGATGTCGTGCTTTGACGGTATGTGGCTGAGGTATTTTGTGGGTGATTTTGAGGTGGGTCCAGTTGCCTTGTTATTACTGGTATCACTTTTGTTTGTACATTACGTTCTGTACTTTACACCAGTACTTCCCGCAGTATGTGTGCAGTGCCAGTATGGCTGTTGTCTGTAGTTACTTGATGTCGTGCTTTGACGGTATGTGGCTGAGGTATTTTGTGGGTGATTTTGAGGTGGGTCCAGTTGCCTTGTTATTACTGGTATCACTTTTGTTTGTACATTACGTTCTGTACTTTACACCAGTACTTCCCGCAGTATGTGTGCAGTGCCAGTATGGCTGTTGTCTGTAGTTACTTGATGTCGTGCTTTGACGGTATGTGGCTGAGGTATTTTGTGGGTGATTTTGAGGTGGGTCCAGTTGCCTTGTTATTACTGGTATCACTTTTGTTTGTACATTACGTTCTGTACTTTACACCAGTACTTCCCGCAGTATGTGTGCAGTGCCAGTATGGCTGTTGTCTGTAGTTACTTGATGTCGTGCTTTGACGGTATGTGGCTGAGGTATTTTGTGGTGATTTTGAGGTGGGTCCAGTTGCCTTGTTATTACTGGTATCACTTTTGTTTGTACATTACGTTCTGTACTTTACACCAGTACTTCCCGCAGTACGTGTGCAGTGCCAGTATGGCTGTTGTCTGTAGTTACTTGATGTCGTGCTTTGACGGTATGTGGCTGAGGTATTTTGTGGGTGATTTTGAGGTGGGTCCAGTTGCCTTGTTATTACTGGTATCACTTTTGTTTGTACATTACGTTCTGTACTTTACACCAGTACTTCCCGCAGTACGTGTGCAGTGCCAGTATGGCTGTTGTCTGTAGTTACTTGATGTCGTGCTTTGACGGTATGTGGCTGAGGTATTTGTGGTGATTTTGAGGTGGGTCCAGTTGCCTTGTTATTACTGGTATCACTTTTGTTTGTACATTACGTTCTGTACTTTACACCAGTACTTCCCGCAGTACGTGTGCAGTGCCAGTATGGCTGTTGTCTGTAGTTACTTGATGTCGTGCTTTGACGGTATGTGGCTGAGGTATTTTGTGGGTGATTTTGAGGTGGGTCCAGTTGCCTTGTTATTACTGGTATCACTTTGTTTGTACATTACGTTCTGTACTTTACACCAGTACTTCCCGCAGTACGTGTGCAGTGCCAGTATGGCTGTTGTCTGTAGTTACTTGATGTCGTGCTTTGACGGTATGTGGCTGAGGTATTTTGTGGGTGATTTTGAGGTGGGTCCAGTTGCCTTGTTATTACTGGTATCACTTTTGTTTGTACATTACGTTCTGTACTTTACACCAGTACTTCCCGCAGTACGTGTGCAGTGCCAGTATGGCTGTTGTCTGTAGTTACTTGATGTCGTGCTTTGACGGTATGTGGCTGAGGTATTTTGTGGGTGATTTTGAGGTGGGTCCAGTTGCCTTGTTATTACTGGTATCACTTTTGTTTGTACATTACGTTCTGTACTTTACACCAGTACTTCCCGCAGTACGTGTGCAGTGCCAGTATGGCTGTTGTCTGTAGTTACTTGATGTCGTGCTTTGACGGTATGTGGCTGAGGTATTTTGTGGGTGATTTTGAGGTGGGTCCAGTTGCCTTGTTATTACTGGTATCACTTTTGTTTGTACATTACGTTCTGTACTTTACACCAGTACTTCCCGCAGTACGTGTGCAGTGCCAGTATGGCTGTTGTCTGTAGTTACTTGATGTCGTGCTTTGACGGTATGTGGCTGAGGTATTTTGTGGGTGATTTTGAGGTGGGTCCAGTTGCCTTGTTATTACTGGTATCACTTTTGTTTGTACATTACGTTCTGTACTTTACACCAGTACTTCCCGCAGTACGTGTGCAGTGCCAGTATGGCTGTTGTCTGTAGTTACTTGATGTCGTGCTTTGACGGTATGTGGCTGAGGTATTTTGTGGGTGATTTTGAGGTGGGTCCAGTTGCCTTGTTATTACTGGTATCACTTTTGTTTGTACATTACGTTCTGTACTTTACACCAGTACTTCCCGCAGTACGTGTGCAGTGCCAGTATGGCTGTTGTCTGTAGTTACTTGATGTCGTGCTTTGACGGTATGTGGCTGAGGTATTTTGTGGGTGATTTTGAGGTGGGTCCAGTTGCCTTGTTATTACTGGTATCACTTTTGTTTGTACATTACGTTCTGTACTTTACACCAGTACTTCCCGCAGTATGTGTGCAGTGCCAGTATGGCTGTTGTCTGTAGTTACTTGATGTCGTGCTTTGACGGTATGTGGCTGAGGTATTTTGTGGGTGATTTTGAGGTGGGTCCAGTTGCCTTGTTATTACTGGTATCACTTTTGTTTGTACATTACGTTCTGTACTTTACACCAGTACTTCCCGCAGTATGTGTGCAGTGCCAGTATGGCTGTTGTCTGTAGTTTCTCTAATTATTATTATTATTATTATTATTATTATTGATACCGGTGACCACATGGATGTCTGTCTCCTGTGAGTGTTGTATGTTGTCAGGTAGAGGTCTCTGCGACGGGCTGATCACTCGTCCAGAGGAGTCCTACCGAGTGTGGTGTGTCTAAAAGTGTGTGATCGTGAAACCTCGAAAAATGAGGCGGCCTAGGCCCCCAAGGGGCTGTCGAGCCATTGGAAAATTATTTTATTATTATTATTATTATTGTGTTGTAACAGTGGTGACTGACTATAGACTTGAGGGCCGGGTTGGATTCCCAGCAGGATGCAGAAATTTTAACATTAAAAAATTACATCAGCACATTATGTTTCGTATGATTTTTAGGATAAAGCGTGTTTATGTCCCTGTACAGCATCAACAGATTGGTTATGGGATGACAAAGCAGTGTTTTCGTTTGGGTAGGGAAGAATTTATTTTTAATATTATACATTGAAGTCAAAAGGGTTAGTGCTTGTAAAGCTGGCTGGGAGCCAACCCAGGTACCATATTTGTATATAAAGCGGTGGATTATGAAAGGCAATCGGCAGAAAGCACGAAATATTGTCTGTGGCTGTTTGTCGAAGTACCATTACCTGCGTGGTACTTCAGTTTTTACCGTGAACAAGCAAGAATAAAAACTACAGGACCAGATATACATGCTTCGAGTGCTGTATTGCATGACTTTTTAATTTAAGTTCGTGCAACAACAAATTTTAAGTGGAATATATACAGGGTGATTCAGTAGGAAAGGTCAATATTGTGGGAGGTGACAGTATCGGTCACTGTGAGGAAGAAAATTTCATATGAGCATGTGTCTAATTCTGAATGGTTACCGAGATAGAGCTGTTTGAATCTCTAGAGCTAACTCCGTTAGATTTTGGTTGACTATTAGGTGGTTCTCACCACCTAATAGTCAACCAACTCCGACAAACACGATACCATAACAACGTAACAGCAGCAACATTTAATTACCTTTCATTATTTTAACCAGTATAAAACACTATTGTAAAAATTCATGTTACTCGGTTTTTACTATTTTAACAATTGTACCAATTGATTTAAAATGTGTAATATAAAATACTGAGTCCCTGAAGATGAGCCAGAATTGAGGCTCGAAACATGTAGGACCGTGTTACACAATTAATGTGAATAAAGTGTACTTTTGTCAGTCTATAAATATATAAAGAAAATGTTCGGAATGTATAATATTATTTTCAAACACAACTGTTATTGTAAATCAGTGTCTTGTTTACAAGACGCTACGTGTTTCGGCTTAAAAGGGATATTGTCAGGCTTTATACAGAATTTTCTACTTAAAACCGGCCCGCTTGCAAGGCGAAATCAAGAAAGGATTTTGGTTCGTTTGGTTTTTGGTTGACTAAATGTACACTCAGATGCTGGAAATGAGGTGCTTGTGAATCAATGCATTTTTGTGCGCGTGTTGTTAAAAATACTTTCTCGATTTCGCTGTGCAGGTGGCCGGTTTTAAGTGGAACACTCTGTATAGCAGCATAAATAGAAGGAAAGTGGATTTTGTTACATCTTTTATTCTTAGTGTGAGACCTCGCCTTTACGTGGATCGTATATAATTACTAAGTTATGAAGTGTCCTTTTTTTCGTAGCTTATGTTTGTTGTTAGTTGTTTTGTTCGGATTTTTTAAATATCTTGTGTTGCAAAAATTCGAGTAACGTAAATGTAGATACCGTTAAGGCCTCTTTTGGGCCGAAATATGTAGCGTGTTTTAAACAAGACACTGCCGTACATTAAATTACAGTTTGTGTTTGAAGGTATTGTTATTAGTCAGTAATTATCTATAAAAAAAATGGATGTCTTGTTAAAGTTGTCATTCCGCGAATTTTTTAGATCAAAGTTTTCAATTTATTGTACCAACCAAATGCACGCTATTAAATACATATGTATATTAAAGACGTAGCTCCGACATGTTTCGGCACAAGTGTACCATCTTCAGGGAGCACAATATGCCACGTTTAAAACCAATTGCCTTGTAAACAATAGCTTATCACTGGCAATTGGTTTTAAACCTGGTATACTGCGCTCCCTTAAGATGGTACACTTGTGCCGAAACATGTCGGAGCTACGTGTTTAACACTCGTGTATTTAGTAAGGTGCATGTGGTTGGCACAATAAATTGAATACATTGACAAAGGGATGTCATTCATCAGTATATATATATATATATATATATATATATATATATATATATATACGCGTAAAAACTGCCTTCTAAAACACGTGATTGAAGGAAAGTTAGAAGGAAGGATAGAAATGACGGGAAGACGAGGGAGAAGACATAAGCAGCTACTGGATGACCTTAAGGAAAAGAGAAGATACTGGAAATTGAAAGAGGAAGCACTAGATCGCACTGTGTGGAGAACTCGCTTTGGAAGAGGCTACGGGCCTGTCGTAAGACTGACTGCAGAATGAATATATATATATATAACGTACGGCTTTGTAAAGAGACAAGCCTGTCCTGTTTGACTGTAGGTGTACTGTCTGGGGCAGACGGGATAGCGTAGTCGGTGTAGCGATTACGCTAGGGGCTGGACTATCCGGGGTTTGTACCCCGGCAGGGGCAAGAGATTTTTCTCTTCTCCAAAACGTCCAGACGGATTCTGGGGCCTACCCAGCTTCCTGTTCAATGGGTACCGGTGTTCTTTCCCGGGGGTAAAGCGGCCGGGGCCTGGAGTTAACCCTTCGTATCCATCTGGTACCGACGTTAAGAATGGGTGGAGCTATACCTCTGCTCCCCCATTTGCCTTTATGGCTTGGACAGGGACAGCCTTACCTATTTTTTAGATGTACACTGCGGATTGCGTGTGGAAGAGACGTACTGAACTGAACCCTGTACAGTCAGGACTAAGATTTATACGCAGCAAGTTGCGGGTACGGAACTGTATAAAATTACCACTGTACTGATGTGCTCGATATAGGTCTAACTCATGGGTCTCCAACCCGCGGCCTGCCACGTTGTATTATACGGCCCGCGACCACATTACTAAATTATATACACCAAGCCCCTTTTTACGCCCTAGGTGCGTTCCTGAAAAAGTGGGCGTAAATCAAAAATGATATTCCCCGTCAGAAATAAGGGGTTAATAGAACACAGCCAACCAAAGGGCGTTAGACGAAAAATGAGAGAGCGCAAATTAAGAAGTGGTGCAAATTGGCAAGGGACATTGCAGCGAAACGCCGTAAAAGAAACAGGCGTAAAACAAGGGCTGAGTGTACTGTAAAATTTACACAATAATTTAGGCGGTTATGTATACCACTAACTGTGATTTTTTCCACTTGGCTGCTCGCGAACCAGCCCTCAATAACGGCTATAGTCTTTTGCCATAAAAAAAAACTTTTGGACGCCCCTGGTCTGATTCGTTGGTAACGAGTCTCTTTAATTTTTCGACTGATTTTGTTATAATAGTAAAAACGCAAATTAATTGTAAGTGAAAGCACATAGTTGTACCGAACGAAACCGAACCCAGGTGTTGAATAACTGTCTTTTTACTCCTTCACACTGCTCTGCTTCTGGTTGAAAAGGCGAACCGCTGGAGTGGAAGTGACTGCCTGGTACAATAGCTAACACTCAGGTTGCTTTAGTGCGCTCATTGCCTTATGACGCTCTCAAAGCCTTGCATTATTCTACGTACGTACATTGCTCTAATGCCGATCCCAGTGGCCGTGCGGTCTAAGGCGTGGGTCTTCGGCCGCTCGCTTGCTAGGATCGTGGGTTCGAATCCCACCGGGGGCATGGATGTTTGTCTCTTGTGAGTGTTTGTGTGTTGTTGTCAGGTAGAGGCCTCTGCGACGAGCCGATCCCTCGTCCAGGGGAGTCCTACCGACTTTGGTGTGTCTCTCAGTGTGATCAAAAGAAATTCCAAACCTCGACACTGAAACGGGAAACCGGGAGTAGGTAGAAGAGGACGACTAAAATAAAAAAAAAATATATATATATAAATATATATATAATGCTCTAATGAGACTTCATAACATTTATTTTGCATGCACACTCTTACCTGCAGTTACATTTTAATAAAGTCCCGTATATGCCATGAAGGCACAGGGGGGGGGGGAGTGGAGGTATAGCTCCACTCAACCTCGGCGCTTTTTATTGTAAAGTAGTAAATTTGCGTTCATCTAATATTGACACGACGATACGTGATAATTTAAAGTAATAATTGATTGTATAATCATCGTCGTCGTCGTCACGTACTGTCTTATGACAGGCCCATAGCCTTTTCCAAAGCGAGTTCTCTAAAGCGCGCGATCTAGTGCCTCCTCTTTGAAATTCTGGTGTCTTCCCCCCCCCCCCTTAACGTCATCCGGTAGCTGCTTACGTCATCTTCGTCATCTTCCCGTCACTTCTATCACTTCCTTCTATATTTCCTTCTAACATGTTTCAGAAGGCAGTTCCTACGCAAGATGTGACCAATCCAGTTAGCCTTTCTTCTTTTTACTGTATGTACGATATTCCTCTCCTCCTTGACTCTATGCAATATTTCGTTTTTCATGCGATCAGTCCAAGTGTCACCAAATTTCACCAAGGAAACGCTGAGCATATTGCTATCGGCTACTAAGAGCTGTAGATGTAGACCTATCTCTTCCAAGTGCAACATCGATTTATACTACTTGGAAGATTTGTGTAGGCTATATAAGTGGTGCACGAATTTCCCAAATATCGTATGAGCTACCTCAAAATTCTAGGCACCAGAATAGTGACAGTAAGCAAGTTCCATACTGAGGACCCACAAATGTTAGGCGCCACTGTAAAAACATTTAGTCGCCAGAATGACCTGGCGCCCGCAATTTGTGTACCGCTGTTCTACATTATAACGGGATTCAATTTTAAATCGAATATTGCAATCCGCGTTCGCACTTTTGTACTTTGAACTTCCCTGTTGGAATGCCGACTAAACAGGCAATTGAAGGACATCTCGTTATATTTCGTTCACATAATACACTGCCTCTTCCTCTTCTCAGCACTCCCCAAAGAGTAAAGTGTGTATCCGGCTCGCATCTTGGCCGCTTTGTAGTCTTTGATGCTGACAGTGTCGTTGGGTGAACCACATAAATACTAAGTATGTAGCCTAAGCAAATTATTGAAGTAAAGATAGAGAGAATGATAGAAGTGTCGGGAAGACGCGGAAGAAGACGTAAGCACCTACTGGATTACCTTAAGGAAACACGAGGATACTGGAAATTGAAAGAGGAAGCACTAGATCGCACTCTGTGGAGAACTCGCTTTGGAAGAGGATATGGACCTGTCGTAAGACAGACTGCAGAATGAATGAATCTAAACACGGAAATCAGTTATCTTGACAGTCTTTTTTCTTCTGTATCTCGTCATTAAAAGCTTGTAAAGCAGCTTCAAAAGACAACGAACATATTACATTGTTGTATGTCCTAACTCTCCGTTCATTCTTGTGGACACTTCCTTTGATGTCACGTGACATCTGGAGTCAGTATATGTCTTGGTTTAAGAAATGCATTGCTCAGTTTTTATCTGCGTGTTCGTACTGATATGTATGTTACTGATATCGCAGGCTCTCAATATTTGACCTTTTAAAGGCTGGGATTAACGTGAATTGTATTTAAAAATTCATTTCGTACCGTGCAGTAAACACTCTCCGTCTCAGTTAAAAAAAACCGATCAGTTAATCTTTTTCTTCTACTCCTTAGTGGGCTTTACAGTCCCAAGTGGACCTTAGCCTTCTTCCATTCATTCCTATTCCTAGGTGTTTCCCTCCAATTCGTAATTCTTCCAATCGTACTATCTGTCCAAACACATGCACACCACCTAGCCAACTGTGCAACTACCTTCATGCTCCAACTCTATTCAGTGTACGTACATTCCAAGTGCCTAGTCTCAAATTCTTTTCCTTTAGCCATGATTCATTTCCAGTAATCCGTCCTTTCCGAGGCCATTATGTCGGTTTCCTAACGGTTCCTTCTTTTTTTTACGGTGACAGGTTGTCAAACCTGTACTCCAACCCCCAACCTGCAGGACCAGTCCTTCGTTTTTATATTGTATGGGGCAGGGTGGCCCAGCTGTGCCCCCAGGCCCAGGTATCCATTTTAGTCGTCTCCTACGACACGCATGGGTTACGTTGGGGCGATTCGTATTCCCGACCATCACACGGGAAAGTCAGTTAATGCTGTAAAGGGAAATAATCGCTGTTTGTTCTGAGATCCATACAAAACACATAAATACACTGTGTGGGCAGAACGTAGAATTTGTGAATGTTAAACGTGGTGGTACATAAATGTATATGCAGTTCGTGCCGCACAGTAAACACACTCCGTCTCAGTTATACAAACCAGTCAGTTAATGCTGTACACTGAAATAATCGCTGTTTGTTCTGAGATCCACACAAAACACATAAATACAGTCCGTACCGCGCAGTAAACACACTCCGTCTCAGTTATACAAACCAGTCAGTTAATGCTGTACAGTGAAATAATCGCTGTTTGTTCTGAGATCCACACAAAACACATAAATACAGTCCGTACCGCGCAGTAAACACACTCCGTCTCAGTTATACAAACCAGTCAGTTAATGTTGTACAGTGAAATAATCGCTGTTTGTTCTGAGATCCACACAAAACACATAAATACACTGTGTGGGCAGAACGTAGAATTTGTGAATGTTAAACGTGGTGGTACATATAGTTATATGTATATGCAGTTCGTACCGCACAGTAAACACACTCCGTCTCAGTTACACAAACCAGTCAGTTAATGCTGTACAGTGAAATAATTGCTGTTTGTTCTGAGATCCACACAAAACACATAAATACACTGTGAGAGCAGAACGTAGAATTGTTGAATGTTAAACATGGTGGTACATATAGTAACCACTGGGCTTTAAAGTGTTAATACATCGTCGCAGCGAAGAAAGGCAATTTTTACTTTTACTTCCAGGTTGTACGTGCTTTTGAATCCACATTATGAACATGAATACAGTGTGGACATAGTTAGGTCCATCTTATTCGTCCTGTTGTATTGCATGTCAGCTGTCGGACTAAAATGTATGGCCGTCTTAGAGGGAAATTTTTAAAACTATATTATCCGTTTAAAACCCAGTGGTAACTGTGCGTGCCACGTGCTGTAACATTAAATAACTCTGCATTTTGTTCACACAGTGTTTGCGTGGTGACCGATTATTTTCGTAAACAGCATTAGCTGGATGGTCTTTGTAACGGAGTTGCAGCGAGTTTTCTGTGCTGTAGAAATTGAACTTTGTACTTCAGAGTGTTAACGTAGTAAATTTGTTGTGTGACATCCAGTTGTGTTTTGTAAGATAGCGATAAATTTATAGTCTAACACACTATTTACTGGAAAAACAATATTTTTTTTCAGTAAATTTAAGGAAAAAAACCAGTAAAGTGCTACATTTGGAGCATAGCTTTGTATGGTGCTGAAACGTGGACACTTCGGAAAGTAGATCAGAAGTATCTGGAAAGTTTTGAAATGTGGTGCTGGAGAATAATGGAGATCAGTTGGACCGATCGTGTGAGAAATGAAGAAGTATTACACAGAGTGAAGGAGGAGAGGAATATCGTACATACAATAAAAAGAAGAAAGGCTAACTGGATTGGTCACATCTAGCGTAGGAACTGCCTTCTGAAACACGTGATTGAAGGAAAGATAGAAGGAAGGATATAAATGACGGGAAGACGAGGGAGAAGACGTAAGCAGCTACTGGATGACCTTAAGGAAAAGAGAAGATACTGGAAATTGAAAGAGGAAGCACTAGATCGCATCCTGTGGAGAACTCGCTTTGGAAGAGGCTACGGACCTGTCGTAAGACAGACTACAGAATGAATGAAGCTACGTGTTTCGACCCTAATCGGTCATTATCAGGATTGTGTAACTGTGTAAATGGTAAAGCCCGATGATGACCCATTAGAGTCGAAACATGTAGCGTATTGAAAAAACAGAGTATTTTTTTTAGTAGATAGTTGTGTTAGTTTGTGTATTGTTTTATTTATCTATTTATATGTTTACATGGTGTATGTGTCAGTCATTGTAATTTGGTTTTTAAGGCTTAAAGGACGTTTTAGCGTGAAGAGATCGTACTATTTACCGGAAAGAAACGTGTATTTTACCAGTTGTGGTTACGATATACGAGTGTGCAAAATTCAAGGTCACTCTCGGTGACGTAGTCTTGTGTTCAAAGGTCAGAAGTAATTTCCGCACTCTTCCCCCCCCCCCCCCCCCCCCCCCCCCCCGATTTTTAAGAAGCACACAGTTAGGCTATAGGACTATCGAATTGTTGGTTTCGTGATTGCTGCTGTTTTATCTGTGGCAGGCCATGTTGTTTCTGCTTCATGCCGTGTAGAGAAAGCAAGTGGCATCACCGTTGCTGGGATTAGTGCTGGCTTTATTTCTAGTCCTGAAATAGGCTGATGTTTCGTTCGATCAGTTGCCATTCTTTCTGTATCCAGTTGTATCATGTGAAAGAGGTGTTAGGTTAATGTGATGTTTTTACCCTTTGAAGAACAAAGTGAACCTGAATTGTTTATAAATCTTCAGTCCGTACCGCGCAGTAAACACACTCCCTCTCAGTTATACAAACCAATCAGTAATGTTGTACAGTGAAATAATCGCTGTTTGTTCTGAGATCCACACAAAACACATAATTACACTGTGTGGGTAGAACGTAGAATTTGTGAATGTTAAACATGGCGGTACATAAAGTAACCACTAGCATTTAAAGGGTTAAATACTAGCATGGGGTTGGGGCAGTATTTTAAAATTCCATGCAAATTCCTGGGTAGTTCTTTCAAACGGGTCACGGTCGCTTCCTTTCAAACCCCTTCCCGTTAATCATAATATTAACATTAATCATAATAGCCTTAACGTAACCTTGTGGGTACAGAAACATATTCGATAATCTGTGGATGATTCGGATATCACTGTCATATTACATAAATGTGTGTTAGCATATGGAAGTTTGGCAGAATCGATAGTCAGTGAACCTTAAATTTCTAGCACTGTGTGTACCGGCTGTTAGCAAGCATAGCGTATGTGTAATAGCAGAACACCTAGAGACAACACCGCCTACACTTCAGCCGAAATGTCAGGGATAGGATGTCAGTAGAAAGGAAGGTAGGTATATCCCTGTAAGTTCTATTTCCGCACTAGTAAGTTAGGAGATGTCTAACGAAGGCTTTCATTTAGAGAAACCTTTAAATAACAGTAGTTCTTTGTGCTTTCCTTTATTAACACTAATAAACACTGCGTTTTGCCCGCAGAGCGAATTTACATGTTCCCTATGATTTACTGATATAAACAGATTTTTTACTAAGCGTTGTTAACCGGAAACGCGGTGTGTTTTCTTTGAGGCAGGAACTGAATTTTTAAATATTATGTACAAAGGTACACAAATTTTCCAAATATCTAGGAGTCACCTCAAATTTACATGTTCCCTATGATTTACAAATATAAACAGATTTTTTCCTTAAGCATTGTTAACCCAAGACGCGGTGTGTTTTCTTTGAGGCAGGAACTGAATTTTTAAATGTTATGTACAAAGGTAGACAAATTTTCCAAAAATCTAGGAGCCACCTCAAATTTACTTGTTCCCTATGATTTACAAATATAAACAGATTTTTTACTAAGCATTGTTAACCCAAGACGCGGTGTGTTTTCTTTGAGGCAGGAACTGAATTTTTAAATATTATTTACAAAGGTAGACAAATTTTCCAAAAATCTAGGAGCCACCTCAAATTTACATGTTCCCTATGATTTACAAATATAAGATTTTTTCCTAAGCATTGTTAACTAGAGACGCGGTGTGTTTTCTTTGAGGCAGGAATTGAATTTTTAAATATTATGTACAAAGGTACACAAATTTTCCAAAAATCTAGGAGCCACCTCAAATTTCTGGGCACCAGAAGCAAATTCTGTACTTAGGAGAAACAAATATTTAGGCGCCGCGGAACAAAATTTAGTCGCCGAGGCGACCTGGCTGCCGGGGATCGTGCGCTTCTGATTATGTATATGAATTTCAGTGTTTAAGCTGCTAACACCACATTGGGCGACTATTCTTTCACCCTGCTATACTATGCAATTCTGTCAGTGCAGTTTTGATTATGTCTGTCTCGTGACGCTGGAATGGGAAAGGTCGTAACAATGGCGCTGTAGGTCTTTCATAGAATTCTTAGACCATTCTTTGCGTGTGGTGTAAAGACCGAAATCGTGCCAATCTCTAACCCAGATTTCAGCGCAGCGCTTCGTGTACGATGTGTAATGAGAACTATTCGGAACTCTCGTAGAATCCGCCATAATTGTGTACAAATTAGTCTATTTTTTTATAAACAATTACATTGTTGTGTCTTACGTAGGCTTGTGTTTGTCCTTCTTAACCCCCTGAAACGAATCACAGACTCTGTTAAAACTACGAACGCCATGCCACTGGACAGCAGACTTTCTTCACAGCCTCATCTGCCATTTATTAGGTCTAAAACAAACATGGCGTTTTTAATGTTCATTCCCTGCATTGTTGATAACCAACTCACAACACTCAGTCCAACAATATGCACTATACTCGTATTGTTGCGAGATATTTTATATTTTATCATTGTTCAACGTAATATTGTAATTTAAATATCTGGGAACAGTATAATGCATATTGTTGGATTGAGTGTTGTGAGTTGACCAACATGGCTGTCTCCAAATTTATGGAGTGGGAACCACACTGGTGCAATTTATTACGAGGTAAAGTTAAACGGTATTGTCCCTGCCAACGTTATTATGTGGGGAGTGGAGGTATAGCCCCACTAATTCCCGGCAATAGATGGAGATCAATGGTGATTTTCATTGCTTGTACGTTTTACCCCTCCGTTCCTAACTGATTATAAGGCTAGGTGTGCCCCAGAACCTTTCTAATATCTTCGAAAAAAGGTAAAAGAACTTTGTTGCAGTCATTTCGTTATAGACCTTCTGTGTGTGGTCTATGTGTATCCTCTTAGGTGACGATAATGAAAAATTCTGTTTTGTGGTTTGGTTAGCATGCTTACTGATTGCATAAGACTTCTTGTGAGTTATAAATTACAAACGACTGGGTGCGTAGTTTTGATTTTAAATCGCAAAATGTCATCAGATGCCGAAGGCTCAAGACCTCCTATATCACGTACCTTCACTAAAAAGGACTGTGAGTCACTCCCATTTGTCACTAATTGTCACTGTATAGCGTGTTTCCGCAAGGTCCATTTGAGCCTTTGTATCCTGAAGGCTCACAGAACACATTTGGAGTACGTTATTGTAGCTTTTGACACTTGCTATGTGGCAGACTGCTGGCTGTAGTAATGTGGGTTTGTGTACTTTCTGTGGATAAATGTGTAGTTGTGTGTGGCAACCGGCGAGTGTGGTTTAAAACATTGTTAAGTGTAGAGGACATTTTGTTGAATCTTTCCAAAGACAAAATGGAAGACAGTGTGTCCCATATAAACAAGCAGGCCTGTTACAGAAACATTCATGTTTGTTCGTACAAGTTTGAAGTATGGAATTAATGTAGCAGTACAAGAACTGAGTTCTTATCTCATAGAAAACATTCTGACTGCGTTACAAAGAAAAACCATTAATGTTTAGCGAAATATTCTGTTTATTGTGGGAATCATACGAAGGACATACACTTTGGATAAATTGCAGAGTTTTTTAAGTTTTACGGTGGGTGGTATACATAGTTACCATTGGGTTACAACGGTTAATATTATCTTCCTATTTTTTGTGGCCTTTTAACAGGTTCCCTTTGCGTCTTTTTCCCACAGTTAATGTAAAGTATGCAACGCTGAAGTTCCGTGTTCTGTATTTATTTAATTTTTAAATTCTTATAAACCGTGAGGTCGGTACAGTCACTAGGCTACAGGGTGGACGTCCGAGGAATCGTGGTTCGATTCCCGACAGCGATAAGAGATTTCTTTCTTTTTAATAAGCGTCCAAGGCGGCGCTGAGACCCTTCCAGCTTCCTGAACGGGGCCGTACCCGTCGAGATAATGTGGCTGGGGCGTGAAACTGACCACTTCTGTCCATCTAGTGTCGGTGTTAAGAATAAGTGGAGGTATACCTCCTCTTCCCCATATGACTTCATGTCCATGTAATGTTTGAAGTAAAGCACTTGTTACAGTTTCTTCCTGTAACGTTGGAGATGTCAGTAGAGCGTTGCGCAAGACAGCACAGCGCCCAGGCTCGTTGACTTGCGTAACGCTCTATTGAAATCTCCGTGTATAAGAATGCCACTGTTGGGAGTAGAACAAGCCTCGTTTTCTCATGAGATAGGTTAATTAAGTTTTTTCTGTTCAGGTACCGTTGTAAAGTGTGTCCAGGTCTGTCACACGGAAAAGGTGCTAGGCGAATGCGAGTAGCTCTTGTTAAAGCGTGTTTTAGAGCAAGGACCTTGGGAAGTTTTTGTCCGTCCTTGTGAAGGTCATTGTGAAAAACTGAATATTTTATGTTGGTTCACATCGGTCGTAATGCGGAGTTTTTATTTGCTAATTTTACGTCGACATACGTGACTTTTAATTGGATTACCTGTAATTCATTTCTTGTGTTTTGAGACCAACAGGATAACATGTTACATTTCACGTTTTGTGACATGTTTACTGGCATTGAATTTTCAGAAATGTATTTAACTACTTAAAGTTCAATAGTTATTTTATGTGCCACCAGGTTTGACACACGAACATTTTAATTTTTGCCCACACAGTGTATTTGTGTGTTTTGTGTGGATCTCAGAACAAACAGCGATTATTTCACTGTACAGCATTAACTGACTGGTTTGTGTAACTGAGACGGAGTGTGTTTACTGCGCGGTACGGACTGTATTTATGTGTTTTGTGTGGATCTCAGAACAAACAGCGATTATTTCACTGTACAGCATTAACTGACTGGTTTGTGTAACTGAGACGGAGTGTGTTTACTGCGCGGTACGGACTGTATTTATGTGTTTTGTGTGGATCTCAGAACAAACAGCGATTATTTCACTGTACAGCATTAACTGACTGGTTTGTATAACTGAGACGGAGTGTGTTTACTGCGCGGTACGGACTGTTTATACATATAACTATATGTACCACCATGTTTAACATTCACAAATTCTACGTTCTACCCACACAGTGTATTTATGTGTTTTGTGTGGATCTCAGAACAAACAGCGATTATTTCACTGTACAGCATTAACTGACTGGTTTGTATAACTGAGACGGAGTGTGTTTACTGTGCGGCACGGACTGTATTTATGTGTTTTGTGTGGATCTCAGAACAAACAGCGATTATTTCACTGTACAGCATTAACTGACTGGTTTGTATAACTGAGACGGAGTGTGTTTACTGCGCGGTACGGACTGTATTTATGTGTTTTGTGTGGATCTCAGAAGAAACAGCGATTATTTCACTGTACAACATTAACTGACTGGTTTGTGTAACTGAGACGGAGTGTGTTTACTGCGCGGTACGAACTGCATATACATATAACTATATGTACCGCCAGGTGCAGATACCGCTCTTCCGTAACATCGGTAACTATTTACCAGTCGTCACGGCGTAAAACCCCAGAAGACCTGAATCATAATAAACCCCAGATCTCTCATATCTCAGATTCCTCTTCCATATTCGAAGACTTGCCTTCATTATTATCGTGAATATCCGTGTCTGCCTCTTTCTTCAATGTCCGGATTCTTTTGTGACGTGACGTCAGTATTCAGGGGGTTCAAATTGTGACGCTGCGAAAGTGCTTGTCAAATGAGCCGGCCTAGACTAGCTCATCGCTTATGTGGTGTTATATAATGGAAATCCTGTAAATGTTTACGTGGAAGGAGCAGTGATTGCCAAATTCTAGGAAATTCCGAGCTTTTGACCATACGTTTCTAAGGAAACGAGCCACTGGACGCCATCAGATCGCGGAACAAATTACAGGGCATACACAAAAGAATGGTGCAGTTTCACTGGCGACTCATATTTGGACCGCACCATTCTTTTGTGTATGCCATGTATAATACACGTTTAAGTTGGTAAGAGTGGGTCAGTAATGTGATCGGCTGTTGTATCATGTTCCGTTGCTTAGTCTTAGCTTCTTAAATTTCAAACAGGCAGAACCACTTCTTGCCGTGTTAATATAATAAAAAGTTATACATGCCTTTGGGCAACTAGGGGAAAGCCTTTGTAAAAGTTCCATTCTCTGTTTCCCAAAGAAATGTGTGTGGAATTGAGTTGCTTGACTATAGTGAAGGTATACACGTGTTACTACGATCCGAAAGTTTAAACAAGAAGTTGCTGGAACAATTCCGACCCCCTTGCTTTTTCTTCGCCTGTTTCAGTGTATTCTGTCGTAGTTGTCAGTTAACGGTACGTGAAAAGAATGTGGAGACACATTTCTAGACAAAGTAAACTAATACAGGTTTAGAATACGTTAGATTTGTTATATCTAGGCGTAGATGGGAGGATATTATTAAAATGGATCTTTAAAGAAATGGGGTGTACTGGATTGGTCTGGTTGAGGAGGTGGATAATTGGCGGGCTGTTGTGAACACGGTAATGAACCTTCGGGTTCCATACTTACTTGCTTTCGCTCCTTGCGGAGCATAGGGCCTCCTGTCAGAGGTTTCTTGGTCTGTAAGTGTGCATAGGGTAGTGAGTGACCAGCCCACTGACTGCACAATTTCTACTCAATCCTGATGTGACTGCCACAGCCATCTAGCAGTCACTCAGGAGACTTGGGTGAGAAAGTGTCGCTGAATTTTGCTTACGAAACATCTTTGGGTACAATAAAATACGGGAAATTTCTTGACTAGATGGGGAAAGATTAGCTTGTTAAGGTGGACTTCGCACCGTGGAATCAGTTGAATGACAAATAGCGGTCTCAAAATACGAGTTACGTGACGAATTACGTAACACAGTCATGCTGGTAATGTTGCTGTGATGTATTATTTGGGAATGCTTCTTTGACACGCAACAGTTCCGTTACTTGTAGAGCATGTTTTTCAAACTGTTATAAGCGTACCACTATCTGTACGCCAACCATTGTGTACTGGTACGCGGCCTTAATGAAAAAAAAAAATTCGAAATATAAAATGGGTAAAAATTTTTTTAAAAAATAAGTAAAACGTAAGCCACGTGTATTTGTTCTAACGTAACTTATCCCTGCTGTCAGCCCGTCTTTAGAATTTGAGCTGTTTTTATTTAAAAATAAAAAAATATATTGGTGGCACATTGAAATTGTATTGAATTTAATTGAATGCTATGCCAGCGATGTTGAAGGGTCTTGTGTTAGACTTTTCTTTACACTGTCCATATTCTAAATATACATATATCGTACTACAGTAGGAAATAACACTGAACACTGTAGACGGCATCACAGACGATGTACTAGTGTGCGCATGCGCGAGTTGGCCGACTTTCACTTGGTTCTGGGTTGTGCTTCACTCACAAACTAAGTGTTTTATATACATTTAGATACAGTCGAACCCGGTTATAACGACATCGGTTTATACGGCACCTCGCCTATACAGAGTCAGATATTCTGTTGTACCAATTAATTCCTCACTGTTAACCATAACATTATACTACTCGGTTATAACAACACTCGGTTATAACGACATCTCGCCTATAGCGTCAGACATTCTGTGGTACCAATTAATTCCTCACTGTTAACCATAACATTATACTACTCGGTTATAACAACACTCGGTTATAACGATACACAATATTCAGTCCCTTTCATGACGTTATAACCGGGTTCGACTGTACTTATTTTGTGAATATCACTTACACCAACTAAATGCACTTGTTTATTAAAAGAACACTAAATAGTTCCTAAAATGTTAGTTAAAACCCCTACATATGTTTCGACCTATCGATAGGTCATCTTCAGGGGGTATGTCACAACCGTAACTATATATATATATCTACATTCTAACATCAAAAAACTGCTAGAAATATCACTACAACAGTGAGGGTGTAGACAATATACTTTAAATGTGTACAAATACTACGAAGTGCTTCTAAGAACGCATTTGTCCACGTAATAATAATGGTGATAAGCCTAATGAAATATGACGATGATTATACTGTTATATAGATGAACAATATGTGTACGTGTTTTTAATACAAGCAGTTGTGACATACCCCCCTGAAGATGACCTATCGATAGGTCGAAACATATGTAGGGGTTTTAACTAACATTTTAGGAACTATTTAGTGTTCTTTTTAATAAACAAGTGCATTTCGTTGGTGTAGTGATATTCACGTCAAGAATGCACGGTGAAATCAGAATAAAGTGTACAGGGTATACACAAAAGAATGGTGCGGTTTCAATGGTGAATAAAGGGAAACCGCACCATTCTTTTGTGTATACCCTGTATTTATTTTGTTACCGTTTGATCCCATTGTAAAGGAACTCTGGACCGCATTAGTTTTGAAGTCAAAGTTATATAATATTCGTGCCTTTATGATGCTAGAATGGGTCGAGAATAATCAGTGAGAAAGTGGGTGTAATTTGTGAACTTGGTACTATTTGTAACGCTGAATGTGTGGAGAGTATCGACATTGTAAGTCGGGATTACTTTGAGGCAGCAGCCTGCAACATTTGTCACTTTTTGCTTTTGATTCACTGTAACCAAAGTTTCCTATATGCTGCTGCTGCTGCATGTTTAGTGATCGCGGCCGCATAGAGGACGACATAGAGGACGACGAAGGCGATGAAGGACATTTTTGTATTCAGGGAACAAACACAGAGGTATTTTTATGGAGGCAAACACGTGAAATTAAATCCAGAATTGCCGTGGCAAAAGCAGCATTCAACAACAAGAAGACTCTTTTCACCAGCAAACTGGACTTAAATTTAAGGAAGAAACTGGTAAAGTGCTACATTTGGAGCGTAGCTTTGTGTGGTGCTGAAACGTGGACACTTGGGAAAGTAGATCGGAAGTATCTGGAAAGTTTTGATATGTGGTGCTGGAGAAGAATGGAGAAGATCAGTTGGACCGATCGTGTGAGAAATGAAGAAGTATTACATAGAGTGAAGGAGGAGAGGAATATCGTACATACAATAAAAAGAAGAAAGGCTAACTGGATTGGTCACATCTTGCGTAGGAACTGCCTTCTGAAACATGTGATTGAAGGAACGTTAGAGGGAAGGATAGAAGTGACGGGAAGACGAGGGAGAAGATGTAAGCAGCTACTGGATGACCTTAAGGAAAAGAAAAGATACTGGAAATTGAAAGAGGAAGCACTAGATCGCACCCTATGGATAACCCGCTTTGGAAGAGGCTACGGACCTGTCGTAAGACAGACTACAGAATGAATGAAACGCCGATAAGGCGACTAGGCTACTTGTCGGACGATCCGGGATTCGAATCCCGTCAGGGACAAGAGATTTTGCTCTTGTCCAAAAAACTTCCATATCGGCTCTGTGAGCCCACCCAACCTCCTCTTCAATTGGTACCGGGGTTTTTTTTTTCTCGGAGGTAAGGCAGCTCGGGGCGTGATGTTGACCACTCATCTCCATCTGTGTTCGAGGTTAAGAATGAGTGGTGCTATACCTCTGTTCTCTCTATATGCCTTGATGGCGTGGACAGAGAAAATTTTACCTTTTTTTAATTGTTGACGTCGTTCCTTTATTGGGATCTCATGGTATGATTTTAATTACATGTATCGTGGCTCCGACTATTGCAGAATCAGACTACAAGTTGTCGTGGCAGTGTTGCGTGTTAAATGAATATTTTGTGACTTCAAAATAAACTGTTGCTTTTTACGACATCGAGTTGGTATCCATTTTTATTCGGAAAGTCTTGGCAATAGCATGGAGTATGCTGGTGTGTTGCATGTGGCATCAGGTGATGCATAGATCTTACAGATCGTCCTCACGCTTCATGGCATCAGGTGATGCATAGATCTTACAGATCGTCCTCACGCTTCATGGCATCAGGTGATGCATAGATCTTACAGATCGTCCTCACGCTTCATTGCATCAGGTGATGCATAGATCTTACAGATCGTCCTCACGCTTCATGGCATCAGGTGATGCATAGATCTTACAGATCGTCCTCACGCTTCATTGCATCAGGTGATGCATAGATCTTACAGATCGTCCTCACGCTTCATGGCATCAGGTGATGCATAGATCTTACAGATCGTCCTCACGCTTCATGGCATCAGGTGATGCATAGATCTTACAGATCGTCCTCACGCTTCATGGCATCAGGTGATGCATAGATCTTACAGATCGTCCTCACGCTTCATTGCATCAGGTGATGCATAGATCTTACAGATCGTCCTCACGCTTCAGGTTTTTAAATTCAGTTATACCTCATCGTTCACGGAAGGAGCCCCACGTGTTGCTCACGTGTCTTGTGCCTATAAAGAGAACTGCTTCCAGGTATGGATTGTGTTGTTGTCGATATCATCACGATGTTGGTATCACTTCACCATTGCCCCATACTCATATTTTATTCATCAACCGGTGACAATGTTCAGAGTGGCGCAAAAGTCCCTTCGACACTGGAGGCAATATGTTACTTATAGAATGTCAAGTCACCCCTGCACCACTCGGTATAATCTTAGCAATTGACAGCGTCGTTAAATAAATTTTCTCTGTCATGTAGTATTAGGCGTCCTTATTTTTTCTGGTTAAGTCGTATATTAAAGTGCGCACATGTTGAGTGTTTTTTTTATGTTGCTACATCAACTGAAGCCTTACAGTAATGCTGTCTATAGTTACTGTGTTGTTAATACCAACGTGTGCTTGTAGTTACAAGTGTGATGTAAGAGTTTCTTAGACACGGTATTTGTGATATAGGAAAATTGCAATTTCGAGCGAGATATGAGGTTCGCAGAGTGGTGTTGAATATGATTCAGGTCTTTTTGGAATACGACTTCATATCAACTGGTAGTTGTCAACGTTTCGGAGGAGCTTGTTACTTCCGTCTTCAGGTTCCATGTATTCCTTTTGGACCCTGAATACAGAATACTTGAGTCTTCGTGTAATTTTATGATGCCATAATCACCGTTGGCTCGACAGCCCCTGATGGACCTCTGGACTGTCTCAGAGCCATTTTCTGTTCATCCACGTTTCTAGCCTGTCTCCTCCAGTTCCTTCGTCTTATTCTTTCGCTGCCTTGATGCGCGCCATCCAGCCATCTCCGAATATATTCCTTTCCTTCGTACAGAAATCCGTCATGCTGTTGCTTTATTGTGGGGCACGCGGTGGCGCAGTTGAGGCACAGCGCTACAAGCCGGAAGGTCGCGGGTTCCATTCCTGATGGTGTAATTTGGATTTTTCATTTGCCTAATCCTTCCGTCCGCACTATGGCCCTGGGGTCGACTCAGACTCTAACAGAAATGAGTACCAGGAATATCTCCTGGGAGGTAAAGGCGGCCGGTGCATAGGGCTGACAACCTTACCACCTTCATGTGCTGATTGTCTAGAAGTTCTGGGAGCCTGAGCCTTCTGGAGCCCTAAGGGCCTGTTCAGGCCTGTAATGGGATAGCTTTACCCTATTGTACCTTATTACCTTATTGTAGTTCGCAGGTTAAGGTTGTCAGCCCCAAGCACAGTCCCCAACCTGGAAGGCCAGGCCTCCGTACTTATATCTCACGGACACAGGGTGGCCCAGTTACACCCACAGGCATTGGGTACTCGTTTTGGTCCCTTTTTACGACCCGTGTGAGTTACGTTGGGGCTGTTCTTACTCCCCGGCTACCACACGGGAAAATTCCGGGGGGGGGGGGGGACTTCATGGCTGTGGGAGAGGAAGTTGCCTATTCACACTCGTTAGGGCTTTCAGCTGGATGGCAGCTTTTGTCCTCGGAGGATGGAATGTTTTAAAGATACTTTGTCGAAAGTATCGGGGTGATACGCCTTGTTTCTGGGTAGGTAGTTACCGACTTTTCGAAGGCACTACCATCCTTCGAAACGTCGGGAACAGCTTACCTAAGCATATAGCTTTAACATCGCAGAGGACTTGAATGTTGGGAGTGAACGGATTTTCATCAAATTATATTGGGGAGATTTCAGACTTCCGCCGCGGTGTAAATGAGATAATTGCCTTTCTTTGATGTAACGCAGCGTAGATTGGTAGTTAGCTCCCGACGTTTCTGGACAATCTATCGGTCCCTTCTTGAAGGGTCAAGCAGTCCAAGAAGACTTGGACTGCTTGATGGGACCGATAGGATTTCCCGAAACGTCGGTAAATACCAACACACGCTGCGTAACATCACAGAAGAGCGAAGATCTTATGCTGGGGGGATTTACAAAAAATCTTTCGAGTCATTGAAGTTTTCGTTTATGTCGCACATGTCACGTGTCTCACGGCAGCTTTAAATTAGGAACTGCGTGCCTGTGTGTGCGCACTTTGAACGGAAACCACTAAATATTTGTGGGAGCGAAAAGTATTTCGAACTGAAGTTGCCGAAAATTGTGTGCAATACACATTTTTGAGAGTCATACGTTTTTCGGGGTCACTGAAGAGCGACGCTCTGTGTCGGCCTATCAGAAGTGGTCATCCGAACATACGCGATAATTACCAAAGCCTGTTATAATTCGTAACAGATAAACAAAGGTTACCCTCGCCTTGATATAAAGTTCTACACGCATATAAGCATATATTTAACTAATATATGGCTTAGTCAGTACAGTCACTAGACCACGGACCGGACGATCCGGGGTTCGAATCCCGGCGGGTGCAAGAGATCTCTTTATATTTCGAAACGTCCATGCCGCCTATGGGGCCCGCCCAGCCTCCTGTTCAATAGGTATCGGAGGTTCTTTGCCGTGGGTAAAGTGACCGGAACGTGAAGTCCAGTCATTTCCATCTGGTGCCGAAATTACGAATGAGTAGAGCTGTACCTCCACTCCTCCATATGCCTTTATGGCGTGGAGAGGGGCAACAGTACCTTTCTAGTTTTATGTCGTGTCGGATGTTTGAGGGTCGGTCAGAAAATGAGTTCCCGTTGCGAATAATCTCGTGACTAAATAACCTACACTGATTTTGATTATATCAGGAATTCAATGCCGAATAGTTATTGTCTGTTCCCAGCGCTGAAGAAATGTCTTGGCTGCCGCAAATCTAAAGATCATCGCGAGGTGGAAACAGTTGTGACACGACAGCTGGTAACAGGACAGGGGCTGATATCAACAGGGAACAGAAAAGCTGTTTTCACGACATGATAAATGCTTCAGCTGTAGCGAGAACTGTGTGCAAAAGTAGTGGGTTACCGGTACAGTTAAACCTGAACTGTTATTAGAGTTAAAAGTAAAGAGCCCAGATTATAGCCTATGCATTGTAACTTAACCTTCTGACCGAATTTCGTAACGTGGCAGCTGCCGAATTCGCGCTGTCAGTTACCTTCGACGCCATTCATTTCTGCTAAAACCTCTTCACGCGATCACCACACAAGAGAACCCGTCAGGTGTCTACAAACAGGTCACCCTGAGCTTTTAAACTTGGGGTCATGTATACAGTTAACTCTGTCATCGTAGCCGTAGAAAATGTGTGGAATGCAATTTGTATTGGCAAGTTGACAACACTTGGTATTGCGACATGAAGATGCCTATGTGTCCTTCAGTATAGGCGCACAGAGAGCTTGCTTTGAAAAGAAAGAAACATCAGCGAGTTCTGTTGGGAAGTTTTTGTAAAAGATGTTGTGAGTAAAGGAATGAAAAATTTTGCTTACATCAGAACAATAATAAATAGTGTGTGTGATGTAACGAGATTCTGTCAATCGCTAAGATTGTGTAATGTCTGTGATAGATGAACGAAGTGTGTAGGGTGTACGTTGAATGATACTGACAGGGCGAACCGAAGTACTCGGAAGAAACTCCTGTCCAATTCCACTTTTTCCACCACAAATCCCACATGGACTGGCCCGGGATTTGAACTTGGGACTCCACAGTCAGGGGACGGCGACTAAGCGACTGAACCATCGCCCATCCCCACAAACAAAGAAAAATCGCTGCTTCTTCTCCTATAATTTTTATAACTAGTTGTAACCGTGCGAATAATTCGCACGTAGAAACAGATTATTTGCTCAACTAAAATTACAGCATCTTAATCTTAATAAACGTTAAAATTGTACTTACTAATGCTTGATGCTGAGTAATTTCTTTCGGAGACCGACGTATCACAAGCAGCGTGTAAATAAGAAACGAAACGTTGAAATCGACAGTCCTGCCTCAAGCGGAGACCAATGGAAGCGTATGAAATATGTTAGCTATCCTTGGCCTCCGCTTGAGGCAGCACTGTTAATTCTTAACCTTAGCCCTTTTTTTGTTAAAACCAATTTTTTGAGAAGGAATTACTAAGAGCAAAGGAGATGATAAGTCGGTCCCTGTCACCACGGCATGGCGCATCCTCAGGTTGCGGATGAAGGAACGGCCACCGGATATGTAGGGTAGCCGCGAATACATTGAATAAGCAGTCGCGGACAGTTGACAAGGGGTGGTCCTCCAGCTTGGGGGTTCGGCGAGGTGCTAACAACTCCTCACCGTAAAAAAATTGCCATGTTACGAAACAGACCACAAAGCCTCGGACCTGGACTGATTCTTCGGTACAACTTAAGCAACGGACAAGGATCATGAGATTTGGTGGTGGGCTCTTGTGAGTGCGGTAATGAACCTTCGGGTTCCATAAAACGCGGGGAATTTCTTGACAAGCTGAGGACATGTTAGCTTCTCAAGAAGGACTGTGTGCCATGGAGTTAGTTAGTTCGTTCGTTCGTCAGTTTAAAGGAGATGTCCACCAGTGCGGAATCACAAGCTTTCTAAAAATGTCTATCTTGAAAAGGTCCTTTCTTTAGTTCAGTTGATCGTGATGTTGCAAACAAACCTTACCGCATTAATATATATATATATATATATATGTGATTCTATCATGTTTAGTGTGTCAGTGTAATTGTTGTCCTATTTGCGGAAGTTTTGAAGCTTATAGCTTTCAGTGCAATTGTGATGTTGAAGTTCATTCAGGAAGTGTAATAAACGAAGACTGGGTCACACTGAAATAGCTTTAGGTCAAGTATGATGTTGATAACAGCAGCTCTTGTTGAAATGTGAACCGGCTATGTGCCTGTAACTGTTTTAGAATAGTTCCAATACTCTGAGGGAAGGTACATTTGTAGTCCAGATTAGTTGAGACAGCAATGTTATAATTTTGAATTTATATACAGGGCATACACAAAATAATGGTGCGGTTTTAATAGTGTTCACTATTAAAACCGCACCATTCTTTTGTGTATGCCCTGTGTTTTAGGGTTACCATACATCCTCTTTTCCCTGGACATGTCCTTTTTTTTTTTGGCCCATAAATTTCTGTCTGGGCAGGTTTTTTAAATTTTTAGAAATGTCTAGGTCTTTTACTAGTTTTTTTTTTAAGTTTCTGCATAGGCGCCACCATAGAGCATTTAGTCGTAATGGCAACGTAGTGCCTGGGATTTGTACACCCCTGGTATTTCATGGTTCAGGTTCGCATTAAACCCGAAGACCCGTGGAAATAAATCCGTAATGACATTTCTTAGGCCTTGCGTGTGTTTAATTAATGTCGTCACTCCCGAGATTCGAACTAATGATCTTCCATACAGGATTGACTTCCGGAAAATAAAAGAACTACTCACAGTTCCAGAGCGACATGTCTGATGCATTATCGTTTATACAAGGATGCTGTAGACCGTGACGTCAGTCGAGGACCTGCGAGAGTGGCTCTACCGCCTGGGTGGGCTCGGCCAGTTGCGGTAAGTTATGCGAGACGTCGGGCTTCCGCCGCGAAGTAGTGGAGATCTCCGCCATGGCATGGCGTTGCTTGGCGACGTTCAGGGACAAAGTTCGGGCCTCATCTTCAGGGGTCAGTCCACCGTAATTGCAACCATCATGGCAATTTTGTTCGGCTTAATATAGCTATATATGTTTTTTATGGCTCGACAGCCCCTTGGGGGGGGCCTAGGCCCACTCATTTTTCGAGGTTTCACTATCACACACTTTAGACACACCACACTCGGTAGGACTCCTCTGGACGAGTGATCAGCCCGTCGCAGAGACCTCTACCTGACAACACACAATACTCACAGTAGACAGACATCCATGCCCCCGGTTGGATTCAAACCCACGATCCCAGTAAGCGAGCGGCCGAAGACCCACGTCTTAGACCGCGCGGCCACTGGGATCGGCGGTGTTATATTTTAGTTAACTTTATATATATATATACCGCGCATTTCAGTAATTAATTAATTATTTTATATTCCAACAACTGCACTACACTGTTTTAGTGTTTTCTTGTCCCTACATATGTTTCGGCACTACCTGTGCCATCTTCAGGGGTGTCGTCGAGAGTTCATAATCTTCAATGCATCAAATCCACTTCCACAACTTATACTTACTGTAAGTCACTATCACTCAGTATCACTTATACTTACTGTAAGTCACTATCACTCAGTATCACTTATACTTACTGTAAGTCACTATCACTCAGTATCACTTACACTTACTGTAAGTCACTATCACTCAGTATCACTTATACTTACTGTAAGTCACTATCACTTAGTATCACTTATACTTACTGTAAGTCACTATCACTTAGTATCACTTATACTTACTGTAAGTCACTATCACTCAGTATCACTTATACTTACTGTAAGTCACTATCACTCAGTATCACTTATACTTACTGTAAGTCACTATCACTCAGTATCACTTATACTTACTGTAAGTCACTATCACTCAGTATCACTTATACTTACTGTAAGTCACTATCACTCAGTATCACTTATACTTACTGTAAGTCACTATCACTCAGTATCACTTATACTTACTGTAAGTCACTATCACTCAGTATCACTTATACTTACTGTAAGTCACTATCACTCAGTATCACTTATACTTACTGTAAGTCACTATCACTCAGTATCACTTATACTTACTGTAAGTCACTATCACTCAGTATCACTTATACTTACTAAGTCACTATCACTCAGTATCACTTATACTTACTGTAAGTCACTATCACTCAGTATCACTTATACTTACTGTAAGTCACTATCACTCAGTATCACTTATACTTACTGTAAGTCACTATCACTCAGTATCACTTATCTTCCTGTTCGTAGTGATCAGCTATTTACTGTGATGTGAATGTATTTTGGTGTTAATTTTTCTATTATACGTATCGTATTGAACCATATACAGGGTGGGTAGGAAGTAAGTAGGCATTGAGAAATGGTTATAGCCTCTATATTTCCAATGCAAAGATAATGAAAATAATTTTTACATGTACCTTTTTAAATGGTAATATGGACGCATAGCTTAAAATTGAATGTAGGCACCGGCGGCTTCTGAAGGTAGCGGTCGGCATTCATGGTGTCATGCAGAAGATATGGGCCGATGACCTTAGTGGCCGTCATTCCGCACCACACGGTCACTTTTGGACGATTTTGCATCTTCTCCACCGTCACTTCGGGATCGTGTGCCGCCCAGTAATGGCAATTACGTCGATTGACGAAACCGCCGATATGGAAAACGGCCTCGTCGCTCCAGAGAATGTTTTCAAACAGTTGTGGCCAATCCTCGTGCCAACCCAGCACCAACTCCCCATATTCCATTCTGCGGTCACAGTCTTCAGGTGTCAGCTCCTGCACGTAATGGGGTTTCCACGGGCGAAAATTCAAGTATTTCTCTAACACCGTACGTATCGTGTGCCTGGACAGTTATTTAATGCCCACTTACTTCCCACCCACCCTGTAGATGCTGATCACTACGAACAGGAAGGTAAGTGATATTCAGTGATAGTGACTTACAGTAAGTGTAAGTTGTGAAAGTGACTTTGATGCATTGAAGATTATGAACTCTCGACGACACCCTGAAGATGGCACTATAAGTGCCGAAACATATGTAGGGACAGAAAACACTAAAACAGTGTAGTGCATTTGTTGGAATGAAATAATTAATTAACTATATTTTAGTATCCGTACGATTATGTCCTTGGTTAGTTCTGTGGTTAACCTCCATATAAACCTTTGTCCAAACAATAGGCTACGTCAGGGGCGGCCAATTTTTTTTTGTTTTCAGAAATTCATGAAAGCAGTGCTAAAGCATATTAGCTGATGCAAAATGTGGGTATTTCGGCAGCAGTACAAAAGGTCCGCACAGGTGGTAAGGGCCCGACAGGCCATCGACTTTATGTTCTGTAGCTAAATGGCTAAAAAAAAGGAATTTGATAAAAATATCTGAGGTGAACGGCGGCCCGGAACAGACTGACCGCGTTTTCAAACCCCCACGCCTGTATAAATAGATGTATGACTAAAAATAAGTACTTCACATCTCCATTTTTACGATCAGGCGGATGAGTTTTCTACTAAAATAACCATTCTTTAGTTTTAAGGCAATTCATACCCGTTGCGTTCTCAGTACAGTCAAAGATATATTTAAAACAGCCACATGTTTCGGCATCATCAGGCTATTTACAAGAATAAAATATAAATGTACACAGTTGTGTGGTTTGAGATATACTATTACAGATATTGTTACATAACAATACATGACGTACATAATGTAGGTGGTAGCCCTGGGAATAAAAAATTTTCAGATTTTGTTTAGAGCAAGGGGTGTACAAATCCCGTGTGCCATATCGCACGGGCGACAAAATTTTGTACGGTGGCGCCTAATATCTGTGGATCCTCAGTATGGAACTTGCTTCATGCCACCCTTTTGACGCCCAGAATTTTGAGGTGGCTTAGACTTTTGGAAAACATTGTCTGTGGACAGATAACGAATTATCGAACATTTAAGTCCGGTTGCGTACGTCTGCTGGTACAGATTGTCTTTGTGTGTAGTTATGAAGGCCTTTACACCTTTCATACTGGTCTGACTTACGACAGGTCCGTAGCCTCTTCCAAAGCGAGTTCTCCACACAGTGCGATCTAGTGCTTCCTCTTTCAATTTCCAGCATCCTCTCGTTTCCTGAAGGTCATCCAGTAGCTGCTTACGTCTTCTGCCTCGTTTTCCCGTCATTTATATCCTTCCCTCTAACTTTCCTTCAATCACGTGTTTCAGAAGGCAGTTTCTACGCAAGATGTGACCAATCCAGTTAGCCTTTCTTCTTTTTATTGTATGTACGATATTCCTCTCCTCCTTCACTCTGTGTAATACTTCTTCATTTCTCACACTATCGGTCCAACTGATCTTCTCCATCCTTCTCCAGCACCACATTTCAAAACTTTCCAGATACTTCTGATCCACTTTCCCAAGTGTCCACGTTTCAGCACCACACAAAGCTACGCTCCAAATGTAGCACTTTACTAGTTTCTTACTTAAATTTAAGTCCAGTTTATTGGTGAAAAGAGCCTACTTCTTGAAGCTGCGTTTGCCATGGCAATCCTGGATTTAATTTAACATGTACATCTTGCATCATTTGTTATCATGCTACACAAATAGTTGAAATATTCCACATTCTCCATTTTTTATCTAATTTAATCTGTATCGGGGATGGTTTGCCTTGAGATTCTGTACTTTATACTGTATATTCTACATAAAGCCCAAGTAATTGTTGTGTAGGTTTTGTCAACGGCGGGTCATTGTACGGAAAGTGGCAAATGGTATAATTTACAGCTCATCAAGTTGTACAATAAATTAGAAATTTTCGTTTACAACGGGTATTAACGGAGCACAAAGAAAAGTAAAATAGCACATCTGTATCTGGAACAAATTAATGTCAAGTTCATTGAGTTATCCAAACTCCAAGACACGTGTGTGGAACTTTTGGTTAGTCCCATTAAGGTACATCTTTGCACACTTGTTGGCTTGTGTGGTGAACAGTAACTTTGGAATGAGGAACGAGAAGTGTAAGTTTGGGGGGGGGGGGGATGACGATCAGAGTGCTGGGTGTCTTTACCGTTGTATATTACAGGATACGTCCTTAAAAGTATGCAGATTTAAGATGTTGTAATTGGTACAGCCCTTTGTACAGTGTTAACCCATAAAGACGAAAATAAACCTGAATTATATTTAAAGATTCAGTTCGTACCGCGCAGTAAACACACTCCGTCTCAGTTATACAAACCATTCAGTTAATGCTGTACAGTGAAATAATCGCTGTTTGTTCTGAGATCCACACAAAACATATAAATACAGTTCGTACCGCGCAGTAAACACACTCCGTCTCAGTTATACAAACCAGTCAGTTAATGCTGTACAGTGAAATAATCGCTGTTTGTTCTGAGATCCACACAAAACACATAAATACACTGCGTGGGCAGAACGTAGAATTTGTGAATGTTAAACATGGCGGTACATATAGTTATATGTATATGCAGTTTGTACCTCGCAGTAAACACACTCCGTCTCAGTTATACAAACCAGTCAGTTAATGTTGTACAGTGAAATAATCGTTGTTTGTTCTGAGATCCACACAAAACACATAAATACAGTCCGTACCTCGCAGTAAACACACTCCGTCTCAGTTATACAAACCAGTCAGTTAATGCTGTACAGTGAAATAATCGCTGTTTGTTCTGAGATCCACACAAAACACATAAATACAGTCCGTACCGCGCAGTAAACACACTCCGTCTCAGTTATACAAACCAGTCAGTTAATGCTGTACAGTGAAATAATCGCTGTTTGTTCTGAGATCCACACAAAACACATAAATACAGTCCGTACCGCGCAGTAAACACTCTCCATCTCAGTTATACAAACCAATCAGTTAATGCTGTACAGTGAAATAATCGCTGTTTGTTCTGAGATCCACACAAAACACATAAATACACTGTGTGGGCAGAACGTAGAATTTGTGAATGTTAAACATGGTGGTACATATAGTTATATGTATATGCAGTTCGTACCGCGCAGTATAAATTTGATCCGATGGTAGTAAGTTTGAGACGTCTGCATATCGGGCACTGTTCCCTTCATCAGAAGGAAACTCACTGTTGAGTGCCGTTCAGTATCAACGTAATACCAAGGCCTCGTGAAAGCAGAGGCACTTCCGCAATATCTTCTCGAGTCTTTTGTCTGCTGCTGTATCTCTGTGTGTGTGAACAAGTGAAAATCCCAATTTCTCTCAGTCCCCAAGTTTTAACAAGATGTCTGCTCTTCTAATTATCTGCCGTTCTTGCTAAAGATGTCACATTCGAAAACACAATAGTGGGATCAAGAACCTCGTGATTTGAACTTCCCATTGCATTATTTTTATTATTATTATTATTAATGATACGCGGTGAACAGAAATCAGTATTTTGTATTGCTTATTCCATGCAGTATAGGCTTACCGTGTTTCTTATCACTAAAACCACCTATTGCACGTACACATATATATAAAATATATGTATATTGTTATGTCACCTTATTTTACATATATACATAAAATCTGGCGTCCTTAGGTTTTAAATTAAACATGTTTTAGCTGTTCCTCCCTGGAGATGGCGGTCGACTGCCGAAACATGTAGGAGGGAAGATTGTATATTTCTTATATGTATTTTGTATGTGAAAATAGTTACTTTTTAATGATAATGAGAAATTAGTATCTGTTTCCATGTTAAAATATACGCAGTATGTCTATTATGTTAAATACGCATATGTTGTTACATGTTAAAAACAATACGCAGTAGTCTGTTATGTTAAAATACGCAGTATGTTGTTACATGTTAAACAATACGCAGTAGTCTGTTTACATGTTAAAACAATACGCAGTATGTTGTTATGTTAAAACAATACGCAGTATGTCTGTTTACATGTTAAACAATACGCAGTATTCTGTTATGTAAAACAATACGCATATGTCTGTTACATGTTAAAACAATACCATCCTGACACCATATCATGTTCCGTCATAGTGTGTTGGTTACGTCATCATGAATGCGAATCGAATGTTGATCGTTTTCTGGGATCAGGGATGCACAAATCCCGGGCGCCAGCTCGCCTTAACGACTGGATTTTGTACAGTGACGCCTGTATATTTGTGGATCTTCAGTATGGAACTTCGTGTTACACTGCTGGCGCCTAGAACTTCGAGGTGGCGCCTAGATTTATGGACATTTTGTCATGTGGAAATGGGCTGTGTTGTCAGAGCTTCTGAGGAACATGCCACATGCGGTCTATTGGTGGGCCAGGTCCTGGGTCCTCTCGTGTCCAATGTTCTGGTACATTTATCAGATGTAATCTCACCTTGTGCAACCCTGAAGATGCAGTCAGTGTGTTCGCCCGAAATGTAGGTACCACTGTCCGCTTTCGACATGGTATCATACTCGAAGCAATGATCAGCATGAAACGGGATTACTGTGAAACTTTAATTGATACATTCTGATTTGCTAACTGGATTGGTCACATCTTGTGTAGAAACTGCTTTCTAAAACACGTGATTGAAGGGAAGTTAGAGAGGATAGAAATGACGGGAAGACGAGGGAGAAGACGTAAGCAGCTACTGGATGGCCTTAAGGAAAAGAGAAGATAATGGAAATTGAAAGAGGAAGCACTAGATCGCACTCTGTGGAGAACTCGCTTTGGAAGAGGCTACGGACCTGTAGTAAGACAGACTACAGAATGAATGAATAAGATGGAGGATGATATTAAAGTGGATCTTACACGGAAACGTTAGGAGGGCGTGGACTGGATACAAATCGTACATACAATAAAAAGAATAAATGCTAACTGGATTGGTCACATCTTGTGTAGAAACTGCCTTCTGAAACATGTGATTGAAGGAAAGTTAGAGGGAAGGATAGAAATGACGGGAAGACGAGGGAGAAGACGTAAGCAGCTACTGGATGACCTTAAGGAAAAGAGAAGATACTGGAAATTGAAAGAGGAAGCACTAGATCGCACCTGTGGAGAACTCGCTTTGGAAGAGGCTACGGGCCTGTCGTAAGACAGACTGCAGAATGAATGAATTGCTATGTTTATATGAATATACAGTTTTACAGTCAAATATTAGTTGGCATAACTTTAATGATCATGAATTATTTATGTGGGTCAACGTATTGTTTTAAAGGGAAAAAATTCTTTGATAATTATACGGGCAGGGGCCCACAGTTTTTCAAAAACTCTTTAATTGCCACTTCAAAATATTTAGACGCCATAAGAGTAACGTGAAGCAAGTTCAGATATGAGGACACATACATATTAGAGACACCGCCGTACAAAAATTGGGTCTCCCCTGCTACCCGGCGCCTGGGATTTGTGCATCCCTGGTATATGGTAAGTCATATCCTGATAAACTGATCATCGGAAGTGTAATCGTAAAATTCTCTGGGTCTTATTCTATTGGAGTTTCCTCTTTCAGTTGTTTGTGTTTTCTAAAAGCAGGCAAATGCAACATTCAGGTTGGGTTAGAAAAATGTGTTTACTGCCTGGATAGCTGAATGGTGTATTGATGTATTTTTGTATTACGAGACTCAAAATTAAATAAATTCTGATTAAAATTTGGTAATGTTCGTAGCCTACATTATTGAAAGTGTCATTTATCAGAATGTGTCAGAAGATTTAAAAGATAAACGCACAGTTTTTTTTCAGGCCCTGAATTTATGTCATTGTCAGTTTCCTCTTGTCCCGGAGTTTACGATTTTCGTTATCGTATCAGAAGATAAACGTAAGATTAAATTAAGTTATAAACCAACCGATGCACACTAAAACCACTTTTTAAGTAGCTTTATTATAAAATTGTTAAAATTGTACCCCTACACGTGTTTCGATCCTAGGATCATCGTCAGGGGGGTTTATTGTTAATCCTAGGATCGAAACACGTGTAGGGGTACAATTTTAACAATTTTATAATAAAGCTACTTAAAAAGTGGTTTTAGTGTGCATCGGTTGGTTTATAACTTAATTTAATATGACGAAGATGCACGGTGTCAACATGTTGAAATTTATACACGTAAGTCTTTAGGCTTTCGCTGCGCCGTAGTTACGGTCTTTGTTGTTGTGGGATATGGCACCACATCGTTACGTAATTGCAGATAACGTAATCGCCTGATCTTCAAACGTCAACATGTCCAAGAATTTAAACCTTCGTTAGCAATAAATAATTTAACTTAAAACTAAGTATGAAAGAAGCAAATAAACTTGGCCTTTTAAATGCTGTAATATCAAGAGCGACATTTTGATCCAACGTCAATATTTTTATTCGCTTTTGTTTGCTGTTAGCATTTCCGTGGCCTGGGAAAAACCCGACAGCAAATGGCAAGAGTGTGGAAACGTGGGTTTTGCTAATCTGGGAAAGTTATCTTAAAGACTGCAGAGTCGTAATCGGAATTTCGTGTAGTGACGAAGCAAGTTTCGTACTTTCATTGCAGGCCGACTGCAGTTTTTTTTACAATCTCGGTCATAAATTTCTACTTTGAAGACGGAGTAGAAAGAGAAATGGCTGTGCGATCTGGATACGAATTGGTGTCCATGTCTGAAATTCCGGGAAAAGGTTTAACACACTTCTTGGTATTAGTAAAAGGTTCTCTGACACTTGCAAACCGGATCGAATGTGTTTTTTTTTTTGTGTAGTTTCGGGTGACAGTGAATGTATGCGTTGGTTCAAAGGCGTGGCTATGGTATTACCTTATATTGCTGTTTGTATAGAATACTGGAATGTCACAGTTGAAATAGGGAGACACGCTGTAAGGTTAGCATGTAAGACTGTAATAGGCCGCGCCTAATACTCGCAATAGACTACCCTTTCACAAGACATATGATCTTTACTATCCAACAGTCTAATTTGCTTAACAATATTGGATGTTGTACTGTAGACCCTCGAATTAACGGGCCTCTTATATATACGGATTTCGGAAATGGAGGAAACATTTGGTTCCGAAATTTTCGTCCGCAGTGGGGGGATACGTGAAATTAGCGGTCTTGACTGTTAATTAGCGAAGTGGCCGCTACGTGGCGGACACGGACGGGCGCTCAGTCTGTGTTGACACTCACGTGGAGGTTGTAGTGTAATTGCTCTTTACATAACCTGGATCGTCGATTTATTACGTTTGTCTGAAATTTATTAAAATTCCAATTAACGATGTCTTCCAGACAAAGTGGTAGTGTTAACAGGACAGTTGTGTACAGTATTATGTGTATGCATTGGTGTTATATGTACAGTACTGTATTATTAGTTTTGACACCTTTCAGGCTATATATACACATAATTGGGACGTACCGGACAATCGGCAGTATCGGACCACGCACTCCTCCTGTTTGTCCGTTCATTCGAGGGTCTGCAGTATAGCATATTAACTCCAAGGAGCAGAGTTCTTCGTGAGAAGCTAACAGTTTATTTTCTGCTGATATTCCCCGCATTTTATTGAAACCAAAGGTTCATTTCCGCGTTCACAACAGCCCGCCGCCTGTCTCTATCCTGAGCACACCAGTCGAATCCACGCCTTCCCATCCAGTTTAAGATTTTATTCTAATATTATCCCCATAGCTTCCCTTACATCTCCTTCAGGTTTTTCAACCAACATTCAATACTGAGTGTTCTCCATAGTTCACACCACTAATTGGTTACAGAGACAAGATCTGTGTTAAGATCGAAGAAAATTGTAAATAGATGGTTTTTTTTTCATGGCTCGACAGCCCCTTGGGGGCCTAGGCCGCCTAATTTTTCGAGGCTTCACGATCACACTTTAGACACACCACACTCGGTAGGACTCCTCTAGGACGAGGATCAGCCCACGCAGAGACCTCTACCTGAACAACACACGACACTCACAACAGACAACATCCAGCCCTAGCGGGATTCGAACCCACAATCCAGTAACGAGCGCCGTAGACCCACGCCTTAGACCGCACGAGCCACTGGGATCGGCAAATAGATGTTTGAATGCAAAAATAGCAGACACGAACTGTGATGAAAGTTATTCATATAGACGTCAATGGTTCAGTGTGCTTGTAATCTAATTGTTAATAATGTTAATTATATTATATATTATAATAATAATTTTAATGATATACAAACACCAGTCACCAACATTACAAATAACTTAAAATACTGATACAATGCTGTATACTTATGTTTGCGTACGTCTTTTTTTTCCCCCCCTTTATGCTTGATTTGTTTGCATGCTTAATTATTAATCAAAATACAATGAAATTAAGCATACAAAACTCTTAATATAAATCGCAAATATTTATATTGAAATGTATTTGTGTGTATAATACAATACAGTCAGATCCTTCCGCTAGTACCAAGTTTAGTCGAAATTCGTTTACTAATTTCATTGGTGGAATGTTAGGACAGACATGAACTACCATTTTGCGTTCATTTTATGTTCTTTGTGCACAGAACACACAAATCCCGCATTGTGTTCAATGCTGAGGTATCCAGTATACCTTCTGACACTTCCTGTTACTAAGAACCAACTGCTTGCACATACAAAGCATATATACATATGATTTTCCCTCCTGCATTGTTCGGCGGTCGACCGCCGTCATCAGGTAGTAACACCTAAAATTTATATTTTAAAACCTGATGAAGCCATTATGTGAGTGGAAAGTAAAATGATGTAATAAAGTTATTGCTTGTTGTAAAATAAAATGTATGAGCTGATTTTATGTTTGGATTCAAATTTGTTACAAGTTTCTCCAACAGTGAACAATATTAAAATAAAAAAAAACTATCAGACACTTTTTTGAGGCTGTCTGCATAGCCACAGTTTATAAGCATATTCCCGTTTTGCAAATATAAACCCTGTTATTATCCCTTCATTGACACAAGGATTTAAATTCCAACTACACCAAGGCCTTGTTTTACGCCCTAGTTGCATTTCTGAAAAAGTTGGCTTAAATCAAGAATAATGTTCCCCACAAAAAGAAAGCCGTAAATTCTAATGAACCACCCAAAGTGCGTTAAACCGAAAACGAGAGAACGCAAATTTAAGAAGTGGTGTAAATTGGCAAGGAGCGTTAAATCGGAAAGGCGTAAAACAAACAGGAGTAAAAGAATGCCGCGGGACAAATGGGATTTAAATGTATTGTCCCGTTAAATGCATTCATGACCGTACGGTGCATTGCGGCGTGCAACATATGAAGAATTAAATACAGTGCACTGAGGCCGGCTTTGGAGGGTTAAGTGCAAAGTTTAGTGCGGTTTATTATTGCGTAAAGTTGGTACTGTTAGTCGGTGGCCAGGGTGCGAATATCAAAAGTAATATCTTGTACAGCCGCTATTGAAACCAAAAACACGGGGTGGAAGAGTTTATAAAATCAGGTTGCATGTGTCCTGATTTATACTTCATAATTTTGGTTGTATATGCTAGAAGACTGAAAAGATAGAAGGAAGAAGTGACGATAAGACGCAGAAGAAGACGTAAGCAGCTACTGGATGACCTTAAGGAAACGAAAGATACTGTAAATTGAAAAGACGAAGCACTAGATCGCACCTGTGAGAACTGCTTTGAAAGAGGCTACGGACCTGTCGTAAGATAGACTACAAGAATGAATGAATGAATAAAGGAATGACACTAGAAGCAACATGCCGTGAAGCGTATGCGTGACGTAAAAATAAGGCATTCTTAAACTCGACACTAGATGACTGTGGTCACATTCACGCTGCGGTTGCTTTAACTCCAGAAAAATATCCTTTATTACCAAGAAGGACAGGGAGAGTTCAGTAGTGGGCTCGGCATGAAGGTTGTCGGAGCAATAGTGGGCTCCAGAGTGGATGGAGGTTGTCATGATCGTGTTAATTAACGACGCTCTCAACCGCTAAGATTATAGAGCGTATGGAGCATTGGTGGAATGATAGTGACAGGGGAAAACCGAAGTACTCGGAAGGAAGCCTGTCCCAGTGCCACTTTGTCCACCAAGAATTTCACATGAAATGGAATGGGATCAAACCTGGGCCTTCTGGATATTGTGATGATAAAAGGTCCCTGTCCCTAGAGGTGAACGAACATGACACTTCCGGTTCGAAGCCAGACTTACCCTACATGTTTATACAGTTCTTACGCATCCATCAATCAGTCGGGCCAGGCGTTACACCTCTATTGTCAATTCGTCACGCACTATACCCACTGACTTTCTTACGATAAGTTACGTAATTGGAATTTGCGTCTGTTAAATAATTGTTTCTTAAATTTGGTGAAACGCCCATGAATTGAGTATCCATTGGTGTCAGCATTCAGCGTAGGTTGTAGTGAAAGAATAACCGTCTGGTAGGTTTCGGCCCATACACAACGACAGTGGGTTAGAAAATAAGCTTACAGTGAGTATACTCGTATTGTGGTTTTTTAATTTTAACTGTAATAAGAACAGTTCGCAATTAAATGTACTGGTGTTTCACTACATTTCCACGTAGTCCCCACCACAACTGAGCTGTTTATCACATCGTGCGACCAGATTTTCTGTTTCCCTGTTGATATCAGTACCTGTGTCTGTGTTATCAGCCATCGTGTCGCCATCACCTTTAAATTTGTGGCCGCCAAGATTTTGTTTCGACGCTGGGGACAGACAGTAACTTAATTTACAGTTTTTAGATGAAAATTTTAAAGGTTTAAAGATTATTTATAATCACCCTGTATTGTTTGCAATAGACTGTTTCTATGGGATACAGGCTGGACAGTCCGGGTTCGGATCCCTGCAGGGATAAGGGTTTCTCTCTTCTCCAGTACCGTCCATACCGCCTCTGGGGCCCACCCAGTCTCGTATTTAATGTGTACCGTGGTTGTTCCCCGGGGTAAAGCGCCGGGGTATGAAGTTTACCACTCAGCATCATCAAGTGCCGAGGTTAAGAATGAATGGAGCTATGCCTCTGCTCCCAGCATATGCCTTCATGGCGTGGACAGGAACGGCCTCGCTTTCATTTGCTTGCTTTACTTTACTTTACTGCCTCTGGTTCACCGTGTAGCATGAACGTTCGGTTTCACAGTTTGTTTTCTCCGTTCCTCCCCGCATCTCGGAAGTAGTCTGTAGTGACAGCAGTAGATGGCAAGACTCAATAAAGGTACGTGTGCAGCACAAGAGACATGAATTGCAAGCATTCCACTTTCCTCTATACCAGTGGTTCCCAAACTTTTTCGGTCCACCGCCCCCTTGGTTCCATATACACACCCACAGCGCCCCCCTACCTTTTTTAAAAAACATAAATGCGCTTTTGTTTCTACTTTTATTTTATATTTAAAAAATTGTTTAAATAAAATTATAAGAGTTAAACTTAATGTTTTATGTGTTAATTAATAAATTAATATTTATTATATTTTTCTGATTGACAATAATTCATCTAGCAATAGTTTATTAAAAAAATATGTGCTTGAATAAGATTCATAAATTAAAATACTAAGAAATTTAGTTCATTTTTTATTTTTAACACAAAAATTACTTTATTTGAATTTTATTATAAAAATAAATTCACTACTTATCTACTAGCGCCCCCCTGTGATAATAACAGCGCTCCCTTTCACCTATCGTACCTATTAGCGCCCACCTTGGTAATCCCACCGCCTCCCAGGGGCGATACCGCCCACTTTGTGAACCACTGCTCTGTACGAACTACACAAGCGTCATCGCACTTGGGGAGTCCCCACGTATCAACTTCTGTACGTTCAAGGATGCTCGCTCGCACAGTTCCAGGACGCATTACGTCAACTGTCTGTCTGTCTGTCTAAACGCATGGCAACTACGGAGTTCGCGTGAATGCCATAATTAATGGAAGTAATGTCAGTAAAACGGGATGGCTTGAAGGTGATTTATCTTTTCGCTCAATGACGTGTCGTTCAAAGAATTAATTAGTTTTGTGAAATGAAGCACTAAACTCAGAACTACATGCTTTGTTTATATTCCAAAGTCAGCGTTGAAATTTTCCATAGTTGTTAATGAAATGCAGAAATGGGAACAAATTATCTTGGACTTGGTACATTTCTGTGTATAGTGCCTTACGTTGCGACTGGTACTTTCGTTTCATATACTTACTGTTTCGTAGGAATATTTGGTTCGAAATCGTGGAAGAGACCATTGTTTATACGTAGTTTCCAGTTAGATGTCTTGTAAACTGTGAACAAAACAATAGATTTAATAATGTTTATATAGTTTGCATTGTTTGTAGTCGTTTTGTGTTCGGCTTCAATAAAACAAAAATATTTCCACAGAAAAACAAACATTTGTAGCTGCTGAAAATACAAGTGCGTGCGCATTCGTTACGTACCGCTACACGTATGCGTAAACGTACGTAAAATACACTGTGCAGTAGCGTAGGTAAAATACTACGTAGCTACACTGTGCAGTAGCGTAGGTAAAATAGCTAAACTGCAGTAGCGTAGGTAAAATAGCTACACTGTGCAGTACGTAGGTAAAATAGCTAAACTGAGCAGTAGCGTAGGTAAAATAGCTAAACTGTGCAGTAACGTAGGTAAAATAGCTACACTGTGCAGTAACGTAGGTAAAAATAGCTACACTGTGCAGTAGCGTAGGTAAAATAGCTAAACTGTTCAGTAACGTAGGTAAAGTAGCTACACTGTGCAGTAACGTAGGTAAAATAGCTACACTGTGCAGTAACGTAGGTAAAGTAGCTACACTGTGCAGTAACGTAGGTAAAGTAGCTACACTGTGCAGTAACGTAGGTAAAATAGCTAAACTGTGCAGTAACGTAGGTAAAGTAGCTACACTGTGCAGTAACGTAGGTAAAATAGCTACACTGTGCAGTAACGTAGGTGAAAATAGCTACACTGTGCAGTAACGTAGGTAAAATAGTTACACTGTGCAGTAACGTAGGTAAAGTAGCTACACTGTGCAGTAACGTAGGTAAAATAGCTAAACTGTGCAGTAACGTAGGTAAAGTAGCTACACTGTGCAGTAACGTAGGTAAAATAGCTACACTGTGCAGTAACGTAGGTAAAATAGTTACACTGTGCAGTAACGTAGGTAAAGTAGCTACACTGTGCAGTAACGTAGGTAAAATAGCTACACTGTGCAGTAACGTAGGTAAAATAGCTACACTGTGCAGTAACGTAGGTAAAATAGCTACACTGTGCAGTAACGTAGGTAAAATAGCTACACTGTGCAGTAACGTAGATAAAATAGCTAAACTGTGCAGTAACGTAGATAAAATAGCTAAACTGTGCAGTAACGTAGGTAAAATAGCTAAACTGTGCAGTAACGTAGATAAAATAGCTACACTGTGCAGTAACGTAGATAAAATAGCTACACTGTGCAGTGTGCTGGCGTTGCATATGGCTAGGACTGTGTCCGCGGTAATGTAGCTGTCCGCGGTAAAGTACTGTCCCGGACAGTCGTGCTGTACCAGCGACCCAGACACGTCGGTGATAGTACGTACTGATAGACAGGAGAGAGTATGCTGGATGATAGTACGTGCTGATAGACAGGAGAGAGTATGCTGGATGCTCCGTGAAGGCTTCGTTTGTGGAATGTGATTTGCGTGGTTAATCGAATGTTTCCCGTAATTTTTCATGAAACATTCCAAGACATTTCATCCGACAACACTCTCTTGTATTCTGCCATAGCATGTTATTTGTTGTCGGTTGAGTTCTGAGACAGTTTTTTGTTTGGAAATTAATTAAATACGTTACGTATTTTGGTATAATTTCACGGAAATAGCGTTTCGAACGTTTGATACCAAACGGGAAATCGTATACTCATAGTCCTGTCTTTTATGCCAGCATAGCCGTATACACGGGAATAAACCCTCTGCTTAGACAATTATCATGAAATCTATTATAGTTTTTTATTCATTTCAGCGGTTTATCTCATCAAATTATGTAATTAAATTAAACGTCTCTGCTAATACCAGATCGGTAAACATGTTTAGCTTCGTTCAAAAATCACCAACTAACGCACATAAACTTTTTCTCAATAGTTTATTCTTAAAATACCCCTATACGTATTTCGGTGGTTTAAACCACCATCTTCAGGGGGTCGTGGAGATTAAAATGTATAGACTTATTGTTATTTCATATATGGTTATATACATATATGTAGAATATGAGTGGGCTAGTATTGCTCACTTCGTACAGTATGTAAAATTATGTATGAAGTGAGCAATACTAGCCCACTCATATTCTACATATATGAATATAACCATATATGTAATAACAATAAGTCTATGCATATTAATCTCCACGACCCCCTGAAGATGGTGGTTTAAACCACCGAAATACGTATAGGGGTATTTTAAGAATAAACTATTGAAAAGTTTATGTGCATTAGTTGGTGATTTTTGAACACATCTCATTTGAAAATGCACGGTAAATACAATGTTATGTTTAGCTTCATTCCTGTTACGTTTGTAGCTTTACAAATTAACAAACTCCATGGGACAAAGTCATTGAGAAGCTGCTTGTCGCTGAGCTACTCAAGAAAGTCTTAATCTCTTATTTAAACCCAAAGGTTCGTTACCATTTTTACAAGAAACCGCTGGGTTACTAATTGCGTTTTTAGTTTTCCACCTCAAAAAACAAGATTAGTAAGGCATTTACCTGTGTACGCATGCAGTCATTTACATTTAGAGCACAATCATATCGTCCGTTTACATCTGCTGAGTATATTTGCTGTACTTAATGTACTGAGCTGTATATCATATACAGGGCATACACAAAAGAATGGTGCGGTTTCAATAGTGAAAACTATTGAAACCGCACCATTCTTTTGTGTAATGCCTGTATGTGTGCCTGAAAGAGTGTAAATGTTAGCATTATTGTGGTGTATGGAGTCAACAACCGTTGTGATAAGCGTTTAGAAACTCGACTGTTTTGAAGACCAGAGGTTCTTAACCGAATGACCTTACATACCATAAGGGAATGCCGAACTGTAATTCATATACTGTCAAACACAGGTCGAAAGGCCGTGAAGTAGGGTTCGTTTATATCAGTGGTTCCCAAAGTGGGCGGTACCGCCCCCTGGGGGGGGCGGTGGGATTACCAAGGTGGAAGGGAGCGCTGTTATTATCACAGGGGGGCGCTAGTAGACAAGTAGTGAATTTATTTTTATAATAAAATTCAAATAAAGTAATTTTTGTGTTAAAAATAAAAAATGAACTAAATTTCTTAGTATTTTAATTTATGAATCTTATTCAAGCACATATTTTTTTAATAAACTATTGCTAGATGAATTATTGTTAATCATAAAAAATATAATAAAATTTAATTTATTAATTAACACATAAAACATTAAGTTTAACTCTTATAATTTTATTTAAACAATTTTTTAAATATAAAATAAAAGTGGAAACAAAAGCGCATTTGTGTTTTTTTTAAGGTAGGGGGCGCTGTGGGTGTGTATGTGTAACCAAGGGGCGGTGGACCGAAAAAGTTTGGGAACCGCTGTTTTTGTATGGAGAAACTGTGTATTGAGTCGTGTTTGTAACTCTGTCGCAAGTAGCTCGAGGTAAAAGAAAATTAAGTCACCACTGAAAAGGGGCACATGAAGTTTCACTCTTCGACAGCGAGCTGTTTTGACTGAAGGTGGTTCAGAAACCGTGCTGTAGAGTTGGCTGTAACTAGTATCATATTAATGTATCTAATGGCACTGAGATGAATCACCCTGTAGTCACATAATTCGTTGTGTACTGCCAACTCCTGACACGGGACAGAGTCCTTGGAAAAGTTAAGTTGCACAGCTGGTTAGAAGTTCTCGGTATTGTAAGGAAACAGAAGGTTTATGCCTTGTTAAACAGTTTCCCCACTTTGGAGTGTTAATACCTGTTTTAATTTTGGTGTCCGCTCTAGACGTTGGTCTCTCCCAGATGTCTACCTAGCGGTCTGTACTGTTGAGAGAATTCAGGTTTGCACACATCTCGGATGCCTCAGCGTCCGAGCGTCTAAATTTTGTACGATGACGCCTAATATTTTCAGCATAGTCACTGTAGTTTTGTCATACGTAGCGAAATGTATACGGGTTCACATGCGTCGACCAGAAAGCGTCAGGTAACGGTTATGTTCACAGGTCACTCCAGAATTGTGGGTACTCAGTATGGAACTTGCTTTGTGTCACCGTTCTGGCGTCTAGAATTTCGAGGTCGCTTCTACATTTTTGGAAAAATTTGTGAACCCTTGAAGAAGTTGTGTCAAATTATGAGTTGCCTGCTTTCTTTATCTTCCTCTGCTTGGGATCCGTTTCGCCAAATCATCTACCTCCCAGGGTATACTGCGACTGTATGTGTTCGCTTTGATTTTTTTTGTTTTTTGGTCACAGCGCAATACCTCCATGTGCAGAATACAAATGCCCGTTTATGTGACGCCAGTTAATACTCGCAGTATGAACCCCCCCCCCCCCCCCCCCCCCCCGTACTATGGATTAAGAGACGTGCTTGCTGGCAGCGCTATTTTTAACTTCTTCGTGCGACACTGTTTCCCAGATATTGTCAGAGAGGTGAGCCAACGTTGCTGTTATACAAACGTGCCGTTTGTATGTCTGTCATTACTTTTTAAAACGTAGAACGTACAGCTTGGCGGTTGACCTTCAAAATATGTATAAAAGTAGGCTGTAGACAACGCAGCCATCAGGCGAAGCCTACAGAACACTGCACAACACGCCACAGATAAATACACCGGCCATTTGAGACGGAAACAAGACCAGCTGCCAATAATTTTAAATAAATTTTTTTTAAATAATTTTTAAACGGTTTAATCCAAAAAGGAAAACTAACGCACTTATATATTTTAACCACTGAAGCAGAAAAATGCTACATGTTTCTATAGTGAACATAGTTCATCTTATTTTAACATTGAAAGTGAACCAACTATTATAGTGGATGTGTAGTCTGTGTTTATATACTTTGATCCACCTGATGATGACTAATAAGTAGTCGAAACATATGTAGGGGTATATATGACGACAAAATTGTAGTGCATGTGTTGGTTAAAATAAAAGCTATTATATAGGCTGTAGCCTTCGTTTGACGTAGAGACTGGCGCCGTTTCTGACTTCAGTTGTCCTATCTTTAGTGTCTCTAAATTACTTTTGTTTTTGAGGTCTAAATGCGAGTTAACCTTGCCATCAGGAACCACATTTGGAGGGAATGCTGATGCTGTTTCTGATCCCTTCGCCCTTAAAATCCCAAAATTCGAATTGTTCCCTCAACAGCGCCGGTATTTCCTGGTCTCTTTAACAGAGGAATGCGTACGTCAGAGCGCCGTATCAAAAAGCTGCAGGGTGATACTGAACAAGCAGGGTGTACTCGTACCCTCTGATCATAATTTTTTTTTTCCCTATGACTCGACAGCCCCTTGGGAGCCTAGGCCTCCTCATTATCGAGGCTTCACGATCACACTTTTTTTAGACACACCACACTCGGTAGGACTCCTCCGGACGAGTGATCAGCCCGTCGCAGAGACCTCTACCTGACAACACACAACACTCACAACAGACAGACATCCATGCCCCCGGTGGCATTCGAACCCACAATCCCAGTAAGTGAGCGGCCGAAGACCGACGCCTTAGACCGCACGGCCACTGGGATCGGCACTGAGCATAATAGACATCCAAAACAATAGCATGCTGTATTAAATCCTGATATAGCTTTATTATACGAATTTTGAGGGAATGAGGGGAATGGGGTAACGTGATTTTGATTGGGAATTTGGAAATTTAGAGGATTGGTGGTGTACGAAGGGGGAAGGTGTATCATGCTGAGGGGAGAAGAATGCCGTTCAGATCTTACTAAAAGTGTGTAGAGAATGTGGCTGGCTGGGACTGGAGAGATGGCAGTTAAGAAAGTCGTGGAACGGACATGGACTACAGAACTAAGAAATTAAGACAACTTTTGTATGATGGAAGAGATACGTGGCAGTATTGTGTTAGAGAAACTGGAAGAGAAACACAGTGTGTTATAACAAATAAATTATTATTTATTAAAGTGCTTGCTTAACAGTGCAATGGCCGATAGTAAATACAATACAATTACATAAATAAACAAACAAACAACACAAACGTTAACAACAATAAAGGAACTACAGCAAACAGCCATACTGGCACTGCACACATACTGCGGAAAGTACTGGTGTAAAGTACAGAACATTGAACGTGGGAAATAGCATTACATGTAGCGTAAATTGTAACTACAGAATGGCTGTCACGTTACGTGCCCTAGAAACATGGTTTGTTTCAGGTATGTAATTGTAAATACGTTGCATAAAGGTGATACGGAATAATAATAATAATAATAATAATAATAATAATAATATAAAAAGGTGCTTGTCCTGCACTAGCTCAAGGCGATTACACTCATCGTCATAGTCAAGTAGCCAACATTGGCTATCAAATGTGGACTGTCAAAGGGTCCACCAATGCCGTGTTACAAATATGAGCCACTGTGACAGGTCCATACTAACTGATCGAACTGTCCGTAACAACAGACCGGACATAGTTATACTGGACAGAGCAATCAAAGCAATTCCCAACAGTCACAGCCTTCACAGCACCGTCACCGAGATGCTGCAGAAGTGTACAGTTGGAAAGAAGAGCTTACAAGAATATGGCAACTGAAAACGGCCTATATAATACCGCTAGTACTATCTGCAGCGGGTATTATACCAAACAAATTACACGTCAGTTTGACACTGCTCAATCTCCGCCCCGCTCTATATATCATAATGCACAAGCACTAACACTTAACACATGCTCTATATATCATAATGCACAAAGCACTAACACTTAACACATGTCGTACAGTCAGAAAGTTTGTTAGCAGAATAATGAATATGAAGTGCTTGGTCAGTGAGACCGTGCTGTTGTGAGAACTGGCTGAACTGTTGTGGAGTGAGGAAAGTGGATGATAATGATAATAATGATAATGATAATAATAATAATAAATGAACAGCAGTGAACAATGTTACAGGGGCTGCACGCTGCAGAAAATAAGCAGCTGTTAGCAGTCGCATTGGTTACATCTTGCGTAGAAACTGCCTTCTGAAACACGTGATTGAAGGAAAGTTAGAAGGAAGGATAGAAACGACGGGACGACGAGGGAGAAGACGTAAGCAGCTACTGGATGACCTTAAGGAAAAGAGAAGTTATTGGAAATTGAAAGAGGAAGCACTAGATCGCACCCTGTAGAGAACTCGCTTTGGAAGAGGCTACGGACCTGTCGTAAGACAGACTGCAGAATGAAGAGGCTATGGACGTGTCGTAAGACAGACTGCAGAATGAAGAGGCTACGGACCTGTCGTAAGACAGACTACAGAATGAATGAGCTGTCGCAGCCGTCTTTATTTCCTCCTTAAGCAGGCCGTAGTTCTGACTCAGCTAACATTTTTTTCTGTTCGTATTAGGCGCATTAGACGAGAAGCTTTTGGTAAACTACGAGTTGAATGTCTGGTGTACAGTGATTAAATTTTTTTTTTCCGACTACGAGCGGCGAGGTCCAACATTTAATAACTGCACGATGTAGCAGGGGCACACAGCTATTCCAAAAATTCTAGGCGCCAGAAGGGTGACATGAAGCACTTTCTATACCGAGAAGCCACAAATACTAGGCGCCACCGTACAGAATTCGGTCGCCCTGGCACCCGGTACTTACACACCTTTGCTGCGTAGCAAACCCAACGACGATGTGTGTATGTATAGCTCGATTCCCTGGACGTGTTATGCATTCGTCACTGCACAGTTTGGCACTTGCTGCGTGCTGTCGTAACTCGTAATGTGGCTGTAACAGTGTCATACGGAATTCTCAGGAAAAGTTTTCACTTATTAATAGTGGAAATGAACGTTGCATAATCTGTACGATTTCACTGGCATTATGGCGCCTAGAACAATACAGGGCATACACAAAAGAATGGTGCGGTTTCAAAAGTGAATAAACAATTTATGTCTCACCTTACACGGGCACAACATACACCATCAGCGGCGGCAACTGTCCAAGTTTCTCATTTGGTAATTACAATCCTTCAATGTGTGCACCCTGGGTCACACGACACACATCCACACGGTAATCAAACTCATCCCAGACCCGGTGTAGCATGTCCGCTGTAATGGCCTGCAGTGCATGCGTTATCCGATCACGAATTTCATGGATGGACGTGGGCAATGGTGGTACATAAACGCTGTCTTTAACGAACCCCCAAAGAAAGAAATCGCACGGTGTAAGATCTGGCCCATTGCCCACGTCCATCCATGAAATTCGTGATCGGATAACGCATGCACTGCAGGCCATTACAGCGGACATGCTACACCGGGTCTGGGATGAGTTTGATTACCGTGTGGATGTGTGTCGTGTGACCCAGGGTGCACACATTGAAGGATTGTAATTACCAAATGAGAAACTTGGACAGTTGCCGCCGCTGACGGTGTACGTTGTGCCCGTGTAAGGTGAGAAATAAATTTTTTATTCACTTTTGAAACCGCACCATTCTTTTGTGCATGCCCTGTATATCTTTACGATCGGCTTGTCCAGATATCACATCATGTCTATGGCAGTGTGATGTGGAACAGTGGACCGATGTTCATGGCATGGTAGTGTCTCGAGAAGGACTCTGCTTCATTGAGTTAAATAGAGAAACAGGGTGTGACGAGTTTGGTGCTGTTGTGGAAACGGAAATTAACTTTCAGGGTCATGAAATTCATAACTTTCGTGACCGGGTCAACAGATATCAGCTTCTAAATAAGGACTCTTATTTCATGTATTTTGATAAGTTTCCAGTAAAAATACTTGGAGCTTTTTTCTTCAGTCGGCACAACAATACTCTAATCGTATTTCATTTACATGAGATCTGCGCTTTTCTGGGTTATTACGTAGCGTTGAGTGGTAGGATTTCCTGACCCTTGGAAGATGAGACCGATAGATTGTCCCGAAACGTCGGTACAGAAGTGCCACTCAACTCTGCGTAATATCCCAGAAGAGCGCAGATCTCGTCTACATCGCGGCGGAAGCCTGAAATCGCGCATATTTCATTTACATGTTAGTACAACATGTTTCGACCTATGTAGGTCAGCGTCAGGTAATATCTATTATTGCTACAAAACCATAGCTAAACAGTATATGTATGGTATTAATGTTGATATATATACTACCGCCATACACAACAAACTTTTAATAATATTATCAAGTTTGTTGTGTTTGCCGGTAATATATATTAACTAACTCCATGTAGCACAGTCCTTCTTGAGAAGCTAACAGTTCGTCAGCTAGTCAAGAAATTCCCCGCGTTTTATGGAACCCGAAGGTTTATTACCGCACTCACAAGAGCCCGCCATCTGTCCCTATCAATGGTCTTAACTAACCCCATGTAGCACAGTCCTTCTTGAGAAGCTAACAGTTCGTCAGCTAGTCAAGAAATTCCCCGCGTTTTATGGAACCCGAAGGTTTATTACCGCACTCACAAGAGCCCGCCATCTGTCCCTATCAATGGTCTTAACTAACCCCATGTAGCACAGTCCTTCTTGAGAAGCTAACAGTTCGTCAGCTAGTCAAGAAATTCCCCGCGTTTTATGGAACCCGAAGGTTCATTACCGCACTCACAACAGCCCGCCATCTGTCCCTATCAATGGTCTTAACTAACCCCATGTAGCACAGTCCTTCTTGAGAAGCTAACAGTTCGTCAGCTAGTCAAGAAATTCCCCGCGTTTTATGGAACCCGAAGGTTCATTACCGCACTCACAACAGCCCGCCATCTGTCCCTATCAATGGTCTTAACTAACCCCATGTAGCACAGTCCTTCTTGAGAAGCTAACAGTTCCTCAGCTAGTCAAGAAATTCCCCGCGTTTTATGGAACCCGAAGGTTCATTACCGCACTCACAACAGCCCGCCATCTGTCCCTATCAATGGTCTTAACTAACCCCATGCAGCACAGTCCTTCTTGAAAAGCTAACAGTTCCTCAGCTAGTCAAGAAATTCCCCGCGTTTTATGGAACCCGAAGGTTCATTACCGCACTCACAACAGCCCGCCATCTGTCCCTATCAATGGTCTTAACTAACCCCATGTAGCACAGTCCTTCTTGAGAAGCTAACAGTTCCTCAGCTAGTCAAGAAATTCCCCGCGTTTTATGGAACCCGAAGGTTCATTACCGCACTCACAACAGCCCGCCATCTGTCCCTATCAATGGTCTTAACTAACCCCATGTAGCACAGTCCTTCTTGAGAAGCTAACAGTTCCTCAGCTAGTCAAGAAATTCCCCGCGTTTTATGGAACCCGAAGGTTCATTACCGCACTCACAACAGCCCGCCATCTGTCCCTATCAATGGTCTTAACTAGCCCCATGCAGCACAGTCCTTCTTGAGAAGCTAACAGTTCCTCAGCTAGTCAAGAAATTCCCCGCATTTTATAGAACCCGAAGGTTCATTACCGCACTCACAACAGCCCACCATCTGTCCCTATCAATGGTCTTAACTAGCCCCATGCAGCACAGTCCTTCTTGAGAAGCTAACAGTTCCTCAGCTAGTCAAGAAATTCCCCGCGTTTTATGGAACCCGAAGGTTCATTACCGCACTCACAACAGCCCGCCATCTGTCCCTATCAATGGTCTTAACTAGCCCCATGCAGCACAGTCCTTCTTGAGAAGCTAACAGTTCCTCAGCTAGTCAAGAAATTCCCCGCATTTTATAGAACCCGAAGGTTCATTACCGCACTCACAACAGCCCACCATCTGTCCCTATCAATGGTCTTAACTACCCCATGTAGCACAGTCCTTCTTGAGAAGCTAACAGTTCCTCAGCTAGTCAAGAAATTCCCCGCGTTTTATGGAACCCGAAGGTTCATTACAGCACTCAGAACAGCCCGCCATCTGTCCCTAACCTGAGCCATATCAATCCAGTTCATTTCCCCTCATCCCACTTCTTGAAGATCCATTTCAATATTATCCTCCCATCGGGTAATATATATACCAATATAAAAATGTCACAGCACAACGGGATGGATTCAATTTAAAATAGTACTGTATTGCTAAGTATTGTTTGCAGTTTCTTCGCTGTTTAGAGTTTCGGCGTATTGCATTATTATGGTCTTTGTGGTGGGTGGTTTTTTATTTACATGTTTTGCTTGTAGCTTACTGTATCTATCTGGATTGCTTCTGAAATTGTGTATTTCTTTTGTTTCAGGTAAGTGTTCGCTATTGTTACTGTCCCCAACTGGCAGTCAGCACAGCCCAGATTAATGTCAGCAGTCTCGGAACCATGTTTTCCAACAAAGAGTATCGTTACTTTGTCAGGTGTCGAATATTTGGAGGTTGGTCTCGAATGTCTTTTGTTTCTACATAAGTTGGCATCACAAACACCTGACGCGCTGCCTTTGGCCGTCGCAGCCCACAAACAATCAAAAAAACAATGCATTCTGTACCTGAACACACAATCTCATATCCATAGTTGTCTGCTCCTGTTTTAGCTGTTCGATACACCCGCAGAAACGAGTATCAAAAATTAATTTGTGTTTCGAATTTGAATTTTTGTACGACGACCATTATTTTGTCTGCCGGATTTCATGTTTCTGCCGCGATGATGATGAGATCTGCGCTATTTTGGCGTTTTACGCGGCGCATAATGCTAGTTCCGTACCGACGTTTCGGGACAACCTATCGGTTCCATCTTCAAGGGTAAAGCATCCCGAGAAAAAAAGAGATCGATAAGGTTGTCCCGAAACGTCGGTACGGAAGTGCCATTCTGCGCTGCATGAAATCCAAAAGAGTGCATGTCTCTTTATTGTTGTTGATATAAACCGTTCCGGTGGACATAGGCCTATATGGGCGCATAGCACCGCCTTTATTGCTATTCCGACAGATGTCGCTGCTTTGGACCATACTGTTGGAATACTAATAAGTACGGTGATTTGTTTTTTCAATGAATTTTTTCACCGTGAACTCCATAACATACACAATAACATACACCAACAAAGTACGTGATACGCTAGAGCACAATTACTTGCATATTTGTTGCTTTGCTTCCAACACGCTTCGGCCTCAATTAGCCATCTTCAGGGAGACTCTTTTTGAATGTTAATCGAAGGCACATATTGTATTGCATTACTATGATTGTAAAGAATTGGAGTGGCGTCGATTAATATCAAAAAAACTGTCGGCGTGAATGTAACCAAATCAGGTCGAAACGTGTAGGAGCTGTACGCAATAACTGTGGTTGTGATCTATGTATTGTGTACGTTACAACTTTGTTAGCCGATCCCAGTGGCCGTGCGGTCTAAGGCGTGGGACTGCGGTCCGCTCGCTTGCTGGGATTGTGGGTTCGAATCCCGCCGGGGGCATGGATGTCTCTTGTGAGTGTTGTGTGTTGTCAGGTAGAGGTCTCTGCGACGGGCTGATCACTCGTCCAGAGGAGTCTTACCGAGTGTGGTGTGTCTAAAGTGTGTGATCGCGAAAGCCTCGAAAAATGGGGAGGCCTAGGCCCCCTAGGGGCTGTCGAGCCATTGGGGGAAAAAAATACTTTTTGGTGTTTGTTATTAATTAACAGGGATGACGTTTACGCCCCTACGTGTTCACGTGCTTGGTTTATATTTAAGCCCCTATTTTCTTTCTTAATTAGCCCTGACTTTTTTATACGCCCCCCCCCCCCCCCCCCCGCCCGAAACCCGCAATTCCAGACTCGGAACATAACATTGCTCACGCTGTGAGAATTCTGTGTCGTCATTCGTGCCCATTCTGAGTCTTTGTACGGATTTTTTAAACTGGAAAATCTCGTTATGGTATTTATTGATAGTTTCTGAACAATGCGTGCAGTCAGATCTGGTCTGTTACATGTGTGGCAGACGGAAGAAAATAATTAGGAAATATTGTGATATAGACACGAGACTTGTAGAAACGTCAATGAAACGAGGCGTTATATGTAGGCCTAACTCCATTCATTCATTAATTACGTAGTCTGTCTTACGACAGGTCCATAACCTCTTCCCGAAGCGAAGTTCTCCATTCAGTGCGATATAGTGCTTCCTTTTTTTCAATTTACGATGTCTTCTCGTTTCCTTAAGGTCGTCTCATGGCTGCTTATGTCTTCTTCCTCGTCGTCCCGTCCTTTCTATCTTTCCTTCAACAACGTGTAGGCCCAATACCAAATGGAAATGCGATAACCAAAAAAGAGAATATTGATAATTGTTTCAAGTACGTACTCTGTGATGCTGATAAAGGGCCCTTAAGTGTTTTCTGCTCGTAAATAATTCACGAGCTTTATTAACCACGTGTAAGTGTATTATCTGTATATATCTGTCTAAAGATTCACCAAGTTACGAAATGTTTCTGATAACAGTTATATGTCAGTCATAAAGGGTCAAGTGTTGTGTTACAGGTTGGGCTACAATGCTCCTACAACAGAAGAATGTAATTTTAGTGTTAAGGGTAACAGCTGTTTCTGCTTCTGTTACTACTACGCATGTTTGTTGGAGTGGTGTGTTAGTTTAGGGATTTTGTATGAGGCCTGTGTTTTGTGCGTTCTAGTAAAGTTTGTCAAGATATACAGAACTATAATTTTGCCTGTTGTTTTGTATGGGTGTGAGACTTGGTCTGTCACACTGAGGGAGGAACATAGGCTGAGGGTGTTCGAGAATAGGGTGCTGAGGAGGATATTTGGATCTAAGAGGGATGGGGTAACAGGGGAGTGGAGAAGATTACATAACGAGGAGCTTTATGATCTGTACTCATCACCAAATATTATTCGGGTGATCAAAGCAAGAAGAATGAGGTGGGCGGGGCATGTAGCACGTATGGTGGAGGGGAGAGGTGCATACAGGGTTTTGGTGGGAGGCCTGAAGGAAGGAGACCACTTGGAAGACCCGGGTGTAGATGGGAGGATAATATTAAAATGGATCTTTAAGAAGTGGGATGGGGGGGCATGGACTGGATTGATATGGCTCAGGATAGGGACAGGTGGCGGGCTGTTGTGAGTGCGGTAATGAACCTTCGGGTTCCATAAAACGCGGGGAATTTCTTGACTAGCTGACGACCTGTTAGCTTCTCAAGAAGGACTGTGCTGTATGGAGTTAGTTAGTTAGTTAGTAAAATTTGTCGGTTTATTTCCATTGTTTAAAATCGGACCACAGTGACTGACATTTCACCGTTGTACCCGCTGCATCTCGAACACAACTCGCTATATATTTGTCGGAGTGAAAAATGTTTCGAGCAAGAGTAGTAGGAAAAATAAAACACGCATTTTATGTCCAGTGCATTTTTTTTTTGTGTGCCTTACGGCTTTCGAGATAAACACGAGGAACGAACACACGAGCCTGACTATGATCTGCGTTAATTTCCTGACTTCTTTTCGCCCTTTCAAAACCCCAGCGGTTACTGTATGTACCACCATGTTTAACATTCACAAATTCTACGTTCTGCCCACACAGTGTATTTGTGTGTTTTGTGTGGATCTCAGAACAAACAGCGATTATTTCACTGTACAGCATTAACTGACTGGTTTGTATAACTGAGACGGAGTGTGTTTACTGCGCGGTACGGACTGTATTTATGTTTTTGTGTGGATCTCAGAACAAACAGCGATTATTTCACTGTACAGCATTAACTGACTGGTTTGTATAACTGAGACGGAGTGTGTTTACTGCGCGGTACGGACTGTATTTATGTGTTTTGTGTGGATCTCAGAACAAACAGCGATTATTTCACTGTACAGCATTAACTGACTGGTTTGTATAACTGAGACGGAGTGTGTTTACTGCGCGGTACGGACTGGATTTATGTGTTTTGTGTGGATCTCAGAACAAACAGCGATTATTTCACTGTACAACATTAACTGACTGGTTTGTATAACTGAGACGGAGTGTGTTTACTGCGCGGTACGGACTGGATTTATGTGTTTTGTGTGGATCTCAGAACAAACAGCGATTATTTCACTGTACAGCATTAACTGACTGGTTTGTATAACTGAGACGGAGTGTGTTTACTGCGCGGTACGGACTGGATTTATGTGTTTTGTGTGGATCTCAGAACAAACAGCGATTATTTCACTGTACAACATTAACTGACTGGTTTGTATAACTGAGACGGAGTGTGTTTACTGCGCGGTACGGACTGGATTTATGTGTTTTGTGTGGATCTCAGAACAAACAGCGATTATTTCACTGTACAACATTAACTGACTGGTTTGTATAACTGAGACGGAGTGTGTTTACTGCGCGGTACGGACTGTATTTATGTGTTTTGTGTGGATCTCAGAACAAACAGCGATTATTTCACTGTACAGCATTAACTGACTGGTTTGTATAACTGAGACGGAGTGTGTTTTACTGCGCGGTACGGACTGGATTTATGTGTTTTGTGTGGATCTCAGAACAAACAGCGATTATTTCACTGTACAGCATTAACTGACTGGTTTGTATAACTGAGACGGAGTGTGTTTACTGCGCGGTACGGACTGTATTTATGTGTTTTGTGTGGATCTCAGAACAAACAGCGATTATTTCACTGTACAGCATTAACTGACTGGTTTGTATAACTGAGACGAGTGTGTTTACTGCGCGGTACGGACTGGATTTATGTGTTTTGTGTGGATCTCAGAACAAACAGCGATTATTTCACTGTACAACATTAACTGACTGGTTTGTATAACTGAGACGGAGTGTGTTTACTGCGCGGTACGGACTGGATTTATGTGTTTTGTGTGGATCTCAGAACAAACAGCGATTATTTCACTGTACAGCATTAACTGACTGGTTTGTATAACTGAGACGGAGTGTGTTTACTGCGCGGTACGGACTGGATTTATGTGTTTGTGTGGATCTCAGAACAAACAGCGATTATTTCACTGTAACAACATTAACTGACTGGTTTGTATAACTGAGACGGAGTGTGTTTACTGCGCGGTACGGACTGGATTTATGTGTTTTGTGTGGATCTCAGAACAAACAGCGATTATTTCACTGTACAGCATTAACTGACTGGTTTGTATAACTGAGACGGAGTGTGTTTACTGCGCGGTACGGACTGTATTTATGTGTTTTGTGTGGATCTCAGAACAAACAGCGATTATTTCACTGTACAGCATTAACTGACTGGTTTGTATAACTGAGACGGAGTGTGTTTACTGCGCGGTACGGACTGTATTTATGTGTTTTGTGTGGATCTCAGAACAAACAGCGATTATTTCACTGTACAACATTAACTGACTGGTTTGTATAACTGAGACGGAGTGTGTTTACTGCGCGGTACGGACTGGATTTATGTGTTTTGTGTGGATCTCAGAACAAACAGCGATTATTTCACTGTACAGCATTAACTGACTGGTTTGTATAACTGAGACGGAGTGTGTTTACTGCGCGGTACGGACTGGATTTATGTGTTTTGTGTGGATCTCAGAACAAACAGCGATTATTTCACTGTACAGCATTAACTGACTGGTTTTTTGTAGCCGAGACGAAGTGTGTTTACTGCGCGGTACGAGCTGAATCTTTAAATATAATTGAGGTAAATTTTAGTCGTTAAAGGGTTGAGAACGGCAACGTAACATTCCTTTCTTGAACATCTGGTTACGATATGAAGAAAGAAACTTGACATCGTGTCGGTGTACTTGGCTGGGAAGACTTTTATGTTTTCTAATCAACCGACTCTTTCTGTCGGTCTTTAGTGCACCTTATGCATGTTCGAGATACAGGTGTTCCTCAGCTACATCGCCTAGAGCCATTCGCGTCGCTTTGCATGGGTCTACGTCGAATTCATCACTTGTAATTCAACTTTCTTTTCAGCTTTGTCCATGGCGATTTATTTAACGATTAACCCATTTTTTGTTGTTTAAGTAGATGCTTGTATTGTCTTATTTGCTTACGTCATGAATGCGAAAATGCCATGCCCATAGCGACACGGCTCATTTCTTTCGCCTGGTGTACCGGATGGTTGGGCTTGTCGTTACTGGCTCGAGGCACACATAAAGTGAACGCTTTGGCGGGTGGTTGTGTAGAACCACGTATTTCATTTCGGAAATTGCTCAACAGATTTCGATAGAAATTTCGTATTGCTAAATGTACATCAATACGTGCCTGTCGAGTTTGATTTTCGTTCGTATCCTGTCCAGTGCTAGTGCTGTGTTACGTGAAACTTAAAATGGAACGTAAATTTTCTTTAAATGTGACCCATCTTATGAAAGATTTGTACGTGACGTAAAATACGTGCGTCTTTGTGTTTAAGATTTTTACAGTCCCAAATTTGTCAATGTGTTGCGTATTTTACGAATTCCATTACGGTCATATGCGTCACAATATATTGCTAAACTGCGTTGTTTGTAATCTTTGCCAAAACAGTGCTGTATATTTATATCTGCAGTGAATGAACATAGGTCAGCGTTGCGATAACTGCACAACAATAAAAAGACAGTATATATATATACAGGGCATACACAAAAGAATGGTGCGGTTTTAATAATGTTCACTATTAAAACCGCACCATTCGTTTGTGTATGCCCTGTATATGACACTTCTACGTGTTTCGCCCTACATTGGTCATCTTCAGAGAGGTGGTTAACAAGGGAAATAATGTATTTTACTGTACGTATTTATTTTCCTGTTGTAGCTGCACGTCTGTAACATAATACGCCACTGCTCTTCCCTTTGTTAACCACCTCCCTGAAGATGGCCATTGTAGGCCGAAACATGTAGGAGGAGTGGCATGTATTTATAAACGTGTCTTCTTATTGTGCAGTTGTTGGAATAAGTATTGTGAGATATTCTTTCCTTATTTGATGGCTTTTGTTTCTGTTCAACTACAGCAGGTTAGTTTCAGTTAGTTGTGACTCTCCTTTCTTCAGAAAATCTCTTAAAACGCTATTCACGGTCAGTCTCGGTATGCGTCTGAATAACGTGAACTGTTTTTTTACAGGCAACTTGCGCAAGCCGCGTTGTGGCCACCCCTGTCGTGGGCCATTAATATACCTTTGAATTAAAATATAACGGAAGACTGTGCCAGAGGAAAGTGCAGAAATGCATACCTTTAGCGTTTTTATAGAAATAAGCAGTCCGATTACACGAAATGAAATTTGTGCTGGTAGTTCTTGCATTCGTCGGTCCCATGTCGTAGATTTACGGCATGTAAAAGAACCTTAAGGGCATTAATAGAACTAGTAGCGTCCGTAAGCAAAATTCAAGCGGCCATTTCTCACCCAAGTCTCCTGACTGCCTGCCAGATGGCTCTGGCAGTCTCATCAGGTATCGAGCAAAAACTTGTGCGGTCAGTGAGCCGGTCACTCACTACAGAATGCACACTTACCGACCAGGACAACCGTCGGGATGAAATCCCAAAAGAACGAGGCTTTGGCCCACCCCGGGCTGTAACGCCATGGAAGAAGTTCTTGCGTTACAGGGTCTGTTACCAGGGCTGGTAATGGACGTGGGTTCTGGTAAACGCGGTCTGATTGTTGTTAAACGAAGCTATTTCCAGTGTCTTTCGACGTCAAACTGTCATTCCCTACAGGAATACAAGACACAAATTCCCCAATATCCATTGTAATAATTTTCTCTGTAATATGTGTTGGTCATACCTCTGGGGTTTTCTGCTGATTTTGACCTTCCTCTTGGTCCTCAGGCAGTATTTCCACCCCCCTGAGTATATCATTATTGTACTGTAGTTCTAGGGGTGTGATAGGCCTAGGGAGGAGCCAGGACAGCGTAGTGAGTACTGTGAGGAGGCTACTGGCTGGATGGTCCGGAGTTCCATTCCCGGCTGAGACAAAATAATTTATTTTCTTCTAATCGTCCAGATCGTCTCTGGGGCCTACCCAGACCCTTTTTCAAGGGATACCTGTTTTTTTTTTACTGGGGGATAAAGTGGTCGGTGTGTGAAGTTAACCAATCACCTGCAGTGCCGACGAGAGGGGAGAGAAGCTGTTACAAATTACCGGGGCCCGGCCGTCCGGAAAGGGTCCCGGGGTCCGACTATGTTGCACATATTTTTTGTCTTTCTCGGTACTGCCACTATCTGTCGACTGCACAAATTAACCCTCTTAGACCAAGCCCAAGTCACCCAGCAACCGAGAGTCAGTATTTCCGATTTAGTGTAAAGATTTTTACCTGGTCCTCCCTTGGGGGGGCCCGAAAAAAATTTTTCACCGCGGCCCGAACCCCGCTCTCGGCGGCCCTACTCACCTTTATCTAGTGCCGAAGTTAAGATTTATTAGCGGAGCCTTACCTCTCCGCCTTTTATGCATCTTCATTGAGTGAACAGGGGAAATTTTGCTTCCTGGAGACATGATAGTCGCTGTGCGTCGAATTCCCGTGATGTAATCACAGTGTAGGTTCTGTAGCTAAAGGAATTATTTGTAATATACTCGTTCGTTGAGATATTCACTCTTTTCTTTTGGATGTTACGCAGTTGGTAGTTACTGACGTTTCGGGACAACCTATCGGTAAAGCAGTTCATTGTTGTGCATGACACGCTGGTCACGGTAATTCTTCCAGGATTCGGAAGTGTTCAAATGAAAAACACTTATCAACCAACAACTGCACTATTGAAGTAAATTATCACTTAAAATTACCCTACATATGTTTCGGTCACCACATGACCATCATCAGGGTATCTATATATGTATATGTATATATACACACTTCAATGTGCGCTGTCCACTTTTTGTGTCCACTACACAGTGAAGTGTGTATATATACATATATACATAGATACCCCTGATGATGGTCATGTGGTGACCGAAACATATGTAGGGTAATTTTAAGTGATAATTTACTTCAATAGTGCAGTTGTTGGTTGATAAGTGTTTTTCATTACCATAATGCACGGTGAACAAAAAGTAAAATTGTTAAGATGACGTTATACAAGCTTAAAGAGAGCGAACATAAACGCTTAAACGTAGCTTAATAAATGTGATTCCTTGTCGTGTGATCTTGATTGAGCCATTAGTTTTAAGAGATTTAAATTCCGAAAGCTTTTCTGAAATGGTGTAATGTACGTGTGATTGGTGAGCAGTGTTACGTAGAGGGATGAAAGTTATTGTAATGTGTTTAAAAGTCGCAGGCCTGGACATGAAGGTGGTAAGGTTGTCAGCCCTACGCACCGGCCGCCTTAACCCCCCCCCCCCCCCCCCCCCCCCCCCCCAGGAAATATTCCTGGTGCTCATTTCTGTTAGAGGCTGAGTCGACCCGAGGGCCATAGTGCGACCGAAACGATTATGTCAATGAAAAATTCCATTTACACCGCTGGGAATCGAACCCGCGACATTCCGGCATGTAGCGCAGTGCCCCTGTCAGACGAGATAGCGGCGTAAAATCAGTCAAGAAGCCAGTCTTGCGCTTCCTTTTGCGGTGAGCATTGTGTTTATGACGCAGTCTGCGTAGACTTGGTGTGCAGAGCAGTCTGTTAGCCCACTGGCTCTCTCTGGCTGTAGTCGTTGCCGAAGAACGCCCATCTTGTCCTCTTGGAATGACGAGTAAGGAATTTTTACGCTGCTTGATTGGGCAGCGAGTGACGTCACGGAAGAATTGTTTCTTACGTAATGATTTCGTAAAGAAGCGGCTACACGCATCGTAATATCTAGCTAGAGTCGTGATGAGAAAAGACATCTCAAGGCATCTGATCGTTGATACTTATATACGATGTTTTAACATGCTGAATGTCTGATGTTTTCTAGGAGAAGAAAGGTCTAAGAGGAAGTATACTGTGACGAGCCTAAAATATTAGTTTGAATTAGTCACGTCTTTAACCATTTAAACACTAAAATTGTCCTGAATTGTATATAAAGCTTTAGTTCGTACCGCACAGTAAACACTTTCCGTCTCGGTTATGAAAACACGTCAGTTAATGCTGTGTAAAGAAATAATCGCTGTTTGTTCTCAGATCCATACAAAACACATAAATGCGCGGCGTGGGTAGAATGTGGAATGTTTAGGCGCGTTCGCAAAATTACGAAAAGCGACTATTAGATTCGTCATGTCTGTCCGTCCGTCCGCATGGAGCAACTCTGCTCTGACAGGACGGATTTTCATGACATTTGATATTTGAGTATTTTTCGAAAACCTGTCGTGAAAATTCAAGTTTCATTAAAATCTGACAAGAATACGGGTACTTTACATGAAGACCTACGTACATTTATGATATGTCGCTGAATTCCTCTCAAAATGGGAAATGTTTCAGACAAAAGTTTTAGAGAAAATCAAAACAACCCTTTTATGTTCAATAACATTTTTCCAAAAATCGTGCCGTTTATGAAATAATGTGGAAAAATATGGTGGAGCCGGACAGGCCACAGATGACAATATAATATGGCGCATGCGCTTTGCATGCTGGATAACCAAGGCCACAGACACACACTGAGAATATGTAATAATTATTGCTTTTGCAGGGCAACAGGAAACATCTGCCTTATAATCATGATACTGTTGTGTGAGTGAGTGAATGGGTGAGTCATCGCGGTCGCCATGGTTAAAAGTGACGTCATTCTTGTTGCCGTGGTTACGGTATAGGTTCAGAGAGACTGTACTCGCTGTGAGGTGCGCGCTGAGACCGAAGAAACAGTTGAGCATCAGTAAGGGCGAGAGAGACTGTTCGCTGAGGTGCGCTCTGAGACCGAAGAAACAGTTGAGCATCAGTAAGGTTGAGAAAGACTTCGCTGAGGTGCGCGCTGAGACCGAAGAAACAGTTGAGCATCAGTAAGGGCGAGAGAGACTGTTCGCTGAGGTGCGCTCTGAGACCGAAGAAACAGTTGAGCATCAGTAAGGTTGAGAAAGACTTCGCTGAGGTGCGCGCTGAGACCGAAGAAACAGTTGAGCATCAGTAAGGTTGAGAAAGACTTCGCTGAGGTGCGCGCTGAGACCGAAGAAACAGTTGAGCATCAGTAAGGTTGAGAAAGACTTCGCTGAGGTGCGCGCTGAGACCGAAGAAACAGTTGAGCATCAGTAAGGGCGAGAGAGACTGTTCGCTGAGGTGCGCTCTGAGACCGAAGAAACAGTTGAGCATCAGTAAGGTTGAGAAAGACTTCGCTGAGGTGCGCGCTGAGACCACAGCACCCAGATTAAATTAACGTTTGGTGTGCTCTAAGAATAACAAAATTGCTCAAAGAGGCCATGGAGCAGCGCGTGTATTTATGTTAGCCCGTCATGTGACGGTCATGTCGCTGATATTTACATATAGGCCTGTACTGGGCAGCGATGTAAACCTAATCGCTGACGAAGGCACCTGAAAGTGAATTAAACGTAGCTGAAGGTATGTTGCAGGGTATCCGGCCGGTTATAGTTCAACGTTGTGTTGTCTCGTACAGTCTGCCATCACAAGATAATGTGTATGTTCTTATGGCTCTATGATGTGAAATTGCGAAAAGTCCTCCCGTTAGGACACCAAATGCAAGCAGGCCACAGACGTTCGTTGTGTATGAGAGACTTCTTTAGTGAAGATTTCCAGTACAAGAATGTCTTAAGCTGATAATCAGACGCGGTAACACAAGTGGTTGGCAGTGAACGTATATTTAGCACACACCTATCGACATCAGCCAGTAATTAACTTAACTGAGGTCAGCAAATATGCTGTGTAAACTTTTCGAGTACTAGATAATGGATGGCCGATCCCAGTGGCCTCATCACCAGCTATTAATTCGGGTGATCAAATCAAGAAGAATGAGTTGGGCGGGACATGTAGCACGTATGGGTAAGGGGAGAGGTGTATACAGGATTTTGGTGGGGAGACCTGAGGGAAGGAGACGACTTGGAAGACCCAGGCATAGATGGGAGGATAATATTAAAATGGATTTTCAAGAAGTGGGATGGGGGGGCATGGACTGGATTGATATGGCTCAGGATAGGGACAGGTGCGGGCTGTTGTGAGTGCGGTAATGAACCTTCGGGTTTCATAAAACGCGGGGAATTTCTTGACTAGCTGACGACCTGCTAGCTTCTCAAGGACTCTGCTAGATGGAGTTAGTTTAGTTTAGTTAGATCCGAGTGGTCGCTCGGTCTAAGACGTGGGTCTACGGCCTCTCGCTTACCGGGATTGTGGGTTCGAATCCCGCCTAGGGCATGGATGTCTCTCTCTCTTGTTGCGTGTTGTCAGGTAGAGGTCTCTGCGACGAGCTGGTCACTCGTCCAGAGGAGTCCTACCGAGTGTGGTGTGTCTGAGTGTGATCGTGAAGCGTCGACAATGAGGAGGCCCTGGACCACTAGGGGCTATTGCGCCACTGTAAAAAAAGATAGTGGAAGAGTGTATTTTGTTTGTGATCAGTAGAGTCCAAAGCGCGATGATAATCTGGGCGCACAGTATGTGGGGGTACCTGGTGGATTTTTAAAGGACTTCTACACTAGTTAAAAATTGGTTACATGGATTTTGCAGGTGTCTTGTATCGGTTTTGTGTACGTTAACTCACACCATGGATCGTAGTCCTGTTTGAGAAGCCGATCAAGACATTACCCGCATTCCACGGAACCCGAAGGCTCGTTACCGTGTTCACCACAGCCTACTACGTGTCCCCATCCTGAGCCAGCTCAATCTACTCCACTCCTCCCTTTCCTATTTTCTGGAAAACCCATTTTGATATTATCCTTGCATGTACTTCTAGGTGTCCCAAATGGTCTTCATATTTCCCCCACCAAAACTGCATGTGGCAGTGAACATGTTCTTGTGATAATAACAAAGTTACTTTGCAACGTTTCGTATTATTCGTCGTATACAGTGTTGTACCGACATATACAGTGTATCGCTCTGCAAACTTACGTTCAAGTACAGTAGACTGTAGCGCATTAGCATTCAGGCTTTATTAAGCATTCAGTTTCAGCCCATGAAGTCCTGTCAAGTTCTCTTGGCTTAAACGAATGTTCGTTGTCTGAGCTGCATAAGAAGCAGGTTGTTATGTAGTTGTTTCACATGATTAGGCTGTGGAGAAACGTTCCAGTGCTTCCAGATTAAATGTCATGAAGGTGCATCTTAAGTCTCAAGAGAACAAGATGAACTTACCCTTAACGCCCAAACGCTTGGCCATAACGGCATTAAGAGAGAGTGGAGGTATCGCTCCGTGCATTCGAGACAAACATAGATGAAGTGTGTTGTCAGTTTCACGTCCCACCGCCGGTGGGAGCCTGAGTGGGCCCCACAGTCGGTGTGGAATATAGGAAGTGCCTCTGTGAGGAACCTAACCCACAGTAACTGTACTATCATAGCCATGTGCAGAGACGCGGTAAAGCACAGCTAATACGAGGGTTCTCGTAAAGATTGTGTTAAAATACAAACACCTAAGTTATGTGTAGGCCTGTAGTCACATCGTACCGTTTTAATAAACACGTAATGCGTTTTGCTGTTCATCGGGAGATGTGGGCCGCCTTTTCGAGTGTCTTTACTTTCCTGGTTTACGTCAGTCCTTCCCGACGAATAAGTGCGTGGATGGATGGATAGATAGATAGATAGATAGAATAGAAGATAATAGATAGGATAGATAGATAAGATAGATAGACACAGACAGATAATAGATGATAGATAGATAGATGATAGACACAGACAGATAGATTGATAGATAGATAGATAGATAGATAGACACAGACAGATAGATTGATAGATAGATAGATAGATAGATAGATAGATAGATAGATAGATAGATAGATAATAGAAGATAGATAGATAGATAGAGATAGATAGATAGATAGATCAGATAGATAGATACAGATAGATAGATAGATGATAGACACAGACAGATAGATTGATAGATAGATAGATAGATAGATAGATAGATAGATAGATAGATAGACACACAGACAGATTGATAGATTAGATATAGATAGATAGTATAGATAGATAGATAGATAGATAGATAGACACAGACAGATTGATAGATAATAGATAGATAGATAGATAGATAGAACACGACAGATAGATAGATAGATAGATAGATAGATAGATAGTAGATAGATAGACAGATAGATAGATAGATGATAGATACAGATAGATAGATTGACACAGACAGATAGATAGATAGATAGTAGATAGACACACAGACAGATTGATAGATAGACACATAGATAGATAGATAGATAGATAGATAGGCAGATAGATAGATAGATAGATAGACAGGCTGGTAGATGCAGGTACACGTGCCTCCTTGTCCATTCCAGTCCACTCTAAAATTAGCCACATACGAGGGCTGTCCAAAAAGTATCCGACTATATTTTTTCCCGCGGTAAGTAATGGCGAAAGGGTGGGGAAACTGAGCGTAGTGGTAGAAGGGACTTTCATGCGCATGCGTGATTTTTTGCTGCCTCGCAACACCGCCGGATGCGTCTGTCGCTGCCAGATAGCGAAGTGGTGTAACACGTGTTCGTCGCATTCTCGTTTCGCTCAAGATGACAGAATGTTTGGAGCAGCGATACTGCATCAAGTTTTGTCAGAAACTTGGGGATACCCAAGCGGAAACAATCCGCAAAATTCAGCAGGCTTTCGGTGATGATGCAATGGGGGTCACTCAAATTAAAGAGTGATTCAACCGCTTTAAAGATGGCCGCATGTTGGCGGACAGTGACCAGCATTCCGGGAGACCGTCAACGAGCCGAAATGCTGATGTCATTGACAAAGTGCGGACATTGATCATGGAGGACCGTCGTTTGACCGTCCGGGAAATTGTTGATGAGGTTGGGATCAGCAGAGGTTCCGCAAACACGATTTTAACTGAGGATGTGGGCATGCGAAGAGTGGCGGCAAAATTTGTGCCCAAGCTGCTTTCGCCGGAGCAGCAACAACTCCGCCTTGAGGTCGCGCAGGACATGCTGGAGTGCGCCAACAGGGATCCTGAGTTCCTGAAGACTGTGATCACTGGTGACGAGTCGTGGGTGTACGGATATGACCCGGAAACCAAGGTCCAGTCGTCACAATGGAAGCATCCAACATCCCCGAGGCCCAAAAAAGCACGACACGTTCGGAGCAATGTGAAGGTGATACTGACTGGTTTCTTCGATTACCGGGGTGTTGTGCATCATGAGTACGCACCACTGGCCAAACTGTTAATAAGGAGTACTACCAAGAAGTCCTCCGTCATCTTCGTGATGCAGTTCGGCGCAAGAGACCGGAGCTGTGGGACGCACGCAACTGGCAGCTGCATCATGACAATGCCCCAGCTCATTCATCACACCTGATCCAGGTTTCCTGGCTAAGCACGGCATTCCGCAGGTTCGCCAGGCTCCCTACTCTCCTGACATGGCTCCTTGTGATTTCTGGCTGTTCCCGAGATTGAAGACACCGCTAAAAGGCTCCCGTTTTGACAGCCGCGAGGACATCATACAGAACGCGACGGCGCAGCTGCACACCATTCCAAAACAAGCCTTCCAGAATTGCTTCCAGCGATGGAAGGACCGCTGGGCTAAGTGTGTGGAGTCACAAGGGGCCTACTTTGAAGGGGATTAGGTATTGTAACCACCCAGATACAGAACTTTTTTTTCCCGGCCCAAGGTCGGATACTTTTTGGACAGACCTCGTATGTACCGTGTCACCTCTGCTGTTGATAGAGCATCGTTCATTAACACATGAACTAACCATCCACACAACACTGCAGTGTGGTACCTGCACACTGCAGATAGTAGACAGGAGGCCAATGTTCGTTTGTCTTTATTACACTGTCTTGCGTCACAGTCCAAGATGTGACACGCACGTGTTGTGGGTGATGCTGTTCCAAGGTTAAGAAGATACGATCTCACAGCTGAAACCGGATTCGTCTCTTCCCTTGTACACAGTACGGCATGCATGCATAATTTCGTTTACGCAGTATATGTCGCAGGTAAATGTTAACCTGCAGAGTACGTAAAGGTAGAAAAATTTGGTGTAGTCTGTGGGTACCAGAGTTTAGGCTTATGTTTCTGGCGGAAGTTAAAACCAGTAAAACCCTCGTCTGTCATTAATTAATTTTATTTGAATCCAACAAATGCACATGTGTAGAGCATTTGTTGGATTGAAATAAAATTAATTAATTATAAAAATGCACGGTATATATATATATAATATAAACCTCATCTGTCAGTTTTTCAGGCGAGTCATTACGTCAATTATGAATTATGATATGACACACCGATAACGCAACTTTTGTTTTCAGCTTGGCGTAAATAAGTTTTTTTTTATTTCGTGGCGCAACAGCCGAACTCGGGCATAGGCCGCCTCACGTCGCAGAGGTCGCTATGTACACAACACACATGAGACGAACATTTATGCCCCGGGCGAGATTCGAACCCGCGATCCCAGCAATCAAACAGCTGCGCAGACCTACGCCTTAGACCGCACGGCCACCAGGATCAGTCAAATACATTCGAACCCGGTTATAACAACATCGGTTTATACGACACCTCGTCTATAACGTCAGATACTCTGTGGTACCAATTAATTCCTCACTGTTAACCATAACATTATACTCCTCGGTTATAACAACACTCGTTTATAACGACACAAAATATTCGGCCCCTTTCATGACGTTATAACCGAGTTCAAGTGTGTATGTATTCAGAGTTGAATTTTTGTGGTATACTGATTTTTGTGTGTTGCATACAGAACTGCTTACTTACTGGACTTGCCCATTATTTGGTGTTCCAAAAAAAACGTTCTGAAAACTGCATCAGTTTGCGTCGCACTTGAGGTGTGGAGTTCTCGCAGGGAATTTTGGTCGAATGTCCTCAGGGAAAGAGACCTTTGAAGACCTAGACGTAGATGGGATGTTGACATTGAAATGCATCCGAAATAGGTGTGAATTTGATGAAGCTGAGGCATGATAAAATCCAGTGATTAGGGTATGGCAGGTGAAGATGGCATTGAAATGTCGTTTTTGATACAGTGCGGGAAATTACTGTAAGTTCCAGCAACCGTCAGAATTTTCAGGACAGGAAGGTTGACGAACAGAAAACACGGCCTGTTCTGTTTGCGTAATTGTATACTTGCTTAAGGCATCGTACCGTGTTTGACTGGAATTGAGTTGACAAAGGTGACCCTCGTCTCCACCTGCACAGTATCAGCCCGTAACTTATTTCTGTGCTTTAAATACGTTAGTTTAAACGGGAGGACACGCTACAGACATGTAGCAAAATAAATGGCATTATACGGAGACATTTTGGGAAACAGATGACTAGAGAAACAGTATTAAGAATCCGTAATATTACAGTTAAATCGGCCTTGAAATTTGGTAGTGAAGTCTGGGTGCTGAAGAAAAGAGATGAACAAAGACTGCAAGCTGTGGAAATTAAATTTTTAAGACATTTATTAGGAATTACTGAGTTAGGCAGGGAAAGAGATTAATCTGTCAGGGAAAAAATTTGGAGAGCAGAACATTGTTTTGGAAATAAAACAATAACAACGAGAGTGGTACAGCACGTAGAGAGAATGGGCACAGACAGGATACACGAACAGGCACTGATATATAGACCAAAGGGGAAGAGAAGCGTAGGACGACCGAGGAAGAGATGGAAGGACCAGCTTCACAGCTGTTGATGGTGACGATGATGAAATGGGAGCATAATATTAAAATTGATCTTCGAGGTTTTGGATGGGGGGCATGGACTGGATTGATCTGTCTCAGGATAGGGACAGGTGGCGGGCTCTTGTGGGTGTGGTAATGAACCTTCGGGTTCCATAAAATGTGGGGAATTTCTTGACCAGCTGAGGACCTGTTAGCTTCTGAAGAAGGACTGTGCTGCATGTAGAAATCTGTTAGTTCCTGATTTATAATCATATCAGCCATTAACTTCGTGGCTTTGCACTGTAACTGTAGCTTATCTTTGTTACTTAAAGTTTCATACAGATGTCAGGAAAAAAATGATTGAATGCTAAATGCTACGAAGTGTTGATTATTCCGTGGAATTACTACCACGTGCAATACAGACTGAGCGTGATGCCTGCAATAGCTACAATACCTCTCACAATGGCAATCTGATTTACGTACGTCTGCCATGGAGAAGTGTTTCTGTAGGTGAAATCAGGATTTGTTATGTAACCGAAGTTTAACAAACACCATCGATCGGTATTTCAGTTGGAGCAGTCTGACTACTAATTTACTGCAAATGATTTCCACGTCACGTCATGATTTCCCGATGTGGGTTTATCTTACGTAAAGGATATTGACTTGTGAGTAATCCTTTAAACAGAGAGATTAACCTGAATTATGTTTAAAGTTTCAGTTCTTTCCGCGCAGTAAACACACTCCGTCTCAGTTATACAAACCAGTCAGTTAATGCTGTACAGTGAAATAATCGCTGTTTGTTCTGAGATCCACAACACAAAAACACATAAAATACAGTCGTACCGCGCAGTAAACACACTCCGTCTCAGTTATACAAACCAGTCAGTTAATGCTGTACAGTGAAATAATCGCTGTTTGTTCTGAGATCCACACAAAACACATAAATACAGTCCGTACCGCGCAGTAAACACACTCCGTCTCAGTTATACAAACCAGTCAGTTAATGCTGTACAGTGAAATAATCGCTGTTTGTTCTGAGATCCACACAAAACACATAAATACAGTCCGTACCGCGCAGTAAACACACTCCGTCTCAGTTATACAAACCAGTCAGTTAATGCTGTACAGTGAAATAATCGCTGTTTGTTCTGAGATCCACACAAAACACATAAATACAGTCCGTACCGCGCAGTAAACACACTCCGTCTCAGTTATACAAACCAGTCAGTCAATGCTGTACAGTGAAATAATCGCTGTTTGTTCTGAGATCCACACAAAACACATAAATACAGTCCGTACCGCGCAGTAAACACACTCCGTCTCAGTTATACAAACCAGTCAGTTAATGCTGTACAGTGAAATAATCGCTGTTTGTTCTGAGATCCACACAAAACACATAAATACAGTCCGTACCGCGCAGTAAACACACTCCGTCTCAGTTATACAAACCAGTCAGTCAATGCTGTACAGTGAAATAATCGCTGTTTGTTCTGAGATCCACACAAAACACATAAATACAGTCCGTACCGCGCAGTAAACACACTCCGTCTCAGTTATACAAACCAGTCAGTCAATGCTGTACAGTGAAATAATCGCTGTTTGTTCTGAGATCCACACAAAACACATAAATACAGTCCGTACCGCGCAGTAAACACACTCCGTCTCAGTTATACAAACCAGTCAGTCAATGCTGTACAGTGAAATAATCGCTGTTTGTTCTGAGATCCACACAAAACACATAAATACAGTCCGTACCGCGCAGTAAACACACTCCGTCTCAGTTATACAAACCAGTCAGTCAATGCTGTACAGTGAAATAATCGCTGTTTGTTCTGAGATCCACACAAAACACATAAATACACTGTGTGGGCAGAACGTAGAATTTGTGAATGTTAAACGTGGCGGTACATATAGTTATATGTATATGCAGTCCGTACCGCGCAGTAAACACACTCCGTCTCAGTTATACAAACCAGTCAGTTAATGCTGTACAGTGAAATAATCGCTGTTTGTTCTGAGATCCACACAAAACACATAAATACACTGTGTGGGCAGAACGTAGAATTTGTGAATGTTAAACGTGGCGGTACATATAGTTATATGTATATGCAGTCCGTACCGCGCAGTAAACACACTCCGTCTCAGTTATACAAACCAGTCAGTTAATGCTGTACAGTGAAATAATCGCTGTTTGTTCTGAGATCCACACAAAACACATAAATACAGTCCGTACCGCGCAGTAAACACACTCCGTCTCAGTTATACAAACCAGTCAGTTAATGCTGTACAGTGAAATAATCGCTGTTTGTTCTGAGATCCACACAAAACACATAAATACAGTCCGTACCGCGCAGTAAACACACTCCGTCTCAGTTATACAAACCAGTCAGTTAATGATGTACAGTGAAATAATCGCGGTTTGTATTGAGAGCCATACAAAACACATAAATACACTGTGTGGGTATGAAACATGGCACAAAATTTGTCCTCATCTTCAGATAGAATCAGTTGAACTGTAAATTCCCTACCTATTATGGAACCCGAAAGTTAGTTTCCGTATATTTAAGGGTATCCATATTCCGCGTTCGCAAAGTCCCGTGATTGGACTGTATTCTATACCAGCTGAATCCAATTCAGACCGTAGCTGTTTTGTTTCCATTTTAATATTATCCTGCCTGCGCCTCCGTCTCCCAGGTGGCCACTTCACTAATCAGTGATTTTCATACGTTCTCACGTCCCTCGTGTGTCATTTGCGTCGACTGTATCCTGTGCCTTTGATTGCGCTAATAATATGCGCTGTTCGATATGAATTAAGTTCTCCTTATGTAATTTTTTCGAATTGTCTGTTACCCCACTCTCGCCCAGTCCACATAATTTCTTCAGAAATTCATAGAACCAATGATTTTGTGACATCCGCTATATTCTATTCTTCCGCGTGCGTTTAGTCTCTGTCTTTCACCGCTGAGGCCCCCGGTTCGATCCTAGGTCAGTACGTATGTATTTTTGGTGCATAAAGTAGTATTGGACATGGTTTTCTCCGAATACCTCAGTTTTCTTCTCTCAGTGTTTTTTTTTTCCCACGAGTGCTCCATCCTCATTAATTTAACGCCGACGCTATATAATCTTAGCAACTGACGGCGTCGTCAAATGAAACTCTTCTCCCTTCTCTTTAACCTTTGTGCGTAATCGTATCTGTTTATCTTACGGCCATAGCAAATAAATTTTGAATCTAGTTTTTGCCATAACAACATCATTATTCCGTATCACCTTTATGCAAGGTATTTACAATTATGTACCTGAAACAAACCATGTTCCTAGGGCACGTAACGTGACAGCTTTTCTGTAGTTACAATTTACGCTACATGTAATGCTATTCCCCACGTTCAATGTTCTGTACTTTACACCAGTACCTCCCGCAGTACGTGTGCAGTGCCAGTATGGCTGTTTGCTGTAGTTACTTGACGTCGTGCTTTGACGGTATGTGGCTGAGGTATTTTGTGGGTGATTTTGAGGTGGTTCCAATTGCCCCTATTATTATTGCTATTATTATATTTTCTCTTGTCACAGGCCTTTTTTCCCCGGTACTTCTCTTGAACCAACAGCGATCCCCACCGCTCATACTTCAAGTTTCAGACTGCAATACTTTCCGTATTATGTGTGACGTTACAAGTACAGCTGTCTTGTAGTGAATATGTTGAATGTTTTACTGCTGTGGCTTACAAATATGTCTTTAAACCTTCTGTTACAATTCCGGTGGCTCCAATTATGTGTGATGTTACAAGTACAGCTGTCTTGTAGTGAATCTGTTGAATGTTTTACTGCTGTGGCTTACAAATATGTCTTTAAACCTTCTGTTACAATTCCGGTGGCTCCAATTACGTGTGACGTTACAAGTACAGCTGTCTTGTAGTGAATATGTTGAATGTTTTACTGCTGTGGCTTACAAATATGTCTTTAAACCTTCTGTTACAATTCCGGTGGCTCCAATTACGTGTGACGTTACAAGTACAGCTGTCTTGTAGTGAATATGTTGAATGTTTTACTGCTGTGGCTTACAAATATGTCTTTAAACCTTCTGTTACAATTCCGGTGGCTCCAATTACGTGTGACGTTACAAGTACAGCTGTCTTGTAGTGAATATGTTGAATGTTTTACTGCTGTGGCTTACAAATATGTCTTTAAACCTTCTGTTACAATTCCGGTGGCTCCAATTACGTGTGACGTTACAAGTACAGCTGTCTTGTAGTGAATATGTTGAATGTTTTACTGCTGTGGCTTACAAATATGTCTTTAAACCTTCTGTTACAATTCCGGTGGCTCCAACTATGTGTGACGTTACAAGTACAGCTGTCTTGTAGTGAATATGTTGAATGTTTTACTGCTGTGGCTTACAAATATGTCTTTAAACCTTCTGTTACAATTCCGGTGGCTCCAATTATGTGTGATGTTACAAGTACAGCTGTCTGTTGTAGTGAATATGTTGAATGTTTTACTGCTGTGGCTTACAAATATGTCTTTAAACCTTCTGTTACTATTCCGGTGGCTCCAATTACGTGTGACGTTACAAGTACAGCTGTCTTGTAGTGAATATGTTGAATGTTTTACTGCTGTGGCTTACAAATATGTCTTTAAACCTTCTGTTACTATTCCGGTGGCTCCAATTACGTGTGACGTTACAAGTACAGCTGTCTTGTAGTGAATATGTTGAATGTTTTACTGCTGTGGCTTACAAATATGTCTTTAAACCTTCTGTTACAATTCCGGTGGCTCCAATTACGTGTGACGTTACAAGTACAGCTGTCTTGTAGTGAATATGTTGAATGTTTTACTGCTGTGGCTTACAAATATGTCTTTAAACCTTCTGTTACAATTCCGGTGGCTCCAATTATGTGTGACGTTACAAGTACAGCTGTCGTTTGTAGTGAATCTGTTGAATGTTTTACTGCTGTGGCTTACAAATATGTCTTTAAACCTTCTGTTACAATTCCGGTGGCTCCAATTACGTGTGACGTTACAAGTACAGCTGTCTTGTAGTGAATATGTTGAATGTTTTACTGCTGTGGCTTACAAATATGTCTTTAAACCTTCTGTTACAATTCCGGTGGCTCCAATTATGTGTGATGTTACAAGTACAGCTGTCTTGTAGTGAATATGTTGAATGTTTTACTGCTGTGGCTTACAAATATGTCTTTAAACCTTCTGTTACAATTCCGGTGGCTCCAATTATGTGTGACGTTACAAGTACAGCTGTCTTGTAGTGAATATGTTGAATGTTTTACTGCTGTGGCTTACAAATATGTCTTTAAACCTTCTGTTACAATTCCGGTGGCTCCAACTATTACCGGTATAGTCGTACATTTCATGTTCCACATTCGTAGTATCTCTATACATAAACTCGTGTTTTATTATTATTATTATTATTATTGTTACAATAACAACTGCGGTGCTCACGTCAGCACTTAACCTCCTGGGCGGTCGATGTGCAATGGAAAGTGGTGCCAGGCCTGTCAGACGCACAAATTCGTTGTCAGACCTCCTTCCCCTTCGTTTGTGTGCTGCATGCCATGCCGTTGGTCCACCGACGCCTATATTTGGATTGCGATGCCTACGTCAGGCAGGTCTGTCTTATCTCTTCCGTGTCGCATACTCCAGTGCTGCCGAGTACGTTTGGCGTACCTTGAAAGGCATGCCGTCGCGCCGGAGGACTTTTCACTTTGGGTTGGTATGTTACACCTGAGTTTAAACTTTCAAAAACAGCTTTTTAGCCACAGTGTGTTTATGGGTTTCATGTGATGCCCAGAATAAACAGCTGTTATTTCGCTAAACAGCTTTATCTTGAAATCTGCGGTCTTTTGGGGCATTACGCGGCGTCGTGTGGTAATTGTTTACCGACGTTTCGGGGCAACGTATCGGTCCCATCCTCACGGGTCAAGAGTCCGAGAGTGACCCGTGAGGATGGGACTGATACGTTGTCCCGAAACGTCGGTAAACTATTACCACACGACGCTGCGTAATACCCCAGAAGACCGCAGATGTCATCAACATCGCTGCGGAAGCCTGAAATCAAACTTTATCTTGTTGGTATTTTTGATTGATTTGTGGTGTAGGGCCTGAAATTTTAAATATTGTTTTGATGAATTTGAGGCCCCAAAGGATTTGGGAACATAGACTCATTCGCCTGTTTGCGTGTACTGAATATGAGCATTGTAATTTTGTTTCTACAGTGTAGGACCTTTATTGCTGTAATGGTCACATGGCTTTAATTCCTTTACCTAAACGTACATTGATGTGCTGGTCGTGCTTTTTGGTATCGTAGGACTTCACTGGGGCCTCAAATTAGTACTAGTGGTCTAATTGTAGTCCTGCCAACTGTTTCTGTCCGCTAGGAAAATAATTTTTGGACGTCTGGATATATATCATGCGTTATTTACGTTCATATGAACCTTGCTAATCGGTTAGGCTGGTTGGCAACTTAAATGCTGGTTGCCTAAGCATGAGGAGGTCGCCGGTTCGATTCCCGATGGGGTCATTGGGATTTTTCATTGTCTTAATACTTCCGGCCTCACTATGGCCCTGGGGTCGACTCAGCCTCTAATAGAAATGAGTACCAGGGATATCTCCTGGGGGGTAAAGGCGGCCGGTGCGTAGGGCTGACAACCTTACCACCTTCGTGTGCCGATTGTCTAGAAATTATGGGAGCCTCAACCTCCTGGAACACTAAGGGCCTGTCCAGGCCTGTAATGGGATTGCTTTACGTAAGTATAACTTGAAGGTGAGCCTGGATGGCGTAGTCGGTAGAGTGACTAGGGTGTGGGCTGCACGAGCCGGGGTTCGAATCCCGACAAGGGAATGGCTTTTTCTTTTTTCCAAACCGTCCAGATCGGTTCGAAGGCTAAAGCAGCTGAGGCGTGAAGTTGACCATGTACCTCCAGCTAGTGCCGAGGCTGAGAATGGTCGAAGGTGTATCTCTGCTTCCTCTATATGCCTTCATGCCGTTGACAGGGAGACCTTTACCTTTACCTAACTCGCATTTTGATACCCAGTATTCCGTATATGCCGTGTTGTATTATTCTGTTAGCCTACCTGGACAGATAATTTGGCATTTAAATAAGTATTCGTCCACTTGCAGTGGGAGTTGCAGTTACAGGACTAGGCCCAGAGGCCCTTCATGCCGTTGACAGGGAGACCTTTACCTTTACCTAACTCGCATTTTGATACACAGTATTCCGTATATGACGTGTTGTATTATTCTGTTAGCCTACCTGGACAGATAATTTGGCATTTAAATAAGTATTCGTCCACTTGCAGTGGGAGTTGCAGTTACAGGACTAGGCCCAGAGGCCCTTCATGCCGTTGACAGGGAGACCTTTACCTTTACCTAACTCGCATTTTGATACACAGTATTCCGTATATGACGTGTTGTATTATTCTGTTAGCCTACCTGGACAGATAATTTGGCATGTAAATAAGTATTCGTCCACTTGCAGTGGGAGTTGCAGTTACAGGACTAGGCCCAGAGGCCCTTCATGCCGTTGACAGGGAGACCTTTACCTTTACCTAACTCGCATTTTGGTACACAGTATTCCGTATATGCCGTGTTGTATTATTCTGTTAGCCTACCTGGACAGATAATTTGGCATGTAAATAAGTATTCGTCCACACTTGCAGTGGGAGTTGCAGTTACAGGACTAGGCCCAGAGGCCCTTCATGCCGTTGACAGGGAGACCTTTACCTTTACCTAACTCGCATTTTGGTACACAGTATTCCGTATATGCCGTGTTGTATTATTCTGTTAGCCTACCTGGACAGATAATTTGGCATGTAAATAAGTATTCGTCCACACTTGCAGTGGGAGTTGCAGTTACAGGACTTGGCCCAGAGGCCTACTTGAACTGGACGTTAATAAGCGATGGAATGTTGCCGGAATTGTCCATCTGGTCCACTTAAAAAGAGAGCTGAGTAACCCTGTGACAAGAATTCAGCACCAGATCCAAGCGTGATAGAACATTGCCCACAATCCATTTGTACTTACCGTTAAAGGGCCCAGCTCACATATCAGACATACACGTTTGTATTTTGAGACCCTGTACTAATTTTAGAAACGAGACATCAGTTTTCCTGTAGGTGTCTGTACGACAAACCTTGTCGTACCATGCGCCGTTGTGACACATTGTCGTATAAATTTTTTGGACACTGTGTGCATAATTTTTTAAATGGAGGAGGAGTTGCCTGGTGCTGTTTCTCCAAGACCAATATGTGTGTCTGTAAACACGAGGTGTAGGTAATAAGTAATGAGAACTGCCATGCTTTACCTTCTGCCAGTCACGTGCCAAACCACTCTCCGTTACGTTGACGTAGTGTCGAGTAATTTATTTTATAAACGGCAGTTTTAACTCGCAGGTGTTAAAGCGTCATATTCCGCACTTGACAAGCTAAAGTCCTGGTTTCTGAGGTGTTAGATTGTTTCAGATGAGAGGTGGGTAATGACTTTTACGTATACGCGGTGGTGTCGAGTTTTGGGTAACGCACAGCTGTTGCGTGTGAAGAATTAATAAGAAATAGCCGTCTCACATAACATACATTATAATTATTTTTTTCACACTGTTGACACCGTGCATCTTCGTCATATTAAATTAAGTTATAAACCAACCGATGCACACTAAAACCACTTTTTAAGTAGCTTTATTATAAAATTGTTAAAATTGTACCCCATCACGTGTTTCGATCCTAGGATCATCGTCAGGGGGGTTTATTGCTAAAAGCTACAGTCACTTCAACACATGATTTAAAATATTCTATCTGCACTTTGAAACATAAGTTAAAATCTTGTAAAAGGATTCTCTAAAAGTTGTAAAATTATAAAAGCACTGTAGATGGTAGATTGTGGAACTGCTGGCGTGTGGTATTAAAAGCATATGAAATGTTTTTGCGTGGAGCGGAGTGTACTACGTGTTGTGCGGTGAGGACTACTACGGTGGAGTGTCTGGTTCGGGAGGTTTGACGATGATCCTAGGATCGAAACACGTGTAGGGGTACAATTTTAACAATTTTATAATAAAGCTACTTAAAAAGTGGTTTTAGTGTGCATCGGTTGGTTTATAACTTAATTTAATATTATAATTCTTGTTTATTGCATATGGCCGGCAATTGGCTACGTGTTTCGACCTTTCATGCAGTCATCATCAGGTCGTGTCATTTATAAGGAAAACACAACGGGATGTATAACACCAAAGTTGTTCCGTACGAGAGGTGGAGATGGTATATTTTTTACAGTGTTGCCAGGTCGCAAGAATGCACTGTTTATGCACGTGGTTTTGGTGTTAGGGCAGTGAAGAGTTTCAGACGAAAGTACCAACATCGTAACCTAGTAGCTCTGTCTGTGCCAGAGGCCTGACATTTCTGCGTCTTCTTGTTTAAATCGCACAGTAATCAGTGGTTACTTGTGTGAAACTCTTGCTCCTAGAGAACTCCCCCCGTTAGCACCAACAACCATCGTTGGATTTAGTAGACTGGGAATTACATTTATTAACATCTCAGCTTGTTATATTCATATCGTACTTATATCTTTATCACTTAATCATTCATAATCAGCACGTCCTGTGCCTTCTGGCCTAATGAGGATAGTAGGATTACATCCACAACGTCCCCGTCATTTTGCGTGACAACCTTCAACGCGAATTTCATAACCTTACGGCCCTCCTACCTCAGTCACATGACTGCAGCTGTACGTAAGCAGACCAATACTGGCACCTCCACCGCTCTGACTGCACAAACACACAGATCTACATGTACAAGTCTCACAAACCTTACAGCCCTCCTACCTCAGTCACATGACTGCAGCTGTACGTAAGCAGACCAATACTGGCACCTCCACCGCTCTGACTGCACAAACACACAGATCTACATGTACAAGTCTCACAAACCTTACGGCCCTCCTACCTCAGTCACATGACTGCAGCTGTACGTAAGCAGACCAATACTGGCACCTCCACCACTCTGACTGCACAAACACACTGATCTACATGTACAAGTCTCACAAACCTTACAGCCCTCCTACCTCAGTCACATGACTGCAGCTGTACGTAAGCAGACCAATACTGGCACCTCCACCACTCTGACTGCACAAACACACTGATCTACATGTACAAGTCTCACAAACCTTACAGCCCTCCTACCTCAGTCACATGACTGCAGCTGTACGTAAGCAGACCAATACTGGCACCTCCACCACTCTGACTGCACAAACACACTGATCTACATGTACAAGTCTCACAAACCTTACAGCCCTCCTACCTCAGTCACATATTACAGCTGCTACGTAAGCAGACCAATACTGGCACCTCCACCACTCTGACTGCACAAACACACTGATCTACATGTACAAGTCTCACAAACCTTACAGCCCTCCTACCTCAGTCACATGACTGCAGCTGTACGTAAGCAGACCAATACTGGCACCTCCACCACTCTGACTGCACAAACACACTGATCTACATGTACAAGTCTCACAAACCTTACGGCCCTCCTACCTCAGTCACATGACTGCAGCTGTACGTAAGCAGACCAATACTGGCACCTCCACCGCTATGACTGCAGAAACACACTGATCTACATGTACAAGTCTCACAAACCTTACAGCCCTCCTACCTGTCACATGACTACAGCTGTACGTAAGCAGACCAATACTGGCACCTCCACCGCTCTGACTGCACAAACACACAGATCTACATGTACAAGTCTCACAAACCTTACAGCCCTCCTACCTCAGTCACATGACTGCAGCTGTACGTAAGCAGACCAATACTGGCACCTCCACCACTCTGACTGCACAAACACACTGATCTACATGTACAAGTCTCACAAACCTTACGGCCCTCCTACCTCAGTCACATGACTACAGCTGCTACGTAAGCAGACCAATACTGGCACCTCCACCGCTCTGACTGCACAAACACACTGATCTACATGTACAAGTCTCACAAACCTTACGGCCCTCCTACCTCAGTCACATGACTACAGCTGCTACGTAAGCAGACCAATACTGGCACCTCCACCGCTCTGACTGCACAAACACACAGATCTACATGTACAAGTCTCACAAACCTTACAGCCCTCCTACCTCAGTCACATGACTGCAGCTGTACGTAAGCAGACCAATACTGGCACCTCCACCGCTCTGACTGCACAAACACACTGATCTACATGTACAAGTCTCACAAACCTTACGGCCCTCCTACCTCAGTCACATGACTGCAGCTGTACGTAAGCAGACCAATACTGGCACCTCCACCGCTCTGACTGCACAAACACACAGATCTACATGTACAAGTCTCACAAACCTTACAGCCCTCCTACCTGTCACATGACTACAGCTGTACGTAAGCAGACCAATACTGGCACCTCCACCGCTCTGACTGCACAAACACACAGATCTACATGTACAAGTCTCACAAACCTTACAGCCCTCCTACCTCAGTCACATGACTGCAGCTGTACGTAAGCAGACCAATACTGGCACCTCCACCGCTCTGACTGCACAAACACACAGATCTACATGTACAAGTCTCACAAACCTTACAGCCCTCCTACCTCAGTCACATGACTGCAGCTGTACGTAAGCAGACCAATACTGGCACCTCCACCGCTCTGACTGCACAAACACACTGATCTACATGTACAAGTCTCACAAACCTTACGGCCCTCCTACCTCAGTCACATGACTACAGCTGCTACGTAAGCAGACCAATACTGGCACCTCCACCGCTCTGACTGCACAAACACACAGATCTACATGTACAAGTCTCACAAACCTTACAGCCCTCCTACCTGTCACATGACTACAGCTGTACGTAAGCAGACCAATACTGGCACCTCCACCGCTCTGACTGCACAAACACACAGATCTACATGTACAAGTCTCACAAACCTTACAGCCCTCCTACCTCAGTCACATGACTGCAGCTGTACGTAAGCAGACCAATACTGGCACCTCCACCACTCTGACTGCACAAACACACTGATCTACATGTACAAGTCTCACAAACCTTACGGCCCTCCTACCTCAGTCACATGACTACAGCTGCTACGTAAGCAGACCAATACTGGCACCTCCACCGCTCTGACTGCACAAACACACTGATCTACATGTACAAGTCTCACAAACCTTACGGCCCTCCTACCTCAGTCACATGACTACAGCTGCTACGTAAGCAGACCAATACTGGCACCTCCACCGCTCTGACTGCACAAACACACAGATCTACATGTACAAGTCTCACAAACCTTACAGCCCTCCTACCTGTCACATGACTACAGCTGTACGTAAGCAGACCAATACTGGCACCTCCACCGCTCTGACTGCACAAACACACAGATCTACATGTACAAGTCTCACAAACCTTACGGCCCTCCTACCTCAGTCACATGACTGCAGCTGTACGTAAGCAGACCAATACTGGCACCTCCACCGCTCTGACTGCACAAACACACTGATCTACATGTACAAGTCTCACAAACCTTACAGCCCTCCTACCTCAGTCACATGACTACAGCTGTACGTAAGCAGACCAATACTGGCACCACCACCGCTCTGACTGCACAAACACACAGATCTACATGTACAAGTCTCACAAACCTTACGGCCCTCCTACCTCAGTCACATGACTGCAGCTGTACGTAAGCAGACCAATACTGGCACCTCCACCGCTCTGACTGCACAAACACACAGATCTACATGTACAAGTCTCACAAACCTTACGGCCCTCCTACCTCAGTCACATGACTGCAGCTGTACGTAAGCAGACCAATACTGGCACCTCCACCGCTCTGACTGCACAAACACACAGATCTACATGTACAAGTCTCACAAACCTTACAGCCCTCCTACCTCAGTCACATGACTACAGCTGTACGTAAGCAGACCAATACTGGCACCTCCACCGCTCTGACTGCACAAACACACTGATCTACGCGCACTCTCCCGACTTGTGACATCAGCACAGGCTCGCTAACGTTACCTGCGCCTGAAGCTGAAGACTTTGTGGATTAATCCTGATATACCTAACTCCGAGGGGCTGAATGCTTCCCGGTAATATATCTTACGGTTTTATGAAATTACTTTGCTTTATGGAGCCTGACGTTTCATTAGCCCACCATTATACTCTGCCTTGAGCCAGCTGAATCCTGTCTACGTCATCATACCCAATTTATTGTAAGACCCATTGTAATATTAGCATAGTCTACATGTAGGTTGTCCACCCAGCCCAACCTATCCTCATTGATTGGAACACTCCAGTAATGTGCGGTGATTAGTGCAGTGATTGTGTAAATACGTCCTCTGTGTCTGATTTACCTAGGTCTGTTGTCGTCGGTTTGATAACAGACGTCCTTTGCAGAATGAGAGACCAATTTTGCACCCCTAGACACACTTACATACTACTTGCTACGGCGATAGATTCATGGTCCCCGCCCCCCAACTGTAGGGTCAAACCTTGTTGGCTGCCCGCGACTGCTTCTTCAATATATTTGCAGCTATCTTTGATACCCGGAGGCCATCGTCTAAAAACCATGATCAGTCAGTGCCATATGCATTTTGGTGGGCGTTGCTGGGGCAGACTAACGTGATGCGTTTTGGTGTCTGCCACGTCGAACTCCTGTAATTCGTTTATGTTTTAATCAAATGAGAACACTGTCAAACAGCCACAGTTGACTGTGAAACAGTATTTTGTTTTCAATACGCTACGTGTTTCGGCTTATTTTTTTTTTCAGTAGCGCAACAGCCCTTAGTAGGCCAGGGCCTCCTCATTATCGAGGCTTCACGATCACGCTATTTAGACACCACACTCGGTAGGACTCCTCTGGACGAGTGATCAGCCCGATACAGAGACCTCTACCTGGAAAAACACAACACTTACAAGAGACAGACATCCATGCCTCCGGCGGGATTCGAACCCGCAATCCCCCGCAAGCGAGCGGCGGCAGACCCACGCCTTAGACCGCGCGGCCACTGGGATCGGCTTATTAGGCTTGTATACTTATATATTAAGCCTGTTGATGGCTCATTAGGGCCGAAACATGTGGCTTATTGAAAACAAGATACAGTTTTGTCATAGATTGTGGTTGTTTGACTATGTTCGTATTTCATTGACATTTACAAAACCCAACGGGTTTTATAAGTATTGCTTATGGTGTATTGTCGGCATGTTGTATGTCCTCTGTCATTTCGTGTGGAAAAATGCCGTTTGGCATACTACTAATGCCGTTTGGCATACTCCTAATAACGGGCAGTTGTGTTCCTGTGTACGTCATGAAGGAATGTGGAGTGGAGGAGTAGCTCCGCTTATGCTTAACCGTAGTAGTAGATGGAAGTGAGTGGTTGGCTTCACGCTCCGGCTGCTCTATCCCACGGGAAAATACCTGGTACATACTGAGTAGGAGACTGAGTGTGCCCCAGAGCGGGGTCTGGACGTTTTTAAGAAGAAGAAATCTCTTAGCTTCTGCTGGAAATCGAACCACGATTCCTCGGTCATCCCGTCCGTAACCTAGTCATTCGAGTACGCTGTTCCAGGTTCTTATGCAGTTGGAAGACAGGCATTATTTTTATGCTTGTCTTAATTAGTTTGTGTGGTACAGTCTCCAGTGCTCAAGGTTGTCCAGGAAATAATTAGCGCTGTCTGATACCTTTCTGTACTGCACTTGCGCTATCACGGCGTTATCTGTTAGGTCACTCGATGCCAGAACCTTGGAGCAGTGAATCATTATTGTTAGGCAGGCCAAATTGCGTGACAGTAGTTACCACGTGTCGTGTAGCTTGCCTTTATTGTTAAACATATTTCAGTACGTGTCCTGTTTTCGTATCAGTGCGTAGATACAAAGTTCTCGTAACAGCTGGTTGGTTTTAGTGTTTAGGGCCCTTTTGTGCCCCCTTTCACATACAAAACAGTTCAGCCAGCGTACAAATTCTGTACGGGATTAATCTCAAATATAAGTATATGTCCCCCCCCCCTGTGGCTCGAAAGCCCCTAAGGGGGCCAAGGCCTCCTCATTATCGAGGCTTCACGATCACACTTTTTAGACACACCACACTCGGTAGGACTCCTCTGGACGAGTGATCAGCCCGTCGCAGAGACCTCTACCTGACAACACACAACACTCACAAGAGACAGACATCCATGCCCCCGGTGGGATTCGAACCCACGATCCTAGTAAGCGAGCGGCCGAAGACCCACGCCTTAGACCGCGCGGCCACTGGGATCGGCTAGTATAGGTTATGTTGCACAAAAATAATTTTTATTATCGCTTATTATTAGTATAATTGTATAGATATAATAATTATAGCAATAATAAAAAGTGTACTTCGAAACATATTTCAACCTGAGTAGGTCATCTTCAGGTTTTTTCCGTTAACGTAATGAGGCTCGGTTCACGTGGTGGCTGTTGCCCTGTGGTGTGTATACGTGATTATGCGTAAATATTACGTATTGCGGTAGCTGTCAGTAAATGCTGCATGCCGTCTTAGATATCAGGAATGCAACCTCTGTATCTGCGGAATGGGAAATACTTGGAGACACTTTCTCCGCTTCCTGTTACGGACTGAAATCACTTCAAGTGTTACAGAGGCCTAACCGGCTGCCTGGTTTTAAATTTAATAAACAACTTTGCATTGTTTTCGCCCACATAATTGTAGTAATTTATTCAGAATTACGAAATGCGTAACACAATAAAAGTGTGTATAAATTTATCACCTGCGTGTTACTAGGATGGGGAGTCGGTACCCGTATAAAGCGAGGTCATTAATCGGGGGTCGGCAGCTACTAGACGTGCCAGAATCAGCTGTATCCCATTTTCGGCATGACTTTGAATCTGTCGAACAGGGATAGCGTAGTCCAAGTGACGAGCAGAGCAGCCTTTTGGAGATCAAGAGAAACAAGACAGGCAGTGTGCATGTATGTAACACTGAGGCGCGTTTCGCGTGGTGTTTATACCTCCTCGTCTGTCCTAACAGCCTGATACCATTTCACTCGAAGATAGTGCTTTTATGGCGATTTAGTGTCGCCGGCAACAACAAAACCTACCAAAGTCTTCATGTAAAGTGACCGATATTTTTGCTCGATTTTAACCAAATTTGGAATTTCTCGACAAACTTTCATGGAAGCCCACAATATAAAGTTTCACAGAAATCAGTCCAGTGGGAGCCGCGGTGATGCATGCGGATGGCCGGGGCGTGAGGCTGACAGATGGCCTCCTGTTAGTGTCGAGGCTTATAATTGGTGGAGTTATACCGCCACTCTCCCATATGTCTGTATGGTGTGCACAGCGATAACGTTACCTTTTGCTGTATATGTTTATATTGTATGATGTATTGATAATAACCCTTTAAAGCCCAGTGGTATCTATCTATACCACCTGCTACAACGGTAAGAAACTCTGGATTTTTCCCACACAGTGTATTTATGTGTTTTGTGTGGTTGTGAGAGTACACACCAGGCGTTTCCCTACGCAGCGTGGTTGGTCCTTGTCAGGAACACATAGTTCTCTGTGAGGTACGAACTGTAGTTTTATGTATAGTCTAAATGAGTGTCAGTCTTCAGAGGGTTAATAAAGGACTGTATGTTCTTGTTTCAGCGCCTGTCATTTCCATCTTCCGAGTCCAGCAGTGGCCAAGCTGGTTTCAAGTTTAGCCTCTCCAGCACTGCAGATACTGAGGGACCTCAAGGAAGTTTTGAATGCATCCAGCAAACTTCTTCGAAGTATGTATTTCTGTGATACTGGACTGCCCCCCAGTGCATTAGCTACATGCAGTTGGCCGTAATTCACATGTAGAATTAAAAATTGTATGGTTTCTATGAAATGAGAGTTTGATAATTTAAACTTCATTGGCCAAACGGGTCGCCCATGTCCCTTTCAATGCAACGCTTTATGGACGAAAGCGAAAACGCTGTCCAAATATGTGGGATATGGGACATCTCCTATCATGCAGGGACTGCCCCCAGAAATGCACCCTTGAGGATTTATGGCTTGCAAATAAAAAAAGGGTTTGACGTAGCCCAATACTGGGCAAAAAATCTTTAATTTAATGGTCCGGACACTTCTATTGAGAAGTGATGAAAGAGAATTGGAGATGATTAACGAATAAATTCAGATATTGTTTAATTCATCAGCCTTGATTTTTCAGTTGTCATGAGCAAGGAGGTAAGTTCGTTTATTGGGCTCTAGATATACAGACCATAGCAACGGTGTTTTAAACAGAAATTGACAGACAGGGATTATAAGAAAGGAGCCATAATTGCGAAGTACTGTATTGCTGTTTTTATAACTGCCTGAATGATTGACACTTGTAATGTGTAATATTATGAATGAACAATGAAAGTAACGGATATAAATACAAAAGTCCAAAGTTAGTTTCATGAACTTAATAAGGTCAGTAATTTGTATCATCATTGCACACACTGATGTGAACTTTTCATTCATTCATGTGGTTAAATTAGTGTTAACTGTAACAAGAGCAACACATCTATTATTTTGTAATCAGATTATTCAACCAACTTGATCAACAGATAGAAGGGAAATTGGTTCTTGTATTTCAGAGACATGTAAACACTGCCTGAATCAGTATTTAAGTACATGAGAACAACTAATTGATTACTGTGTTGTTTAATGGTACTTTATCAGTGGCGTAGGTCATGTACAACAAATGGTAAGACGATTACAAATTATGAATTGGAAAGTTTGAGAAAGGATCTGAGCAATAGGTAATGCTGGACAAATCTTAATATAAAGATTGGTGTTAAATCATGTGAAAGTGTGACAAAGTTTAAATATTTGGAAACAACTCAACAATCAAGATTGTATTCATAAAGAAATTAAGAGCAGATTGAAGTTGGGGAATGCTTGCTATTACTCGGTGCAGGATCTTCTGTCTTCCAGTTTGCTATCCAAAAATATAAGCATTAATATATACAGCGCTATAATTTTGCCTGTTGTTTTGTATGGGTGTGAAACTTGGTCTCTGACACTGAGGGAGGAGCATAGGCTGAGAGTGTTCGAGAACAGGGTGCTGAGGAGGATACTTGGGCCTACGAGGGACGAGGTAACAGGGGAGTGAAGAAGACTACAGAATGAGGAGCTTTATGATCTATACTTTTCACCAAATGTTATTCGGATGATCAAGAAGAATGAGATGGATGGGGCATGTAGCACGTATGGTGGAGAGGAGAGGTGCATACAGGGTTTTGGTGGGGAAACCTGAGGCAAAGAGATCACTTGAAAGACCTAAGCATAGATGGAAGGATTGTACAGGGTATACACAAAAGAATGGTGCGGTTTTAATAGTGTTCACTATTAAAACCATACCATTCTTTTGTGTATACCCTGTATTAAAATTAATATTACAGAATTGGTTAGGAGGGCATGGACTGGATTGATCTGGCTCAGATATGCTGTTGTGAATGTGGTAATGAACCTTTGGGTTCCATAAAATGTGAGGACTTTCTTGACTAGCTGAGGGACTTTTAGTTTCTCAAGGACTGTGCTCATGTAGTAGTTAGTTAGTTTTAGTTAGTTAGTTAGTTAGTTAGTTGAAGAATTGACTATGGCCAATTTTAAGGTGTGGCTGTAATATTTGGAAAGCTGTGGAAACGTCAGCCTGTATGAACCAGTCTGTCTTATCATACTATATAAACTCTCAGTCACTTAACTTGTTTCCTTATATGCTGTTTTATTAACTGTACTATTGAAATTTAAAGTGTGTCCAGATCATTTAGGAGTTCTCCATCACAAATCCAAAATTAAACAAAACCATCCATCACACATCATATGAAATCTACTGTAGAGAGCAATTAAACACTTATTTTACGTCCAGTACCCTTTTCTTTTTGTGTGTCGTACTTTTGGGGGTAGTTAAGGAGGGCAGTGTTTGCACTCGTATTGTTGTGTTATCTTTACGTTTCTGAACTCCATGTAACACAGAATAACATGAAATTCACTCCAGTGGACTTGATCAGCTAGTAAATTACTGTGTGGCTAGTAAAACTGTTTCACACACGCACACAGAATCAAACCCCGATATAGCACCACTGTTTTTTCACCACAGTTTGTGGTGGTATTTCAAGATTGAGAGTAAATTGTTATATCTTATAATAAGGAATAGACTTTCATGGGTGCTAAGTGAGGGTGGTGTTGTATCAGGGTTTGACTGTATGTCATTATCCACAGATTTTGTCTGACAACAAAATAATACTGTTGTTTTGTAGGTCCCTGGAGTCCCTGGGAGCACTGCAGTGTAAGATGCGTATCCAGGCCAATGATGATGTGTATGAAACCACAATAAATAGGTTTGCTGCAGCAGAGGAGAACCAGAAGAAGAACTGGTAATTAACATTCATTTGTTTCATATCAGGTCTTTTAAATCGTGTGTGTATGTAAGCTGTTCACATTAGAATTCATACCCATGTGTTGTATTCTTACACTGAGGTGACGTCATTGTAGGTTAAAACATGTCAAGGCATGTAATGTAATTCAATCAAGATATTTCAGCAGGTTATGTTCTCTTGGTTGTGTTTGTTTATTCATATATGTGTGTGTGTGCGTGTATTTTTTTATCTCCCTGTGTGTAATGTAGATAAACTGGCATAGCTTCTTACTGGAGTGACTGGTTATTGACTTCATGGCTGGGGCTCATTCCCTGCAGGGAAAGAAATTTTTGTTTGTACCAGCACATCAGTACCATTCTGAGACATATTCACTGTTGTATTTGATGATTAGACCAGAGTCTTTACTCAGAGGTAAATCAGCAGGAGCATGAAGATGTCCGCTGAGCGCCACATAGCACTGTGACCAAGCATCATCCCCACGTACCTTATTTACCGTTATGGTATACAGCTTAGGCACAGGGATAATTTTATTTTTATCTTTATATAACATAGCTCCGTAGAGTGTATATAGGATCCTTATTTTATGTGACAAGTATCTGCCACTATACTGCCTCACATATGTGCGATCAGCTCGGGAGGCTACGTCGATACATAAGTGGGCTGACAGGAAGTGACAAATGATATTTGTCAAATAAAATGGTGGCCCTATATTTTGAGACCGCATAAGTGGCAGTTGCTTTTGAAGAACCAAATTACTAGCCAGTTAACAGATAGGTATTTACGTTGTGCTGGACTCCATACTGTCATTGATTGCAACATAATTAGACCCCAGTATAATGACGTACAGTAGAACCCTGTTAAGAAGTATTTCAAGGGACCAGAGGATTAGGGACTGCTTAAGTGGGAAGCTTATCAAAAGCAATAGGATTTTGGGACTTTAAAAATCAGACTTCTTACAGGGGAAAACATCTTATACGGGGACTTCTTATCCGGGTTCTACTGTATTTTAAACCCAATAAAATCGTGAATAGTGGGGGGGGGGGGCTTATTTTGCATGTTTAGAGAAAAAACTCAGAAAATTTAGAAAATTCTTGCCTGTAAATTAGGTAAAAACATGTACTACACTGCACCAAATACAAAGGTGTCACTGGAGTACTGAGTGAGACAGAATAGTACTATAGTGTGCCTTATTTATTCACTGTTTACTAGGAAATTATGTGTTACTGGGAAATGCTGTAAGGCCTCAGTTATAAGGTGACCCATACTTGTCTTTGCAGCTGTTCTGGGAAGAAAACACACCTTATGTTTGGGCTTATATGGTAATATTGTGAGTAAAATTGTTCATATTTACAACTGAACAGGTTGTATGATGTGTGTACTTTGTTTTTGCAGCACAAGGGAAATCAAACCTGATGGACCAGGAATAGGAGTCAGAGTTAAGGTTAGGAATCCGGTGCTTCCGCCCAGACGAGACCGCAACCCCATCAGTTCACTTGGGCCTTCAGGGATGCACCTCAAACATAATTATCCACCCAAACCATTAAACAATGGTTATGTGTCATCATCTCATCATGGTATTGTTAATGGGAATTCCATGCCAAACTTGGCACACACAAAGCCTCAGGGCAACAACTATGCACAGAAACCGGGAAACCCAGAGATCATGAGGCGGCCACTCAGGTAGGTCAATTGAAATTTTGTGTGTGTGAATAATATGCATTGTGATTTCCAGATTTCATATTAACACTTTCACTGCCGGGTATTTAAATCCCCGAGGGTATTAAATTGCCAGGGATTTATTGAATGTTAAACAAACAGTGCGTCGTCTTATAAATTATCAAATATAATTATATATAAAATGCATATATTTTTTCTAGTTGTCAGCTAGGGATTAATAAAGATGTAAAATATGTTTCCTGAAAGAACTTATTGTGTGCTTGGCCTATTTAAGGCAAAAGAGGATAGTAAATTTTAGATCGACTAAAGTCTATGCTGGCAATTTAAAACGTAAATACTTAAATCGACCGTGGTCGACTTTGGCAGTGAAAGTGTTAAGCTTATGACTGAAAGGAAAGACACCAATGTAAGGAAGAATGTACCCTGAAGATGGGGACAGCAGATGCTTCCAAAATGTTGATATGTAAATACCAAATAGCACAGCATTACGTTGCAGGAGACCGTAAATAATATTAAATGTATGTACAGTATTTAATCTTGAGGCTGAAGAGCTGTAGTACTTTTTGAAGACCCAGTTCGTATTTCTTCAGTTATGTGATGCCTGTATTTATTTCTGTGCCCGTGGAGTATCATACATATAACAAAACCAGTCTATGTTGACCACCTTTGGTTCCATTTGCAGCCGCCCAACTTATATAAGTGGCCAGCTTACTGTGCACTTTGTGCAAATGAACAGTTCAGAGTGTAGAGAGAGATTGTCAAGTTGCGAAGTAGGTATATAACCTTGTCAGTGAATGGGGACTTTTTAAGTACAGTAATCAGTTTCTACTAGAGAATTGCAATGTATTGTCAATACTTGTGGAGAAAGGATGGAAGTTGGGTGGACAGCAGGTACATCTGCTGCTGAACGAGGATTTCGGCCCACGAATAATATGATACAAAAACTATACAACTCTTTAGGTCGGCCTACATAGGGAGGTTGGCCCTTATGCAGAAAGCATGGCACAAAATGTGAAACTGTGACCAAGATTAAAGATAAACAGGTGGCCAAGTTATGGAGTAATGACCATGTATAGCGTCATAGGAATTTGCCCGTTCCGGTACAGTGTGGCTGACTTACAAGGGTGGCCAACTTCATAGTTTTACTGTACAATTGTTTCTTGCTGATCCAAAAGAGTTCCGCTTTTGTTCCTCTTTGCACTTTGCAACAGCCATCCTCACCTCTCTCCGCTAAAGACATGCAGTTGTACACACGTGATGTAGAGTGACAAATTAATCAATGTGTGAGCCCCAGAACATACGGTCTCAGCTTCTGTGCCGTGCCCTGTGGTACTGACGTACAGTTAATTTTCCATTTAAGATTTCTTTCAGGTCAGTGGATGTAAACCCAAGGAAACATTAAATGAAATGCAGGCGATGTAGCTCTCAAAGTAGTGCTTTGGAATCAGTAAATTGAAGCACTAAAATGGCGATGTCACCAAGCATGATTATATTTTGCTACCAATTGTTTTGTTATGTTCAGGCACTTGAAACAGTGCCAAAAGCAAAAAAAAAAAACCTTAGTTTGTGTCTTACGCATTTACGTGTTTTGTGTACTGTATGGTGGATTGTTGTTGGTTTGCAGGGAGAGGTTAATCCATCTCTTAGCTGTGAGGCCATACAAAAAACCAGAATTATATGACAGGATTATCAAAGGTACAGTTTACATATTTTCTTACACTGAGACCACAGAAAGAATTCTCATGGATAGCAAGGGTAAATGCACTCATAGCTTCCACCTTTCTGCCGCCTCTCTCCAGTTCCCTTGTGCATAAGTGAGTTGGTGCAAAGCTTGTGCATGTAGTGACACTTATCACGTGAATGAAGTTGTCCATTCATGTCACCAACAAATGCACCTGTGATATATACAATTACAGCCCTGTATCACTCCTGCATGTTTCGGCGTCATTTACGCCATCATCAGGGAGCTCTACACCAAGATTTTAAACTTATTAAAATACAGTAGATTAAAAAGTAATTCTGTTGCACTATTCTTGCAGCTAATGTAAACTATGTGGGTTTCACAAACTGTGATTAAAATAGTATTTTTAAACGTAAAGGTAAAGTAAAGCTCACCCTGGAACAGGCCATGAAGGCCCAGAGGGGGAGTAGAGGTATAGCTATACTCTTTCTTTAACCTTGGCGCTAGATGGGGGTGAGTGGTCAATGCCACGCCCCAGCCGCTTTACCTCCGGGAAAGAGACCCGGTACCCATTATTACAGGAGGCTGGGTGGGCACCAGGGCCGGTCTGGACAGGTGCGGAAAATCTCGCCGCTACTGGGATTCGATCCCCGGACTGTCCAGCCCATAGCAAGTCGCTATACCTATTATGATATCTCAGCCATAATTTTTAAAAGTATAGTATATTAAAACAACAAAACCATAATATTTATCATAGTGTTTTCATTAATTATGGTTAAAAAGCTGTATGTTGTGCTGTAGCTTCTCTTTTATAAAAGCATCTAATTTATTTTCGATCCCTTATGGATCTTGTCCATGTATGGTGTGTAGTGCGTGCTGTGTAAAGGGTGGCTTATAATGTGGTTATGACTATCAACATTCATGTGCACAGAATGGCTAAACAGTTGAAGACAGTTACAGTGAAATACACTGGAGACTGAGGTGGAACAGTGGGAGAGGTGTGGAGGTGTCATCCATGAGACTTCTTTCCATAGCCTCACTTAACTTCATATTCTCAACTCATTGCATGATCCATATTTAGCAGTAGAATAATTTTGATTTTACCACATGCATCGCCTTTTATTTAGCTTTTGTGTAATTTTGGCATTGTGTTACCTTGTAGAGCCAGGACAGTGTATGACACTGTCCTGGCTGTAGGTTGTGGGCTGGATATGTGAGGAATTGTGGTTCGCTTCCCAGAAGAGGCAAGAGATCTCTTTTCCGAAGTGTCCACTTCGATTCTAGGTCCCACCAAGCTTCCTATTCAACGTTTACCAATGGCTCTTTCCCTAAGGGTGAAGCAGCTGGGGTGTGAAGCCATCTAGTACCACTGTTAAGAATGAGTGGACTATACCTCCACTCCTCTGTATGCCTTCATGGCATACAGAGGGACAACTTTTAGTCATTTCTTAGCTTCTTTTATTCAGATATTTCACTTCAAAGTAATTTACCTTGCTCATTCGTTCAGCATTATGAATTTATTTTTGCCATGGCTAAATGTTATTCTACTGCAGATTCAAATTTATACATGTTCGCAATATATGTACAGTTACTTTCTGGTCAGTGCTTCTGTGATGTGAACTTATGTGTGCTGGTAATTGGTTTATTCTGTGACACTGTGAGTAACATAGACTACTTACTGTCAGTTATGTGTCACATGTTGGCTTAATTTGGTGGGAGGATTATCCAAATCTTCTGGCTGAGTATACACTCATGGAAGGATCTCACTAATTAATATGGTTATGTTGTTTTTAGAACCCTATTTTTGTGTGTGAGTTCAGTCTTAGTTTTTTCAACCATCTTAATGCCAAGCTGTATGGCTAAGTTATGCTAAAAATCGATAACCTGTCGAACTAGAGAAATATCGAGATATGTTGCGAGTAAAAGAGGCATGCTATTCAATGATGCAATTGCTGGTGAAATCTCTGGGATGAGGTGGAATGTTAACGCACTTAAAATAGTGGATATTAGAACATAATGTGCAAGAATTCTGGTGGCCAGCAGTTGAGCCGCACTTCACTAAGAGGGCTAAACTGTGATGTCTCTGTTTAAAGAAACACATATTACATGCTACTTAGATGCCTTAGTATTTGTGAAATCTAATTGTATATATCAGCGGTATTCAACCTTTTTTTTCGCGTACCCCCAGATATAATTTCTCTTCAACTTTGTACCCCCAAAGTTGTTGGTGCATAATTCAAGTTATACATAGTCTATAATCTACATCTAAAATAAATTAAGTAAACAGTATTAGGGAAAACATTAATCCCGCCCAATAGTGTTCAGTCACGTTCCAACGCACTATGTGGAATAAAATGAAACTAGCTGCCCAGATAAGAACCACATAAAGGAGACAGAGAGAGAGAAAAAAATGGCGCTCCCAAATCGCATGTCCTTATGTCCGGGTCTCTTGGGGCTAACCCTAAATCTGGCCCTGATTATTCAGTGTTTATCATTTAATAATACATTTATTTTTTTTAATTTTACGTACCCCCTAAGATGTCTTCACGTACCCCTGGGGGTACGCGTACCCCAGGTTGAATACCACTGGTATATATGTTCTTATGTAAGTAAAATTACGTGAGATTAATGCAATTCATGTAGTGTAATAATTATTCAAATTATATACTTTTATTTTACAGTGATTTGAGTAATTGAGTTGTTTGTTGCCAACTCTGGAGATATTGTGCCTCTCTGCTAACATTACGCCTAGATGTCTGTGGTTCATGCCTTAAATTTGGTGCACACATGTTGTGACAATACTGTTAGTGTAGAAGATTAAGTTTTAATGTGGATCCTGTGTCTGGGCTATGGTGCTGTGTACATGTCAGCCATATTGTCAGAATATAAGTTTGCGGCTTACTTGGCACATCATTGTCGCCCAGAAATTTGTTCCACATTACCATATCCACTGTGTAAGAAAGTTTTGAAATTCATAAAGTTGTGTTTTGTTCCAGATGGTTTGCGGGACAGGGATAGGAACAGTTTAACAACTGTCCTAATGCAGGTGGCTGTCATGCGAGACAATACCTACCAACTCATCCGCCACATATGGAATGATGTACAAGAAGACTGGCCGTTCTATTCAGAACAGGAGAAGCAATTGTTAAAGCGGTCTGTATCATGCTTACATAGCAGCGTATTGCTAGTGAAGAGACAGTTTTTTTAGGTGTATAGTTGAAGAATTAGGACTTCTGGGGTGTGACACTGTGTCCTTGGGACAGTAGTTCCTATGGTTTTGGATAATTATTGTTCCTTCAAAACATGCAAAATTGCTTGTCCAATGACAGTGTCACATCCCAGAAGAGTTGAATCCTCAGCAACACAACTGCGAGAATCTCCAAACTCGCAGGTATATAGTTAATTAAATTTTAGTTGCAAGACTGGCAGAAAAGCTTCTTACACTAAAGGTCAAGTTTTACCTATTCACACCATGATGGCATATGGGGAAATGAAGGTATATCTTCATACGCATGGGAAAGCGGTACCATTACCCATTGAATACGAGGCTGGATGGGCCCCAGAGCCAGTCTGGGCACTTTAGAGAAGAGAAAGCTCATATACCACTTCCCAGGAATTGAACCAGAGTGTAGTGATCATCCAGCCTATAGCTTAGTCACTATACTGACTATGCTATTGTGGCTTCTTTCTGATAAAGGTCTTAAAAGGGTCCTGCAGCCAGAAAATGACAGAGCATTGCTCCATTGCAATGTTTACATGTCTTCAAAAAAGCTCACGTTCTCTGTTTTGGGTGTTTTAGACACTTCTTCCAGGGTATTGCTTTTGTAGCTATGAGGGTTATCCAGAAAGTAAAGATACAAAAGCAATAAAATTTTTTTAAAATATTTATTAACAAAATCGAGTGAAAAAACTCTTAACACATACCTTTAGCTATTTTTCAACATAATCACCACCTTTGTCAAGGCATTTGTTTAGCCTGGGTACGAGTTTTTGTATTCCGATGTCACAGAACTCCACCACCTGTGCACGCAATCACGTAGTGACTTCGTTTTTCACCTCTTTGTCTTTGTGAAACTTCTGGCCGGCCAGATGTTTCTTTAAATGCAAAAAATACAAATGGAAATCGCTGGGAGCGAGGTCTGGGCTGTGAGCGCGATGGTCTGAGGTGATTTCCCTTCCCCTCCCACCCGTGTTGTATCTTTACTTTCTGGATAACCCTCGTACAAACATAAGCACTTTGAACACTGCATATGACATAAGATTTTTTGTTTCTATCAATAAGCATTATATTTATTGCTTGTAATTGAAGATATTAAAAGTTTTTTATGTTGTTTGTCTTTGCAGGCGTAAACCACAGAACCTGACTCCACCTGGGAGCAGTGACAGTGGGAGTTCAGGCAGCGGTCAGTCTCCCACGAGCACACACCCAGGTAGTCCTCCTTCAACCATCTCCTCCTCCTCCTCCTCCAGCATGAAGAGGCCCGGATATATTGATGGAGCAGATGGTCTGCCAACCAAGCGCAAGCGCATATCTCATTACCGCAACAAACCAATAGATCAGACACCTGTTGTGGCCAAGTTACCAGACTCAAGCCAACAGCAACACAGCACACCTGCAGACTCATCATTGGCATCACAACCTGACGATTTTGTTCGACATAAGGACAGGGACAAAAGCAGGGATGTCATGAATGTGAACCGTCATTATAGGGAGTATGGGGGCAGTGGTGGGAGTGAGACATTGCTCAGGAATAATGGCTACAGTAATCATAACAACTCCATAGTGTCAGCAGCCACAGACAGGAAATGGAACTGTGGCCCAGAGAATGAGGAAAGTAGTGATAAACGAAGTGGCAGTAGTTCTCAAGTGGGTTTTGATAGCAGTGTAGTGGCCAGCAAGGCTCAGTGTGAATCAGTAGCATCTAATTCATCTGGTGATAGTGGTGTTAATGGTGGCACTAGAGTGACATCAGCATCAGCAGATGATTCCTCTACCTCCTGTAGCATATCAACAGAGAATGGAGTGCTCAGTCAATCGACAAGCAGTCGAGGTCATGGAGGTCATCATGACAACCGTAACAACAGGTGGACGACTTGGGTCTCATCAACAACTCAAAACAGTTCTGTCGTTGGTTCCAGTCCAGAGAGTCAATTGGAGAACATGGACACAGGAAATGAGAAAGAATCCAAGGACAAGACATCTGCAAGCACCAATTCTGACTACCCAGAGTATCTCTTGTAAGTACTGAACATAATTTATGACAGTCACATGAAAGTTTATAAACTTGACAGAGTTAGGCTAAGCGCGCACGAGCGGTTTTAGTCACTGCGACAATAGTAGCAGCGACTAAAGACACTGGCGATTTTTAACACAAGGCCGCGCTTTACAGCGACAATCTCCTCGCACTGATTCAGTTATATCACGGACTGCACGGATACAGCACTGGTGTGTGCTGTGTTGCTTCGAACGCGAAAAGTAAAGAAAAGAAAAAAGTTTTGGGTACATCCAATAACGAGTTAAAGATTACTCAAAGGAAAATTCTACTCCCTCTACGAAGACCTGAAGATATATCCAAACAATCAAAAACCGATATTAAATATATACAAACAAGTTTTTTAGATATTTCAATTTCCATAATTAGCACTTCACAGTCATACACTTCTTTGAAAGACATTTTAACGTAACGAAATTCTTGCCTTGGGATCACTCTACCGCAAGCAAAAGGCGTTGGTTTCGCAGACAGAAAAGGAGGCGATAGTAGTCAGTGCGCGCGCACCCGTATGTTGCTTTGTGTTTCATTTGTAGAAGCAGTCGTTATGCAACAATCGTGTCGCGCTTGAAATGGAACATGCTGCGACTTTTTCATCGCCACGATTAAATAGTCGCCCATGCGCATGCTTCCGTATACAATCGTACGTTTCATTTGGGCAGCGCGATAGTCGCGGCGACTAAAACCGCTCGTGCGCGCTTAGCCTTAGAAAATGTCACCGAATTTTAAATGACAGAGAAAAGTAATTTTCTTCAGATACTGTAGAAATTCCAAATTGTGTATAAAGTTTTCCACTTGGGGTTACATTCTTAGCATTCAGGAAAATATGTGCACTAAGATTGGCACACTGTCCACTGAATAAAATACTGAAAGTGAGAATGAAAGTGTTTAGTAGGGTTTTGACACATCAGCAGTAAGACGTACAGGCTAAAAACTTATGTTTGGTCCTTTGTTTAGGTCATAAACATAATCACAAGACAATGCAAACAGAACGGTGGAAGGAAGAATAGGCGTAAGACATGGGAACGAATGTTCGAGTGTATTATGTTAATTTATATAAATTTTTATCCTATTGCTAATAGTCTATAATTTTAAAAATGTAATAGATTTTCCTTCTTTTTATACAGTATTTTTCATAAAGCCAATTTTCAAAATCTTATTCCCAGGAAACTGTGTAAGAAATATGGTTTAGTCCATGTTATTGCTTGTCCATTTGGTTAGTTGACTGAGGAATAAGTCACCACACAAGGGGTCTGTTCCTTTTCCTTCCTGGAAACTTACAGTCTGCCAGTCTGGAAGGTCTTCTGTAATTCATTACTATACATTTCAATCACACGTAATGATCACTGGGAAAATTATTTCACTTATTCATACTCGCTACATGTTTTGGTATGATCCTACCATCCTCAGGTGAGATATCTGTTATCATATCACAAACTGTCCTAGATTCAACATATTGTACTTCATTAAAATTAGGGTTAAAATAATCTCAATACTATTAAAATAGGCTTACACTCCATACATTACTAAACTGTATTAAAATTTACCATTCTAATGAGACTCATTGAGATTCCAATGTGTATAAGTATACATAGTGTGTACTTACGGCCGCCAGTAAGCGCCAAGGATTGGCTAAAGTTGACACCAAGAACATGCCAATTGTGAGCCACAAGAGTGTGCTGTTCTCACCTGAGTGATAAGGGAGTTTGTTTAGTCAGTATATTTCCATTGAATTTTGGCACCAGAGGGCTAATTGATGTGTGCATGAATCACAGTGTATTTGTCAGAACTTCCCTTATTATTCTGTGAGAAGGTACATACATTTCAAACAGTATGTGGCAGTATGAATGAGGCCATTGGCAAGAGAAGAGAAAGACAGTAGAAGCGTTCTTTCTTTATGGAACCAGAAATTGGACATCATAAAACATAATTTAATCAAAGTCAGGCAGCTGTAATTAAGTTCTCATGTTGATTGAAGTTCTCATCAAACGTGACTGGAGGTTCAGTCAAAGGGTTAAACCAACTCCATGGAGCACAGTCTTTCTTGCTGAGCTGCTCAAGAAATTCCCCATTTATTGTATCATGAAATTCAAACGTTCGTTACTGTATTCACAAGGATCAACCATTAGTCCGTGTCTTCTGCCAGATGAATCCCCTGCACCCTTTTCCTTTAACATTAATTTTAATGTTGTCTTCTATTCTACGCCTCCGTCTTCAAAAAACTCCGTTCCTTTCAGCTTTTCTGACTTAATTAATTTTTCCCCTGTAGGAGAGACTGCTTAGTTGCACATCAAAATCTATGAGTCCCTTACATGAATGATGTGCCTGAAATACCATATTACTTTGAATTTAAGATACCCTCTAATTTAAGATGTGCACGAAAAAAATTTCTGCAAGCAAATACATTTCACTGTCCATAAAGTTTACTACTCTTTTAGCGAGGCCACTTGTTCGTTAAGGAAAATGATGTTTTTGAGACTTTTCAAAGAGTGAAAATAATACCTCTAATTTAAGACACACCCTAATTTTCAGTTCAGAAAACTGTGAAAGAAAGGTATGCCTTAAATTTGAAGTAATACAGGACATTTTTATGGGCCATGTTGGCAAGAAATGTGGGGAGATAATGAATACTGCCTAGCAGAAACTATGTGCTTTCTCATAGGCATTACATTGCAATACGTGACAATGAGCAACGCAGACGGTACAAGGCTGACTTCACCGCAGACTATAGTGAGTACAGGGACCTTCATGCAGAGGTAGAGAAGGTGTCAAAACGGTTTGCTCGGCTTGAAGAGAGGTTACGACAGGAAGAACGCAATAGCGTTAGCTGGAAGGTAATTCATTGAGGATGCAGCCAGTGCATGCTAAGTACTTATTTTGGAGGAGGTTGGTTCATTTATGCATTGTTTCGTAACTGGTGCAAGAAACAATGTTTTGGCTTTTACAGTGATGGCATGTAATTTTAAGGTTGCTCAGTTAGGCCATCCTGCATACTTGAAGGACTCATTGTTTGTGTATGAAATGAGCCTTTTTTAGGACAGTACATAAAATTTCTCTCTTAATGTTACTCTGCATGAGTGTTTTATTAAACTTCATTGAAAGGGGCAGTTCTTTGGTTAACAGTTCGTTTATTTGTGGTTTGATGAACAACACCATCAGTAACTCAAAGTTCAGTGTCGAACATTTGATTAACGACACTGTCAGTAGCTCAAAGTATAGTGTCGAATGGTGGGGTGTTGGGGCCTAATTTTAGGTACTATTTCAGCATTTTTCTTATTTCCTTTGTCTACCACACACAGTTTTCTTTTTTTTTTTTTTTTTTTTCAAAGCAGTCATTTTCATATCCTGAGTCATGAGGGTCAGAATTGTAATGTTCATCTTTGTATTTGCATATAAAATATCCATAAATCCTGTGTTGGCTTGGTAGGTCTGCAGTGTCTCTCTCTTTTGGTTTGTATGTGGCTTATGTTTAAACATAAAGTTCAGAACATAATGAATGCATTTTATTTTGTAGGCCGTCAAGAACCAAATAGTTAAAGAATACCAAGAAAACAAGAATGATCTGAAGTTCCAGGAAGATAAACGTAGGTTTCAGTACCTGCATGAGAAATTGTCACATATAAAGCGCTTGGTGCTGGAATACGACTCTGCGGTTGCCTCGGGTGGTGACCATTACTGACCCCGGCCTCCCTGGCTCCAACCCCGGTGCCACCACCACTCTCCTTGCTGCCTGCTGCCACCTCTCTCTGCCAACGACAACAACTTCACGTGAGAAGACAAAGAAGGAATCTCAGGGGTTGAGTTTTAATACACAGCTGATTACACCCTCATCCTCACCACCAATCCAAACACCACCACTGCCACCACAACCACAACCATAAAATATTAGTGACTGTACTGAATAAGGTATGATGTTTTTCTTTCTTCTTGTATGCGAGGCCATAGTGCCATTACTTTGTACATTCTGTTTGAAGCAGACTGTATTGTTGAGGAGTGCTTCAACATGGTGCACTTCAGAAATGAGTGAGGGCCCACCTGCTCACCTATTCATTAAATCAGAATGTATTTTTTTTTTTTTTTTTTTTATTTGAGAGAGAGCAGTGCATACATGTCCATACAGTCCTTTTCCTTAACCGTTACTTATTGCAGGATAGGGGCCTGATCATTGATACACCCTGTACACATGAGTATTCTAAACTTTTTTCTTCTCTCTCCACTACTGGTTTCTGTTTTACCTATTACTGACCTGTAGTAATAGCTAAGCTCACAGTCATTTGATTCATATGACTGTGTAACTTCATATCAGTTCATTTTACACTTCAGGAACTTGGTAAGTGGAAAGTAGGAAATGGAGATGCTTTTAATTCCATGAAATTTTAATATTAATTCTATCCTAAATTTAAAAGAACAGAACAAAAGTTTAACTTAATTTAAATTTTATTTGGATTTCTGTCAGATTGATAGGTGGATTGTTAATTGGTTTAATTTGAATACAACTTGTATGGATATACTTTTATGAGGACATAGAAGTGTACCTTATCTTCCATTGTTCCCTGAATTAATTTTGGGCTCTGTATATTCATTTGTAGTTGAACTCTGCAATTTTTGGCGGTCATTTCTGTCCAGTGTAATTGTTTCTGATTCAGGTCTTGTGGGATGTGACATTGCGTTGTTGGGTGTTTCCTGACGTTCTGAAGGAACGTGATGCCCGCGAAATGTCGGGAAACGCCCGCCGACCCAGCATCACATCTCAGAAGACCTGATTCCTCTAGAATGTACGTGTTTGCATCACAGTTACATCGTTTTATATACAGTTCTTTACTGAATGTTGCCATGATCAAGTCCTTACTCCAAATATACCAATGTGGTCACATCCAGAATTTAAGAGGAAACATGGGTATTTTACTGCATGGCTTGTAAACAAGTGAAAATTAATAACTGAAACTCATTGAGATTAAAATGCTCATGCCAGCCTTGCTCTCTTCCTACTGTTGAAGTTGTATATTTCTGTCTTAAGCATACTGCAGCAGGCAATTTTATTATCACCAAAATTAATTAAGGATATTCTTGTAGCTTAGTTTGGGAGAGAGGGCTGATTGTGCCAGACACAGCCAAATATTGAAAAATGTTGTTGTCATGACAGGAAGATTATGCAGATTTAGTTACCATATCACTCCAGCTTTATATGAAGCCCCTGATAAGTTAGTGCTTCCATTAATGTCTTAAAGATTATGAAAACATAATGCTTCCAGTGCAGTTATTTAGAATCAGATGACAGTGTATATACATAAACATTTTGCAGGAATTCCTTGCCTTTGTCATTGTATTCAGTAATACTGTGTTAGCATAAATGGCGTTTAGCAGAAGAAAATTGTATGGAGGCCCATACACAATTCTTGTATTTTCAGTTTCCCCTCTACTAAACAAGAAATTAATTTGAGGACACTGTTATTTTCTTTAGTATGTGTGCATTTCTTTTACAGTCATGGAATTACATGAGTGCTGATAAGAGGGACTGTAGTATAATGATGGGATGTGTGAAATTCCATGAGGGTGTTTACCAACCAGCTGGCTTAAAAATTAATATGACTTCTAAACATAGATCATTAAAACAAATATGTATGATTCATTGTGCCTGAAGATTTTATTCCATACATGTCAAGACTGATTATATCAACAGGAAAACTCATTGCATGATGGGATTTGTCTGCTTTATCCAGCATATCTGGTATTTGTTTTCAGTTATTACATTTATCTGCTGTTCAGGAACAAGAAACAGTGTCACTTGTGGCAAAAAAATATAAATGCTTTATTCTTAAACATTACATGACAGTGAACTACCATTTAATGTCATACTTGAAAATTGTACAAAAATAGCATGGCATTTTTTTTTTTGCATATATTGATGTTCCTTTGAGACTAGCACAAAAGTGGTGGAGGAAAAATTTAAAATTTGTAAATTTATAACATGTAAATAGTATTGCCATGTTTCAGTAGCAGTTCAACATAACGTAATGCATAGTTACATTGTAAAATATATGCTCCACATTTTCACACGATCGTGTCGTATTAATGTGGCATATTATACATATTATGCTTGAAATTATGTTGTATTGAGATTGAAACATATGGTACTGCTTTAATAATAATAGTAAAGATAACAACAATGACAACATGTGACACAAAAATATAGAATCACAACATAGAAATTGAGTTTGTAAAACCACACCAGTGAGCTGTATGTTTCTACAGGTGTTTGACTGAAAGCCAAAACGTGGCTTGTCTTATGTGCATACCGTCCAGTTTATCTGGGCATTATTTAGGCAGCTTTATTAGCTGTGATTCACTTCTGTTTCTAAATAAATTTTTGTTATGTGTCTCAACTTCTGACTTCATAATCTTTCTGTATAAAGATGCCACTTTTGAAATGGCATATAAAGATGCTTTACTGGTTACTATATTTTCATAACAAATTTATTTGTGCTATGGAGAAACTCAGATGCAGTCCTTGATAGATTATTAGTTCCGTTTGAGTTTGTAGAGTTGGTACACACCCAAAAAAATGTTGCTTATTTTGGAATGGTTTTATTTTAAATATAGAATGAAAGGTAGGCTTTGTCCTGCAGCAACAGTGTTAGTTACATTTGTAACTCAATTGTCTCTGGCTGTGTTCTGGACGAATGTGTGAGTGAATCGGTGAGCAAGTGAACGAATGTGAGCAACTGTAAAGAATGTCGTGAGACCACCTAGAACTACCATACTATGCATATTATATTTTTGACTGTGATGTTTTTTGATGGATGCTCATTCCTGTGGCTAAATGCCACATACCTACAGTAAAAATTTCTTCGACTGATGCCAGCGCAAGAAAGAAAATAATATATCCTGCCAGCGTTGCCAAAATTAGGGAAGAAAAATAAAATGAACTTTAAACAGTGTAGGCAATTACTGCTATTCAGTTATTGCTTGGTTGTGGAAGAGATAATGTCCAGAGGAGTCATGTTCTCTCATCTTGTCCATCTCCTGTTGATGATGAAGCATTTCTTCTATATCCCTACATGTAGTAGAGAAGGGACTAAGGAGATTCCTTTGTTTGTTTGTTTTATTTGTTTTTTGCACTATGGCGACTGCTTATAATATTGTATACGTTGGTAAAATGGAAACATATTTCCAATGGCCTCAGTTTACGTCTGTGCCCTGGCCTGAATACTTGGTGACGACCGGATCGATCCCTGACTTAGGCTTTTAACTGTAATTGTCTGTATAGTGTTTTATAAAAATACCACATATAATAAATAATAATAATTTTGTTTTTCATTATTGTGTTCTGCTTCATAAAGTTTTGCAAGAGAAAGTAAAAAAAAAATCCAACTTTTTTTTTAGTCCGGGGGTTGTGTAATTACTGCGTTCTTTTAAAGTCAACACAGGGGTGTCTGCTTTGGAGTCAGCACGTCAGCGTGGAGTTGTGAAACTCTGTGATTATGGCGTTATGACGTAAAGACACTACACCCAATGTTGATGACAGGCTTGGTGTGAAGTTACAATTGGTGATTTGTACACTGTGCATATGCAGATTTAAGATGATGTTGACATCACTTTTCCAATTGGAAGTTAAAATATCAAGGTTGATACCAGTTCATGGAAGAAGTGCTTTCTGTATAAATGGAATAAGAACACTCAGATGTTCACTCTAAGAGTTTTGAATTTGTTTTTTTACCATCACATTGTTTCAGTCCAGTGGTCTATTTATGTGCCTATGGATCTTGTTAATTTTGTTCCAGCAGTATCGGATAACCAGTGACAGATATAAGAATGCTCAGTGTCCATAACGAAAGGGGAATTTAAGCTTGTGGTCTGCTTACAAGTGAAGGGCAGATGTGAAAAAGAACCATTGATGTGGAATTATTTTAAAGTTTTATTTCATGCTAGTGACTTAGCATTGCATATAGATTGCTAACATTTAACATTTCCATCATATTAACAGATTAATGCGTTCTTTGGGAGATTGCAGTGCATGTAATGTGGTAAACTTCTTTTGTCAAATTATGCTTGCATTTAAAACGGGCTGTATATTTTGTCCCACCAACTGCTTTAATGAATTTTGGATTACTGTTAGTGGATTTTTATGAAGTCTGTATTTATTACCATTTTGCGTAATGGGTCATATACTTTCACAAATCATCTTTGTAGCAGTGAATGATAAAATTATGACTGAAGTGTGATTTTCTAAGCTGTTTTGAGAAGTAGGGAATAGAGCGTACACTGCTGTATTTCAATTTTTTCTACCAATTAGAAACATGATTGGTTTTCTGGTGCAGGAATAACTAATGTGTACTGATTAGTCTGCAGCAGTATTGATATATTTCCCCACTGTGGCCAAATTGGGAGAGAGAAATTTGTGAAAACTTTGTAATTCAATTCAAACTCCGTGTCAATGAAAAAAATACATGCCACAAAACTGTTGGGTTTACAATTGATGACATGGCTGACAATATTTTGAAGACATTTAAATAGTATATTATTAGTCCAGTAATCCAGCAATAATTAATTTACATCATACATCTACAGTAATTGTTATGCATACTTTTGCAAAACGGAATAGGAGGTATTAGTTGTTTCTGTCAAAGTCTAAATCAGAAATTTTAGCATTCTTGGGTACCAGTAATTTTACAACAGAAATGTATGCCTATATGCTTCATATCTGGATTACGTATGGTATATTTCATTAAGTGTCAAATTTCATTGACTAGGTGAACCTAATCAATTAAATGTGATGCCATAATATATGACTACCCATTTCGTCTGCATTACAGATTTGTTTGATGCCCAGATCTTAAGCTCGGAAATGTTTTCGTTTTGTTCCCATTAATGAAATCTGTCACTGGATCTAATATGATTATGGAACATAAGAGCCATTATTTTCATCTGAGAATTATTTGTTTATTTTTAATTGTACTTCCTCTTGCCAGTGGTGATCTTCAGTTGGCTCCAACCTCTTCTAGTGCAGCTTGAAGCTGCTGTCTTGGTAGAATACAGCAGGAAGCTGATTCTGAATGTAAGATATGTACATCGTATGTAATATACCACCCCCTAGTCTACATGCATGAGCACAGTGTACATTGCTTCTTGTTCCCAAGTGGCAAAGTGAATTGTTACTATGAGCTGGTTAATTAATTTATTTGAATGTAAAGGTTATGATTATTGTATAAGTGACTGTTGTAGATAAGACATTATTTCAAGTTTTTGAACTGAGTATTGTTTTCAAATATGGGATTGATGCTTCATGTAATTGGATCAAAGTTTCCCCTGATTTTTCTACATGTGAAAATTGTTTCAGGTCAATAGGTTTTTCCTGTTATCTCCCATTTAAAAATGTATAGGGATGGTCTAAATCACAATCAAATGTTTCCATAATAAAAGATTTCGTAGTGAATGAAAAACAGTATGTTATGATGTCACATGAGTGGCCTGGGATTTGTATGAGGGGAGGAATGTCATGTGACATGCCGTGGTTGGGATAACCAATTCTGCAGGAGATTTTCCTTTCATAGATGTGCCACTTTGGGCATGTTTTATAACGGTATCAACAATTGTCTATTACATTTTAGCGTCTTGTGACGCTGCTGTTTCATCCTTTCTCGTGAATCCACATGCACACGATGAGACACTCGTCTATGGTGAACGGGCTGGTATCCTTCATGAACAGTGTCAGTATACACTAAAACATAACATGAAGTTGAAATCTGTGGTCTTCTGGGTAATTACACGGCGTCGTGTGGTAATTATTTACCGACGTTTCGGGACAACGGGTCAAGATCTTGACCCGTAAAGATGGGACCGATACGTTGTCCCGAAACGTCGGTAAATAATTACCACACGACGCCCTGTAATTACCCAGAAGACCACAGATTTCATCAACATCGTGGCGTAAGCCTGAAATCAAGGTAACATGAAGTTGTCATTATGGTTATAAAACGTGCTTGCAGTGGCACACTCGTGATGGGAAAACCCATGCAAAACTGGGATTTGTAGTCACAGCATGTCACTTGACATGCCTCTTCCTTCCTGCTTCCAGATGTGTCATCTGCCCCTCATATTAATCAGCGGCAGTACACACACAATCACTGTCGTCATAACAAATACCATGTTTGTCACACTTGACAAATCATTTATTATACACTATCTTATAGCAAATTATGGCCGACCCTGTGTTCACAGTATTTGTGTGAAATTTTGTAGTTCAAAATTGATATTTTGGTTCTACATACTATTCATAACTTGGGGGATTTTAATCAGTATTGTCCACTTACTGTGTCATGGCCTTGAATATGAAGGACACTGTGCCACGACCTTGATATGAAGGACACTGTGCCACGACCTTGATATGAAGGACACCGTGCCACGACCTTGATATGAATGACACTGTGCCACGACCTTGATATGAAGGACACTGTGCCACTACCTTGATATGAAGGACACTGTGCCACGCCCTTGATATGAAGGACACTGTGCACTACCTTGATATGAAGGACACTGCTGATATAAAAATATATCTGTACTGTATCTGTATATATCAAGAGGTGTAATAGATGCACTTGGAGCAATGGCAGGTGCAGTAAGACCATTTAAAAAAAGGATTTATGGAAGAACTGGACAATAATTGTACACACTTCTGTACATGAAGACACCATGAAACAACCAACCCATTTATTAGGATATGTCAGAATGTTTTAATTAGTACACATGATTGCATGAAGTGTCATTATGGTGGAAACAATTTTGTTCTGTTGTTACAATGCATGTGTTGTATTTTAGTGTGGGAGTAAGCAGTATTAGACAGTGTTTGATTGTAAAGCGTTTTGTATATTCTGGATGTGGTTAAATTTAAATAACATGCTAGTAATTCTAGTATGCAATCTGCTACTAAAGTTCTTCAAGGTGCCAAGCTAAAATTGCATATTCCGAGACAAGCTCAATAAAGATACATTAACACTTGAACTTGCTTTAAAATGTGTTTTTACCAGGGAGTTATATTTTTACAAATTATAATATGGTGTTTACATTGTAACAGAATAGAGTGTACTTTAATTGTGTACCTTATTACAAATGAGTGTCACTTCATTTCAGTTATACATGATGCTCATACATATTGAATTTGTCTTCCCATCACAGATGTGGATGTGTCCTGGGTTAGGACATGAATGGTACATGACACCACTGTAAATAAAATGCCAGTACTTCGCCTTTGTGTTGAGACAGAGTGCTTCAAACAAAATAAGTGTATAACATTTGTTTATAATCTGAGGGTAGATCCAATCATGTTATACATAGGACCATAAGCTACAGTTGACAGACATTATTTTAACTGATCAATATCATTCGTAGCTTCCTGTCAGCTTGCAATATGAACCATAGCGGCTGACTGCACTGCGAACGTACACATTCGAAAGTGACAAATGGTAGTGTTCAGATAAAATATAATTACCCTATAGCTTCTCTGAGGGCTAGATATGTGAAAATGTTTTGAATCAAGAGGGTAAACTCTGGTGCAGAACTTTTGAATTGTATGTGGATGGGCAAAGGTGCCTTCCCCCCCCCCCCCCCCCCCCCCTTTAATTTCTTTAATTCTAGTGCAGGAATTTTATTTACATGAATTGACTTATCATCATGTGTCAGATACTTTCATAAAGAACAGAAAAATTATTTCAGATTGATTTGTGTTTATGTAAAATAATTCTTGTTGCATTGTTGTAAAAGAATGAGCCAGTTGTTACTATTGTGAAAGTGTTTTTATCTATAATACCTGTTTATTGCAATAATTAGTTGATGATCTGACTGTGATAATTGACTGTATATTCAAATTGCTTTCATAACTGAAAATGATACATTGTTGCAGAATTCTTGATGTTCAGTGTTTTGATACTGATGTCTTGGTAGTAACATATAAGTACATGCTAAAAATGGGAAGTAAATTCAATTTGTATTTTCTCATATCAGTTTGAAAGATGTGTGAAACATATACAATATCCTTTTGGGGGGGGGGGGGGGAAGCGGTGGAGTAGACTGAAAGATGTGATTTGTGTGTAGGCTGCTATGTAAAGACATAGAGCTCAGAACAGATATCTGTCTGTATATGTATGCCACTTGGGAATCATTTTTTGAAAGACAATGATTGATATAATGCAAGTTTTGTTTAAAAGTTAGGAATTGTGTCCCAAGGGACTCCTGTAAACCAGAAAAATGCACAAAAAAAATAAACTCCTATTATTATATGCATGCAGCAATCATAAATTTGTTTTGTTTTTGCTCCTGTTATATTTTTTATTGACCTAAATGTGACTTCCTTATACCTAATCAAAGTGAAAGCCAAATACAAACTGTTCTGCCATATCATCTTTACCAGTAAAAACAGTTCTTTGAGATTTGAAGTTTTGATGACAATGAATATCAAGATTATTGTCTTCTGATATGTGACGCCATGCAGTTTGGTAGATAGGTACCGGTATTTTACAGAGATCTCCTACATCCCTGAAGATGGAGGAGTATGCACCAAAATACACGGTGTCACTAAAATAAAAATGGTTGCAATGTTTGCCTCTGCTTACCCTTACTCGCAAGGATTAAACTTGAGCGTCGGGCAACTGCGTGTGGCAAGGCGTTCAAAATATTTTTGTTGTAAATTTTCTGATTGTATAAAGTTTGCTTTTGCTAAAAGTATACCAAAGTATGTAGGTTACTTTGTAACCCATCAGGGAAACTTCCTGGGTACCCTCCAGCATGGTAAGGTTTTGAAATTCTGTTCTTGACATAACCTTTAAAACATTACTTTCTATTTCAGAATACCTTCTGTACACGTTTTACCATTAACGTACACTAGATGGGTATGCATTCTACACCTTTTGGAAAGGGAGAGGAGAATTCAGGGATTTGTAAATTTTATACTTATGTCCACTTCTTTCTTACAAAGAATGAGCATGTTCCTCTTTGAAGTAGTATACATATAATGTGCTACAAGATTATCAAGCAGTTTCACACATTTTATGGAAATATTGTACACATGTTCTCCAGGGCAATCAGTAAATGTTAAAAATTTGTGTTGATTTGGGAAATTGCATTATGAAATAGGCAACACATTGTGAGTTGAATGTGTGTGAAAACATTTGTATTCCAATTATGTTTATATTTAGTGAACAAATACTAAATCCTTTTACTTTGCCCAGTGACATTTTTCTGCCCTTCCACTAGAATTGTGTTTTATTTAGTAGTGTGGCAAGGCACAAGGATATTTGCAGATTTTTCACTGCAGCTGATGGTGGCTGTTGCTTTGTTCTCTGCTACTACTACTACTACTACTAATTATAATAATAATAATGAATACGCATGGGGCTGAATGTCACGGTCAATGTTGCTTGGAATTTGTTTATATATAAAATTTATACAGAGATAGGAAACATGATAGGGAACTTTCTGTAGCAGCTCCTGAACAATCCCGATTGATGTCAGCCGTCATTTTATCCAAACGAACCGCTAATCAAACGTAAGTTTCGTCATGAAAAATAACCTTGAGCTCTTAAAATGTTCATTCTTAGTTGGAACGAGTGGCATCCTTACGTGGTTAAGTGAAACAACAGCGGCTTGCCGGCCTCTCACACAAGATTTTGGTCTTACCTATTCTTAAAAACTTTTTCTTGTTTCATGGGGAGAAAAAATGCCCGTAGGCATTGCACTTGGTAGGAACCCTGACACAGTTATAAGCTGAAATTGGGTTCTTGGGGTAATCAGTGGTGCTACATAAGCGATACGCACACGCTGTATTACAAAAATATTTTATAATCTTCATGTACGGATCAGCTACCATCGTTACGCGTAGCAATTTGCACTTGTGCCTAGCTATATTGAACTATATTGCACACACTTAACATGGCCAACTCCAATGTGACAGCGACTATCCGTGATCGGAGGAAATTTCACGAGCACACGTAACCGTGGTTTTGACGTTTGAGCAGGTGGTGGAGGTACATGGAGCGGTTTGTGTCGTACAAGTTTAGGTTTTTGCTTTGGTGCGCTGTGAAGTAAATTATCAGAAACGCTTGTGTAGGTGAACCGTACCTAGAACACCAGATTTATTGTTTGCGATTTAGGATGAAATCTACTGAAAATATGGCCGTAGCTGAAGAGGTAACGTAAGTTCAGTTTTTACGTGATATAACCTTATATACTGTTTTGACATTTATGTTTTCGCGATCCGTGTGTGTATCGTCATGGTTATCATACTTGCGGAAGGACAGAGAGAATATTACCCCATAAAGGTATAAAGCAGAAGTTTAGATGAAACTTGTTGCGTGGTCCAATTTTTGAAATGGGGGGTTTCATGTCTTTCGCAGTCTCTACAAATTTGCATGCGTTGAAGAGTTTCTGCATGTCTCGAGAATATTACCTAGTCACCACAAGTTATGTACAATTTTGATGTCAAACGAACTGCCAAATCTTGTGTGCTCTGAAAGTAGTAAACATTTGTACATTTAATATTGTATTTACCGTGCATTTTAACTTAAGTGAAAGTTTTATTTCATACCAACAAATGCACATAAACATATAGTGTCAATAGTTTATTCGTAACTTTCCTTGGTATGTATTTCGGCGTTTTAAACCGCCATCATCAGGGGGTCTTCGAGGTTTCTAGCATAGACCAAATATTTATAGAATAGGTTGTAACATCCGTATTATGTAAAATATGATACACATGTAATAGTCAATGGTTGTCCAGTGCATACAAAATTGTATAATAATAAGATTATTATTAAAATTATTATTAAAATAGTATAAAATTATCAGACATGTTACATAGCTTAATGTAACTAGTCACTACTCAGCAACCGTACAATAAGGACACTACGCAGCACAAACAGAACACACAGATGACCATCATACGGCAACTTAAAACACACGCGCCAGAAAACGCAAGACCATACTGCCAATAATTTCCTAGTTACATTAAGCTATGTAACATGTCTGATAATTTTATACTATTTTAATAATAATTTTAATAATAATCGTATTATTATACAATTCTGTATGCTCTGGACAACCATTGACTACTACATGTGTATCATATTTACATAATACAGATGTTACAACGTATTCTATAAATATTTGGTCTATGCTAGAAACCTCTAAGACCCCCTGATGATGGCGGTTTAAAACACCGAGATACGTATCGGGGAAAGTTACGAATAAACTTTTTGACGCTATATGTTTATGTGCATTTGTTGGTATGAAATAAAACTTTTATTTCTACATTTGTTGCAGATTCAGAGGCTGAAAGAGAAGGGAAACGAATGTGTACGGAATAAGAATTATGCAGAATCTGTATTGCATTATACCCATGCTATTAAGTTGGATCCTCTGGGTTATTCCTTATATAGTAATCGGTCGCTTGCATTCCTCAAAATGCAGCACTTCTACTTTGCAATGGAAGATGCCAAAGAAGCAATAAAGCTGAAGCCAGACTGGGCAAAGGTAATAATATTTATTTCTGGTTGGCAGGAAGGAATTATCCTTTTGGCACTACATGGTCAGTAATTCGCTGTATGTTGGTTATGGTTTTATAATCTGTTTCAGGGTTATTTTCGTAAGGCTGAGGTAGAATTTTCTACCTTCCATTTTTCAGATGCTCTTATATCTTATCGTATTGCTTTGAAACTACAGCCCAATGACCCGGATATTTTAAAAGCTATTTTGAAGACATCTCAGCAGAAAGAGAAGGATAGAAAAGGTAATATTGAAATATGAATTGGTCAGAATACACTTACATGAATAAGTAACCAAGTGCATGAAGCAGAGTTGTGCTTGAGTTAATAGACCTTTATCTAGTCAGAAATTTCCCTCTTTTTTTTTATGGTACCTGTGGGTCCATTATGGTGTTCACAGGAGTATGTCACTGGTCCATATCCTGAACCAGATACATCCAGTTCACACTGTACCATCCTATTTCTTGATCCATTTCAATATTTCCCTGCTACCTGTATGTAGGGCTTCCAAGCAGTCTGTTTCCTTTAGCATGTTTTCTGACCAAAAGCCTTGGTGATCCTGGGTTCAAATCCCAGCAGGAGCAAGAGATTTTTCTGTTCTCCAAAATGTCCAGACTACCTCTGAAGCTCAACCACCCTCCTATTCAAAGGGTACCAGGCTGATCATTCATCTCCGTTTTAGTGCCGATCTTAAGAATGAATGGACCTATGCCTACTCTCCCCCTATATGCCTTCATGACAAGTACAGGGTTAACTTTAATACTTTACCTTTACATGATAATTAGAACTCTGCAGTTATTATAAGTCAGCGTAGGAGAGAATGTAAGTTAGACAAAGGATTCAGACCCGTCAATGCAGCTCTGCGAACGTCACACTTCATGTCAGCTAGACAGGTCCTAACCATTGTCTAAAACACAAAACATGGTGTTTCAGCTGATGATCAAATCCCATGGCTTGGAGCTGGTGTTGGTATCATCATGGGAGTTATAATTGTGATAGCAGATCATATTCTCACCTATAAACCCACTATAGTGGTAAGTGCCCCTGGCTGTTGGAAAATAGACGATTTCCAGAGGTGAGGTAAAGAATTACAATCAAGTTTTAACAAAATAATGGAATGGCAGTTAGACTTATGCTATTATTCTGTGTAATCAACATGCCTTTCAGTGCATGTGGTCCGCCATCTACGCATTCCCTGATTCTACGAGAAAATATTTTTGGTTTGGCATTCATGTGATTACCACACTTCTTTCTTATCAGTAAAGTTGTTCAGTTGTTGTGGATATACTGATTGATCTGTGTATATTGCATTCAGTGGCTGCCCTGCACTACCCACCCACGCACTGGGCCCTTCAGTTTGGGGTTCGGGGTAGCAACACAACAAAATTCACAGAATAAATGAACATATATTATAAAAAACAACATAATTACGACAATTACATCGTACACACAATAACTCTCCACACAAAGCGCCACATGTGACTAACAAAATAATAATTATTGGCCCATACGTACCAACTAAAGTACCTTACTGGTACCGTGGGACTGAACCCAAAGAAAACTGCCAAGACAGGACCACGGCACCAGGGAAGGGACTCCAACCCTGGCTGCCTTGCCAGACAAAATTTAGAAGCACAGCCGAGACGTAATTTTGATGTTCCCCCAGGTCAGCTGAGGATCGAAGTAACGAACTACAACCTGCATACCCATAAGGAAACCTCGGAGTAGGAGGGGAATATGAGAGGGGAGGGAAAGGAACGATGCATGCGCCGGAGGCCAGGGCAGGGTTACCAAATGAGGTACTGGGAAAATATTTCCCGGTACAGCCCATAATATGTGCCGTCAGCAATGTGTATCGTCCCTCCTCTGAATCTATCAGTGCGCCCATAAACTTTGCTCTTGTGTGTACAGTTTTTAACACATTATTCTGTTAATATTCCGTAAATTTTACACCCCCTGACCCCAAATATTTATTCAGAGATTTTTGCCCTTTTCATTATTTTCTATCAGTTAAGTAATCAACATCAAACATGTAGCAGTATTATAATTATTTGAAAAACATTTAGTTCCATATCAGGGGAGGTTTACATATTCACTGTATGTTTTGGCAATTGTAAATGAATGCATCGTCAAAGGATGTTCTAATTGTGGTAAAATGTAGATCGATATTTGCAAGAAACAGACATAATTTTTTGGCGTTTTCCAAAATTTCTGCTGGAATAGACTAGAACTGCCTTCAGTTCTTAACTTTGTATAAAATGACACCACAAGAGGGATCTGTAGGTGCGAATATAAATGATAGTCATAAGATGCTATGACTGCAGTAAATTTCTTTAGTCAGAAATTTGAATTGTTTTGTTGGTATGTGATTGTTCTCCAAGTTCTGTTACATGTACGTGATAAGACTAAACATATTGTTGTGAATTTAAGTGCTGAAAGATTGATAAAGTACATACAAGCTGATGTAATAAGCAATAAAAAGAGTTCTTGCCACAGTGCATTTTAGGGTTCCAAAACCTTACATCTTGTAGTGCCACCAGTGTACAAAATTGTGATTCACATATCACACACATCAACTTATCACTCCAAAAAATTTTCTCTATTTTACAGCATCCTATTTTGATGGCACTTCTCACCATTGCTGTAGCTATGATCGGCTATGGGGTTGCATGGTGGTCCCGTTACTATATCAAATGCCAGAGAGAAGAACTGCTGGAGCCACCAGTGGATTTAGTTCAAGGTTAGAAATGATACATTGCTTATGGTTGTTGTTCTCCTTTATTGCTGAATTGGTGAGCCAGTAACATCCCTGTATAAAGAATTTGCCCAAATGTAATATGAGAATCTTTTTCTGATCGATCATCTGAGCAAATGTAAACAAAAAGCACACTCTGTACAGGCCTGGACAGGCCGTGAGGGCTCCAGGAGGTTGAGGCTCCCAGATTTCAAGACAATCGGCACATGAAGGTGATAAAGTTGTCAGCCCTATGCACCGGCCGCCTTTTGTCCCCAGCAAATATTCCTGGTACTCATTTCTGTTAGAGGCTGATTCGACCCCAGGTCATACTGCGGCCAGAAGGATAAAGTAAATGAAAAATCCCAATGACCCCATGGGGGTGGAACCGCAGTCTTCTGGCTTGTAGCACAGTGCCTCTACCAACTGCGCCACCGCGTGCCCCATCTGAGAAATGTAGTCACCTTATAATCGCACACAAAGTTAAGCACATTCTCTACAGCTGTGTTCCTGAGAATTGAAGATTGTGAAGCGCAGTTGTCTTACAACTAAGTAAACACTGTTTGCTTATGTGTCACTTTATTTTACAAATATCTGTCCCTCATTTCTTTATGTTGCCTCACGTATTGCCTGTAAGATTCTACTGATTTTCTCATCTTGTAACTTTTACTAAATATTACCCATCTGTCACAGTTTCAAATTTGTACATAGTTTATATAGGGAGTTCCGTCCGATTTTGATCCCCCGTTCCCCACATTGCACGTTGTGCTGGGTCCACAACTTTCTGTGACCATCGTGGACATATGGGCTTTCATACTTTTCACTAACACCTTTCCTTTCTCCAGTTCCAATCTTCACAACCACCATGTCGACTCAAACAGTAACACATCTCATCTGTATCAGTGAGGTGACCAATTTGAATCTGTCTGCCAGGACATTGACTATCTTGACAAACATTTGTTATGGTTTCCCTCCGTCCATCCCGGAAAATATCGGGGGGCAGTCTTAAATCAGGCTATGACTGCTTTCTTCTGCATCCTTTCCAATTGGTTTCACTTATTATCCTATCATTCAGCATTATACAGGTGTTCCGAAATAATGTCACCACATTTGACTTGTGTTGTTTGGCATTGTGGATCATGCGTGGGCACTTACGGTGGGCATTTGGAGTGCCCACGGTGGGAACAGGTTGATGACATTTCTGTACAAACACTTTTGTGGGCCGTTGTAGTTTTCCACTATTAGCATGGTAGGTGTAAAGGATAAAGAGATTTTGAAGTGTGACATTATTCTGAGACATTCTGTGTCATCTGAGCTACTGACGTTCAGTAAATTATAAATACCGGTAACTAAATCCAGTGTGGAGCATGTGGCATCTTACCTCTGTTCCCTGATGTTGCTGTGGTGGTGGTTGTGATGGTGATGATGGTGGTTGTGGTGGTGATAGTGGTTGTGATGGTCATTATGGTGGTTTTGATGGTGATGGTGGTTGTGATGGTGGTGGTTGTAATGGTGATGATGATGGGGTGGATGGTGTGTGTTGTGATTTGGGTGATGGTGGTGGTTGTGATTGTGGTGGTGGTTGTGATGGTGGTTTTGATTGTGGTGATGATGGTGGTTGTGATGGTGATGGTGGTTGTGATGGTGATGGTGGTTGTGATGGTTATGTTGGTGGTTGCGATGGTGATCATGGTGGTTGTGATGGTGATGGTTGTGGTGGTGGTTGTGATGGTGATGATAGTGGTTGTGATGGTGATGATGCTGGTTGTGATGGTGATGGTGATGGTTGTGTGATGGTGATGATGGTAGTTGTGGTGGTTTTGTGATGGTGATGGGTGTGATGGTGATGATGGTGGTTGTGATGGTGATGATGGTGGTTGTGGTGGTTGTGATGGTGGTTGTGGTGGTGGTGGCAGCAGCAGCAGCAGCAGTAGTAGTAGTAGCAGCTTTTGTTGTTTCTTCTTGTGCAGGATTTCTCCTTGTAGTTAGTTAGTTTGCTTTCATTTTCCAGATGATAAGAAGTCCCCTCAGCTTGTTAAAACAAGTGACACTTTGATGAAAGAGGTACGAAAATATCGAACGTACACTAAAGCTCAAGCACGACAGAGACTGAAGAAAGGAAAGGGCCAGTTGAAGTGAAGGCAGCTGTCTTTATTGCTTCAGCAGTCAGCATGGCCAACAAATTGCACCTTGTGTGTTCATGTCTGCCGACTGGACTGTTGTTTATCCACACTGTTGACACTGTGCACAATAAAACATGAATGAATGAATGAATGCGAAGGAATTCTATAAAGTGGTCAGAAGTTCTGAACTATGACATCATTAAAAGAAAATGCTGGGAAACAAATGTAGTTCTTATAGCATAAATATAAATCATTTAAAGGTCGCATAAGGGATCGAAATAACTGCACAGAGGATAACTGTGTAGCCAATACTACGATACTGACATCACAGAAAGTCATTCCACTTGTACTCATTATATGTGATGTTTAATTACTGTTGACTGCCAATTTTGATGTTAACACATCTTCATCAGGTAAACACATTCATTGTATCTCTCATGGTGGCATCACATTCTTGAACAAGTTGGCTTGGAGGCCCAGGTTCAATCCCAGGCCAGTCTGTATGTGATTTTTCATGGATAAACTGACATTGGGACAGGTTTTTCTTGAAGTACTTTGGTTTTCCCTGTCAGAATTATTCGACCAGTGCCCCATATGCCATCATCCATCACCAACAATGTTAATCTTTTGCAGCTGACAGCATAGTTAAAAGTTGGTGTTACTGCACGTAATATTTCGTACTGCCTACGTTAAACGAGTCTTTGCTGAAGCGTACTTTATTGAGTCTTGGTTTACGTAATGAGACTTTAAATTTATAAGATTATATAGTATTGTATGCTGTGATGATTATTGAGTAATGAATTGGAATGGATGTGAAAGGAATCAGTCATGACCTAATCAGAAGTACTGTGCTGGCATTTAGTTATTTTTGTGTCGTAACATCGTTATCATGTAAACATATTACAGGGGTGGCCACAATGCAGCTCACGGAAGTTGCCGGCAAAAATAATATTCAGGTAATTTAAAATTGTCCGTACGTGTACGTACTTATAACGACATGTATTATCACCTACTCGTACACAATATTGAAGTACAATGTAACAAACGTTATAAGATTGCCGACATGTTTCAGTGGAACGTCACACCATCCTCAGCGGAGACACACAGAACGCTTAAAAATACACAAGCCTAGTTGGTTAGGAATCCGTTAAAGAACATTTTGTTAAAATACCACATGATGCTGTGTGTTAAAATATTATACATGTTTTTTTAACAAATTCCTAACCAACTAGACTTGTGTATATTTAAGTGTTCTGTGTGTCTGTCCTGAGGACGGTGTGACGTTACACCGGAACACGTCAGGAGTCTTACACAGTTTGTTACATTGTACGTCAGTAGTGTGTACGAGTTGGTGATAATACGTTTTGTTATAATATTCAGATACAGTAAAACCCCGATTTAATGTTCCCGCATTTAGTGAAATCCCGGATTTAGTAATGATTTTTTCATGTCCTGACAGTAGCTTCATATAAACAATGTAACCTCCATTTAATGAAAACCTCGATTTAATGAAATATATTCTAATCCCCCAGCAATTCATTAAATAGGGGTTTTACAGTAGTTTAAATGCACGTGAGGCTGACCATGAATGGCGTATTAAAAGATTTTATAAAGACAACGTACTCATAACTGACTGAAACTAACCTGTGAAAATACGACATGATGCTGTGTGTTAAAATATTATACATGTGTTTTTAACAAATTCCTAACCAACTAGACTTGTGTATATTTAAGTGTTCTGTGTGTCTGTCCTGAGGACGGTGTGACGTTACACCGGAACACGTCAGGAGTCTTACACAGTTTGTTACATTGTACGTCAGTAGTGTGTACGAGTTGGTGATAATACGTGTTGTTATAATATTCAGATACAGTAAAACCCCGATTTAATGTTCCCGCATTTAGTGAAATCCTGGATTTAGTAATGATTTTTTCATGTCCTGACAGTAGCTTCATATAAACAATGTAACCTCCATTTAATGAAAACCTCGATTTAATGATATATATTCTAATCCCCCACCAATTCATTAAATAGGGTTTTACAGTAGTTTAAATGCACGTGACGCTGACCATGAATGGCGTATTAAAAGATTTTATAAAGACAACGTACTCATAACTGACTGAAACTAACCTGTGTTAGTTGGCTGAATTGAAATAAGAAGCCATCTAATAAGGAAAAAAAATATTTTATTTTATTAATGCATGGCTCTTGCGTAAGTTGCTTCCCAAAGTGCGGCTTCGAAAGCTCGTCTGACTGGCCATCCCCGCTATGTTACTGCCGTCTATCATTTATGGCGATATCGAGTCGTTCAGCATGTTGGTATTACGTCACGTAATACTTGTAGTTTATGTGGCGTGGGTCTTTTTCTCGTGCTGTAACTCCGTATGCTAATAAAATCACCAGTGTGGTCACATCTCTGTCCTCAGTTTTCAATGTCTTTGGTGCAGCACCTGTAAACAAGCACGACACAGTCAGCAGGACAACTTGAAATATGGTTGTCAGCATGCTGACTGTTCCTATGCATTGTGATTCTTGTTAATAGACTGTGAACAGTAATGCCAAACTTTACTCGTCTCCTTGTGGAGATCCAACGAAAGAAACAGAAACAGGGCCGTACTTCTATTTACCTTATCACATTCCTTTTCCAAAAACATTTTTCATTCCCGTTGGAAAGTCCTTTCAAGAAAGCATTCGTAGTTGGCCTTATCTTACGATCTTGTCGCTCTGGCACAGTTGGTTGAGGCACTGCGCTACAAGCTGGAAGGTCGCGGGTTCGATTCCCAACGGTGTCAGTGGAATTTTTCATTGACATAATCCTTCCGGCCGCACTACGGCCCTGGGGTCGACTCAGACTCTAACATAAATGAGTACCAGGAATATTTCCTGGGGGGTAAAGGCGGCCGGTGCGTAGGGCTGACAACCTTACCACCTTCATGTGCCGATTGTCTATAAATCTGGAGCCTCAACCTCCTGGAACACTAAGGGCCTGTCCAGGCCCGTAATGGGATTACTGTACCTTTACCTTTACCTTTATCTTCAAGTAATAGTAGACAGTTCTGCCATCTACATGATGCCATTCAGTAACTCAAGATGTCTCTTTTATCGCATCAGAATATCACCTTCTTACAGGTAACCCTTTCTTTTCCCTTTATCAAACTTCAAGCCTGTGTTCTTTGATGTTTTATACATATCTGTAGTCTGTAAATTTACAGACTCTGTGTCATTGTTCAGAGTTGTCTCATTTCTGTCTGTTGTATTATCGTATTTCGTTTCTGTAGCAAAAATCATGCACTTTTCTTCTAATGGTACTTTTGACTGACTAATCATTGATGTTTGTTGGGAGGTGTAGGCCGGTATGTAGGGATAGTTATGTGACGTAGGTTGGTTGTCCTGTAATTTAGCATATCGCTTGCTGTCCGGCCCAACTCGTTAGGTACTTCCACACCGTTTTACCAGTTTCCAAATACGAGACACCGTGTGGGGTCCAGAAACCTAGTACTCCTAAGTGCAATGTACCATCCTCAGAACCTTTGATAAATAATAATAATAATGGCTATAATTTTTCTTGAAATGTTTAAGGCATATACAGAACAACATGTTTCGGCCGTTTCATGTCATCATCAGGTTCACAATTTTTGTTTTCAGAACATATTTAGGAAGGAATAAAAGGAAAGAAAAATAATTTTGTTTTGCACGCCATGTTGCTCAAGTAATGAAAATTCAGTTTAGTCGATTATTATCGACTAATATTGTGTTATTAGCAAGGACCCCGAGTATGTTAGATTTAATTAATATTCACCGAGCAAATCGGGTGAAACGCAGAGGTATAGGCACGGCCCTCCTCACACCACTCGTCGGGGGGGGGGGGGGGCCAAACATATAGGATGCTAAAATTTTTTTATGTTCTTTCGGACTGCATTCCGTGCCAGTGACAGAAGGCGGCATTCTGAGAGAACTGGCAGTGACTTGCTAATCTTGTGGCTCTGTGCACTAAACCCATAACCCACACTTAACCAGTTAGGAGAAAGTCGAACGCACGGAGCTACTATGGAAAGAATTACTGCAGGGTGCTGCCACCTGTACGTCACTATAGGCACTACCTAGTATGTTCCTTGATTTCAGGCTTCCGCCGCGATGTTGATGTAATCTGTGGTCTTTTGGGTGATTACACGGGTCGTGAGGTAATTATTTACCGACGTTTCGGGACAACGTGTCGGTCCCATCTTCACGGGTCGAGAGATTTCCTTCGTGGAATCTCGACCCGTGAAGATGGGACCGACACGTTGTCCCGAAACGTCGGTAAATAATTACCTCACGACGCGTGTAATCACCCAAAAGACCACAGATTAGTATGTTCCTGTTTTGAGAGGTGATAGATACTTGGCTCAGCCAACACACAGTATTACCTCAATTTTTTTTTCCAAATTTGAGGGTTTGGGTTTCATTCACGGAGCCACAGAATTGATAATTGACTGTCATCCATTTATTGCACGCTGTATGATGACAGTGACTTAGCGCGTCGTTAAATAAACTGCATATGCATTAATTCAGTTTACCTTCCTTTATACATAATCAGATTTGTACACGAGGACGGACTGGCATGGAGACTTATTCAGGCGCATATCCCAGTATCGAAAATGTGTTAAAAGCAGGGTTGCACAAATTTCCCAAAAATCTGGTAGCCAATTCAGAATTCTACGCACCACAAGGGTGACGACACGAAAAAAATTTCATACTGAGTAAAAACTTCCACGACATGAAGGCGTATACGGGTAGTGGAGGTATATCTCCACTCATTCTTATCCACTGCGCTACAAGCCGGCAGGTCGCGGGTTCGATTCACGATGGTGTCGATTGGAATTTTTCATTGACATAATCCTTTCGGTCGCACTATGGCCTGGGGTCGACTCAGCTCTGACAGAAATGAGTACCAGGAATATTTCCTGGGGGTTAAAGGCGGCCGGTGCGTAAGGCTGACAACCTTACCACCTTTATGTGCCGATTGTCTATAAATCTGGGAGCCTCAACCTCCTGGTGCCCTAAGGCTGTCAGGCCTGTATGGTATTGCTTTAACTTTACCATTTTTAACCTCGGCACTAGATTGAGGAGCGTGGTCAGCTTCACGCCCCGCCGGTTTATACCCGAGGGATGACAACGGTAGCGATTTAATAGCAGGTTGGGTGGTACTCAGAGCGGTCTAGACGTTGTGGAGAAGAGAAACGTCTATTGCCTTTGTCGGGAATCGAACGTCGGATTGTCCTGCCCGTAGCCTAGTCACTATACCGACTGAGCCATTCCGGCTGTTTCTTACTGAGTACCCACAGATATTAGGCGTCACCGTATAAAATTTAGTCGCCCGGACGACCTGGCGCCGTAATTTGTGCACCATTGTATTAAAAGGTATAAGAGATGAACGTAAAAGCGGAATTTGGACGTAATTTTGTTGACACGGCTCTTCAACACTGTGTACAGTCATAAATACAGGGTATACACAAAAGAATGGTGCGGTTTCCCTTTATTCACCATTGAAACCGCACCATTCTTTTGTGTATACCCTGTACATCAAGACCAATATTCGTGTCACCAGAGAGGTATATAGGTAAGTACACCTTCTGGTCCAACAAATACGTAACAAACTTTATTCTATTTTCACCGTGCATTTTTCGAGTATAGACAATGTTTTTCACCAACTAAATGCACTTGTTTATAAACAACAAATCAAACAGTTTTAGAATATTTTAGTGTTTTGTAACAAGTGCATTTAGTTGGTGAAAAACATTGTCTATAAATACGTAATTATACACTAGCCGATCTAAACTCTGCATATAAAATCCACAAACACAAACGACCAAACATATACTGCTGTAAACGAGCTCACCATCAGGCATAGTGTTTTTTTCTAGTCCTTTTCACTAATATTATTTTTATTGTCCCCTATTTATAACTTTTGGTTCATGTACTCATTTTAGTTAAATTGGTTCTCGGAACAATTTTTGTAATTTTTTCCTTGTATACTGTAAATACTGTAAATTGTAATCTTCAATAAGTAATTAAAAATAAAAAAAAATAGGTAAGTACGTTGGGGTTCTGGGGGGGGGGGGCATAACGGAGATGTGGAAATTTTCGATATACGAAACTTTTAGTAGGGGCACTGGTTTGGCGCTTGGCCCAGTGGCAGTTGTTATGGTCTGTTATCTGAACCAAATTCCTACAGAGTATTTCCTTTTTCTGAATACTTCTCCAAAACGTCCAAACTGGCTCTGGGGCCCACCCGGACTCCTATCATGTGGTACCGCAATGGGTAAAGCACCCGCGTTTGAAGTTGACCACTCACCTCCGTCTAGCGCCGACGTTAAGAATGAGTGGAACTATACCTCCACTCCCACTATATGTCTTCACGGCATGGACAGGGACACCTTTACGTTTAAAGGGTTAATTACTTTGCCATGCAACTACAAGGAAATTATATCATTGTCACGGTCTAGCCGCCTTATCCCCGGGGAAAGTGTCCGGATATCATTAGGTTGCAGGCTGGGCGAGTCCTTGAACGGATTTAGACAAGCTAAGGTAAAGCAATCCCATTACAGGCCCTTAGGGTTCCAGAGGTTGAGGCTCACAGATTTCTAGACAATCGGCACATGAAGGTGGTAAGGTTGTCAGTCCTACTCACCAGCCGCCTTTACCCACCAGGAAATATTCCTGGTACTCATTTCTGTTAGAGGCTGAGTCGACCCCAGGGCCATAGTGCGGCCGGAAGGATTGTGTCAATGAAAAATTCCAATAACACCATCGGAAATCGAACCCGCGACCTTCCGGCTTGTAGCGGAGTGCCTCAACCAACTGCGCCACCGCGTGCCCCGATTTATACAAGACAGTGAAGAAAGACAATATTATCTCTGTCAGCTAGCACCCCGCTCGTCCTGCCCCAACTCAGTCGTTATGAATAAACGCCCCATTTATTTTCCTGTTGACATATAGACTAATTCTCACTGATGTCTTCGTTCTTCTTAGATGTTACGCAGCGTAGATTACGTCTAGAAAAAATTTTTTCTTGGAAGAGGGGCCCGATAGGGTGTCCCGAAACGTCTGTAACTACCAATCTACGGTGCTCAATATCCTGGAAGAGCGAAGGTCTAATTTACACCGCGTCGGAAGTCTGAAATCACGAGTAGCTGTCACTGACGGGTCGCCAAAGTAAAAATTTGGTTACCTAGCAACGCTGATGGGGTTACTTTCACCAATACGTTGTCCCCACTGCACAGCGCATTACCTATTCCCTTGCTGCTGTGGAATACGATTTAATTTTCGATGACATCCTGCTATGTCAGATGTTGTCTGCATGAAAATATTCCGAGCGCCGAGACCTGAGATGCTGTAAAATTAATTATAACGCCGTGGATTTGTATCGTTTCTTCTGTTGCTTATTATAAACAGTGGAAATGGAGCTTATTGTATGAGTTACCGGCGTTTGTACGTCATTCTTGAAAGGAGAATTAGCTACTATGTAATATTGGCCTACGTGTTCAGTGAACTCATTGATAGAATATGGTCGGCTTGTTAATTCTTACATTCTATTTCTGTAATGTCCCGGTTTCATTCATTCTGCAGTCTGTCTTACGACAGGTCCGTAGCCTCTTCCAAAGCGAGTTCTCCACAGGGTGCGATCTAGTGCTTCCTCTTTCAATTTCCAGTATCTTCTCTTTCCTTAAGGTCATCCAGCAGCTGCTTACGTCTTCTCCCTCGTCTTCCCGTCGTTTCTATCCTTCCCTCCAACTTTCCTTCAATCACATGTTTCAGAAGGCAGTTTCTACGCAAGATGTGACCAATCCAGTTAGCCTTTCTTCTTTTTATTGTATGTACGATATTCCTCTCCTCCTTCACTCTGTGTAATACTTCTTCATTTCTCACACGATCGGTCCAACTGATCTTCTCCATTCTTCTCCAGCACCACATTTCAAAACTTTCCAGATACTTCTGATCTACTTTCCCAAGTGTCCACGTTTCAGCACCATACAAAGCTACGCTCCAAATGTAGCACTTTACTAGTTTCTTCCCTTAAATTTAAGTCCAGTTTGCTGGTGAAAAGATTTTTCTTCTTGTTGAATGCTGCTTTAGCCATGGCGATACTGGGTTTAATTTCACGTGTACATCTTGCATCATTTGTTATCTTGCTACACAAATAATTGAAATATATTGAAATATATCCTGGTTTATTGTTATTTTATTCTTGTGTGATTATTTTGTTTAGGTAATGCATCCATGGTTTGAAAAACAAGATAGGCAATGTACGTGTAACGTAAAGCTGCGTCCACATTAATAAATATTTTTGTTGGTGTGTTGTATTTGACACAAATTTGTGCGTGCGTTAACGAATTTATCTCAGTGTGGACGTGCGTGCCGCATATGAACGCGCACAAAATTTTTCATGACATTCAACGCTCGCGATCTTTCGTTATCGTTTTTTTTAAGAGCATCAAAGAGATTTGCGCCGAAATATAGTAACAGTTTGGGCGTGTCTGTGAATGTGCAGTGCTTTTGATGAATGATTATGTTGCCACACGCACGTGTTGATCACAGACGCACAGCGCACAACGTAAATTTTTATGTAGCAAGAAGATTTACCTTGCGGAGAAAATTTGTGCGTTGAATTTTCACATTCAACACACAACAAAAATATTTACTAATGTGGAAGCGGCTTAATATTGTGGCGCGTTCGCGTAACAATTATTGCCATGGAAACGCTACAGTACGTTCCGTTTGTTTTGTCGTTGATCTATATGTGGCTGTCAACAATGTAAAATTGTTCTTTGTTGCGACTTAAATTCAACAATGGGATCCTTTTGCACTGTTGTTGACCTACAAAATATTTCTGGACTGCTGTCAACAATGTACGAACACTTAGGACTTTATGTAAAGTGCCCGATATTTTTGTCCGATTTTAACCAAATTTGGAGTTTCTCGACAGATTTTCGTAAAAGTTGCCAATATCAAATTTCACGGAAATCCGTCCAGTGGGAGCCGCGCTGATACATGCGGACAGACAGACGGACGGATACGATTTATATAGCACAGTCTACGTCTTAAACTCTTATATTGAATAGAAGGCTTCTTTGCAAATCTGTTATCCTTTTAAAGACGAAAATTAACCTGATTTATAAAGATTGAGTTCGTGCCGCGCAGTAAACACACTCCGTCTCAGTTATACAAACCAGTCAGTTAATGTTGTATAGTGAAATAATCGCTGTTTGTTCTGAGATCCACACAAAACACATAAATACAGTCCGTACCGCGCAGTAAACACACTCCGTCTCAGTTATACAAACCAGTCAGTTAATGTTGTATAGTGAAATAATCGCTGTTTGTTCTGAGATCCACACAAAACACATAAATACAGTTCGTACCGCGCAGTAAACACACTCCGTCTCAGTTATACAAACCAGTCAGTTAATGTTGTATAGTGAAATAATCGCTGTTTGTTCTGAGATCCACACAAAACACATAAATACAGTCCGTACCGCGCAGTAAACACACTCCGTCTCAGTTATACAAACCAGTCAGTTAATGTTGTATAGTGAAATAATCGCTGTTTGTTCTGAGATCCACACAAAACACATAAATACAGTCCGTACCGCGCAGTAAACACACTCCGTCTCAGTTATACAAACCAGTCAGTTAATGTTGTACAGTGAAATAATCGCTGTTGTTCTGAGATCCACACAAAACACATAAATACACTGTGTGGGCAGAACGTAGAGTTTGTGAATGTTAAACATGGTGGTACATATATGTATATGCAGTTCGTACCGCGCAGTAAACTCACTCCGACTCAGTTATACAAACCAGTCAGTTAATGCTGTACAGTGAAATAATCGCTGTTTGTTCTGAGATCCACACAAAACACATAAATACAGTCCGTACCGCGCAGTAAACACACTCCGTCTCAGTTATACAAACCAGTCAGTTAATGCTGTACAGTGAAATAATCGCTGTTTGTTCTGAGATCCACACAAAACACATAAATACAGTCCGTACCGCGCAGTAAACACACTCCGTCTCAGTTATACAAACCAGTCAGTTAATGCTGTACAGTGAAATAATCGCTGTTTGTTCTGAGATCCACACAAAACACATAAATACACTGTGTGGGCAGAACGTAGAATTTATGAATGTTAATCCTGGTGGTACATATAGTAACCACTGGGCTTTAAAGGGTTATGAAGTAAGTGCCCTCCATTTCTCTGTACAAACAGTTGAACTGGCGACCTTGCGATTTGAACTCTTGAACATTCTGAACAGAAAGAACCGCGTCTGATATGTTTGTTGTGCTACAGTTTGAAACGTTTTCTTTAAACACTGTTACAGTCTCTGGTGCTACTAAACTCTTTGCCCTGCTCTGTAACTACGTCATGTACATTTCGCGCTTCAGTGATCTCTAAAAATATAGGTGCATAACAACAGGGTATTGATCTTGTGTAACGTAAAGTCATGTAACTATTTAGTAGGCTAATGATCACAGTTGTCTTGCTTCATTCATCGTTATTATCTGCGCAACACTAAATTCCAATACCAACAGTGTTCTGTCTTTGTTCCACTTATTATTGAGGAGTTAATACGGACAATGTATTACTAATATACTTATCATCGTCATCATAATTATCATCATTGTCGGAGATAACGCAGTCGGTATAGTGATATAGTGATAGAAATGACGGGAAGACGAGGAAGAAGGCGTAAGCAGTTACTAGATGACCTTAAGGAAAAGAGAAGATAATGGAAATTGAAAGAGGAAGCACTAGATCGCACTCTGTGGAGAACTCGCTTTGGAAGAGGCTACGGACCTGTCGTAAGACAGACTGCAGAATGAATGAATTAATTAATGTATAATGACTACGCTACGGGCTGGATAGTCCGGGGTTCGAACCGCTGATCCAAGTGGCCGCGCGGTCTAAGGCGTGGGTCTGCAGTCGTTCGCTTGCTGAGATTGTGGGTTCGAATCCCGTCGGAGGCATGGATGTTTGTGTTGTGTTTGTTGTATAAGGACGGTCGTATGGAACATAAGTGACATGAAGAAGGACGGAAGTAGCTAAAAGTACAAAATGGGTCAAAGGGAAATAACGGGACAGAAAAAACCGGCAAGGGCAAGATATTTTTTCTTATCCAAAATGTCCGCCCCCTCGCCCCGGTCACCTAAATGTTATTAAGTGTCCTGTTTTTTTTTTTTTTAAATTGGATCCCCACATTTGGAGCACGTATTGAGCTTGAATTTTGTGTAAGTAAACGTTATAGTTGGTCTTTACAATTGCGTGCTTTTAACTTTTTGTGTCGTAACTTTCTTAACAATAAATTTTTTGTAATCGTTGACATGATTTGTAACCATCCTGTACTACAGTGGTTGAAGTAGCGTCCAATGAACATCAGGGATCTCAAAGCGGCTTTAGTGGGGTGAGCACCCGGAAGCGGATGTGCTAGGTGACCTGAACCGATCACAAGCTACGTGATTATACTCGCTTGTTTGCCTCACTCCGGACGACGAGTGGTCACTCAACTGAACTGTCAGTGGTCGAACTCAGACACGTCACAAAATATTCCAGTCTTATGGTGATTAGTATCCATAGTAGCCATAAGGCAAGATATTCGAGTCTGCACAGGCCAAGGGGATGTGGAGAATTAACATTGAGGAGATCTACAAATTGTATCATGATGTAACACTGTCAAAATGTCTACGCTTGAAGAGACTACAGTGGGCAGGCCGCGTAGTAAACATGGATAATTGTCGTATCCTCAAAAAAAAAAAAAAGTAATGGAGCATGTTTCAAAGGAAGAAGACACGCGAGAAAGCCTAGAAGTAGATGGGAAGATGCTGTTTGGAGGGATGACATAGATTTGCTACAGATACTCAACTGGAAGGAGGCAGCAAGGAACAGAGAAGGTTGGAGGAAGGTGATCGGGAAGGTCATGGCCCGAAAACGGGTCGAAGTGTCACAGAAGAAGAAGAAGCCACAAGGCATCCACTGCTATATCTTATTTATTGCTAGATGAGTAGCTGAAATGAAGAAAAATCAGAAGTCAGATACAGTTATGGGACTGGTTGGTTTCTGAGTTAGAGGGTAGCAGTGTTGACTATGCAAGCTATGGTGCCCATATTGAGGTGTGTGGCGTTGTTTAATTGGATGATTAGTGAAAATTTAATCGGAAAAGTTGCGGTAGAGAACGGCCGTATCGTAATTTGTTATTATATTAGCGTTTGCTTGTTGTTTATATGGGTGTGAAATTTGGTCTGTCACACTGTAAGAAGAACAACACAGACTGAGGGTTCAATTTATTTTATTTACACCAACTAATGCACACGTAAAACCACTTTTTTTGTAGTTTTTATTGTAAATTGTCGCCCCTACCCGTGTTTCGATCCTCGGATCATCATCAGGGTTTTTTTTTAAAAGCCACTATCACTTCAATTGCATATTTTGAAGGGTCCAATAGAACTCATGTGAGGGTGTTCAAGTGTAGGTTTCCGAGGAAGAAACTTGGGCCTAAGAGGTATAAAGTAACGGGGGGTTGGAGGAGACTGCGTAATGAGAAGTGTCGTCATCGTTGTCATTCTTGAAATCTGTGGTCTTCTGGGTAATTACACGGCGTCGTGTGGTAATTATTTACCACACGACGCCGTGTAATTACACAGAAGAGCGCAGATTTCATCAACATCGCGGCGGAAGCCTGGAATCATCGTCATTCTTCGCCAAATATTCAGGTGATCAAATAAAGAATACGGATGTAATTTCAAAAAAAAAAATTGGGTAAAGCATGAAGATACGGAAGACATTTTTTCGCGTTGAACTCAAACCGGCGTGTTCCACTAATTTTATACCAGTAACCATGGCTATGACGGGGTTGACATAATATTCAGGCGGTAATCCACGCCGTCCCTAGCTATAATTTCCATACACAACCCTTCAGTTGATCTCTGCACATATATTATAGCCCTGTAGAGATACTGTGAAATTGCAGTTTTCCTGAATATTTGTGCCATGAATTTGTAAAAAAAAAAAAATCTTATCTTGATGTTGTTGGCAAAGTACGACACTGCAGTGCTGACCGAACTATAGGCGCCTCTTTACGCTTTGACTGCTTCATAACGACAGCTGCCATCTGGCGGGATTATCATGAAGTATGAAGATAGCTCATAATGATGAGTATCACAAGATACGTTCACCAGATATTTGGACAATGAAATCAAGGAAGGTGAATTTACGATATTTTAATCAAGGTACTTCCTTATGCCAGTACTGTGCTTTTTTTTTACAATATTTTATATCAAACTAAACTATAATGGTCAAAATCGAACGTCACCTTTTGTGTCAAATTTAAAACTAACGGTCAAAATGGGCCCAGTTGCTGATCGAAAGATTATGGTAGAAACTGTAGCTCCACGTTCAACTCTTGTGACGCACGTTGTAAGAGTATTGATTTGAGGAATCAATATTGCCAATTATTGCATCCACAGAGCCGCTAGCCGCTTCATATATTACCAAGGAAAGGGGAAGTCCCAAATGGCACGCGGCAACACAATTAACTGCAAGTGCAGAAGCTAAGGCATAGGGTAACATGGAAAAAGTTTCGGACAGCAGAGCGAATGATTTCGACATGTTAACTTCATTTCATTTTGTAGTCTGTCTTACGACAGGTCCGTAGCCTCTTCCAAAGCGAGTTCTCCACAGGGTGCGATCTAGTGCTTCCTCTTTCAATTTCCAGTATCTTTTCTTTTCCTTAAGGTCATCCAGTAGCTGCTTACGTCTTCTCCCTCGTCGTCCCGTCATTTCTATCATGTTAACTTGTATTAAACGTTTGAAGTCCGAAATTCATGTAAATTAAAAGGTTATATTTTACACCATAAAGATGTATGTTGAGGTGGAGGTAGATGCGCCACGTATTCTTAATCTTGGCATTAGATAGAGGTGAGTGGTTGGCTTCACACTCACGTCTCTTTACCCCGGGGAGTAGATTTTGGATACCATTAGACTAGAGACGCGGTAGGCTTCGGAGCCAGTGGATAAGAGAAAAATTCAGATTCCACGGATATGCTGTCGTAATGTTAAAACAATCTGTTTCTCCCTCAGAAAATGCGTCTGTATTCACTCTGCGTAGTCTGTCATTTGACAGGTCCGTAGCCCTTTACAAAGCGAGTTCTTCATCGAGTTCCGATCTAATGCTGTCTGTTCCAAATTCCAATACCTTCTCCTTTCCTTAACGTTGTCCAGTAGCTGCTTACGTCTTCTTCCTCGTCTTCTCTTTCCTTTAATAACGTGTTTTAGAAGGCAGTTCCTACACAACATGTGACCAACATATACTGGAAGGATTCAAAACCAAACCCCGACTGACAGACGCCAGATCGACAGCTGTCAAGTCAGTAAATGTCAACTTAAAGTCTCAAACGACATTCGTTTCCCACAACACCTGCAGAAACACAGTGACACGCTTTGTGTTCGTTATGCGTCTGCGGCGTATTGAAAGCGACGTAAAGCGGGTGCTCCTGTTTGCATGACCCGCATGTCGGTGTGTAGGGGCGCAGTGCAGGGAGGTCTGTGGTAATCGCGGACTGATCCTACGGAGGAGTGACCCGGCACGCTGACTCAACCGGTAATGCGTGAGGTGCTGGGTTCGAACCCCGGCCGGGACACTGACTACCCTGACTGAGATTCTTCGTGGTTTTCTACAGTCTCTCCAGGAAACTTTCAGACTGACACCTCAAACTAGACCGCGACCATGTCCTACCACATCCTTCCCAATTCCTTTCCCATCACTGCTGATCCCACCAGTTTATATTCTTACATACTGACAGCATCGTTAAATAAACGATAAGACAATTAAGCAATCGCATGGCTCAGAGTCCTTCAGAAGCTAACAGTTGCTCAGTTAGTCATCAATTTAAACCCGAAATTTACATTTGTGTTCATAACAACTCAGTACTTGTCCATTATCTGATCCAGCTGAATCCAGTCAACATTCTCCTAACCCATTTTCGTAATATCTGTTTTAATATCATTCTGCCATCTACGCGTGACTGTGCCAATGGCCTTTAAACACAGCTGTCAGAAACCAGTTTTTAAATTTAGAATAAGGTAGGTGTGATAAAATCATTTGGAAACTTTCACGGCATATGTATATATTATAGTGTGAAAATCAAATGTAGTTAGTTGTGTTTTTTAAATGTATTACTTATAACTCATACCATTCTTATTAGATTCAAAAAATGTCGGCCAGAGCACAACAGGAAACTCATAAAGATGCCATTCTGAGCACGGACTGAGTACTGGCTGACGTAACCTAATCTAGCCAGTCGTGCCCATGTTTCTACTTAGTGCTTTGCAGGCTTACAGAACAACATAGAATTCCATAAAAGGACTATTATATCCGAGTACAAAGCTATATTTATTACATATAAAACATGAAACAGTTCTCTGTACTCCTGGCAACAACCGCCTTCCATCTTCGACATGTCACGTGATCTGGATGTCTGAGACTTGTTTCAGAAACGCTGACGTATAGGCTGTGGTGAGAAAATAAGCACCGAAAATGTCAGCAGGTTCGTTACGGGTTATACGTTCGGTTGATTTTGAGACTTCTTACACATGCTTTGAGGTTACCTTTTGGCTGACTCGTGTCATGTGTATGCCAATAAATGTCGCCCAGAATAGTAGCTGTTAGTCCACGGTTGTCTTCCTTTGTTTTCGCTATAGCTTAAGAAGGTATGTCGATAGTGGGCCACATGATACAAAATCCATGTGTGTGCCCTCGTGAACGCGGTGATGAACCTTCGGGTTCCATGAAGTGGTGGATGTTTATTGACTAGCTGAGGAACTATGTATTAGCTGCTCAAGGACTCTAACTAACTAACTAACTAACAAACTCCATTGAGCACAGTCCTTCTTGAGAAGCTAACAGGTCGTCAGCTAGTCAAGAAATTCCCCGCGTTTTATGGAACCCGAAGGTTCATTACCGCACTCACAAGAGCCCGCCACCTGTCCCTATCCTGAGCCATATCAATCCAGTCCACGCCCCCCATCCTACTTCTTGAAGATCAATTTTAATATTATCCTCTCATCTACGCCTGGGTCTTCCAAGTGGTCTCCTTCCCTCAGGTCTCCCCACCAAAATCCTCTATGCACCTCTCCCCTCACCCATACATGCTACATGCCCCGCCCACCTCATTCTTCTCGATTTGATTACCCGAATAATATTTGGTGATGAGTACAGATCATTAAGTTCCTCGTTATGTAGTCTTCTCCACTCCCCTGTTACCCCGTCCCTCGTAGGCCCAATTATCCCCCTCAGCACCCTATTCTCGAACACCCTCAGCCTATGTTCCGCTCAAGGACTCTGCTCCGTGTAAATTAATTAGTTAGTTGTTAATTTGTTATATATGTGGGGGGCCGGACGAAATATTTTGATTCCAGTGACAAAGCATAATCTGTTAGCTGTTCAAAGACTCAAATTTGAATTCAGTGGCACTTACAGGCACTCAGATAAGGTCATTATTTTATCTGACAACTGTCGGTTGCCACTTATTATCGGCTCATTTTTCGTATTAATGTAGCCCACTCAGCCGACCTACCATGCGCGCGGTGGAGTAGCAGGGGGGGGGGTTTACAAACTGTAGTTTTGTGTCAGGTGGTGGTCTAAAAAGGGGGAAATAGGTGGGCCCCATATTGCTAACCGGACTGTGACTGGTTACGCCGCCCGCGTGATGGCCATCTCTTTGGACCCGTTAAGACGCCACTGACTAGCAAACGATTTGCAACAGACCCCGACGTGAAGCAAGATGTAACCTCCTGACTACAGACACTTGATATTGTTTTCTTCTACGCCGGGGTACAAGCCTTGGTGCCACGGTGAGGAAAAGGCTTTAGATGTTTATGTGGCGGTGTGGTATGTACCATCTGGTACCGATGTGCCATGTACGAGTCAAAGAATGAAGTTCTCTGCATCTGCATAATTACATTTTAGGTACACTGTAATGACTGAAATACATAATTCAGCGGACAATTTACGTAAGAGAGTAGGGTTCTATCAAATGTACAGTGCGTAACGCACCAATGCTCGTACCCTGCGTGTGTGTAAAATTTCGCAGGCGAGAGTGACGTAACAGGACATCAACTTGAGTTAAAATAACACACAATACACATTTTAATATTATTCCACTTTATGTTACAATTTTAACTTTTAACTGATGGAACGCAGAAGAATGGCGTATAGTGTGTTTGTGCGTGTGCGAGCGTGCTTTCATGTTAACACAGAGAAGATAAAGTTGTCCATATGCTTAATTAAGCGTCACTCCATAGAGTCATAAGGAGTGGAGGTATAGCTCCACTTATTCTTAACCTCGACGCTAGATGGAGGTGGTCAACTTTAAGTCCCGGCAGCTCGGCTCACTGGGAAAGAAAACCTTGCATAGGAGGCTGTGTGAGCCCCAGAATCGTTCTGGACGATCTGGATTGGAGAAAAATCTGATACCCTTGCCGGCATTCGAACCCTGATTCCTCGGTAGCCCAGACCGCTATACCATATGATATATCTCGTTTCACTGACATAACCAACCGATGTTTAAATGTAGTTTTAGTTTGTTTTGTCGGCAGACAATTGTTAGAGGCCGATCGAAATGTGCGACAGAACATCGAGCCGTCTCTCTTTGTCACTTTGACATATAACGATCCGTCTTGCGTACTTCGAAATGAAGCACAATCCGAGAGAAGAAGTCTTTATAAACAACGAATGATGTCTTTCCTTTAACAGATGTCGCGGCCTTCCAAGGAGATCGCCAACTGACAGAGTATTAGAGGGAAGGGTCAGATTGACTTTGAGTGTAGCCGTAATGCTTAGACAGAGGGTGATTGGTGCCGTCATTCTGAGAGTAAAGGGAGGAATTGAGAAAAATGTACCAATTCGTCCGCCAGCTGTATATTGAACTCATAAACATACCCAGGTGCCTGCGCTTTGTAGAATGTGGTTCGTTTGGCTGAAATTAACCTGCGCTTTGTAGAATGTGGTTCGTTTGGCTGAAATTAACCTGCGCTTTGTAGAATGTGGTTCGTTTGGCTGAAATTAACCTGCGCTTTGTAGAATGTGGTTCGTTTGGCTGAAATTAACCTGCGCTTTGTAGAATGTGGTTCGTTTGGCTGAAATTAACCTGCGCTTTGTAGAATGTGGTTCGTTTGGCTGAAATTAACCTGCGCTTTGTAGAATGTGGTTCGTTTGACTGAAATTAACCTGCGCTTTGTAGAATGTGGTTCGTTTGGCTGAAATTAACCTGCGCTTTCTATAATGTGGTTCGTTTGGCTGAAATTAACCTGCACTTTGTAGAATGTGGTTCGTTTGGCTGAAATTAACCTGCGCTTTGTAGAATGTGGTTCGTTTGGCTGAAATTAACCTGCGCTTTGTAGAATGTGGTTCGTTTGGCTGAAATTAACCTGCGCTTTGTAGAATGTGGTTCGTTTGGCTGAAATTAACCTGCGCTTTCTATAATGTGGTTCGTTTGGCTGAAATTAACCTGCACTTTGTAGAATGTGGTTCGTTTGGCTGAAATTAACCTGCGCTTTGTAGAATGTGGTTCGTTTGGCTGAAATTAACCTGCGCTTTGTAGAATGTGGTTCGTTTGGCTGAAATTAACCTGCGCTTTGTAGAATGTGGTTCGTTTGGCTGAAATTAACCTGCGCTTTGTAGAATGTGGTTCGTTTGGCTGAAATTAACCTGCGCTTTGTAGAATGTGGTTCGTTTGGCTGAAATTAACCTGCGTTTGTAGAATGTGGTTCGTTTGGCTGAAATTAACCTGCGCTTTGTAGAATGTGGTTCGTTTGGCTGAAATTAACCTGCGCTTTGTAGAATGTGGTTCGTTTGGCTGAAATTAACCTGCGCTTTGTAGAATGTGGTTCGTTTGACTGAAATTAACCTGCGCTTTGTAGAATGTGGTTCGTTTGGCTGAAATTAACCTGCGCTCTGTAGAATGTGGTTCGTTTGGCTGAAATTAACCTGCGCTTTGTAGAATGTGGTTCGTTTGGCTGAAATTAACCTGCGCTTTGTAGAATGTGGTTCGTTTGGCTGAAATTAACCTGCGCTTTGTAGAATGTGGTTCGTTTGGCTGAAATTAACCTGCGCTTTGTAGAATGTGGTTCGTTTGGCTGAAATTAACCTGCGCTTTGTAGAATGTGGTTCGTTTGGCTGAAATTAACCTGCGCTTTGTAGAATGTGGTTCGTTTGGCTGAAATTAACCTGCGCTTTCTAGAATGTGGTTCGTTTGGCTGAAATTAACCTGCGCTTTGTAGAATGTGGTTCGTTTGGCTGAAATTAACCTGCGCTTTCTAGAATGTGGTTCGTTTGGCTGAAATTAACCTGCGCTTTGTAGAATGTGGTTCGTTTGGCTGAAATTAACCTGCGTTTTGTAGAATGTGGTTCGTTTGGCTGAAATTAACCTGCGCTTTGTAGAATGTGGTTCGTTTGGCTGAAATTAACCTGCGCTTTCTATAATGTGGTTCGTTTGGCTGAAATTAACCTGCGCTTTGTAGAATGTGGTTCGTTTGGCTGAAATTAACCTGCGCTTTGTAGAATGTGGTTCGTTTGGCTGAAATTAACCTGCGCTTTGTAGAATGTGGTTCGTTTGGCTGAAATTAACCTGCGCTTTGTAGAATGTGGTTCGTTTGGCTGAAATTAACCTGCGCTTTGTAGAATGTGGTTCGTTTGGCTGAAATTAACCTGCGCTTTGTAGAATGTGGTTCGTTTGACTGAAATTAACCTGCGCTTTGTAGAATGTGGTTCGTTTGGCTGAAATTAACCTGCGCTTTGTAGAATGTGGTTCGTTTGGCTGAAATTAACCTGCGCTTTGTAGAATGTGGTTCGTTTGGCTGAAATTAACCTGCGCTTTGTAGAATGTGGTTCGTTTGGCTGAAATTAACCTGCGCTTTGTAGAATGTGGTTCGTTTGGCTGAAATTAACCTGCGCTTTGTAGAATGTGGTTCGTTTGGCTGAAATTAATTAAAATATTATTTTTTCCTTAGTTTAAAGGGAGCAGTTAAGCATAAGAGCACTGCGCTAGAAGCGGGAAAGTCGCAGGTTCGATTCACGATGGTGTCATTGGAATTTTTCATTGACATAATCCTTCCGGCCGCACTATGGCCCTGGGGTCGACTCAGCCTCTAACAGAAAGGAGTACCAGCGATATTTCCTGGAGGGTAAAAGCGGCCGGTGCGTAGGGTTGAAAACCTTACCGCCTTCATGTGCCGATTGTGTAGAAATTCTGGGAGCCTCAACCTCCTGGAATCCTAAGGGCCTGTAATGGGATTGCTTTAGCTTTGTATTTAAGCATAAGGTGATTTGCTTAACACACACACATAACATACGAAGGTTTATATAAATAGTGACTAAGCAATTAACGCCACTGTCAGAAGGTCTCTTCAGAATTTAATCAGCCCATCTTGTCAGGAATATCCTCCCATGTCATAAACCCCAAATGTTTATTACCGTATTTACTGCAACCCTTCACTTTCCCCTATCATGAGCCAGATAAATCCAGTTCTCTCCTTCCCATCCTATTTCTGTAATTTCCATATTAATGTTATACTCATATATATTTCTGTGCCTTCTAAGTGGTCTCTTTCCTCCGAGTTTTCCAATAAAATCCCTATATGCATTTTTCTTCTTCCCCATGCGTGCCACATGCCCTACCCATTTCATCTACCTTGACTTGATCACGCTAACAAAGATTGTCCCCTTCTACAAATCGTCCAGACCGGCCCTGGGGCCCACCCAACCTCCTATTAAATGGGTACCGCGGTTCTTTTTCTGAGGTAAAGCGGCCGCAACGTGAAACTGGCCCTCACCTCCATCTAGTGTCGAGGTTGAGACTGGGTGGAACTCGACATATTTTCGGTTAAAGTTTTCTTTGATTTCATGTTAATATCAACGTGTTTCAGTACATTTAATCTCTAAGGTGTGGGTTTTATAGGTGTGTGGATCGGTCCAATTGTTTGGTAAATAAAGGGGCCCAGTAGCAAAGAAAGTTTGTAAAACATTGTCTGAATTGTTGTTTAATTTACAAGTCTGGGATTTGCTAAACACAGCTGTATGAAATATGAAACTGTTTCGAATGCTGAAGCTTGTTTGAACGAGACAGCCACCCCCGTTTCCTGTTCTCATGTTTCTAACTTCGAATCATTGAATTTGAGAACAGATGCCGGGGTACTGATCCTGTCGTAGTTCCACACACAGCAGCTTAAAGTCAAAAACCGAGCAAGTTATACAGGGCGTTCCACTTAAAACCTGCCCGCTTTCTTAATTTCGCCGTACATGCGGGCGGGTTTTCAGTGGAACGTCCTGTATAATGAGGGTGTCTATTTTAGCTTCGAATGAATGAAGTAGCCCTTAGTAATCAGGCGTGCGGGATTGAGCGCTCAGCTCCGTTTTAGAGAGCACAACACCCGCTTTGTGAGTTTACTTGTCGTTTGTACATCAAAGAATGTTCTGAACAGGGTCGCAGTGGCTGTTGTATTGGGTTTCTGTTTTGTTACTGGCACACTAACCGTAAAGGATCGGAAGAACTAGTCTTGACTTCAGGTTTGGTTACTAATTTCATGTTGTAAGAATTTTTAAAACATTAGGGTCCTTGATTTCACGTTATATTCACCGTGCATTTTGTATAATTGACTAACTCACACCAACAAATGCACAAAGACAAGTTATGTCATTAATTTCTTTATTAAAAGATTACCCCAATACGTATTTCGACACTTCTACAATGCCATCATCAGGGGATCGTTTTTTATGTACAGGGCATACACAAAAGAATGGTGCGGTATCAAAAGTGAATAAAAAATGTATTTCTCACCTTACACGGGCACAACATACACCGTCAGCGGCGGCAACTGTCCAAGTTTGTCATTTGATAATTACAATCCTTCAATGTGTGCACCCTGGGTCACACGACACACATCCACACGGTAATCAAACTCATCCCAGACCCGGTGTAGCATGTCCGCTGTAATGGCCTGCAGTGCATGCGTTATCCGATCACGAATTTCATGGATGGACGTGGGCAATGGTGGTACATAAACGCTGTCTTTAACGAACCCCCAAAGAAAGAAATCGCACGGTGTAAGATCTGGCGAACGGGGTGGCCAAGGGAGAAGGTTCTTGTCTCCATTTGCAGCAGCACGTCCGATCCAGCGCATTTCCCCTAAACTGGCCACGCAGTAAGCATGAGAAGCGAACTGCTGGTAGCGCATGAGAAACTTGGACAGTTGCCGCCGCTGACGGTGTATGTTGTGCCCGTGTAATGTGAGACATAAATTTTTTATCCACTTTTGAAACCGCACCATTCTTTTGTGTATGCCCTGTATTTAAAGAACATCGGTCTATGTACAAACTCCAACGATCCCCTGATGATGGCAATGTAGAAGTGCCGAAATACGTATTGGGGTAACCTTTTAATAAAGGAATTAATGACATAACTTGTCTTTGTGCATTTGTTGGTGTGAATTAGTCAATTAGGGTCCTTGTTGCTTAAAATCTTCTGGGTTGTTACCCGGCGTCATTTTTTGGTGCATGACCAACGTTTCGGGATCACTTGTTTGTCCCATCTTCAGGATCTTAGGAAAAAAGGATACCAGGAGGTAAGGAACATGTGTTTATATAGGAGTAGGGTCCTGATTGGCTCGTCCATTCATTACTACCCATTGGACCCTACTCCTATATAAACATATGTTCCTTACCTCCTGGCATCCTTTATCCTAAGATCCTGAAGATGGGAGGAACAAGTGATCCCGAAACGTTGGTCGTACACCAGAAAATGACGCCGGGTAACAACCCAGAAGATTTTAAGCAACATTACGACCACGACGTAAGTCTTCAATTACATATTAGTGTCCATGATAAACACGTGTTAAAACTTTACCGATTTTAGAATCTGTAATCCGTAGATTTTAAACCATGATGTCAATTCTGTAACAACATCTTCAGAAATCTTCCCTCTTTTGGGATGTTACGCGGCGTAGATTGGTATTCACCGACGTTTCGGGACAACCTTTCGGGTACCATCTTCAAGAGCAAAGCAGTCCCAGAACAAACGTCGGTAATTAACTACGAATCTACGCCGCGTAACATCCCAGAAGATCTCATTTACACCGCGGCAGAAGACTTAAATCACACCCACTTGATACTTAGTCCGCGTCACCAAATCACTCTCCCGTCTTGGCGTCGAGCCTCCCCCCCCCCCCCCAAATCAATATTTTTTTATGTACTCAGTCTCACTATTGCTGTTAATGAGTGATAATCGTAAATCAAATTGCGTTTCGATGTTTTAACAAAGACCTCTTCTTGCGGAATTCTTCAGAATTCGAACCCGCGCCCTTTTCAGGTTGGCTGTGGATGATCGGTCGTTCTTTAGAGAGGTGTCACCTCTTGAAGCCAATTAGCCGTACAATACATGCAATTAGGTGGTACAGTTTGGCTTAATACGCTGTCATTCTGTACGTTGTGTCAGGAATTCGTCCATGTAATTTAGAAAGTTACCAATTAACGAACGAACAATTAATTGCAATTCATAAGCCAACTTGTATTATGTCCTGTATAATATCCAGGCTGATGAGGGTACGAGTGACACGTGAATATCTCTGCATTCAGTTCTGTGATTTTGCGAGACTGCACGAGTCGGGGAATTAAGTAGTACGTAACTAACTAACTAACTAACTACATGCAGCAGAGTCCTTCTTGAGAAGCTAACAGTTCTTCAGCCAGTCAGGAAATTTTCCTCATTTTATGGAACCCGAAGGTTCATTACCGCATTCACAAGAGCCCTCCAACTCCAAATCCATTACACGCCGTCCATCTTATTTCTTGAAGCTCAGATTTAATATGATCCTCCTATCTACATCTAGGTCTTCCAAGTGGTCTGTTTCCTACAGCTTTCCCAACCATAAGTCGATCCTTGTCAACGTGGCATGGCGCGTCCTCAGGTTGGGGATGGAGGAGACTGCCTTCAGATATGGAGGGGTTTTTTTATCCAAAGGCTCGACAGCCCCTTGGGGGCCTAGGCCGCCTCATTTTTCGAGGCTTCACGATCACATTTACACACACCACACTCGGTAGGACTCCTCTGGACGAGGGATCAGCCCGACGCAGAGACCTCTACCTAACAACACACAACACTCACAACAGACAGACATCTATGCCCCCGGCGGGATTCGAACCCGCAATCCCAGTAAACGAGCGGCCGCAGACCCACGCCTTAGACCGCTCGGCCACTCGGATCGGCATATGGAGGGTTAGCTGCGAAAATATTGAATAATCAATGGCGGACAGCTGAAAAGACGCGGTCCTCCATCTTGGGGTTGGGCGAGGGCCTAACAACTCCTCGTCTTAAACAAATCAGCATGCTACGGAATGTTTTATCGGACGTCGGATTTCGACAAGGTGTAGATGAGAATATAATATTAATATGAGATTTTAATGAATATAGAATGGCCCAAACATTTATTTAACCGTGTTTTGTGGTACATTTTACTAATTGGTTGACGAACTTTTGGGCTACTGTGTATAATGGGTGGCTGTGGACTGGATTAATGTGGCTCAGGATAGGAACAAGTGGCGGGCTGTTGTGAGCACGGTAATGAACAACTGAGTTCCATAAAATGCAGAGAATTTCTTGAGTAAACGAAGAAATGTAAAATTTCAAGATGGACTCTGCTCTATGGAGTTATGTAAGCCTTACGCTTTGCCAGTATATCTTAATTGACGACAAAGGGCAAAAATTACGTCGCTAATTAATCTGGTTTAGGTGGGAAAAACAGCAGCTGCATTCATATTCCTTACAAGCATTTTCTGTACAAACAACTACAATATACGACTTCGTAAATTTTTAGTACGAGGTGACTTGTTCCGGTAATATTGTCTTTCGTTTTATTTCTCTGTTTTTATTCATTACATAATTCTCGTGCCACAAGATTGAATTAAAATTACGTCTTACGAATTAACTATCTTAATTGTGCTTTGCATGTCACATTGTAGTTTTTTGTGGTTATTCACATATCTATCTGCCTCGGTGGACTAGTGGTTAGCGTGCTCGCCACTGGACCCAAGGTTCGCGGGTTCAATCCCGGATTTTTAAGGGTGATAAAAATCCGTAGCACCACTTCCTTCGGAGGGAAGTAAAGCCGTCGGTCCCATGTCGTAGATTTACGGCATGTAAAAGAATCTTACGAGATGTTTCGTAAGCAAAATTTAGCGGCCATTTCTCACCAAAGTAACCTATGGCTTCGTGCCAGTAGGGTCACGACACTCAGAAATGAGTATAAACGACTTGGTAGTCACATATCTACGCCGAGTCTCCACTTCAAGACGTCTGCCTACGTCAGTAAATGGACGATGGATTGCCCATACTACCCACAGCATTGTTGAGACCATTATTTTAGGTTTCGTAGCGAACAGCTGACAATATGAATATGTTACTCTTTTTTTAAATACGCATGTGTGAAAACAAGAAATATAATTTTTTATTCACTTTATGTTGCTTTTGAAGCGATTCTACGGACTTAACACTTTGAAGACTGATATTGACCTGACCTATACTTGATTTGAGGCTTCCGCCGCGATGTTGATGACATCTGCACTCTTCTGGGGTTCTTGACCTGTGAAGATGGGACCGATACGTTGTCCCGAAACGTCGAATGTCGGTAAACAATTACCACACGACGCCGCGGTAATATCCCAGAAGAGCGCAGATCTCTGACCTAAATTACTCAACTCGTACCGCGCAGTAAACACACTTCCTCTCTGTTATAAAACCCAATCACTTAATGCTGTATAGGAAAATGATCGCTGTTTGTTCTGAGATCCACACAAAACACATAAATACAGTCCGTACCGCGCAGTAAACACACTCCGTCTCAGTTATACAAACCAGTCAGTTAATGTTGTACAGTGAAATAATCGCTGTTTGTTCTGAGATCCACACAAAACACATAAATACACTGTGTGGGCAGAACGTAGAATTTGTGAATATTAAACATGGCGGTACATATAGTTATATGTATATGCAGTTCGTACCGCGCAGTAAACACACACCGTCTCAGTTATACAAACCAGTCAGTTAATGTTGTACAGTGAAATAATCGCTGTTTGTTCTGAGATCCACACAAAACACATAAATACAGTCCGTACCGCGCAGTAAACACACTCCGTCTCAGTTATACAAAGCAGTCAGTTAATGCTGTACAGTGAAATAATCGCTGTTTGTTCTGAGATCCACACAAAACACATAAATACAGTCCGTACCGCGCAGTAAACACACTCCGTCTCAGTTATACAAAGCAGTCAGTTAATGCTGTACAGTGAAATAATCGCTGTTTGTTCTGAGATCCACACAAAACACATAAATACAGTCCGTACCGCGCAGTAAACACACTCCGTCTCAGTTATACAAACCAGTCAGTTAATGTTGTACAGTGAAATAATCGCTGTTTGTTCTGAGATCCACACAAAACACATAAATACAGTCCGTACCGCGCAGTAAACACACTCCGTCTCAGTTATACAAACCAGTCAGTTAATGCTGTACAGTGAAATAATCGCTGTTTGTTCTGAGATCCACACAAAACACATAAATACAGTCCGTACCGCGCAGTAAACACACTCCGTCTCAGTTATACAAACCAGTCAGTTAATGCTGTACAGTGAAATAATCGCTGTTTGTTCTGAGATCCACACAAAACACATAAATACAGTCCGTACCGCGCAGTAAACACACTCCGTCTCAGTTATACAAACCAGTCAGTTAATGTTGTACAGTGAAATAATCGCTGTTTGTTCTGAGATCCACACAAAACACATAAATACAGTCCGTACCGCGCAGTAAACACACTCCGTCTCAGTTATACAAACCAGTCAGTTAATGCTGTACAGTGAAATAATCGCTGTTTGTTCTGAGATCCACACAAAACACATAAATACAGTCCGTACCGCGCAGTAAACACACTCCGTCTCAGTTATACAAACCAGTCAGTTAATGTTGTACAGTGAAATAATCGCTGTTTGTTCTGAGATCCACACAAAACACATAAATACACTGTGTGGGCAGAACGTAGAATTTTTTAATCTTAAATCTTCGTAGTATATAAAGCAACTACTGGGATTTAAATGGTTAATATAGATCTGCCCCTCACCATTTTATTAATTTGTTTTAGTTACATTTTGTCGCGTCTGTGTTAATTAAAATAAACCAGGGCTTAACATTGTATGTAATTGCTAGCAAACGGCGTGTGTTTAGTTCCACAGCGCTTTTTTTTTCTTAATGAAACTATTTTCTGTATTTACGTCACAACGGCCATTCGTAGCAACGATTGCCTCCACGCCGGTGAGAATTCAGAAAGGTTATAATTCGCTTTGTTATATCTGTCGGTCGCTTTCCCGGACTGCAGTACCATTAGGATCGTCTGTCTGCTTCAGCATAACCTAGCGGGCGGAACGCATAGTAAGTTAAGTCGTACTTGTTACAGTGTTTTTTTTTTCTAAATATTTTCTGTAACTAAATAAGGTTGTAAGGTATACTCCAAGGACTACATATATTTAAATGTAAGGTTCTTTTTTGGGGATTCTGCTGAGTTAATGGAAAAAGTTGTCTCTATCCACGCCATGAAGTTGCGGGAGTGGAGGTATGGCTCCAGTTATTCTTAACCTCGGTACTATTTGGAGATGATCAGCTTCACGTCCCGGTCAATTTGTTCCCCGGCGAAGGATACCTCAGTAACTGTGAGCCCCATGGCCGGTCTGGACGTTGGGAAGGGCAGATAAATCTGCTGCACTAGTCGAGAATCGAACCACAATTCCGAATGACGAAGATATTGTTATTGAATTATGTCCAACCTGATGACATTGAAACGATGATAATTTACAAAACTTGGCACCATGTGATTGAACTTCAAAAGGTCAGGGTAAGGGAATATAAGAGCAGTATGACATTGGGAGAGAGGTTATGTGTTTTGAATGCTAAAAGCAAAGATAATATAATAAGGGCGTGTGAGAACGGAGTGCTGGGGAGAATATTTGGCAATGACTGTGACGTCGTAGACTGACAATGAGAAGACTGGAACATGTGCAGAATGATAACACAGGTGCTAAAAATGGAGACTTGGAGACAAGATTTGAAAAACGGAGAAAGATAGGCATCGATTCGTAAGGAGGCCAAGGCTTTAAGCGGGCTGTAGAACCAAGAGGTATATAGGTAAGAGGGACTTAACGAGACCTGCTTAAGGAGAAACGTCATGTAGTTATATTGTATTGTTTGGCAAATACTGTTTTTTCCCCTATGGCTTGACAGCCCCTAGGGGGTCTAGGCCGCCTCATTTTTCGAGGTTTTGTGATTACACACTCAGACACACCACGCTCGGTAGGACTCCTCTGGACGAGTGATCAGTCCGACGCAGAGACCTCTACCTGACAACACACAACACTCACAACAGACAGACATCCATGCCCTAGGCGGGATTCGAACCCACAATCCCAGTAAGCGAGCGGCCGTAGACCCACGCCTTAGACCGCACGGCCACTGGGATCAGCGACAAATACTATTACTGTGATAAAATTATAATGAGTGGGACACGTAGCACGTATGCAGAACACGTTCCTAAAACAATGCAGTGTAAATTACAAATACGTTGAAATTACGAAGCTAAAGTTTCCTTATGTGATAAAGCTATGAATCTTGGCTGTCTTGTGGATGCATAGCTTCATTTTTTTTTTTTTTTTTTTTTTTGGTGAGGGGGCCCCGCAGCAGATGCTACGGACGCACCGCAGCCTTAAGGCTTTTGTGCAACCCAATGAAGATGATAGATGGATGAGCAGTTTTTTACCAATTTTTACAATTAATGGAGCACCAGTGGAATGAAATTGACAGGGGAAAACCGACAACTCGGAGAAAAACCTGTCCCAGTGCCACTTTGTCCACCACAAATCTCACATGGACTTGACCTGGGACCGAACCCGGGCCTCCGTGTTGAGAGGCCGGCGACTAACCGCCTGAGCCATGGCACGGCCTATAGCTTCATTTCTTAGTCATCGATAGTAGATGGTGGTGAGTGATCAGTGCCACGCCCTGGCCGCTTTATCACAGGGAAGAGAGCCCCCGGTGTCCGTCGGACAGACCTCAGAAACAGTCTGGAGAAGGTGGTAAAGAAAAAATATCCGCCCCGCCTGGAATCAAACCCCGATTGACCGGTTTTCCATCCCGATCTCGGTCAATGTTCTAAGGCGCAGTTCGTACTCCTGTGAGGTGCAGTTTGTGTGGGCTAAGCCACGGCAGCAACAGTGAAGGTAAACTGCCTACGAATTTGATGACCAGACTGCTAAGTACGGAAGTATCTGGTTTCTGCACAGCGTATAATAAGATATTATGAATTTGCAGTGAGAATATGGCATGCCAGGCGGCGAGAAAGATATAAAGGGAGAAGAGGCTGAAGAGGGAGGTAGACAGAGAGAGACGAGAGCCTGCAGGTACTAGTAAATTTCACCCTAGAACAGGCCATAACGGCACAGAGGGGAGTAGAGGTATAGGTGTACTCTTTCTTTAACCTCTGCGCTAGATGGTGGTGGGTGGTCAACGCCACGCTCCGGCCGCTTTACCCCCGGGAAAGACCCGGTATTCATTGAATAGTAGGCTGGGTGGGCCCCAGGGCCGGTCTGGACGGGTGGAGAAGATGATGCAGAGAAAGATATAAAGAGAGAAGAGCCTGCAGAGAAGGATTGAAAGAGAGAAGAGCCTGCAGAGAAGGATTGAAAGAGAGAAGAGCCTGCAGAGAAGGATTGAAAGATAGAAGAGCCTGCAGAGAAGGATTGAAAGAGAGAAGAGCCTGCAGAGGATTGAAAGAGAGAAGAGCCTGCAGAGAAGGATTGAAAGAGAGAAGAGCCTGCAGAGGATTGAAAGAGAGAAGAGCCTGCAGAGGATTGAAAGAGAGAAGAGCCTGCAGAGAAGGATTGAAAGAGAGAAGAGCCTGCAGAGAAGGATTGAAAGAGAGAAGAGCCTGCAGAGAAGGATTGAAAGATAGAAGAGCCTGCAGAGAAGGATTGAAAGAGAGAAGAGCCTGCAGAGGATTGAAAGAGAGAAGAGCCTGCAGAGAAGGATTGAAAGAGAGAAGAGCCTGCAGAGAAGGATTGAAAGAGAGAAGAGCCTGCAGAGAAGGATTGAAAGAGGAGAAGAGCCTTCAGAGAAGGATTGAAAAGAGAGAAGAGCCTGCAGAGAAGGATTGAAAGAGAGAAGAGCCTGCAGAGGATTGAAAGAGAGAAGAGCCTGCAGAGGATTGAAAGAGAGAAGAGCCTGCAGAGAAGGATTGAAAGAGAGAAGGCCTGCAGAGAAGGGTTGAAAGAGAGAAGAGCCTGTAGAGAAGGATTGAAAGAGAGAAGAGCCTGCAGAGGATTGAAAGAGAGAAGAGCCTGGGACAGCTGTGGTTGACTGAACATTTAATTGTGCTGACTAGACAATGACGAATGACAAGGATGTCTGACAGCTGAGTTTTTTTTTCCATTTGGAACTAAAGTGAACTAAGCCTCCGTAATTAACAGAATGGCTAATTGGTTCTATAGGTTTAAATTACAGAGCTTGTATGACGTGAATCAGCTGAGAAGATGATCATGAGGATTTGGAAATAAGTGTTCGGAGTCAATATCAAGACACTGATCCAAAATTTGACGGTAGAGACTGAGCAAAACCATGGAAACAACAGTCTTGGCTGTCGGTAAATTGGTCCGGATTCGAATCGAGAAGTTCCCGAAGACATATCTAGGGTTTTGTCGCTGCACTAAGACGTTACGTTGTCCGTGTGCACGCCATAAACGCACATGGGTTAGTGGAGGTATAGCTCCACTCATTCTTAAACCCGGTATTCTATGAGAGTGGTCAGCTTTACGCACAAGCCGCTTTACACCCCCCACCCGGCCCCCATAATTGGAATCACGATTTCTTGGATGTCCAGCCCCTAGCCAAGTCACTATATTTACTGAGGTATTCCGACTGCCACCGCTGCAGTAAGCATAAAACCCGGTAATGAATATGCGAGTTTCGGGGAAGGTGGGGCATTTCTGGTCACTGAGCAAAAATTAAATTTTCAGGTAGGAATCTGTTATGTAGGGTAGCCTATTTACTTCTGTACATACATACGTTTGGTTATTTCCTTGTCGCGGTCTGCTGTCCTTAGCAGAAGTGTGCAGTCTGTATTGTACAGGTCACAGTAGCCACGTAGTCTGTGTTGTACAGGTCACAGTAGCCACGTAATCTGTATTGTACAGGTCACAGTAGCCACGCAGTCTGTGTTGTACAGGTCACAGTAGCCACGTAGTCTGTGTTGTACAGGTCACAGTAGCCACGTAGTCTGTATTGTACAGGTCACAGTAGCCACGCAGTCTGTGTTGTACAGGTCACAGTAGCCACGTAGTCTGTATTGTACAGGTCACAGTAGCCACGCAGTCTGTGTTGTACAGGTCACAGTAGCCACGTAGTCTGTATTGTACAGGTCACAGTAGCCACGCAGTCTGTGTTGTACAGGTCACAGTAGCCACGGAGTCTGTATTGTACAGGTCACAGTAGCCACGCAGTCTGTGTTGTACAGGTCACAGTAGCCACGGAGTCTGTATTGTACAGGTCACAGTAGCCACGTAGTCTGTGTTGTACAGGTCACAGTAACCACGTAGTCTGTGTTGTACAGGTCACAGTAGCCACGTAGTCTGTATTGTACAGGTCACAGTAGCCACGCAGTCTGTGTTGTACAGGTCACAGTAAGCCACGTAGTCTGTATTGTACAGGTCACAGTAGCCACGCAGTCTGTGTTGTACAGGTCACAGTAGCCACGTAGTCTGTGTTGTACAGGTCACAGTAGCCACGTAGTCTGTATTGTACAGGTCACAGTAGCCACGCAGTCTGTGTTGTACAGGTCACAGTAGCCACGTAGTCTGTATTGTACAGGTCACAGTAGCCACGCAGTCTGTGTTGTAAGAATAACACGGTATCACAGTAGCCACAGTCGTATGTACTGAAGTACGATTTTTGTACAGGTCACATAGCCACGTACTATTACAGGGCCACAGACCACGATCTGTTGCAGTCAAGTAGAGTCTGTTGTACAGGTCACAGTAGCCACGAGCGTTGTATCGGTCACAGTACCGTATGTTTGTACAGGTCACAGTAGCCACGAGTCTGTGTTGTACAGGTCACAGTAGCCACGTAGTCTGTATTGTACAGGTCACAGTAGCCACGCAGTCTGTGTTGTACAGGTCACAGTAGCCACGTAGTTCTGTATCGTAAGTACAATGTTTTACAACAGTAGCCACGTAGTCTGTGTTGTACAGGTCACAGTACCACGAGTCTGTTTGTACAGGTCACAGTAGCCACGTAGTCTGTGTTGTACAGGTCACAGTAGCCACGTAGTCTGTGTTGTACAGGTCACAGTAGCCACGTAGTCTGTGTTGTACAGGTCACAGTAGCCACGTAGTCTGTGTTGTACAGGTCACAGTAGACCACGTAGTCTGTGTTGTACAGGTCACAGTAGCCACGAGTCTGTTTGTACAGGTCACAGTAGCCACGGAGTCTGTGTTGTACAGGTCACAGTAAGCCGTTGTAAAAAAGAGTCTGTGTTGTACAGGTCACAGTAAGCCACGTAGTCTGTATTGTACAGGTCACAGTAGCCACGTAGTCTGTGTTGTACAGGTCACAGTACCACGTAGTCTGTATTGTACAGGTCACAGTAGCCACGTAGTCTGTATTGTACAGGTCACAGTAGCCACGAGATCTGTATTGTACAGGTCACAGTAGCCACGAGTCTGTATTGTACAGGTCACAGTAGCCACGAGTCTGTATTGTACAGGTCACAGTAGCCACGAAGTCTGATGTAATCTGTACAGGTCACAGTAAACCACGTAGCCTGTGTTGTACAGGTCACAGTAGCCACGTAGTCTGTATGTTTACAGGTCACAGTAACCACGTAGTCTGTGTTGTACAGGTCACAGTAGCCACGTAGTCTGTATTGTACAGGTCACAGTAACCACGTAGTCTGTGTTGTACAGGTCACAGTAGCCACGTAGTCTGTATTGTACAGGTCACAGTAGCCACGTAGTCTGTATTGTACAGGTCACAGTAGCCACGGAGTCTGTATTGTACAGGTCACAGTAGCCACGGAAGTCTGTATTGTACAGGTCACAGTAAGCCACGAAGTCTGTATTGTACAGGTCACAGTAGCCACGAAGTCTGTATTGTACAGGTCACAGTAACCACGTAGCTGTGTTGTACAGGTCACAGTAACCACGTAGTCTGTGTTGTACAGGTCACAGTAAACCACGTAGTCTGTGTTGTACAGGTCACAGTACCACGTAGTCTGTATTGTACAGGTCACAGTAGCCACGTAGTCTGTATCGTACAGGTCACAGTAGCCACGTAGTCTGTATTGTACAGGTCACAGTAGCCACGAAGTCTGTATTGTACAGGTCACAGTAGCCACGAAGTCTGTATTGTACAGGTCACAGTAACCACGTAGTCTGTGTTGTACAGGTCACAGTAACCACGTAGTCTGTATTGTACAGGTCACAGTAACCACGTAGTCTGTGTCTTGATTTCATGTTAAAGGAACCCAGGTTCGACATTGGCTTAGCAGTGTGACAAATTCTTCTTAAAAATGCACTGATGAAGTTTTCACTGTAAGGTTTATCATTCTGTATGCCATTTTTATGACAAACGTTCATGTAACTTCTCATTTATAATAATAATAATAATAATTATTATTATTATTATTATTATTATTATTGGTTATCACCTTTATGCGAGGTATTTACAGTTATGTACCTAAAACAAACCATGTTCCTGGGATGTATAATGTTGCAACTATTCTGTAGTTACAATTTACGGTACATGTAATGCTATTTCCCACGTTCAATGTTCTGTACTTTACACCAGTACTTCCCACAGTACGTGTGCAGTGCCAGTATGGCTGTTGTCTGTAGTTACTTGACGTCGTGCTTTGACGGTATGTGGCTGAGGTATTTTATCTGTCAGCCGTGGTTCATTAATGCTCTCAGTTATGTTCGTGTTGTACGCTGCAGGTATTCAGGTTGTATTTAAATCACTGAATAGAAATTAAATTGATTTTCTAACACAACGAATAGCCAGGCCTTTCAACACAGAGACACTGGCTGTTGGCGGCCAGCGATGGCTGGATTTTGTGACATGGTTATTGATGAATGAGTTTGTTGAGCTAAGGATGTGGCTGTGTTCTGATAAGCGGTTCTTTTGTGTGAGGATTTGGCGTTCAAAACTGGATACTTAAAGGGGGGACTCTGCGATGGCTGTTCAGGGGCGTTAAGGAAATGGAACGGAAATTAAAGCAGAAGGTGGGGCCAGTCTGCGTGATTATAAGTACAGAATATTCAAATTTGAGTGTTTATTTGTGCTAATATTTTCGATTCTCGACTGGAGGGTTAGGATGCACGTCAGGTGATCAGGGAATATCACGTGATAATCCTTCAGCGCCGTCCTCGAATGGACGACTGCAAGATGAATATTTCCGGTAGGTAGACCGTAGAAGCTCGAATCAAAAGCTGATCAGCAAAAAAATATTCTTTGGTTCATGAAAGGAGATCTAAAAGTGAGAAGTGTAATAGCAGTAATTCCATCAGCACGTATTATGTGCTGAACTTACAGGAATTAGACGAGTGGGCTGCTTCATGTTTAACTTCGGCGGAAAGGCTCCACGATGTCCTTCAGATGGAAGGCTGGATGGATTTCAGATCCAGTATGGAATTTGTAATCGTCTATTCATTTCACAACCCGACAGGGGGAAGAGATTTCTTTTTTTCGGAACGGTTCTGGTGCTCGCCCAGCCTCATACTCAATGGGTACCGGGACTCTTTCCACGGGGATAAAGTGGCCGGAGCGTGAATCTGTCCACTCACCTCCATCTAGTGCCGAGGTTAAGATAGTGGAGCTATACATCTACTACCCTTATATGCCTTCATGGTGTGGACAGGGAAAATTTACCGGTTTTTACCTTTACCTTTACCATTCACTTGGCTGAGCTATCCGGACTCACAAAAGTTGACTAATTAATAAATCATTGAAATCACTGCAATATTTTGAAATCATTGATTCCGTGCATTTTGCTTAGTGTTCGTATATAAATCCAACTTAATGCACAAGTTACAAGCACAAGTATGGTATTTCACTACTACATGTTTCGACACGTCTGTGCCATCTTCAGGGAGTTCATACACGTAATTTAAAACGTCGTGGTGTATAACAGATGATATCCGTAATGTTCATTAAATGTAGGCCGCGATAGCTCAGTCGGTATAGCGACTGAGCTACGAGCTGGACGGTCCGGGGATCGAATCCCGGTGGGGGCGAGATTTCCCGCAGCCTTCCAGACCGGCCCTGGGGCCTGCCCAGCCTCCTATACAATGGGTACCGGATCTCTTTCACGGGGGTAAAGCGGCCGGGGCGTGGAGTTGACCACCCACCCTCATCTAGCGCCGAGGTTAAAGAAAGAGTAGAGCTATACCTCTACTCCCCCTCTGGGCTTTCATGGCCTGTTCTAGGGAGAACTTTACCTTTACCGTTACCTTTAAAGCTCATTAAATACAGCATTCAGAACTTTAACCACCCTGAACTTAGCGTTTACGTGCTGAATAATGTATTTAATGAGTATTGCTCATGTAATATTTTTATACCAGATAGTTTTAAATTTGGTGTGTGAACTCCCTGAAGATGGCACAGACGTGCCGGAACATGTAGTAGTGAAAGACTATGCTTTTAAATGTGTTTATAACTTGTGTGTTATTTTTATGAATCAATCACTGCACTATATTCAGGTCATCTGCCTAGTCCTCCACAGTAATAGTGCTCTGTGGGTCTCAGCACATGGACGGCCTGGGAGGTAGGCATAAGCTTTTTGAAACAACACTTTGAAAACCGAAGCAATATGACAGTACTTTTCTGTCCAGTGCTGCCCACATTCCAGAGAGCATTAGTTTGAAGGTTCTAAGGCAGTGGTTCCCAAAGTGGGCGGTACCGCCCCCTGGGGGGCGGTGGGATTACCGAAGTGGGCGCTAATAGGTACGAGAGGTGGAAGGGAGCGCTGTTATTATCACAGGGGGGCGCTAGTAGACAAGTAGCGCATTTATTTTTTATAATAAAATTCAAATAAAATAATTTTTGTGTTAAAAATAAAAAATGAACTAAATTTCTTAGTATTTTAATTTATGAATCTTATTCAAGCACATATTATTTTTTTTAAATAAACTATTGCTAAATTAATTATTGTCAATCATAAAAAATATAATAAATTTTAATTTATTAATTAATACATAAAACATTAAGTTTAACTCTTATAATTTTATTTAAACGATTTTTTAAATATAAAATAAAAGTGGAAACAAAAGCGCATTTATGTTTTTTTAAAAAAAGGTAGGGGGGCGCTGTGGGTGTGTATATGGAACCAAGGGGGCGGTGGACCGAAAAAGTTTGGGAACCACTGTTCTAAGGCTTCACCCTCTTGTTCTTCTGATGAATGTAGTAATTAAAATGAAGATAAGTATGGGGCATTGGCTGAGTGATACTGACGGGGGAAAATCGAAATACTCGGAATTAAACCTGTTCTGGTGCCACTTGATTCACCACAAATCTCACAACGATTGCCCAATGATTAAACCCGGGCGCTGTGACAGGCAAGCGACTAACCTCAACCATGGAAGGGCCTTGAACACTAAAATTAGTCTGTATTACATATAAAATTATAGTTCGTACCTCGCAGAGAACATATTCCGTTTCCAGTAGAAACACCGACCGGGTAATTCTGTGTAAGGAAATAACGGGTATTTGTTGTAACAATCATACGGAAAACATAAATACGCTGTGGGTCGAAATGCAGTGTTTATGTTACATTATGTGGTGCGTACAGTTACCACCGGTCTTTAAAGGGTTAGTGAGTTCTGTTTTTTTTTTTCCTAAATTATTCCAGTGAATGAGGGGCCTTGTAATCGGTCACAGCGTTTTCCTTCCCCATACTTTGCATTTAACCAGACGCAATCATCATGTCATTATATTCGATGCCGCTTAGTTTCTGCACTCAGTCGTCGATATATAGCCGCCTAGAAAATTGTAGTTATTATATTCTCAAACTATTTTATTTATCTGCTGTAGGAAAATCGTTTACACCTGGTCCATGTGTCTGATATGCTCTAAAACTTGCCGTAATATTGCCGTGCCAATATTACTGATATTACTAATACTGACACTGATATTACTACTACTACTACTACTACTACTACTACTACTACTACCATTAATAATATAAAAATAACGATGATAAAAATGATAATGATGATGACGGATTGATTTTCTCTGTTTTTAAGAAACTTATGTAATAGCAACAAATGCAACTACTACTACCACATCACTACTACTACTACTACTACTACTACTACTACTACTACTACTACTACTACTACCGTTAATAATATAAAAATAAGGATGATAAAAATGATAATGATGACGGATTAATTTTCTGTGTTTTTAATAAACTCGTGTAATAGCAACAAATTCACAATTCTATATTTTATGCGTACTGTATTTTACATAGCTCTAACATGTTTCGGCGTTATTATCTCGCCATCTTCAGGGAGCAGACACCAACATTTCTGTAAAGCTTACAGCAACAAAATAAGTCACATTAAGCGTACATTCGTTGTCGTAGAAATAGTGTAGAATATTACAGGTTTCTGGATAAAATTGTATACATAAATATGATATAATGTTGGTAAAACAGTAATACAGTTTGTCTGTTAAAATTGTTAAAAATTGTACACGTGTACGTTTTAGTAAACGTACACGTGTACAAACATGTATTTCTTCCTTATCCAAATTGGATCCCGTGCCTGTATGGTGTTTATTGTACGGCGTGTGGTGAGTGGCTTTAAGTTTGCTACTGCGCGCCGGCTCCAACGTGTTTCTCTCCTTATCCCTTTTCAAAACTGATGCTCCTATGTTTATATCTAGCAGTAATTTAACACACTCTGAAACTTACACATGAAACGCCACTGACATATATCGTGAAGGGTGATACCCTTAACACATACATTCTGCAGTCTGACTTACGACAGGTCCGTAGCCTCTTCCAAAGCGAGTTCTCCACAGAGTACGATCTAGTGCTTCCTCTTTCAATTTCCAGTATCTTTTCTTTTCCTTAAAGTCATCCACTAGCTGCTTACGTCTTCTCCCTCGTCTTCCCGTCATTTCTATCCTGCCCTCTAACTTTCCTTGAATCACGTGTTTCAGAAGGCAGTTCCTACGCAAGATGTGACCAATCCAGTTAGCCTTTCTTCTTTTTATTGTATGTACGATATTCCTCTCCTCCTTGACTCTGTGTAATACTTCTTCATTTCTCACACGATCGGTCCAACTGATCTTCTCCATTCTTCTCCAGCACCACATTTCAAAACTTTCCAGATACAGTGGACCCTCGAACTTCGAACGGTTTGATGTTCGAACAACTTGAAACTCGAACAAAAAATTCGAGGAAAATCCGGTTTTGAAACTCGAACAAGAACTCGAAAGTCGAACAAAGAATCACGTGGTCGCCTTCTCTCTCTGCTTGGTCCAGATGACAGAAGGGTAATTCACCTTCCAGTGAACAGTAATATCCCTCCTACTATTATTATTGATTGATTATTATACAATATTTTTTATGTATGTACTATTATAAATAAAAATTTTCAATTATTGAAATTAAATATACTTGTTTTATCATTATGATATTTTGAAATAGGCACTTAAAATGTTTTATTTTGGGTAAATTTTGGGGGTCTGGAACGGATTAATTCAATTTACATTATTTCTTATGGGGAAAATTAACTCGAAAGTCGAACAACTCTAAAGTCGAACCGTCTCCTGGAACGGATTGTGTTCGAAGTTCGAGGTTCCACTGTACTTCTGATCCACTTTCCCAAGTGTCCACGTTTCAGCACCACACAAAGCTACGCTCCAAATGTAGCACTTTACTAGTTTCTTCCTTAAATTTAAGTCCAATTTGCTGGTGAAAAGTCTTTTTGTTGAATGCTGCTTTAGCCACGGCAATTCTAGGGTTTGTAAGGGTGGATGATGGGGGCATCCCTATTCCCCAGCCGCAAGGAAGGTTTCAGGTGATGAGACAGGGTAGTCAAGTAGCAAGGACACGGCGCAGTGTGCCACTGCGCAGCCTAGAGGGGAGAGAGGACAGCTAGCTAGCAGCCAGTCCCAGTAGCTCTGACCTGTAGAAGCTACACTCTGTGCCCGGCTGTGTACACGATCAGTTTCTGACTGCTGTTGTGTACTGTGTTACATGTTGTGTCATCTCCCACTGACAACAGCCATGTAGCTGTGGATTAACAAAGTAGCAAGTGGTTTGTGATTTTACAAGAGTATTTACATTTATTGACAGTGCAACATGAATGTCACCGCTTGTGTGTGGTGATAAAAACAGAGTTAATTTCGACGTTTTAGCGTCATCAAGCGAAGAATATTTGAGGTTTTGTATACAAAGTGTTGATTCGACATGAAGACATCCGGAGGGGCGGCGGAGCAGACGATGGAGGAACGAATGGCAGCCTTCAGAAGCGACCCACAGCTGATGGAAGTAGCTACCAAGTTCGTCAATGATGTCCTGGAGAAGGCCAAAGAAGAGGCGTTACGTAGGCTCAAGGAGAAAGCGGCGGTGAGTTTGACACTTGTTGAAACTATGAGGCACATGTGGAAACGGGGCATACTCAGGTTATTAACCCTTTTAAAGCCAAGTGGTTACTTTATGTACCACCAGGTTAAACCTTAAGAAATGGTACGTTCTTCGTACAGAGTGCATTATGTGTTTTATATAGTTCTCTATACAAACAGCGATTATTTCCCTATACAGCAGTAACTGATTGGTTTTTATAACAGAGACGGAGTGTGTTTACTGCGCGGTACGAACTGCATATACATATAACTATATATACCACCATGTTTAACATCCACAAATTCTACGTTCTGTCCACACAGTGTATTTATGTGTTTTGTGTGGATCTCAGAACAAACAGCGATTATTTCACTGTACAACATTAACTGATTGGTTTGTATAACTGAGACGGAGTGTGTTTACTGCGCGGTACGAACTGCATATACATATAACTATATGTACCGCATGTTAACATTCACAATTCTACGTTCTGCCCACACAGTGTATTTATGTGTTTTGTGTGGATCTCAGAACAAACAGCGATTATTTCACTGTACAGCATTAACTGACTGGTTTGTATAACTGAGACGGAGTGTGTTTACTGCGCGGTACGGACTGTATTTATGTGTTTTGTGTGGATCTCAGAACAAACAGCGATTATTTCACTGTACAGCATTAACTGACTGGTTTGTATAACTGAGACGGTGTGTGTTTACTGCGCGGTACGGACTGTATTTATGTGTTTTGTGGATCTCAGAACAAACAGCGATTATTTCACTGTACAGCATTAACTGACTGGTTTGTATAACTGAGACGGAGTGTGTTTACTGCGCGGTACGGACTGTATTATGTGTTTTGTGTGGATTCAGAACAACAGCGATTATTTCACTGTACAACATTAACTGATTGGTTTTTATAGCCGAGACGGAGTGTGTTTACTGGGCGGTACGGACTGAATTTCTTGAAATATTTATAATTCAGCTTAATTTTCGTGCTTAAAGGGTTAATCAATACGGTTTTATCTTGCTATAAAACATCCCCTTTGGTATATTAATCACAAGTGTATCACACAGTTTTAACTTTTACTTAGACTTCATAGAAAAAAACCTGAATTGCTTTTATATACATTTATAATGTATCGATATAAAGGGGGAGATCTCCTTCCTGTAATATACAGAGCTTTCGTTTTATAGTCTTGTTAGTGGTCTGATGATGGCTCATTTCCAGAGCCGAAACTAGTCGCCAATTTAACGTATGTAATATAACTTGTTGGTGCGATTGAAGAGTTGAATGAACATGCACATGTAATTCGGTTTATAGCGATGGTTAGCGGGGGCTTAGTTGTAAAAATGGGTAACGTCGATGTTTGTGCCTCAAGGATGTATTAAAGCGTTACTGCTCCATTTTGCTTCATAAAAAGTCTTGGGTAACCTGTGGTATTACGTAATTAGACTGCGTAATTCTCAAGGTCTCTTTCCGTTTAGAGGGAAATGGTTTCGGGGCCTTAGTTGTGGGACTGTGGAACGTGCCATCTAAATTATAGGAGCAAAAAAAACATATTTAATGGAGATTTGCATATTTTAATTAATCGAGGAATGAGGTTGGAGGTTGTCACGACGGCTAAGTGAAGCTGCGTAGATAGTATTAAAGTTTCGGAGGAATTTTCTGTCCTCATCTTCAGGGCAGAAGACTTTCTGATCTCAGAAAAAGCATTCCAGTATAAACTATCCGTTTTTTTTCTGATACTGCCCAAACTTCTGATTAATAACACCTTTTCTATTTGAGTTTTACAATGTTAGTTGCTTTTCAGAATATTTATTTCACAAGGCCATGTTTACTTGGTCATTTAATCCGTATGTCGAATGTGCTATACATTTCTGTTTACAATTACTGCACCAACTGTGAACGCAATTGGTCTGACATTAGCACACTGACAGTAAAATTTAAAGTTGTAGTGTATAAGCGGATACCCAATTTTTTTTTCGTAACCGAGAGGGTTCTGGGTTTGATTATATGCACGTAAGACTGCTATGCTGAATTTATCATGATTTTATTCAAGTCCTGCAACGAAATACTGAGCATGTAGATCTGCCTTAACCGTTTAAATCCAAGCGGTGACTATACTCACCATTTAACATTAAAAAGTGATGGTGTTCGCGTGTCGTTTTGCTTGATTCTTACAAAAAATACCAGATGTTTCCTTATACACCGGTTGGTATTTTGTAATGGAGACGGACATTGTGCTCTGTGAGGTTGGAACTGAAATTTTATACAGGGTATTCACGTTATATTCACCGTGCATTTTGATTCAATTAGCAGTATTATAACCAACAAATGGACTTTTTGTATTTCTGTTACACTTTTACCCTACACATGTTTCGGCTGTGGTCCAGCCATCATCACGGTACACTAGTAGGTTCACCTCACTGTCACTGGTTCATTTGGTATTATCACACGTCATCACAATGTTTTTGTAGCTTTTGTTCACTTTCAGATGCAGGCTGTGTCCGTCTTGCGTCAAAAGCTCGAGGTATAACACTGCGGGTTGCAGATATAAAACAGTATATTGTTGGTAGTAGTTAGAACATTAAAGTTGTTAAAATTGTTAAAAATTGTTGAAATTACTGGCAGATGGTTTTTTTATTGGATGTTGACATCCGCGTCCTGTTGTTGCTAGTGTTTTGTTGTGGTTGTGACTGTTGCTGCTAGTGTCTTGTTGTGGTTGTGACTGTTGTTGCTAGTGTCTTGTTGTGGTTGTGACTGTTGTTGCTAGTGTCTTGTTGTGGTTGTGACTGTTGTTGCTAGTGTCTTGTTGTGGTTGTGACTGTTGTTGCTAGTGTCTTGTTGTGGTTGTGACTGTTGTTGCTAGTGTCTTGTTGTGGTTGTGACTGTTGTTGCTAGTGTCTTGTTGTGGTTGTGACTGTTGTTGCTAGTGTCTTGTTGTGGTTGTGACTGTTGTTGCTAGTGTCTTGTTGTGGTTGTGACTGTTGTTGCTAGTGTCTTGTTGTGGTTGTGACTGTTGTTGCTAGTGTCTTGTTGTGGTTGTGACTGTTGTTGCTAGTGTCTTGTTGTGGTTGTGACTGTTGTTGCTAGTGTCTTGTTGTGGTTGTGACTGTTGTTGCTAGTGTCTTGTTGTGGTTGTGACTTGTTGCTAGTGTCTTGTTGTGGTTGTGACTGTTGTTGCTAGTGTCTTGTTGTGGTTGTGACTGTTGTTGCTAGTGTCTTGTTGTGGTTGTGACTGTTGTTGCTAGTGTCTTGTTGTGGTTGTGACTGTTGTTGCTAGTGTCTTGTTGTGGTTGTGACTGTTGTTGCTAGTGTCTTGTTGTGGTTTGTGACTGTTGTTGCTAGTGTCTTGTTGTGGTTGTGACTGTTGTTGCTAGTGTCTTGTTGTGGTTGTGACTTGTTGCTAGTGTCTTGTTGTGGTTGTGACTGTTGTTGCTAGTGTCTTGTTGTGGTTGTGACTGTTGTTGCTAGTGTCTTGTTGTGGTTGTGACTGTTGTTGCTAGTGTCTTGTTGTGGTTGTGACTGTTGTTGCTAGTGTCTTGTTGTGGTTGTGACTGTTGTTGCTAGTGTCTTGTTGTGGTTGTGACTGTTGTTGCTAGTGTCTTGTTGTGGTTGTGACTGTTGTTGCTAGTGTCTTGTTGTGGTTGTGACTGTTGTTGCTAGTGTCTTGTTGTGGTTGTGACTGTTGTTGCTAGTGTCTTGTTGTGGTTGTGACTGTTGTTGCTAGTGTCTTGTTGTGGTTGTGACTGTTGTTGCTAGTGTCTTGTTGTGGTTGTGACTGTTGTTGCTAGTGTCTTGTTGTGGTTGTGACTTGTTGCTAGTGTCTTGTTGTGGTTGTGACTGTGTTGCTAGTGTCTTGTTGTGGTTGTGACTGTTGTTGCTAGTGTCTTGTTGTGGTTGTGACTGTTGTTGCTAGTGTCTTGTTGTGGTTGTGACTGTTGTTGCTAGTGTCTTGTTGTGGTTGTGACTGTTGTTGCTAGTGTCTTGTTGTGGTTGTGACTGTTGTTGCTAGTGTCTTGTTGTGGTTGTGACAACCACAATAAAGAAAGAGAAATTACTTACTGTTAATTTTATTTTATTTTTAATTTAATGTTTAAATGTCAAATTTGTTACAGTTCACAATAAATGTTCGAAAATCCCACCGTCAACCTCAGTGCACTCTGCAACTCGTGTGCTAAGATCGCGTGTTGTTCGTCTCAGTTGATCTTCACGTTTCTTTATGCAGGCAGCAGCATCCAAAATGCGAGCCAGCAGTTCGTCTGTGTATCGACCTTTATTTTGTAAACTTCGCTCTACATCCAACCGCACAGACAAAATTCTTACGGTGATTCAAATAGCTCTGTCTCGGTAACCATTCAGAATTAGACACGTGTTCATATAATTTTTTTTTTCCACAATGACCGATACCGTCGCTTCCCAAAATATTCACCTTTCCTCCTGAATCACTCTGTATATGATTTAGACGAATGTCTGTCTTCAAACAAGTTTAGGGATAAGACATACAAAACACAGACGCAAGTTGTACGAAACCGTGACACTGAACTAGTTCCTTCATTCTGCAGTCTGTCTTACGACAGGTCCGTAGCCTCTTCCAAAGCGAGTTTCCCACAGGGTGCGATCTAGTGCTTCGTCTTTCAATTTCCAGTATCTTTTCTTTTCCTTAAGGTCATCCAGTAGCTGCTTACGTCTTCTCCCTCGTCGTCCCGTCATTTCTATCCTTCCCTCTAACTTTCCTTCAATCACATGTTTCAGAAGGCAGTTTCTACGCAAGATGTGACCAATCCAGTTAGCCTTTCTTCTTTTTATTGTATGTACGATATTCCTCTCCTCCTTCACTCTATGTAATACTTCTTCATTTCTCACACGATCGGTCCAACTGATCTTCTCCATTCTTCTCCAGCACCACATTTCAAAACTTTCCAGATACTTCCGATCCACTTTCCCAAGTGTCCACGTTTCAGCACCACACAAAGCTATGCTCCAAATGTAGCACTTTACTAGTTTCTTACTTAAATTTAAGTCCAGTTTGCTGGTGAAAAGAGTCTTCTTCTTGTTGAAAGCTGCTTTTGCCATGGCAATTCTGGATTTAATTTCACGTGTACACCTTGCATCAACTGAACTAGTAGGCCTACTTTTTTTTACTTTATGTTCGCCGTGCATCTTGATATCACTCAACAATTAAACCAACAAATGCACTTTATTTCTTAAGCATGTCCATTAACCCTACTTATGTTTCGGCTGCAATAGAGCCATCATCAGGGGTTTAAGGTCACGTGACATACTTTGCGATGTATAAGTGGCGATACCAAATGGATTAGTGAATGAATGTTGAAGTGAACGTGACCTTGAACCCCTGATGATGGCTCTGTTGCAGCCGAAACATGTGTAGGGATATTGGACATGCTTAAGATATAAAGTGCGTTTGTTGGTTTAATTGTTGATTAGTAGGCCTACGTTAAAGTGGGTTAATGGAACTTCCACGTAGAAAGCATGGCAGGCCCAGACTTAACTGATAACAATTGATATTTATTTCAGTGGGAGTGAGATAAGATCATCTCACTCTTGATGTTCCCCGCTCATCCTTCTGCTAAGAACATGTGAGTGTAGACGCTAGAATGGTGAGAAATAGTGCCTTGGGACAAGGACCGTGGGGTTTTGATTTACTGACGAATTGGGAAATGCGGAATCGAACCCGCGACCTTCCGGCTACAAGGCCGGAAGGTCGCGGGTTCGATTCCCGATGGTGTCATTGGAATTTTTCATTGACATAATCCTTTCGGTCGCACTATGGCCCTGGGGTCGACTCAGCCTCTGACAGAAATGAGTGCCAGGAATATTTCCTGGGTAAAGACGACCGGTGTGTAAGGCTGACAACCTTACCGCCTGCTGATTTTCTAGAAATCTGTGAGCCTCAACATCCTGGAACCCTAAGGGCCTATCCAGGCCTTACAGGGCTTGCTTTACCTTTTTTTGGGAAATGCTTAATTTGTTAAAACGGTTTGGTGGTGTTTTAATGTTGGAATGTTAACTGTAAACAAACAATTTCATTTACAAAAGATAGAGCACGTAACTTAACAAGCACTTTATTTCTTGAAGCGTGCCATCGATCCCAAATTGAGTCAATGCCAGACGAATGCAAAGTTCGGTTCAAGCTCTGGGTTTCGTGACATTGCATTAAAGATGCCAGGGCTTGAAAAGAGCCTTTTCAGAAGCTGACGTACTAGTCCATGCGTTATATAAGTACACCTGAGTGGCGTACTTTAAAAACAAAACAAAAACACTTGCGAACGGCGTGTTTCTTTTCTTCTGCATATAATACAGGGGTGTACAAATCGTGGGTGACAGGTCGTCCGGGTTACGAAATTTTTTTTTTTTTTACGGTGGCGCTTAAAATTTGTTGGTTCTGAATATGGGAAATTGCTTCTGTGCGCCCAGAATTTTGAGGTGGCACCTATATTTTGGGGAAATTTTAATGCCCCTGTTATAATAGTCTTTCTGCAATCACGTTCGAAATTTCGAACCTTCAAATGAACAACAAATCACGGGTAATAATGAACATCAGCGTGATTTCAGGCTTCGGCCGCGATTTACATGAGATCTGCGCTCTTCTGGGATATAACACAGCTTTGAATGGTAGTTCTGTACCGACGTTTCGGGACAACTTATCGGTCCCATCTTCAAGGGTCAAGAAGTTCAAGAAGAAAGGCTTTCTTCTTGAACGTCTTGACCCTTGAAAATGGGACCGATAGGTTGTCCCGAAACGTCGAGTACAGAAGTACCATTCAAAGCTGCGTAATATCCCAGAAGAGCGCAGATCTCAATAAATATCTGCTTTCTTTGCACGTGGTCAATGCAGCGCAAATAACTTTAGAAACATGTAAGTTTATAATGTCACTGCATTGTTTGTACGGATATCGTTCAAATACAGTATAATAATAATAATAATAATAATAATAATAATAATAACCATGGCTCAACAGCCCTATATGGGCTCGGGCCTCCTCTTGCCTCCTCTTTCCGAGGTTACTAAGTCGTGCGCATTCGTGGCAGTTGGTGACTGGTCAACTGGCCGCGCTACTGTTTCTATCGATCCTGATGTGCTCGCCAGAGCCATCTGGCAGGCAGTCAGGAGACTTGGGTGAGAAATGGAGGCTTTAAATTTAGCTTACGTAACATTTTTATTCATGCCCGTAAGGTTCTTTTACATGCCGTAAATGTACGACATAGGACCGACGGCTTTACTTCCCCTCCGAAGGAAGTGGTGCTCCGGATTTTTATCCCGATCGGTCGGGATCGAACCCGCGAACCTTGGGTCCAGTGGCGAGCACGCTAACCACTAGTCCACCGAGGTCGACTCAAATACAGTATACGTAAACAAAATAACTGCTGCTGATGTCAAAATTCCACCCTGTATATATGACCTCACATCAACACAGTGATCTCGTACCCATTGTCTGCTAGGTAATATCGATGTCCAAGTGAAGTGTAGTCTTCACTTTCGTTTTGCAATGGATCTTGTTACATTTCAGGAAATTCGTCAACATTTATTTTACTTTGTTTTATGATATAGAGTTGTCTTTTGTGCCAAATTGGACAGTGTAATGTGAAGTATATATATAACAAGTTACCCCTGATGGTGGCCACAATGGGGCCGAAACATATACAGGGCGTACACAAAAGAATGGTGCGGTTTCAAAGTGAATCACTGTTGATACCGCACCATTCTTTTGTGTATGCTCTGTATAGTGTACTAGTGAGAATTTAATTATAATAGTGCATTCGTTGGTTGAGTGAGTGAATCATCGATATTACTCGACGTGTATCTTAAAAATTGACAGTCTTATTGATATCTTTGCTCAACATACTATGGAATCAAGAATTGTAATTAATAGAAGGTTAGTAATAGACAAACATATGATGAAATACAAAGGAAATTACGAGTGACTGGAATTACGATGCCAATTGTATGCTTACGTCACTTCCTTTTTCGAAATTCCAACTTTTTAAAGTGCTTAATTTTTATGCAAAGCACGTACAAGGACATACAAAGAAAAAAGATTTGATTATACAGGGTGTTCCACTTAAAAACCGGCCCCTTTGCACGGCGAAATAAAGAAAGCTGTCCGTTTTTAAGTGGAACATTCTGTATATCTTACATTACTTGCGTAACATCAATTATTGCGCCAAACTTTTTCTTTAGCTTTTACACCCTCTGTGTAGCTCGTAGTGAACTTTGGTGTGGAAATATTGAGAAACACAGCTGTTGGTGTGGGGGGGGGGGGGGTGGAAGGTCGAATAGCTGTGTCATGAAATATTAATGTTGGTATTGAGCGTATATTTGAGTACGCGTAGGAGTGGTTTATAAATAGAAAATGGAACAGGGTCTGTCTCCTAGGCTAACATTTTCGTGAATATCCAAGAATATAGATTCCATATCGACATCGAACGGCACACGGAACGGTTAAGAACAAATGTGCGTTTGTGGGATGTAATTGGTTCCAAATCCCAACCCTTTAAAGCAGCAATCGCCAACCATTCGGACCTCACGGACCACTAAACTCACAATTTTGAATCCCGTGGACCACTAACATGAATTTTTTTTTAAAAAGGTACAAACATCTATAAAATAATGATCATAAAAGTTCCATTTTATTAATATGAAATGCACTTGTTTAATTATAACAAAATTATTAGTGTGATATTTGTTGCTGCTTGTTTTGAAATAAGTATAATAAACAAAAAAAATTGCAAATAATTTCCAAATTTCTCCACGGACCACCAAAATTTTCTCGCGGACCATCGTGTGGTCCGCGGACCACCGGTTGGCGACCGCTGCTTTTATAAAGCACAGTAATTACTGCATGTGCCCTCTGTTGTAACGTTCAGCAAGACTGTTCTTCGTGACTTGAACACACAGACCTGACGAAGGCTTCTTTAATTTTCAGAATATCTTACGATCTCAAGGAACACGCGTAGATGTAATTCGATGTACGACCATAAGAAAAGCGCGGCTTTTCCTGCGCCGCTTTTCAGGAAATTAGGTGTTTTTCTTCCCCCTGACCTTTCCGTTATCAACATATAAACAGTCAATTCGTAACATAACTATATATTTTTATATTTTGGTTTTTAGCTACATGTTTCGGCCTTCTTGAGCAGCATCACCAAGTTTTTCTGTATAGAAACTTTTAAATAAAGGTAAAAAAGTGCGTACCAAAATATACACATCTATTGTGAGATCTCGCAACATGTAATCAGAATTATTAGACAAAAATTTTGTGGAAATGTTCTATGGCAAATGTAGCTAAAATCGGCCAAAAAGTGTGGAAAGTGCGGGTAGAAATTTATTTAGGCCTTTAAGTAAAGTGTCATTTACACTGTGGCGATCTTCGCGACACTCGGGAAACACTGAATAAATTCTTGTGAGCATCACCTGTACCAGATGTTTTCCAAACGGGATGGAAGGTGTACGAAATACAAATACAATCACATTTATGTCTTCCAAGTAACATTTGATTTCCATTGCGCCGAATTCCACGCAACTTGAAGCTTTCACGACGACTTGCTGTAAAGAACTCCCGTGTTGCATTTAATGAAAATCTTACAGGCGGTTTAGTCACTGATGATACGTCACGGACAGACGGACGTGGTCGCCACATAAGGCTTTTTTTTTCTACTCTGTCTAGAACGCTTAAAAACTCGACATTTTGCACCACAGTTAATGTCCTTACTACGGTTATAAGAACAAACGGCGATTATTTCCCTAACAGAATTGACCAGGTGTATTTTGTGTGTACTGTGAGGAACGAATTGAATTTTTAAATTTCTGTTACTATTTCTATTAAATGTTACTTCGATGAGTTATTTGCTTTGGGGATGTGCCATGGTTCAGGCGTCTCCCCACAGAGGGCTCGATCCCATGCCAGTCCACATGGGATTTGTGACGGACAAAGTGGCACAGACAGGTTTCTATCCAGTACTGCAGTGGTCAGGTTGACGTTCCGACCTCTTTAACTCAATGAAAGAGCTCCCATTACCTATTGGATATGAGGATATGTAGGCCCCAGTGTTGACATGGATGGTATGGGGAACAGAATTTCTTTATTTCTTTCTTCTTCTTGTTCTGCACTACAGCCCTTTAAGTTTGGCCTCGGCTTCCATCACGACAGACCCCCATTCTGTTCTGTCCAAAGCTCTTCTTCTCCATCTCTTTTCGCCCATATTCCTCAAGTCCAATTCGACATCATCCATCCACCTTAATCTATTCTTCATTTTTTCCCCCTCCTCCTGGTTTGTCTTCCAGTAAATTCTTTACTGTCCTTTCACATCCATTTTTACAACATGCACAAGACATTCAAATCTACATACTTCGATTACAGTTACAATGTCTAGAGATTAAAATTTATTATAAGTTTCTTGCTTCATTTTTATTCTCAAGTAACCATTTTCATATGTTGGCCCGTATATCTTTCTCAACATCTTCCTTTCCCGTGTCATTAAGGCTCAAAATTTATTTCACTTGCCTATAATCGAACCCCTGTTCCTAGGTCTTCCAGCCCGTAGCCTCGTCACGACAGATAAACGCGGTGTTCTATAAACGGGCAGGTTCAGGCGGGCACACCGAGCGGCCAAAATCGATTTCAGCTGTCAGCGACCTTCATTTCGGGAGATGTTACCTGAGTTTGTATCAAGTTGGGTTATTATGTGTGAAGTCACTCGTCTGCACTGAGCGTGGAGGGAGAAGCTTTCTCCTCCGATATGCTGATATCAGTCTGCGAAACAATACATGACGTCACATCCAGAAGGCCGTAATGTTGTATTCACTACTGGAGACAGCGCCTCGCATGCTTATGTTGAGACAACTGCATTGGTCGTTACTGTAGGTCCATGAAATGTGAAAGGGAAAACTGGATTGATATAGTTCATGTTAGCTCATGATATAGCTCATGTTAGCTCATGATATAGCTAATGTTAGCTCATGATATAGCTCATGTTATCATGATATAGCTCATGTTAGATCATGATATAGCTAATGTTAGCTCATGATATAGCTCATGTTAGCTCATGATATAGCTCATCACCTTGTGTTTATAAATTATTATTATTATATATACACACACACCAATAAATAACCGTCAGACACAATAATTGTTTATAAAAATGCACACTCAGCCACATGTTTCGGCTAAGCTGAGCCGTCCTCAGGCTGTGTACATTCATTTGCAGTCTGTCTTACGACAGGTCCGTAGCCTCTTCAAAAGCGAGTTCTCCACACAGTGCGATCTAGTGCTTCCTCTTTCAATTTCCAGTATCTTCTCTTTTCCTTAAGGTCATCCAGTAGCTGCTTACACTTCTTCCTCGTCTTCCCGTCATTTCTATCCTTCCCTCTAACTTTCCTTCAATCACGTGTTTCAGAAGGCAGTTCCTACGCAAGATGTGACCAATCCAGTTAGCCTTTCTTCTTTTTATTGTATGTACGATATTCCTCTCCTCCTTCACTCTGTGTAATACTTCTTCATTTCTCACACGATCGGTCCAGCTGATCTCTCCATCTTCTCCAGCACCACATTCAAAACTTGTGCAACTAGTAAAAACACAGACATACACAACTGTAAACGTAATCCCAGTTTTTAATAACTAGTTTTACCCGTGCGAATAATTCGCACGTAGAATACGGTAAAACATTTGATCAACAAAAATTACAGCATCTTAATCTTAATAAACATTAACAATTTCACTTACTATATAGCTTGATGCTGGGTAATTTCTTTCGGAGATCGACCTATCACAAGCAGCGTGTAAATAAAACAGAAGCTTCCTAGCACGTGTAAATAAGAAACAAAATGTTGAAATCGTCAGTCTTTGTCTCAAGCGGAGGCGAAGGGAAGTACATAAAATATATTAGCTTCCCTTGGCCTCCGCTTGAGGCAGCACTGTCTATTCTTAACGTTAGCCATTTTTGGTTAAAAACAGTTTTTGAGAAGGAATTAATAAAAGCAAAGGATATTGCCAGCAATGCCCAATAATAAGCTTTCTAAAAGTGTCTAAAGTTCCGTTTGGTCATTCAGCAGATCGTGATGTCGCCAAAAAAACCTTACCGTATTGAAATGCGCTGTGATGATAATATATTTATAGTTGTATATTCCCTTTTTGTATAGTTTTACACAGCCTGAGGATGACTTAACATAGCCGAAACATGTAGACTGTGGAGTTTAATAAACAAGTGATGTGTTAGACGGAAAATTTGACATTTTCCATGCGTAGCGGAATATTTCCACAGATAAGTTTTCCATGTACCTACTGTTTATACGTTGTAAACTGTCAGGGATGAAATAAATTTCGCAGTTTCGCTGAATTTGCACGGCACGAACTTTGGGAAAAGTTCTCGGAAGGCAGCCTGATTCACTGTGCAGCACTAGTGCCGTGAGATGAGTTGTATCGGCAAAGTTCGAGGCTTTAATACCGACTGATTCGTAAGAACATCACAGCTGTTTCATAAAGAAAGATCATTTTTGGTAGTCAGTGTCGCTTGGCTCGTGAATCCGTAATTTCGAACTAAATAAGAGTGATTTGCTACATGGGGACAGAATAACGACAGAATTTTTTAACTCTTGGGGTTTTATATAGAGATTGCTTTCCGTGAAGAAAATATGAACCGCGATAGCTCAGTCGGCGTAGTGACTGGAGTACGGGTTGAACGACCGAGGAATCTTGCTTCGATTCCCGACATTTGCAAGACATTTTTGTTTTATTTTTTCCGTTACATCCAGACCGGTTTTGAAACCAATCCTGACTCCTTTCCAACGAGCACCGGAGGTTGTTTCCCCTAGGTTAAAGCAGCTGAAGTGCAAAGCAACCAGTAACCTGTATCTGGTGGCAAGGTTATGAATACGTTGAGTTTTACTCTACTCCCCCCATACGTACTCATGGCGTGGTGCTTAATTAAATACCTTTACTCTTGCTTCCAGCGACGAACGTATTTACTTGTAACTGTATAAAACCAGTCACAAATATTTCCAGTCTTTCAAGTTGTATTCACCGTCCATCTTGATAACTAATTAAAAGTTTTAGACACCAACATATGCACTATATTCTTATAAGTAAGTCAATTACCCCTACATGTTTCGGCTTTTAACAAGCCATCCTCAGGGGGTCAAAGTTTACATATGCTTTACATCCATTAGTTCAATTTTTAAACACCTCTTACATCCACAAAATAAAATAAAATCGTGATACGCAATGCATTATGGTATCATTACTTCCAGCTGTCGAGTTATGTAAAATCCAGGGGAATGTGTTATACTGGTCTTTCGTAAAAGGTTAAAAGTTTCTTTAAAATTGCATATCTATTGTTGTTTATAAATTAATGGCAGTCATGTTTTGTATACATGTTATCTCAAGTAGATTAAAGTTACCCTGTATTATGTTGCTACGTGTCCTGTGTTATGATCTGCACCGGCTGGTTGCGTTGTGACTTTGACCCCCTGTGGATGGCTTGTTAAATGCCGAAACATGTAGGGGTAATTGACTTTTTTTTTCCTATGGCTCAACAGCCCCTTTTCGGGTGCCTTGGCCTCCTCATTTCGAGGCTTCACGATCACACTCAGACACACCACAGTCGGTAGGACTCCTCTTGACGAGTGACCAGCCCGTCGCAGAGACCTCTACCTGACAACACACAACACTCACAACAGACAGACATCCATGCCCCCGGGGGGATTTTTTTTTTTTTTTGCTTGTCCGGGGTTTTTTCCCTTTGATCCATTTTTTGTACTGTTTAAATCCTTTCGTCCTTCATGTCACTTTACGTTCCATGCTACCGTCCTTATACAACAAACACAACACAAACATCCATGCCCCGCGTGGGATTTTTTTTTCGAACCCACGATCCTAGTAAGCGAACGGCCGAAGACCCACGCCTTAGACCGCACGGCCACTGGGATCGGCGGGTAATTGACTTACTTATGAGAATATAGTGCATATGTCGGTGTCTAAAACCTTTAATTTTCCATTCTATTTTTCACCTCTAAAGACTTTATAAAATCGTCCTTTGTATTGGAAAGAGGAACGCTTATTTTCTGTGATTCGTTTTCGAGGCCATCGCCATCTACAATAAAGAGGAAATGGTAGTTACCACGGCTTCAATTTGTAATTGAAAGTAGAGGGATATGTTAGACGACTTTTTGCTACCACTGACAAGGTCACGCTGACGGGACGTTGACTACACAATTTTTGCAAACGTGATTTATGTTTCTCTTCTGTGTTTATTGCCGAATAACACGAGGTGAAGGACAACTACGTCGAGATTTTTTTGGGTTCCTGGCAAAATGCTTTTGATGTACATTACCATTGTACGTTCATTTGGGGAGGGCATTTTTATTGCTGTGTTAATATGAAAAAAATGTGTTTAGGAACTACTGGTCTTTGCAGTGTTCACTGGAAATGAATGTGCCTGTTTTGAATTTAATATTATACATCTTTCTTGCGATATACACAATATATATATATATATATATATTATATATATTATATATTTCCAACTATTTTCAGTTTTTTTTTAAACCAACGAATGCATTCGTTGGTTTAAAAAAAAACTGAAAATTAATGTCAAGATGCATGATGAAGACAACGTAAAAAAAAATATTTCCAACTAATTGCACATGTCGCCCCTGTTTTTTAAAAGGGGACAACCCACAAAATACCAATTTTACAGGAGAAGCAAGATGTTGGCCCCGTTTTGCATATGACAGTTGCTTTGAGAGGCATGATATCTCCCACATGTGGTTATTCCTGAAGATGGAGTTCATCTTTTTACATATCATAGAGGACCATTGATAGGGACAGATGGCGGGCTGTTGTGAGTGCGGTAATGAACCTTCAGGTTCCATAAAACGCGGGGAATTTCTTGACTAGCTGACGACCTGCTAGCTTCTCAAGAAGCACTCTGCTCCATGCAGTTAGTTACAGGACCATTAGTTGAATGATTCCCTACACGTAACTCAATTTAGCTCAAAGTTGCAGGTGACGTAAAGGTAAAGTTCACCCTTAGAACAGGCCATGAAGGCCCAGAGGGGGAGTAGAGTTATAGCTCTACTCTTTCTTTAACCTCGGCGCTAGATGGGGGTGGGTTGTCAACGCCACGCCCCGGCCGCTTTACCACCGGGAATGATCCGGTACCCATTGTATCAAAGTTGCAGTTAGCCCCTTTTTACAAAACTGGGGCGATGTGTTGGTTAACATATTTTATTACTTCTACGACATGTTTCGGCTAATATTAATGGCCATCCTCAGGGAGACTGCTGATACAAAGGAGCGTATGATGCTAAAACGTATCGTCGTCAGTTGTACTTGGTAAACGGTACATTACAAAATTAAATGATCAAAATATCAATATAATACAGATGTTAACCAACAGACGTGCGATTATTTTGAAATTAGAACATTATTACCTTCCTGATTTAGTTGTGATTTATTTAATGACGTCATTAGTACGTCTGGCATTGTGACTATCAGTGATGGGGTAATTAATTTACAGTGAACTGGAAAGAACGCTGAAGGAAATGGTTGAGGCAGACTTGGGTTGATATACATTTGCTGTTAGGAAAATACGTTATGACTCGTGGCCGAGATTTGAACCCAGCACGCTGATATATCAGTCGGTATAGTGACTAAGGGCTCAACGACCCAGGAATTGGAGTTCGAGTCCCGATAGGGTCAAGAGATTTTCTGTCTTCTCCAAAGCTTTCAGACCGACTTTGGGGCCCACCCAGTCTACCGGGGGGGGGGGGGGGTAGGTGACTGGCGGCGTGTAGCTCACCACCCATGTCCATGCAGTGCAGAAGTTAATGTGTGGAGCTGTACGTCCACTCATTCTTCAGGACATGTTGCTTAATTAAGTAGAGAGAAAGCTTTTGTTCTTGCCTCCTGAGTAAGATTAGTGACTGACAACCGCGATGTTTGCCTGCTGGTAACAAAGATGTATGCTGCAGCAAGTTCAAATTACTCAAAATTCACATTGCGGGAGGAATGGGGAAGGTCCAGACCACGCTGCTTGGGAATAAGCCGCTAGCAAAAGCACAACATAGTAAAATGTAGATGGGAAAAGGTGCGGCGACGAAACAAATTAAGTCATTTTCTCTTCGAAATGAAGATTGAAAGTAAGCGATGAAAGACTAGAAGAAAGTGCTTGTGGTTTGAGCCTGTAGTGACGGCAAGGCGCCCAAAATAGAATGGTGAAGGTAAAGGTCGTCCCCGTAACACGCCATGAAGACCCAGAGGGGAGGTAGATGTATAGCTCTATCCATACTCAACCTTGGCGCTAGAAGGGGGTGGGTGGTCAGTGCCACGTCCCGGCCGCTTTATTCCCGAGAATGAGACCCGGTAATCCATTGTACAGGAGACTGGGTTGGCCGGGATAGGTCCGGGAAATCTTGCTACCCCACGGTGTTTGATCCCCGACCGGCCAGTCCGTTAACTTGTCCATCGTCTTGTCGGCCGGGTTTAGATTTCAGACAGCTACGATTTGAACTGAGTTTCTACTTTCGTGATGGCTACGGTACCCGTCCAAAATCTTTATAAAGTACTTGTGGTAGTTGGAAGTTGTGTCAGTGTGATTCGCCTTTACACATTGCCAGGTCAGGAAACAGCGCAGTGCCAAGCCGTGCGCGGACAGGCCTACATGCGATCCACGCCTAGGTATTTTGGCACGGCTGGTTGGATTAGAAGATTAGGTGCCAAATAATAATATCTTCACAGACAGAATGAAATCCAGTGTTTGTATGCTAGTAGTACAGGGGTACACAGATTTTTAAAAAATCTAGGGACATCAATTTTCTAGGCATCAGAAGGGTGACGTGAAACAAATTTCATACTGAGGACCCACAAATATTAGGAGGCACCGTAATCTAGGGCCTAAATCAATTTTCTAGGCATCAGAAAGGTGACGTGAAACAAATTTCATTACTGAGGACCCACAAATATTAGGAGGCACCGTAATCTAGGGACTAAATCAATTTTTAGGCATCAGAAGGGTGACGTGAAACAAATTTCATACTGAGGACCCACAAATATTAGGAGGCACCGTAATCTAGGGACTAAATCAATTTTCTAGGCATCAGAAAGGTGACGTGAAACAAATTTCATACTGAGGACCCACAAATATTAGGAGGCACCGTAATCTAGGGACTAAATCAATTTTCTAGGCATCAGAAAGGTGACGTGAAACAAATTTCATACTGAGGACCCACAAATATTAGGAGGCACCGTAATCTAGGGACTAAATCAATTTTTTAGGCATCAGAAGGGTGACGTGAAACAAATTTCATACTGAGGACCCACAAATATTAGGAGGCACCGTAATCTAGGGACTAAGTGAATATTCTAGGCATCAGAAAGGTGACGTGAAACAAATTTCATACTGAGGACCCACAAATATTAGGAGGCACCGTAATCTAGGGCCTAAATCAATTTTCTAGGCATCAGAAAGGTGACGTGAAACAAATTTCATACTGAGGACCCACAAATATTAGGAGGCACCGTAATCTAGGGACTAAATCAATTTTTTAGGCATCAGAAGGGTGACGTGAAACAAATTTCATACTGAGGACCCACAAATTTATTAGGAGGCACCGTAATCTAGGGACTAAATCAATTTTCTAGGCATCAGAAGGTGACGTGAAACAATTTCATACTGAGGACCCACAAATATTAGGAGGCACCGTAATCTAGGGACTAAATCAATTTTCTAGGCATCAGAAAGGTGACGTGAAACAAATTTCATACTGAGGACCCACAAATATTAGGAGGCACCGTAATCTAGGGACTAAATCAATTTTCTAGGCATCAGAAAGGTGACGTGAAACAAATTTCATACTGAGGACCCACAAATATTAGGAGGCACCGTAATCTAGGGACTAAATCAATTTTCTAGGCATCAGAAGGGTGACGTGAAACAAATTTCATACTGAGACCCACAAATATTAGGAGGCACCGTAATCTAGGGACTAAATCAATTTTCTAGGCATCAGAAAGGTGACGTGAAACAAATTTCATACTGAGGACCCACAAATATTAGGAGGCACCGTAATCTAGGGACTAAATCAATTTTCTAGGCATCAGAAGGGTGACGTGAAACAAATTTCATACTGAGGACCCACAAATATTAGGAGGCACCGTAATCTAGGGACTAAATCAATTTTCTAGGCATCAGAAAGGTGACGTGAAACAAATTTCATACTGAGGACCCACAAATATTAGGAGGCACCGTAATCTAGGGACTAAATCAATTTTCTAGGCATCAGAAGGGTGACGTGAAACAAATTTCATACTGAGAACCCACAAATATTAGGAGGCACCGTAATCTAGGGACTAAATCAATTTTCTAGGCATCAGAAAGGTGACGTGAAACAAATTTCATACTGAGGACCACAAAATATTAGGAGGCACCGTAATCTAGGGACTAAATCAATTTTCTAGGCATCAGAAAGGGGTGACGTGAAACAAATTTCATACTGAGGACCAACAAATATTAGGAGGCACCGTAATCTAGGGACTAAGTCAATTTATTCTAGGCATCAGAAGGTGACGTGAAACAAATTCATACTGAGGACCAACAAATATTAGGAGGCACCGTAATCTAGGGACTAATCAATTTCTAGGCACGAAGGTGACGTGAAACAATTTCATACTGAGGACCCACAAATATTAGGAGGCACCGTAATCTAGGGACTAAGTCAATTTCTAGGCACGAGAAGGGTGACGTGAAACAAATTTCATACTGAGGACCCACAAATATTAGGAGGCACCGTAATCTAGGGACTAATCAATTTCTAGGCATCAGAAGGGTGACGTGAAACAAATTTCATACTGAGGACCCACAAATATTAGGAGGCACCGTAATCTAGGGCTAAATCAATTTTCTTCAATTTTAGGCATCAGAAGGGTGACGTGAAACAAATTTCATACTGAGGACCCACAAATATTAGGAGGCACCGTAATCTAGGGACTAAATCAATTTTCTAGGCATCAGAAAGGTGACGTGAAACAAATTTCATACTGAGGACCCAAAATATTAGGAGGCACCGTAATCTAGGGACTAAATCAATTTTCTAGGCATCAGAAGGTGACGTGAAACAAATTTCATACTGAGGACCCACAAATATTAGGAGGCACCGTAATCTAGGGACTAAATCAATTTTCTAGGCATCAGAAAGGTGACGTGAAACAAATTTCATACTGAGGACCCACAAATATTAGGAGGCACCGTAATCTAGGGACTAAATCAATTTTCTAGGCATCAGAAGGTGACGTGAAACAAATTTCATACTGAGGACCCACAAATATTAGGAGGCACCGTAATCTAGGGACTAAATCAATTTTCTAGGCATCAGAAAGGTGACGTGAAACAAATTTCATACTGAGGACCCACAAATATTAGGAGGCACCGTAATCTAGGGACTAAATCAATTTTTAGGCATCAGAAGGGTGACGTGAAACAAATTTCATACTGAGGACCCACAAATATTAGGAGGCACCGTAATCTAGGGACTAAATCAATTTTCTAGGCATCAGAAGGTGACGTGAAACAAATTTCATACTGAGGACCAACAAATATTAGGAGGCACCGTAATCTAGGGACTAAATCAATATTTCTAGGCATCAGAAGGTGACGTGAAACAAATTTCATACTGAGGACCACAAATATTAGGAGGCACCGTAATCTAGGGACTAAAGTCAATTTTCTAGGCATCAGAAGGGTGACGTGAAACAAATTTCATACTGAGGACCCACAAATATTAGGAGGCACCGTAATCTAGGGACTAAGTCAATATTCTAGGCACGAGAAGGGTGACGTGAAACAAATTTCATACTGAGGACCCACAAATATTAGGAGGCACCGTAATCTAGGGACTAAGTCAATATTCTAGGCACGAGAAGGGTGACGTGAAACAAATTTCATACTGAGGACCCACAAATATTAGGAGGCACCGTAATCTAGGGACTAAATCAATTTTCTAGGCATCAGAAGGGTGACGTGAAACAAATTTCATACTGAGGACCCACAAATATTAGGAGGCACCGTAATCTAGGGACTAAATCAATTTTCTAGGCATCAGAAAGGGTGACGTGAAACAAATTTCATACTGAGGACCCACAAATATTAGGAGGCACCGTAATCTAGGGACTAAATCAATTTTTAGGCATCAGAAGGGTGACGTGAAACAAATTTCATACTGAGGACCCACAAATATTAGGAGGCACCGTAATCTAGGGACTAAATCAATTTTCTAGGCATCAGAAAGGTGACGTGAAACAAATTTCATACTGAGGACCCACAAATATTAGGAGGCACCGTAATCTAGGGACTAAATCAATTTTCTAGGCATCAGAAGGTGACGTGAAACAAATTTCATACTGAGGACCCACAAATATTAGGAGGCACCGTAATCTAGGGACTAAATCAATTTTTTAGGCATCAGAAGGTGACGTGAAACAAATTTCATACTGAGGACCCACAAATATTAGGAGGCACCGTAATCTAGGGACTAAATCAATTTTCTAGGCATCAGAAAGGTGACGTGAAACAAATTTCATACTGAGGACCCACAAATATTAGGAGGCACCGTAATCTAGGGACTAAATCAATTTTCTAGGCATCAGAAAGGTGACGTGAAACAAATTTCATACTGAGGACCACAAATATTAGGAGGCACCGTAATCTAGGGACTAAATCAATTTTTTAGGCATCAGAAGGGTGACGTGAAACAAATTTCATACTGAGGACCCCAAATATTAGGAGGCACCGTAATCTAGGGACTAAGTGAATATTCTAGGCATCAGAAAGGTGACGTGAAACAAATTTCATACTGAGGACCCACAAATATTAGGAGGCACCGTAATCTAGGGCCTAAATCAATTTTCTAGGCATCAGAAAGGTGACGTGAAACAAATTTCATACTGAGGACCCACAAATATTAGGAGGCACCGTAATCTAGGGACTAAATCAATTTTTTAGGCATCAGAAGTGTGACGTGAAACAAATTTCATACTGAGGACCCACAAATATTAGGAGGCACCGTAATCTAGGGACTAAATCAATTTTCTAGGCATCAGAAGGGTGACGTGAACAAATTTCATACTGAGGACCCACAAAATATTAGAAGGCACCGTAATCTAGGGACTAAATCAATTTTCTAGGCATCAGAAAGGTGACGTGAAACAAATTTCATACTGAGAACCCACAAATATTAGGAGGCACCGTAATCTAGGGACTAAATCAATTTTCTAGGCATCAGAAAGGTGACGTGAAACAAATTTCATACTGAGGACCCACAAATATTAGGAGGCACGTAATCTAGGGACTAAATCAATTTTCTAGGCATCAGAAGGGTGACGTGAAAAAATTTCATACTGAGAACCCACAAATATTAGGAGGCACCGTAATCTAGGGACTAAATCAATTTTCTAGGCATCAGAAAGGTGACGTGAAACAAATTTCATACTGAGGACCCACAAATATTAGGAGGCACCGTAATCTAGGGACTAAATCAATTTTCTAGGCAACAGAAGGGTGACGTGAAACAAATTTCATACTGAGAACCCACAAATATTAGGAGGCACCGTAATCTAGGGACTAAATCAATTTTCTAGGCATCAGAAAGGTGACGTGAAACAAATTTCATACTGAGGACCCACAAATATTAGGAGGCACCGTAATCTAGGGACTAAATCAATTTTCTAGGCATCAGAAAGGTGACGTGAAACAAATTTCATACTGAGGACCAACAAATATTAGGAGGCACCGTAATCTAGGGACTAAATCAATTTTCTAGGCATCAGAAGGTGACGTGAAACAAATTTCATACTGAGGACCAACAAATATTAGGAGGCACCGTAATCTAGGGACTAAATCAATTTTCTAGGCATCAGAAAGGTGACGTGAAACAAATTTCATACTGAGGACCCACAAATATTAGGAGGCACCGTAATCTAGGGACTAAATCAATTTTCTAGGCATCAGAAAGGTGACGTGAAACAAATTTCATACTGAGGACCAACAAATATTAGGAGGCACCGTAATCTAGGGACTAAATCAATTTTCTAGGCATCAGAAAGGTGACGTGAAACAATTTCATACTGAGGACCCACAAATATTAGGAGGCACCGTAATCTAGGGACTAAATCAATTTTCTAGGCATCAGAAAGGTGACGTGAAACAAATTTCATACTGAGGACCCACAAATATTAGGAGGCACCGTAATCTAGGGACTAAATCAATTTTCTAGGCATCGAAAGGTGACGTGAAACAAATTTCATACTGAGGACCCACAAATATTAGGAGGCACCGTAATCTAGGGACTAAATCAATTTCTAGGCATCAGAAAGGTGACGTGAAACAAATTTCATACTGAGGACCAACAAATATTAGGAGGCACCGTAATCTAGGGACTAAATCAATTTTCTAGGCATCAGAAAGGTGACGTGAAACAAATTTCATACTGAGGACCACAAATATTAGGAGGCACCGTAATCTAGGGACTAAATCAATTTTCTAGGCATCAGAAGGTGACGTGAAACAAATTTCATACTGAGGACCCACAAATATTAGGAGGCACCGTAATCTAGGGACTAAATCAATTTTTAGGCATCAGAAAGGTGACGTGAAACAAATTTCATACTGAGGACCAACAAATATTAGGAGGCACCGTAATCTAGGGACTAAATCAATTTTCTAGGCATCAGAAAGGTGACGTGAAACAAATTTCATACTGAGGACCCACAAATATTAGGAGGCACCGTAATCTAGGGACTAAATCAATTTTCTAGGCATCAGAAAGGTGACGTGAAACAAATTTCATACTGAGGACCACAAATATTAGGAGGCACCGTAATCTAGGGACTAAGTCAATATTCTAGGCACGAGAAGGGTGACGTGAAACAAATTTCATACTGAGGACCCACAAATATTAGGAGGCACCGTAATCTAGGGACTAAGTCAATATTCTAGGCACGAGAAGGGTGACGTGAAACAAATTTCATACTGAGGACCCACAAATATTAGGAGGCACCGTAATCTAGGGACTAAGTCAATATTCTAGGCACGAGAAGGTGACGTGAAACACAATTTGTCTTTGTCAGAGCTCTCTCAATATATTGAGTTACCTGTATTTATGGACTATGTAATCTAATTTTATTCTAGATCGAAAAGGTGGCGTTGAAACAAAATTGTGTTAGTACTGGACCACATAATATTTAAGAGGCTAGTAACTGAAAGTAGAATCTAAAGCAATTTTGTAAACATCAAGGTGGTGACGGTGAAACAATGCATTCTAATAGATGGACGCATCAAATTTTTAGGGCCGTAAAAGGAATTAATACATTTTCCATTCCTTAGAAGGGTGATACAATAAATCTAGCGATGGAACCAACGAAATATTAGTTTACAGTTAATCTGGATTATAATTAATTTTTCCGAAGAGGTACGTTGAAACAATTTTTCTTTAGACCTCTATTATAGAGGCACCGAAAAAAAAAAAAAAAAAAAAAAAAAAAAAAAAAAAAAAAAAAAAAAAAAAAAAAAAAAAAAAAAAAAAAAAAAAAAAAAAAAAAAAAAAAAAAAAAAAAAAAAAAAAAAAAAAAAAAAAAAAAAAAAAAAAAAAAAAAAAAAAATTTCATACTGAGGACCACAATATTAGGAGGCACCGTAATCTAGGGACTAAATCAATTTTCTAGGCATCAGAAGGTGACGTGAAACAAATTTCATACTGAGGACCAACAAATATTAGGAGGCACCGTAATCTAGGGACTAAATCAATTTTCTAGGCATCAGAAAGGTGACGTGAAACAAATTTCATACTGAGGACCAACAAATATTAGGAGGCACCGTAATCTAGGGACTAAATCAATTTTCTAGGCATCAGAAAGGGTGACGTGAAACAAATTTCATACTGAGGACCCACAAATATTAGGAGGCACCGTAATCTAGGGACTAAATCAATTTTCTAGGCATCGAAAGGTGACGTGAAACAATTTCATACTGAGGACCACAAATATTAGGAGGCACCGTAATCTAGGGACTATAATCAATTTTCTAGGCATCAGAAGGTGACGTGAAACAAATTTCATACTGAGGAACCCACAAATATTAGGAGGCACCGTAATCTAGGGACTAAATCAATTTTCTAGGCATCAGAAAGGTGACGTGAAACAAATTTCATACTGAGGACCCACAAATATTAGGAGGCACCGTAATCTAGGGACTAAATCAATTTTCTAGGCATCAGAAAGGTGACGTGAAACAAATTTCATACTGAGGACCCACAAATATTAGGAGGCACCGTAATCTAGGGACTAAATCAATTTTCTAGGCATCAGAAAGGTGACGTGAAACAAATTTCATACTGAGGACCAACAAATATTAGGAGGCACCGTAATCTAGGGACTAAATCAATTTTCTAGGCATCAGAAGGTGACGTGAAACCAATTTCATACTGAGGACCCACAAATATTAGGAGGCACCGTAATCTAGGGACTAAGTCAATATTCTAGGCACGAGAAGGGTGACGTGAAACAAATTTCATACTGAGGACCACAAATATTAGGAGGCACCTAATCTAGGGACTAATCAATTTTCTAGGCACGAGAAAGGTGACGTGAAACAAATTTCATACTGAGGACCCACAAATATTAGGAGGCACCGTAATCTAGGGACTAAGTCAATATTCTAGGCACGAGAAGGGTGACGTGAAGTCTTAACACAACTGTGGTCTTTATTCAGAAGCTACTTCGTCATGATGTATATTACATTTTTACCTGCTTTTTAATGACTATGTATTATAGCCTGATGGTTGTCGATCTCTAGACCGAAACATGTGGCGTTTGAATATTAAACACAGTTGTGTTAGACTGACCACTTGATGTTTTGAATGTTTTAAGACTTTATTACACTTGAAATAAGAAAATCAAAGCCATTTAGTAAAATCATCCAAGTGCGTGGTGCGGTCGAAACACTGCCTTCTTAAAGATGGTATCGTCAGTCTGCATTTCCTGTGGCCGTCCAAAAGATATTCTCCACAGTGTGAAATTCCCATTCCTCTTGAGCTACGGGTGATACAATAACTGAGCGATGGAAGCAAGAAAATTTGTTTACAGTTTTCTGGATTTAATTAATCTTTTCCCGAAAGTAGTGGTCACGTTGCCCATTTTTCTCTTGATAGTTATTCAGTAGACAGCATGGCAAGTATGGGGCCGAGAAAATCCACGCCAGTTGTGTGAAAGGCATTCAGGTTGCTGTGTTCAGTTTCTTCCTCGATTATTATTAGTTTTTTAGTTAGTTTTTCTCCTGTCACTCCTTGCGGAGCATATGGCCTCCTTTCAGAGGTTTCTTGGTCTGGAAGTGTGCAGTGACCAGTCCACTGACTGCACAAGTTCTACTCATCCTGATATGACTTCCAGAGCCCTCTAGCAGTCAATCAGGAGACTTGGGTGAGAAATGGCCGCTGAAGTTAGCTTACGAAACATTTCTATTCTTTTACATGCCGTAAATCTACGAAATGGGACCGACGGCTTTACTTCCCCTCCGAAGGAAGTTGTGCTACGGATTTTTATCACCCTTAAAAATCCATCGACCTCGGCCGGGATTGAACCCGCGAACCTTGGGTCCAGTGGCGAGCACGCTAACCACTAGTCACCGAGGGCGACCAGTTATTATTAGATGTTACTTATTTGAGGACGAGTGTAAGAAGAGCTTTCGCTGAGGAAATGTAGATATAACAACTTGCATACAGTGATGCAGGGGGTTCCCCGGAAATCTGCGCAATGAATCCCTGAGAAAGGAGGGCAGGAGAAGAACACTGTTTACAAAATGGCCGTACTTTTATATGAAATTAAATCTACTTTTATGACTGCTTGAAAGAAGGTTGCTTAGAGTATTCCCAAGATGGGAAAGGAAAATTTTAAGAAAGATATTTGGAGCAACGAACGATAAAGATGGTTGGAGAATGAGGACAATATAGAGATAAGAATTGTTCAAACAACCAGATATAGTTGTGACAATTAAGAAGGGGAGAATAAGGTGGGCAGGTCATGTCCAGAGAATGCCGGAAACAAGGAGTGTTAAGGAAGTTTTTTTTAGGAAAACCTGATGGGAGAAGGAGAAGAGGTAGACCCAGGAAAAGATGGCTAGATGACTTAGAGGAGGACCTCAGAAAGCTAGGAGTCAAAGGATGGACAAGGAAGGCTGAGGACCGAGAGGAATGGAGGCATGTGGTCAAGAAGGCCGAGGCCCTACATGGGCTGTAGCGCCGACCAGAAGAAGAAGTACACTGTAATCTGTTTCTTTTAACAATTTTACTGATACACATTTCATTATCCCACTATTTGGCATAATAACAAAATTATAAACTTGTGTTTTAATTGTACAGGAGAGGCCTCTACAGGGTGGGCGAGACGTCACCGTACACCAACCAGTATGCAATCATAATCAATCATAATTAATTTGAATCACTTACGTACGTCTTGGTTACATGTCCAGTGGATCCGTATGTGCACCTTGATGCTGGACACACAAACGGATGCGCCTCCATGTCCTCTGTGACATACGTCGGAGCATTTGTAGAGTAATTGTGCGAAAGGCGTCTTCCACAGCTCTGCCCAAATCTTCGTTGGTGTTGTAGCGACACGCAGCCACTCTTCCCTTGATAATACCCCACAACGAATTGTCTGGGGTGGTAAGGTCAGGACTACGTGGTGGCCATGGCAATGGTGCCGGAGATGTTGGTGAGCCACGGCCAATCCATCGGCCTGGAAAATGTTCGTTCAAAACATCGCGCACAGAAAGAGCGAAGTGTGCGGGTGCCCCATCGTGCTGCAGCCACACGTCATCCACAGTCCTCTGTCTCTGAGCTGAGGTATGAGCCACGTCTCCAGCATTGCCGAATAAGATGCCGCATTCACCGGTCCATCGAAAAGTAAGGTCCAATCAGATAATCTGATGTCATACCCGCCCATGTCATCACATACGGTGGATTATGTTCTAGCTCCTGCGTGAAATTGGGATTCTCCTTTGACCAGAATCACCACATGTCTGTCGCGCCACTGCGATAGATGGCACATTCATCACTGAAAAGAACCTTTGATCGGGATACAGCATTTGAGAATGTGTCCAGCAGAGCACGGCATGATTCATAGCGCCGATCCATGTCGGCATCCGACAGTTCATTCACGAAAGTTGGGCGTTACGGCCTCACATTCAAGTCTTTCTTCATGTGGTGTGCGGCGAATCACGTACGCACTATCTTGGTCACTGTTGCCAAACTACCATTTTACATTGTAGTGCGTGCTGTGCTGTGCTGTGCTGTGTAAACTTAAATTGAGTCTGAGGTGCGTATTGTCTGGGTGTACGGTGACTTCTCGCCCACCCTGTACAGCATTTCTTACGTTTTATATAATTTTAACACATGCCGAAACACGTCGCAGTGATTGTGATGAATAAGTGAATATACATCATTTATAGTGCTGTATTAATCGGAGATCAATAAACAACAGTGATTAAACAAATACAAGGGATGATGTTACCCCCCCAAAAAAATCTATCATTATGTATAGAAAGAGTGTTTGTTTTCTATATTCTTGAGTGCAGTTTAATGCAGTACGAAACACAGTCTTGTCAGCATCACAGTGTGTGTGTGATTATTGTTGGACACTTACTGCAGCTTCCGTTCGTCAATCAAACCTATTTGTAACAGATGTGAGATGTAGCGAAGAATGAAGAAGAAGATGATATATAATAATAATATATAATAATATTATATAAACCAGACATATATTCTATGATATGGAAAAGGAACATCTATGTTTATAGTTGTTGCTATTTCAGGAGACAGAAATGTGATCAGAAGAACTGAGAAAATTATAAAATATATGAAGACCTTACAACAGAAATACAGCGATGTGGAATGTAAAAACAAAAGTATTACCATAATAATAGGGCAACTGGACCTACCTCAAAATCACCCAAAAATACTCAGCACATACGTCAAAGCACGACATCAAGTAACTACAGACAAACAGCCATACGGCACTGCACACATACTGGGGAGTACTGGTGTAAAGTACAGAACATAATGTACATAAGAATTGTGATACAGTAATAACAAGGCAATGGACACTCAAAATCACGCCACAAAATACTAGCACATACCGTAGAAGACGACATCTAGTAACACAGCAAACTGCCATACTGCATTCACACGATACTGCGGAAGTACTGGTGTAATGTACAGACGTAATGTACAAACAAAAGTGATACCATAATAAAGGCAACTGGACCCACCTCAAAATCACCCACAAAATACCTCAGCCACATACCGTCAAAGCACGACATCAAGTAACTACAGACAACAGCCATACTGGCACTGCACACGTACTGCGGGAAGTACTGGTGTAAAGTACAGAACATTGAACGTGGGGAATAGCATTACGTGTAGCGTAAATTGTAACTACAGAATAGCTGTCACGTTACGTGCCCTAGAAACATGGTTTGTTTCAGGTACATAATTGTAAATACACTGCATAAATGCGATAACCAATAATACTAACAAGAAGAAGAAGAAGAAGAAGAAGAAGAAGTAGGCCTGACGCAGATGCTAGTAATGAACTGTGTCACTTGCTGTGCAGACAAACTGCTGACATAGTCTCGCCTTTACACGCACGATACCTGCCATAGACACTTGCCTATTGTGTGTCTGACAGCCATTCACAGACGTGTAACATATATTACACGATTGTACACGCTCGCAGGTGGGGTCTGTTACCATTCTTGAATGCAAAAATGTCTCGTCTCCAGAGTCAAGTGAGGATGTATTTCTTTTTTTTTTTTTGCCCAGTTGTTCCCTGAGTGGTGATATCTCACTGGTTGAATTTGAAACCGATGGGTTTCCACGTCCGGTGTATTTTGATTTATTTGGTTTTATATATATATATATATATATACAGGTATACAAAATAATGTGCGTTGCTTTATTCACCATTAACCGCACCATTCTTTTGTGTATACCTGTAATTATATAGACAGCACGACTCATATCGGACAGACTTGCATGGAAGTTTCATATTTGGGAATTTTGCTAAAATCTATCGACACATTCCGGTTTTGGTTAAAATCGGACACATAACTTACTTAAGTAGTGTATTTGTATTATCATCTTCCACGTGACTGGTTTTTATAATCGAGACGGACTGTGTTCTCTGTGAGACACAAGCTGCGGCCGAAGAAATATTTGACGCTCTGAACATAAAACTCGAACACGATCGATTCTCGCCGTTTACGAGACAAGTGAAATAAATACGATTCTCGCCGTTTCCGAGATGTCGATTATTATCGATCGTGTATCTGTCGCTAAGGTAAGGACAAGAGTTTGTGTACGTTGCGTAAAACGTGCAGAGCCACGTGTCAATGAATACACGTGTCGGGCCGTGCCATGGCTCAGCTGTTAGTCGCCGGCCTCTCACCACGGAGGCCCGGGTTCGATCCCAGGTCAAGTCCATGTGAGATTTGTGGTGGACAAAGTGGCACTGGGACAGGTTTTTCTCCGAGTTGTCGGTTTTCCCCTGTCAATTTCATTCACTGTGCTCCATTAATTGTAAAACTTGGTAAAAAAAACTGCTCATCTTCATCATCACAGGGTTGCACAAGAAGCCTTAGGCTGTGGTGCGTCCGTAGCGTCAGCTGCGGGGCCCTTCATCACAAAAAAAAAAATACACGTGTCATTTTTTCTTGCTGAAAATGAAAAGGAATTGATATGCAGGGAAAATATTATACGGGACGCGCTGTGCGGATGTTTCTAGCTCGTTTTCTTTCGTAATATTAACCTCTGTCTTTCGTCTGATAAAATTTAAAGCTGGTACTTCATCATGACAGTGCTGTTAACTTTGTATTTGCTTGGTGCCCACGCAGAGTCTGAGATTAAAATACTTCAGTTTCGACCTTTATCCCCTCCTCCCCTGCTCCAAGGTGATGGCGTCATTTAATCGCACGGCTCACGTTTCTACTTTAAGATCGGGGAACGTTGGACGTGGCGTGCAGGAGGATTGACCCTCCACGCACCTTTACGATTGCCGCCACACTTAGAACTCTCTTCGCTACTGTGCTTAAGATATTTTAATTAAAGTGGGGCACTTCAGTTGATTCTGTCACCGGTCTGCGCTTGAATTGCAAAGTCTTGATTTAACCGTGCTCGGAAGAGAAACATCTTATCACAGAGCTCTCATTCATCCTGCAGTCTGTCTTACGACAGGTCCGTAGCCTCTTCCAAAGCGAGATCTCCATTGACTGCGATCTAGTGCTTCCTCTTTCAATTTCCAGTATCTTCTCTTTTCCTTAAGGTCATCCAGTAGCTGCTTACGTCTTCTCCCTCGTCTTCCCGTCATTTCTATCCTTCCTTCTAACGTTCCTTCAATCACGTGTTTCAGAAGGCAGTTCTACGCAAGATGTGACCAATCCAGTTAGCCTTTCTTCTTTTTATTGTATGTACGACATTCCTCTCCTCCTTCACTCTGTGTAATACTTCTTCATTTCTCACACGATCGGTCCAGCTGATCTCCATTCTTCTCCAGCACCACATATCAAAACTCTCCAGATACTTCCGATCACTTTCCCAAGTGTCCACGTTTCAGCACCACACAAAGCTATGCTCCAAATGTAGCACTTTACTAGTTTCTTACTTAAATTTAAGTCCCATTTCCTGGTGAAAAGATTCTTCATCTTGTTGAATGCTGCTTTTGTCATGGCAATTCTCACAGAGATCTGACGGCTTAAAAAGCGTACAGTGTTTGGCCATTGAAACAAGAGGATCGCGTGTTCGATCTCGCTCGAGGCCAGCTGTATGTCCTTTTCTGATATTCTGTAATTTAGTACACATCCTTCCATCCTCTTTCTTTAAAATCCATTTTAATATTATCTCCCATCTAAGCTACGTCCTCCAAGTGACCTCATTCCTTCATGTTTCCCCACCACAATTCTGTATGCATTTCTCTTCTGCTCCATACGTGCCACGTGATTTGATCAACCTAATTATATTTTGGGGGGTATAAAAGTCATTAATCTTCCTAATTATGCAGTGTTCTGCATCATCCTTCTGTTACTTTCTCCCTCTTAGCCAAGAATATCTTCCCCCAGCTCCCTATTTTCAAACACCCTCAGCGTATATCTCTCCCTCAACGTGAGAAACCAAGTTTTACACCCATACAAAACAAGTAAAAAGTATGGTCCTGTATATTTTACACTTTACGTTTTGACAATCAACATAGTAGACTTGTAAACCTGTCGCAGTACTGTCACTGTAAAACAGAAAATGATTATGAAGTGGGTTGGCGTGTAAGGGACTAAACATTATTATACTTTATAAATTCTATCATTATTCAGTGCTTCTAACATCATTTTTATGCTGACCAATATTGCCTTTGAAACCAGTAGTGTCCGTAAGCTAAATTCAAGCTGCCATTTCTCACCCAAGTCTCCTGACTGACTGCCAGATGGCTCTTGGCATTCACATCAGGATCGAGTCGAAAAGCGCGGCCAGTGAGCCGGTCCTTCACTGCCGCAAATGCACAAAGACCTCGTAACCTCGGAAAGAGGAGGCCCAAGCCCATATAGGGCTGTCGAGCCATGGTTATTATTATATTATTATAATATTGCCTTTGAACTGTTTTAATCTCCCTCTATGCGGGGAGAGATGGTCTAACACGGAGCACGTGTTCTGCAGACACAGTACTTTGTAACACAGCAAATATTATTGATGACATTCGTCTTGGAACTAAGAAATGTTTTAAGTGTAAATATCGCGATCTTAAGCAAGCTCAATTATGTTTGTCTAATAATTAGTTACTGCCGATCCCAGTGGCCGTGCGGTCTAAGGCGTGGGTCTACGGCCGCTCGCTTGCTGGGATTGTGGGTTCGAATTCCAGCGGGTGCATGGATGTCTGTCTGTTGTGAGTGTTGTGTGTCGTCAGGTAGAGGTCTCTGCGACGGGCTGATCACTCGTCCAGAGGAGTCCTACCGAGTGTGGTGTGTCTAAAAAGTGTGATCGTGAAGCCTCGAAAAATGAGGCGGCCTAGGCCCCCAAGGGGCTGTCGAGCTATTGGAAAAAAAATATTACTTATGCGAGAATATTTAAAAAAGATACGTTTTTGTTGGTAGTTTATTACCTGACTGAGCTGTTTAAGGTGTCTAGTATATTAGGCAGGGGCAGTGGGTTCAAATCCCGCTTGGATCATGAATATATACGTGCATGCACTGTAATTCTATCCCCAGTCGTATTTTATTAACTGCAACAATTCTTTATTACAGCTGAGTAAAATAAAGGTAAAGTTATCCCTATGCACGCCGTGAAGGTATAGGGGAGAATGGAGGTATAGCTCCACCCATTCTTAACCTAAACAATGGAGGTGAGTGGTCAGTTTCACGTTCCGACCGCTTTGGCCCGGTGAAGGGGCCCCCGTTACTCAATAAATAAGCTGGGTGGAGCCCAAGAGCCCTGGTGTTACGGAGTTTGCAGCAGTTGAGTCCCAGGATTAGAGCGAAACTGGGAAATTAGAGAAGTCGCAGAGAGGGGAAAGGGGGAAATGAAAGCGATGTTGTAACTTAAGTATAGTGTTCGCCCGTGGAGGCGAAGTAATTAAAACGCGTCCTGCTGGTCAAATTGCCTGCAGTTAGATGAAGAAGATTGCGTTTCATGATGAATGTTTACCGTTTCCTGAAGGTTAAAACGTCTCTCTAAAGTAAATGCTTTGTTTCAGCTACGTTTTAGTGCAGCAGATCATTCTACCGTGTATCCGGATCAAACGCCTGACCATGAACGCAATGCGGGAAGACATATTTATCATAACTAATTGACTACGTGCAGCAGAGTCCTTGAGAACCTAATAGTTCCTCACTTAATCAAGAAATTCCGCACATTTTATAGAACCTTAAGTTTCATTACCGTATTTAACAAGAGCCCGCCACCTGTCCCTATCCTGAGCCTGATCAATCCAGTGCATGTTCCTATCCCACTTCTCAAATATCCATTTTAATATTAGCCTCCCATCTACGCCTAGGTACTCCCAAGTGGTATATTTCCTTAAGTTTCGCCACCAAAACCCTAGATGGACCTCTCCTCTCCACCACACATGCCACATGCCCTGCCTATCTCATTCTGCGTTATTTGATCATCTGAATTATATTTGGTGAGGTGTATAAATATTATTCGGGTGGTCAATTCATAAGAAATGTAAATTACTCAGATTATAAGTTCAAGAGGGAATTAAATCTCGGAAACGCTTGCTAGCAGTCCAGAATCTTTTGTCTTTCCGTGTTCTTCCTTAAATTTAATGGGACATGGGCGTCCAGTTTGGCCAATAAGGTTAAATAACACACTGAAATATAAAGCAGTATACATGTATATAAAACTTTACCAGTTTACTGCTGCGGGTGTGAAACTTGTTCTCATATATTATGGAAAAAAGACAGGTTGGCGGTGTTTGTTAAACATGTTGTTTAAGGAAATGTCTGGATGTGTGAGGTAGAAAGTAGTAGGAGTTTTTGTTTTAAAGTTCGTAATGAAGAGTTTCATGATTTTTACCCTTAATCAAGTTTTGTTAGAATCATGAAATGAAGTTCAGTTGGGTGGAGCGTGTAGCACGTTTGGTAAAGATGAGAAATGCATACAAAATTTTTAATAAAAACCTGGGAGGAAGAAACACATTGTAATACCTACAGTTAACAATTTATACGGGGAATATGGTGGGGAAATGTGTGTGCGTGATTTATGTGGGTCAAGATGGGTGTCGCTGTTGGGCGATGAATTTTCGTAAAGGCATGAAATTTCTTCACCAACTGAAGGTCTAGAAGGTGATAATTCTCAAACTTTTTAGGCTTATAAAACTCGATACCGTATGAAATCACTTTTGGGTAAACTTATTACAATATTGCATTAGATATTAAAGGACCATCATACCTGTGTAGACGATTGTGCGTTTCTAGTTTTCTGATAACTGTTATAAATTGTAAATTCTTGAGAGATGTGTAAGTTCTTGCGGTGGTGTTAATGAGATCGTCTTCTTAGATGTTATGCTCTGTAGACAGGTAAATACTTAACTGACATTTCAAAGGAGATTGCATGCCGCCATGTTTAGGGTCCAGCATTCTAAGAAACCCTGAAGATGCAGACAGCACTCTCTTCCGTAACGTCGGTAATTATTTACCAGTCCACACGACGCAACATCTCAGAAAATTTGAATCGTATGAATTCTTATTTAAAGTGTTGCTCCTCTGGATATTAATCCAAATTTATTGTCATGATCTGAATTACCAGCTCTACTCTCCTTGATTTCAGTCTTCCGCCGCGATGTTTATGAGATTCGCGCTCTTCTGGGGTATTACGCAGTGTCGAGTGGTAATCCTTTACCGACGTTTCGGGACAACGTATCGGTTCCATCTTCAAGGGTCAAGAAGTCTTAAGAAGAAAGCCTTCTTGACCCTTGAAGATGAGACCGATACGTTGTCCCGAGACGTCGATAAAGGATTACCATTCGACGGTAAAGGATTACAATTCGACGCTGCGTAATATCCCAGAACAGCGCGGATGTCCTCTACTTTCCTGTTTACTTTGCGCGTGCTATGATGGCCAGGTCTGTCTCGTGCAGTACCTCGCACATTTTTCTGTAGGACCCGGCAGGCTGCTCTTGCTGTATACATGCGCCTGTTCGCTGGGATTTAATTAGCTGCAGAAGGAAAATCAGCCGGAACTACAGCAGCCGGCTGACTGAGGATGATTGGCGTGGGAATGGAATCGGCGAAAGCTATGTACGAGGATCGGTCAGAAAATAAGTTCACATGGCGTATAAATTCGTAACTAAAGTGGCTAATTTGGTTTTATGTTGTATTGCTTTGGTTTGGTTCCCTGATCGATGATCGCTTGTGGATCGAAACATGTAGGAATATTAAGTTTGTTATAATATGAAATATCTAAGGAACAGTATTGTGCATTTTGTTGGTTGAGTGTTGTGAGTTGATAATGCTGGGGTCTATGTGACAGGAAATAAAATGAAGCTGAGAAAATTACTTCACGATAAGGTTCATAATTTCGTGTTAATATTAATAGTTTGATTAAATCGAGACAGATGTTAAGAGCCGTACAGATGTTAACCTTTTAAAGCCTAATGGTTACTGGATGCATCAACAGTTTTAACATTCACAAATTCTACGTTCTGCCCACACTGTATTTATGTGTATTGTATTTATATTACAGCAAACAGCGACTTTTGCCTTATATAACACAAACTGATTTGTTTTTTTAACCGAGATAAAAGTGTTTACTGCGCGGTACGAACTGGGTCTTTAAATGAAACAGTTTACGCTTCGTCTTTAAAGGGTTAAGAGCCGTACAGATGTTAAGAGCCGTACATCGAACAGCTGCGAGACAGGTGAGAAACGCATTAGAAATTTAGGTGGAAAACTTGGAGGTACGTAGTCACTTGAAAGAACTACCCGTAGATGGGTGGATAATATTAAAGTTGATTTTAAAATAAATAATGTGTGGTAGCGTTGCTGGGTTCGTTGAATTCAATATAGAGTTAAATGGCGAAACGTTCTGAACACAAGAACGAATCTCCGGGTCCCCATAAATGGCCATGAATTTGAGAAGCAGCTGACATTGTCAGCATGTGAAGGACCCTACTTAATAAAATTCTTATTAATATGCAGTGTAGGGTGGAAAGAAGCGTACGTGCTTCTGCGCAGTTTTCAATGTTAATGTTTCATCTTGTGTCTGCCATTTTTCGATTGGAATATGACCGACGCCCTAATGAATGGCTGGTTGGACGCCAACACGACGTCCGTTTGATGCAGCTTCCTCTCGCACTAACGCCACGAGATTATTGACAAGTCCGGCCGACTATCTGCAGGCGACGTCAATAAAAACGTCATGACCAGTCGACGCAACAGGTGACCTATTGCTACATATCTCAGTTTGTCGTATTTGCACGCAGCACGATTACGAGCATGCTGGGATTCGCTTTGCCGCTTACTTAAACACCGCAGTACGTCGTGAAACGCATTGTTCTAGTAATTTGCGGGAGCTGAAGGGGGGGGAGGGCTATTTAACACTTCAACGCCGGTCTCGGTGCACTGTACGGACCTTCAGTTTTTTTTTTTTTTTTACATGCTCCCGGATTCGATGTACCGCACGGGAGTGAATGCTTTCAAGTGCACTGTAAATTTAAAACCTCTCTGTCGTGGGCGGTAGTTGGAATTTAAACCCTAGAGACACTGAAGGGTTTTAAAATACATTTCGGATAATATTGACTGGATTCAGCTGGCTCAGATAATGGACAAGTACTGAGCTGCTATGAACACAGATGTAAATTTAGGGTTTCAATTGATGACTAGCTGAGCAACTGTTAGCTTCTGAAGGACTCTTGAGCCATGCGATTGCTTAATTGTCTTATCGTTTATTTAACGATGCTGTCAGTATGTAAGAATATAAACTGGTGGGATCAGCAGTGATGGGAAAGGAATTGGGAAGGATGTGGGAGCACATGGTCGCGGTCTAGTTTGAGGTGTCAGTCTGAAAATTTCCTGGAGAGACTGTAGAAAACCACGAAGAATCTCAGTCAGGGTAGTCAGTGTCCGGGCCGGGGTTCGAACCCAGCACCTCACGCATTACCGGTTGAGTCAGCGTGCCGGGTCACTCTTCCGTAGGGTCAGTCCGCCATTACCACAGACATCCCTGCACTGCGCCCCTACACACCGACATGCGGGTCATGCAAACAGGAGCACCCGCTTTACGTCGCTTTCAATACGCCGCAGACGCATGATGAACACAAAGCGTGTCACTGTGTTTCTGCAGGTGTTGTGGGAAACGAATGTCGTGGGACTTTAAGTTGACATTTACTGACTTGACAGCTGTCGATCTGGCGTCTGTCAGTCGGGGTTTGGTTTTGAATCCCTCCGGTATACATTCTTTACAAGCTAAGGGGTTTACCTGTCTACGCCATAAAGGCATATAGGGGAACAGAGATATAGCTCCACCTATTCTTAGCCTCGACGCTAGATGGACGTGGGTGGTCAACATCACCGCCCTCCACGGCCGCTTTACTCCCGGGTAAGAACTCCGGTACGCACTGACTGGGAGGCTGGGTGGGCCCCGGAGGGTGTCTGGACGTCTTGCAGAAGAGGAAAACATATTGGCTCTCACCATCGTATTATATAAAATGACTGGCGAATGAATCAGTCAAAATGTCATTCGTATTTTGTGTTCTGACTTTTATTCGAGTGATAGCAGTCCAATGAAATAAATGGAATAGCACCAAACGAACCAAAATATTCTGAATGGCAATCGGAAGCAAGTATTCAAATTTTGGCAACGAAATGAAACATTGATTAAAGTTTTAGAGTGAAATCTGTCTATACATTTCTACACTATTTTAATGGAATAGAGTACATTAGAGTACAATAGAGTACATTATAGTACATTAGAGTACAATAGAGTACATTATAATACATTATAGTACATTATAGTACATTAGAGTACATTAGAGTACATTAGAGTACATTATAGTACATTATAGTACATTAGAGTACATTAGAGTACAATAGAGTACATTATAGTACATTATAGTACATTATAGTACATTATAGTACATTAGAGTACATTAGAGTACATTAGAGTACATTAGAGTACAATAGAGTACATTAGAGTACATTATAGTACATTAGAGTACATTATAGTACATTAGAGTACATTATAGTACATTAGAGTACAATAGAGTACATTAGAGTACAATAGAGTACATTATAGTACATTAGAGTACATTATAGTACATTAGAGTACATTATAGTACATTAGAGTACATTATAGTACATTAGAGTACAATAGAGTACATTATAGTACTTTAGAGTACATTATAGTACATTAGAGTACATTAGAGTACAATAGAGTACATTATAGTACATTAGAGTACATTAGAGTACAATAGAGTACAATAGAGTTACATAGATATTGAGTACATTATAGTACATTAGAGTACTTTAGAGTACATTATAGTACATTAGAGTACATTAGAGTACAATAGAGTACATATAGTACATAGAGTACATTAGAGTACAATTAGAGTACAATAGAGTACATAGAGTACATTATATAGTACATAGAGTACATTAGAGTACAATAGAGTACATTATAGTACATTAGAGTACATTATAGTACATTAGAGTACAATAGAGTACATTAGAGTACAATAGAGTACATTATAGTACATTAGAGTACATTATAGTACATATATTACATAGAGTACATTATAGAGTACATTAGAGTACAATAGAGTACATTAGAGTACATTAGAGTACATTAAGTACATTAGAGTACATTAAGTACATTAGAGTACATTATAGTACATTAGAGTACATTAGAGTACATTATAGTACATTAGAGTACATTATAGTACATTAGAGTACATTAGAGTACAATAGAGTACATTATAGTACATTAGAGTACATTGAGTACAATAGAGTACAATAGAGTACAATTATAGTACATTAGAGTACATTAGAGTACATAGAGTACATTATAGTACATATAAGTACATTAGAGTACAATAAGTACTAGAGTACATAGTACATTAGGTACAATAGAGTACATTATAGTACATTAGTAGTACATTAAAGTACATAAGTTCCTTGTCTTTCCGGAATGAATGTACATACATCCATAATGTTTGTTGTTCGTGCTCCTATTTGATGAGGAGTTGGGTTAGCCTAGTAAGTACGGTGACTAGGCTACGAGCTGGACGATCCGAAGTTCGAGTTCCGGTAGGGGAAGAGATTTTCTTTTCTCCCAAACACCCAGACCTGTTCTGATGCCCACCCAGCCTCCTATTCAATGGGTATCGGGAGTATTTTCCTCGGGGGGGGGGGGCGAGGTAAAGCGGCCGGGGGTGTTAACCTGGCCTCTCATCTCCATCTGGTACCGTTGGAGCTCTACCTCCCTTCCCACTGCACGCCGTCGTGTTGTGGATAGAGATGAGCTTTCTTGAAGTATACTATGCTACATGTTTCGGCTTTGTAGAAAAAGCCGAAACATGTAGCATTAAATAATGTGAGATCAACAGCCTATCATAGTTGTGATTGATAGTCTTTTAAATTTTACTGAACTTGTTATATAACAACGTGATGTCCCTTATCAAAGATACCAGTAAATAATAAGATGGCCGCAGGTATCAAGAGGGTTTGATGACGATGATGATGATCATTATCATCACCATCATGACGGCATATCTTAATTTCTGGGGTTGGGTGAACTCTACCGTCATATTGCGACCACCTACCGTTAACCATTACATATACAGGGCATACACAAAAGAATGGTGCGGTTTTAATAGTGTTCACTATTAAAACCGCACCATTCGTTTGTGTATGCCCTGTATATGCTTGAATTATTTCAACATAGTCTAGCTGCTAGATCTAATGCATTATTCTCGATTTTTTCCTGCAGTCTGTGATAACTTATCATAATGTGATTTATTTAGCCCATTCCCGCTGTTTACTGATGTAAGTACACAAGGACGTGATATATCTATTTTTAAACGTAATGCAAGCAACTTTATTTATCAAGTTTTTTTTCTTGTTTCAGGCTGAGTCCGGAGACGCTGAACACGGTAAGTGCCAATGAATCGTAGTGTTTGGTCGTATTCAGATGAGCTATGGACTCTAATTCTTCATGGTCTGTTACAGTATTGGACTGACCAGCAGTGGGAGCCATTATTTTAAGCCACGGAAGGAAATGTTTAGAGATTTCAGTTGGAGTATTTGATATTTGGCAAGTTCAGCATTATATACAGGAGTTTTATTAGACGCCCCACTACCTAGATAATCCAGTGGTTATTTTTATAAAGCTTTCAACCCTTCTTCACCCGTTTTGACACTGAATGCAGTGGAAATGCTACTGTAATTTGAACAAAGTTCGTTTACGGCGAAGCTTACATGGGCCGACCTTGATAGCTCTTCACGTTAAGTTCTCAGGGACGAGTGGTTACTACAAGAGCTTTTTTCTCGTGGCTCGACAGCCGTAGTGGACCTAGGCCTCCTCATTGTTGAGGCTTCAAGATCACACTCTTACGCACCACACTCGGTAGGATTTCTCTGGTCGAGTGATCGGCCCGATGCAGAGACCTCTACCTGACAACACTCATAAGAGATAGATATCCATGTCCCCGGCGGGATTCGAACCCGCAATCCCAGCAAGCGAGCGGCCGCAGACCCACGCCTTAGACCGAGCGGCCACTGGGATCGACTCAAGAGTTATATTAGTTAAATTAATTGTGTTTGGCCAAATAGGAACCGTCGTTTCCCGGCACGTGCATTCCTTCTCCCCGAATTGTTGAGACCGGCTGTTTACCATTCACCTCCATCTTAGTGTTTTGTTTAAGAATTCGTGTACTCTCCTTTACTCAAGAGAATGCAGTTGACCTGCACAGCGTGAGTGGTGGGTTTACTGCTCACAAACAAGGGACGGTCGACTTTCCTCATCGTAAACCACTACCAAGGTCAACTGCAAACTCCACAGTCAGTAACTATGGGTACACCTCCGTATATATTCATTTCGTTGTGCTCAGTAGAAGCACAGAAGCTTTACATACATGTGTGAAAGTGAGGTTGAAGCTTTATAGAAATGGACTCTTCTAACGTAGAACTCCACCCTGTAATTAGACCAGCAACTGAATAATAGACCCAGATAATTAACTGGAGACGGGGGCAATGGACACGAAGATATTAGTCAGGCCAGTCATTCTATCAAGTAACATCCTCATTAGAAGTGTAGTCGTATTTGATGCATGGTGCATGAACACCCGTTTCTACTTACTTTACAGTGACGTGTGCATGTTTGAAAATTATATAATGTTGGATTTTTTAGTCTACTTCGTACACTATAAAATCCCTGTGATCAATGGATCCCTGCCACCACGTCATTGCGCGTCCTCAGTTTGCAGATGAACAGGATAGCTGCGAATATGTTTAATAAACAGTCGCGGACAGCAGACAAGGGGTGGTCATCCAGCATGGCGGTTGGGCGAAGTGTTAACAACTCCTCGCCGTAGAAACTTATGATGTTGCGAAACATTTCACGAGGTCTCGGACTTGGACTGATCCTTTATTACGACGTAAGCAATGGAAAAGGGACATGAGATTCGGCACCTGGAACGTGAGGAGCCTGTATAGGTCAAGGTCACTTATGACAGTGGTCAGGGAATTAGCGGAGTATAAATTAGATTTAGTGGGTGTACATGAGGTTAGGTGGAACAAGGGAGGCACTGTAAGAACAGGGGATTATACCTTTTTTCTGTGGAAGAGGAAATGAAAGTCAATTAGGGGGCAGGACTTTTGTTTTGTGCATCAGAGAATAGTGTCAGCGATTAGGAGAGAGTAGGGTTTGTTAGTGATATGATGTCATATATGGTGCTGAGAGGTTGCTGGTGTGATACTGGACATTACGTCGCTGTTTTTGTTTTATTTCCCACGTTGACTACGCTGCAGGTGAGGTCCCCTGTCAGGATGATATATGCGTTTTTGTCACTTTTGTACATCGCTGTGTTCAGTTGGTCGATTATGTATTTCTGTCGTGTCTGCGGTAGGATGTGTATACACGTTGTTACCATGAAGCGTGTCTGTAAGTCTATTACATTTTCTTCCTTGTACAGTATTTTCAAAGGGATTCACATGGCTGCCTTTTGGCATTTCTGCCTTGCATTGTGTGCAAGCGTGTGTTACATGCAGGTAAAGTTAAAGTTGTCCCTGTGCATATGGAGAAGTGGGGGTATAGCTCCACTCATTCTTAACCCGTAACTAAACGGAGGTGAATTATCAGCTTCACTCCGCGACCGCCTTACCACCGGTGAAAGCGCACCGGGTACTCATTGAACAGGAGGCTGGATGAATCCCAGAGCCGGTCTGTACGCCCTAGAGAATATGAACATCTTCTGCCTTTACCGTGAATTGAACAAGGGTTTCTCGATCGTCAGTCTATGGCCTAGTCACTATCGACTGAGCTGTCCCACTCCGTACAGGTGACTTGTTCTTTGTCTGTAGCAGTGAAGCCTGTGCTAGATTAGTTACTTCATGGTAGTTAAACATATCTTGCGATATAATGTTCATTTTGAAGGAAAGTTAGAGGGAAGGACTGAAATGACGGGAAGACGAGGAAGAAGGCGTAAGCAGCTACTGGATGACCTTAAGGAAAAGAGAAGATACTGGAAATTGAAAGAGGAAGCACTAGATCGCACTCTGTGGAGAACTCGCTTTGGAAGAGGCTACGGACCTGTCGTAAGACAGACTACAGAATGAATGAATGAATGATGTCCATTGCGCCTGTCTTGATATCATTTCGTTCCTAACGGACAGACATCCCATGACCTTGATTTCAGGCTTCCGCCGCGATGTTGATGAAATCTGTGGTCTTCTGGGTAATTACACGGCGTCGTGTGGTAATTATTTACCGACGTTTCGGGACAACGTATCGGTCCCATCTTCACGGGTCAAGATTCCGAGTCTTGGAATCTTGACCCGTGAAGATGGGACCGATACGTTGTCCCGAAACGTCGGTAAATAATTACCACACGACGCCGTGTAATTACCCAGAAGACCACAGAAGACATCCCATAGATCTGATCTTGACCAACAAACGCACTAGAAATGTGACGTGTATAAAATGTGTTTGACAGCCCCTACATATGTTTCAGCAAGCAAGAGTTATTACACTACACCTCACCACACGCATAACACACAATGAAACAGGAAGAGATCTACTCCAGATCCATCACCACGCTAGTATGCACGGCCCAAAACCAGATATAAACAATTATAAAAACCAAAATAGTATCGTTTCAACACTCCTAACTTCTTAATGTTTTAATAATTCAGCATCGCTCCATGTGAAATATGTTTTGACCTTTCATATTCTGGGCTTTTAATGTGCAATATTTGTCTATAACCACTGCTTGCACTAGAGGTGTAGTATTTTACCATTTTTAACTTCAATATTGTACAGTGTGTCCACAAAGTCCCTTCGGGGTTTTGAAAAATTGTGGCGCGCAAACAAATTGAGCTAGCCACATGCGGTTTGCGGCAGATTACAGTGAAACTCTGGAAGTTTTTTTACTGACCTCAGTAGACCTCGATGTGGGCTCCCTTGGTAGCACGGAGAACGTCCAGACGATATTCGAGCTCTTGCCATATTCTGTGGAGCATGTCCGCTGGAATAGCCAGATCGCATTCCTGATACGGGTCTTCAGGTCATAAAGTCATCTGTTGGCTGCAAAAAAAAAACTTCCAGAGTTTCACTGTAATCTGCCGCAAACCGCATGTGGCTAGCTCAATTTGTTTGCGCGCCACAATTTTTCAAAACCCCGAAGGGACTTTGTGGACACACTGTACATTTTTGCATTTGTGAATTATGACTGTGACGTGTGTATGCTGTGTAATTTTTAATGCGTAACCGTACTGTGTAATTGGATGTAAAACGTTCTTGTAGTTCTCTGCCCAAAAAAAAAAACCCTGAAGATGGCAACTTGCTTGCTGAAACGTATGTAGGGGTTCTCAAATACATTCTATACATGTTACTGTTTTACGATAAAATAAACGGTATATACAGAGTATACATAAAATAATGGTGCGGTTTCAATAGAAATGTCTATTCAAACCGCACCATTCTTTTGTGTATACCCTGTATAATATCAAATATCCCGTAGAGTATATCTATAGTCCGACAAATGTACAATTTAATCACATTAACTGTGTAACACTGTCCTACATAGACAATGTTTTTAACCAACTAAATGCACTTGTTATAAAAACACTAAAATATTCTAAAACTGTTTGATAAAAGCCCCGACATGTTTCGGCTCATTTAATGAGCCATCCTCAGGGGGTCACAACTGTCTGTTCTCAAAACACGTACAAAACAGTTTTAGAATATTTTAGTGTTTTTTATAACAAGTGCATTTAGTTGGTGAAAAACATTGTCTATAATCGAAAAATGCACGGTGAAAATAGAATAAAAACTGTCCTACATGTTTCGAAGCCTTAATTCGGGTTCATCCTCAGGGATTCATCATCTCAAAATTACACACTTTTACAATAATTGGTACAATTGTTTACATAGTAAAACATTAATTATTTACAATGTATTTACTGGTTAAAATAAATAAAAGGTGAAAAATGTATTTGTTGGTTGTTTCAAGTCTTATATTGGTTAAAATGTTAAAGTTGAATAATCTGTGTTGTTTGATATCCTGTTTATCGAGTTGGTTGACTCACCAACCTAATAGTCAACCAACTCCGATAAACAGGATATCAAAAAACACAGATTATTCAACTTTTATTCAACTTTTAACATTTTAACCAATGTAAGACTTGAAACAACCAACAAATATATTTTTCACCTTTTATTTAGTTTAACCAGTAAATACATTGTAAAGAATTAATGTTTTACTATGTAAACAATTGTATCAATTAATGTAAAACTGTGTAATTTGAGATGACGAGTCCCTGAGGATGAACCCGAATTAAGGGTTCGAAACATATAGGACAGTGTTACACAGTTAATGTGATTAAATTGTGCATTTGTCGGACTATAAATATAGAGATAAAATGTACGGAATGAATAACATTAAATCCCATAGAGTCTTGTCTTCCTAAAACGAAACTCCCTTAAAGGGATGCCTTTGTTTTAATCCTGAGAACGCAATACCTATGAAGCTGTTTTAGGTCCTTTGGTTTCTAGGTCTTCACGCTTGACTTTACTTGCTGTTTCGTTTCCCTGTAGGCCGTCGATGTAGCTCTGTGAAGCCGTGCCACATACAGCCAGGCTGACGTGTCTCCCGCTTTCAGCAGTATGCTATTATCTGATTTCGTGCCTATAATCCTGTTATAGTGTCTGCAGTTATCTTGTCTCTGCTCGATTATCTGCGTCTATTGTTCGTTTTCCTTTGTCTTCTGCTGATATTTCATTTTCCGGGGCTTCTGTCTTGGCTAATGCCCGCTCCATTTCGCTGTAATCTCTCAAAAGTCGTGATGGTTAATGCTAGGTCGGTTTTGAATTCCCCTTCGTTCTAGCGCTGTCTGGTGCCGGTTTTGTAAAGTTCTGCCTGCTTTTCTGGCCGCCTATCTTCGTCTCGTTCCCTTAGTCTTATGTTGTTTCCTCTGGGGCTACCGAGGGCGTTGTGATAGGTTTGCTAATGTTAAAGGAATTATTAATTTTGTCTTTTCCTCATGGACCTTCTCCATTTTACTGCTTAGACTTGTCAAACGTTGTCTCCATCTCTCTGGTTAGGCACTCCATCGATGTGTGTGTGTCACGTTTCCTTAAGATTCGCCCCATGCATTTCAGTGTGTTTCGTTAGATGCAGCCTGCAGCTGACAAGTCTGTTCATATGGAACAGCTCGGCTCCCACTGGACGGATTTTCATGAAATTTGATATTTTGAGTATTTTTCGAGAATCTGTCGAGAAAATTCAATTTTCTTTAAAATTTGACAAGAATAACGGGTACTTTACATGAAGACCTATATACATTTATGATAATATCTCGCTGAATTCTTCTTAGAATGAGAAACGTTTCAGGCAGAAGTTGTAGAGAAAATCAAAACACACATTTTGTGTTCAATAAATTTTTCCGAAAGTCGTACCGTTTGTGAGATAATGTGGAAAAATACGGTAGAGCCAGACAGGCCACAGATGACAATATAATACGGTACATGCGCTTTGCATGCTGGATAACTAAGGCTACAGACACACTCTCGGAATATGTAATACTTATTGCTTTTCCACGGCAACAATGGTTACGCGAACGCGCTACAGTGGTACGTTATACGTACGTTGCGTGTCTCATTATACACACCGTGGTTGGAAGTAGCGACCTACCGGCAGTTCCCAGTGTCCATGCCTCTTTCTGCTAGTGTGACTTGATCTGATTTACTAATATTAGAATTCCAAATACTGAGAAAGCATGTTGTAGACAAACCCTAAGGATCTGGTGTGGAGTGAATAGAGTATAGTTCGCATTGTACGTGTGTGACTCTCATGGTTCCATTTGAGACTGGGGATCCTCTGTGTTATCATGGATACGTTGGTGGTAATTGACTTTTGTGTAGTCGGTAATGAAAGTTTTCTTCTTTTGGTTCCTCTGCTTCAATTCATAATGATTTCAGATGTAATTCTGAGGTATTCGTTCTACTGAGATATGGCATCGCCTTACTGGGTGATTGGTTGCCGACGTTTCGAGAGAGTGTACCGGTCTGACATTCTACCCTTGAAGATGAGACCACTACGCTATCTCGGAAACGTCACCCACTGACACAGTGTCATATCCTACAAGAATGAAGACCTCAACTACATCGCTGCAAAAGCCAGAAAACTTGTATGCAGTTGTGTTTGTTGTGCAAGAGACATGCCTGGAGTAGAACATTGGTATTATTGGTAGTAGATTATCCGAGTGGCAGTGAATGAGATGTTGTAGACTGTGTTCGAGCTATTTTTGAGCTCCGAAACACATTCTTATGCATGTCAGTCGAGCAAGTTGACGCTGGCTGTAAAACTTCCGACTTTATTCTTTAAATCGTCTTCTCGAATCTCGGCTATCTTAAATTAGATTTTTTCGAGGGTCTTGTCGTTCCGTCTATGCACATGTGCAGCTACTGCCTTTAAATATACATCACCATTTCCATTTTATTATTCATCGATGCTAACACTTCCAAGTTATACAGACTGACAACATTGTTAAATAAAGTGTAAATAAGTAAATATGAATGTCGATATTAAATTCCATATCGATACTGATGACCTCTATAACGATATCGAATCATTATATCGAAAAATTACCTCTCAGATTTCTCTAGAACGTAATTAAATTCAGCTTTAAACATTGAATATTGTGTTATTTTATTAACTTATAAATAAGTGGTAAATATAAATTACAGCAGGTCTCGAAAGTTCTGCTTCGAAATGAAATTTCTTAAAATAATTTAATTAAGGAATTTTGGATTTTTACATTGCTTTCACTTGCATTTAAATATCGTGATTATTTATTTTATTTATATATATACATTTATTTATTTTCCAAATAACGGTCTAAAACTTCTCCTCAAAATCTTTGGATTCGATGGAGATCCTGTTTTTCAGTACTGTAGAATGAATTTCATTGATCTTAATGTATCAGTGAATTACTTGATATATCGACACGTTTTATGACTGTTGGTATCGAATGATTTTCCACGGTATAGTGTTGCATTTGTTTATGTCAGGCGGCATTCCTAAACCTTAACATGAATAAATGTTTCAGCGTAAAGCAGGAATATTGCCTACGTGCGGTACTTTCTGTAGAGTATATACTGTAGCTTACGTCAGACACTGGTAATATGAATTTACACATTGCTACAATACGCTTATTTTGCTGTAAAATTATACGTATTTACAAAATTCGTTTTAGTGTATATTTTTGTACCAGTTAGGTAAACGCAGCTTAAATATGTGTTGAACATTTTGCCTTACGTATGACGTGTGGTATTGTGACTTGTCAGTAGTTCTGACGTCACTTGCAGGTGGGCGGTTAATCGTTTCTGCATATTCGACTTACGTCTGAAGGGTAATAATTGAGATGAACAGTTCTGTAAATATAATTTGAAATATTTCAACTTCAGTGTTCTATTTTAAGAGGCCGGGAGAGAGAGTATTTGGTACAGCGACTCGCTACGGGTTGAAAGGTTCAGGGTTCGAACCACGGTGGGGGGGCGAGATTTCCGCATCCTTTCATACCGGCCCCGAGGCCCACCTAGCCTCCAGTACAATGGGTACCGGGGCTTTTTTTCCGGGGGTACAACGGCCAGGGCGTGACGCTGACCACTCACGCCCATCTAGCGCCGAGGTTAAAGAAAGAGTAGAGCTATACCCCTTCTCAGCCTCTGGGCCTTCGTGGCAGGTTATAGGGTAAACTTTACCGTTTTCATTGTATTTTAGCTGTGTGAATGATGAATTTAATCTCGTACATAGAATTTCCAAAACACACTACATCTTATAGATAGTGCAACGAACACTGCATCTTCATTACTAACATCAAACGGTGCTGTTTACGGAAATAATCGTTATTTGCTACAGTGAAACCTGCCTATATCGGAGCCGCAAGGGACAGGATATTTTTCCGTTGCTGGCAGGTTCCGTTTAATACAGGTACTTTAAAATCCTCGGGACTGGGAAAGTTTTTTTTTTTTGGTAAAGACAAAATTCCTTCTATCCAGGTTCTGTTTAAGACAGGTTTCACTGCACGAAGATGAACAGCAGAAGTACTCTGTGTGGGGAAAGTTTACGAAAGTTACAAGCAGGTGCTAGATACAGGATAAAATGTCCTTAGTGGTTAGGAATAATAATTCACTCTTAGTCAATATTTCATTGTTTCCCCGTCGAAAGTCTTCAGTTCAGGCACAGTTTCTAGGCCTTTGAAACCTGTGGAAAAGTTTATATTGGATAGAACTACCATTGCCGATCCCAGTGGCCGCTCAGTCTAAAGCCGGGATTAGACGGCGCGCGGCTCGTCGAGTGACGTGACGTCACTTGCTCGGCCAACAGATCGGAACAGAAAAGACAATCTGGCTACACGACGCGGCGCAGCTCGGCAAATGGCGGACCAGCGGCCTTGCTCGGGTAGGTTCGGCTCGGCTTGTGGAATAACGCGTCGTTTTGTTCTCCTACGACTGGCTTGGCGCGTAGACTGCAAGCCCCGTGTAGCCGCAACAGCTGCCCGCGCCGAGTCCCTTTGAGGATCGTGAAAAAAAACCGCTTCTGCGGCGATCCAACGAGCCTCGCTCGCCCAATCACAAGCTGCGCCAGGCAGGATACATGGCGCGTTTGAATACGGTTCTTTGTCAATGACGTCAGTTATGACGTAAAACGAGCCGAGCCACGCGCCGTCTACTGGAGGCTTAAGGCGTGGATCTACGGCCGCTCGCTTGCTGGGATTGCGGGTTCGAATCCCACCGGGGGCATGGATGTCTGTCTGTTGTGAGTGTGTGTGTGTTGTCAGGTAGAGGTCTCTGCGACGGCTGATCACTCGTCCAGAGGAGTCATACCGAGTGTGGTGTGTCTGAGTGTGATCATGATAATGAGGAGGCCTAGGCCCCCAAGGGGCTGTCGAGCCATTGGGAAAAAAAATCTACCATTGGGAGAAAGGCTTAAACGAACGTAAGAGCAATGTCTACAAAGTTAATAGTTGTTTAGACAATTATTCCAGCATCTCTTTGTTTATTATAAGAAGAGTATCTTGCTGTCAAATAACAGAAGGGCACTTTCTAATTAACGGTCCCGCTTTTAATGCGTTTAGTGCAACATTTCGCAAGTTTATGGTGACATTAAATTAAACAACTTCTTTTATTTCCGTCTGCAACCCAACGCACTTCCCACAACCAATGCTTATTTAGAATAATGTTTTTTTCAATGCCGATCCTTCAATTGTCTCGGATACGCTGATGGATTTGTTCCTTAAAGTCAGCATTAATTATGGTCGATGGCCGTCCACAGCACGCAGCGTTCGCAAAATTTCGGAAGCGACTATTAGCTTCGTCGTGTCTGTCTGTCTGTGTGTCTGTCCGTCCGTATGGAAAAACTCGGCTCCCATTGGACGGATTTCCATGAAATATGACATTTATGAATTTTTCGAAAATCTGTCGAGAAGAATCAAGTTTCATTAAAATATGACAACAATAACAGGTACTTTACATGAAGACCTATGTACATTTATGATAGTATCTCGCTCAGTTCTTTTCATAATGAGAAATGTTTCAGACAAAATTTGTAGAGAAAATCAAAACACACATTTTATGTTCAATAACTTTTTTCTGAAAATCGTACCGTTTGTGAGATAATGTGGAAAAATATGGTACAGCCAGACAGGCCACAGATGACAATATAATACGGCGCATGCGCTTTGCTGAATAACTAAGGCTACAGACACATACAGTATTTAATACTTATTGCTTTTCCACGACGACAATGGTTATGCGAACGCGCCACAGTGTTACGTTATACGTACATTGCCTTCTTTTTTTTTTAAGTGTTGGTCGGCAATGCTCTTAACATAACACAAATTGTCTGTATTTTTATTTTTAATTTCCTTTAATTTCTGTGCTCTTCGAATTTTGACCCCGCAGCCACAAAACCGGGACGTTCTGTGAATCTTATTCTTCATGGTGCTGATTTGGTGCAAATGTAAATATGTCTCTATCTCGCTTGTCAACAGCAAATATACCAGAAAGCAAAGAGTCATAAATTCCCCTGTCAACAAAGATAAGGAAGGAACTGCGAACAGTTTAGACCTTGAATGCGTGAAATATTTGTCACCGTTCAATGTCACACCGCCAACTAAATGCAATTTATTTTAAAAAACCCATATTCATTATTCTGCAGTCTGTCTTACGACAGGTCCGTAGCCTCTTCCAAAGCCAGTTCTCCACAGAGTGCGATCTAGTGCTTCCTCTTTCAATTTCCAGTATCTCTCTTTTCCTTAAGGTCATCCAGTAGCTGCTTACGTCTTCTCCCTCGTCTTCCCGTCATTTCTATCCTTCCCTCTATCTTTCCTTCAATCACCTGTTTCAGAAGGCAGTTTCTACGCAAGATGTGACCAATCCAGTTAGCCTTTCTTCTTTTTATTGTATGTACGATATTCCTCTTCTCCTTAACTCTGTGTAATACTTCTTCATTTCTCACACGATCGGTCCAACTGATCTTCTCCATTCTTCTCCAGCACCACATATCAAAACTTTCCAGATACTTCCGATCTACTTTCCCAAGTGTCCACGTTTCAGCACCACACAAAGCTACGCTCCAAATGTAGCACTTTATTGTTTCTTCCTTAAATTTAAGTCCAGTTTGCTGGTGAAAAGATTTTTCTTCTTGTTGAATGCTGCTTTTGCCATGCAGGTCACCACCTTTAGTCATGCATGACATGTGCTGTTAGACGAAGGCATGAACGTGATTTTTAAAAAGTGCAGTTGTGCGACCCCCTGATGATGGTTTTCTAGAAACCGAAACATATGTAGGGGGTTTTTAACGATTTTAAAGAAACCTTATATTGGTTTTTTTTTTTAAATAAAGTGCGTTTATTGGTGGTGTGACATTGATCAGTGAAAATGCACGGTGAACCTAGAATCAATTTTGTCCACGTGTTGCGAACGTTACCCTCTGCCGACTGTTCCTAGCTTGTTAGAATATGGACTCTTTAGCCGTCACGTTTTGTAATTCACAACTCTGAATATTTTATTTTCACAAATCTGAACGACCGTTCTGATTGGCAGACGGTATATTTTATTGCCTGCAGTAAGTTCCAATAGCAGATGGCGCAGTTTTTGTATTGATTTCATGGGGAACTGATTTGTCGGATGCTGTGTAAATATTGACAGTTTTAGTAAAAGAGGCAGCCGATTTAGTGTTCCAATATTGTAGTCAGTATTTCAGGCTTTTAAAACGTGTAATAGATAATTGATTATTCATAGGCTACGGGCTGGACGGTCCGGGGCTTGAAAATCGGTAGGGACAAAACGTCCAGACCGGTTCTGGGGTCTATTCAATAGGTACCGGGATTCCTTCCCTGCGATAAAGCGGCCGGGGGGCGTGAATTTGACATATCACCTCCATCTAGTACCGAGATTAAGATTAAGTGGAGCTATACCTCTGCTCCTCCTATACGCCCTCATGGCGTGGACAAGGAAAACTTTACCTTTACCTTTAGTTTATTCAGCCTTGTCTACTTGGATATTCAGCATAATTTAAGCACTCTTGGGCAGTAATACAGGGTATACACAAACGAATGGTGCGGTTTTAATAGTGAACACTATTAAAACCGCACCATTCTTTTGTGTATGCCCTGTACTTGTAGATCCAGAATAATCATGGGTATATCCCAGAAGGCCGTTTTATATTATTTGTTCTGAATTTTTCTTAGTCCCATGAAAAGGGTTGCGTAAAGTAAACATAAATCCCACTCTTTATTAACCTCTTTCTACCTACTAGTCATGAGTGTAGCGGGTTATTGTTGCACCTGATCACACTCAACGAGACACACACACACTGGTAGGACTCCTCTGGACGAGTGATCAGCCCGATGCAGAGACCTCTACCTTGACAACACACAACATTCACAACAGACAGACATCCATGCCTCCGGTGGGATTCGAAACCCACAATCCCAGCAAGCGAACGGCCGCAGACCCACGCCTTAGACCGCGCGGCCACTGAGATCGGCGAAAAACTCTCCCCGCCTTAATTAATTGCCACGTCATGAAGACGTATGGAGGAACAGACGTATAGCTCCACGCATTCATAACCTGAACATTAGTTCGTGATAAGTGGTCAGCATCGCACCCCGACATCTTCACTTCCATCAAAGTCCTTCTGGTGTATGTAAACAAGCCCAAAAAGCTTCTCGCAAATTAAGTTTTTCACTTAACAAAATACGTGTGAGGAAAATGGCTGGGCGACTGTAGGTAAGACGGAGTGTAAAGACTTACAAATGGATTGTTTTTCGGAAATCCGTGACTTGTTTTCTTTTCTGTGGCTCAACAGCCCTGTGTGGGCCTAGGCTGCCTCATTGTTGAGGTTTTTCGAGATCACACACAGACATACCACACTCGGTAGGACTCCTCTGGACGAGGGATCGGCCCGTCGCAGAAACCTCTACCTGACAACACACAACACTCACAATAGACAGACATCCATGTCGCCGCCGTATTCGAACCCGCAATCCCAGCAAGCGAGCGGCCGCAGACCCACGCCTTAGACCGCGTGGCTGCTGGGATTGGCTGAGTTGTCCTTCCGCTGACTAAATACAGTAAAATATCGACGTTCGTGTTTACTGTGGACCCATAACGCCATCACAATTATCGGAATCCATTTTCAACTTAAAACACCTGTTTGGTTCCAAGAAATTGCGAGATACGAGTAATAAAAGCGTAAAATAAAATCAAAAAGCATAAAAGGCAGGAAAAATTTTTAATAAAATGCAAACAATTTCTGAAACTTAAAATACATTGCGTGATTGAAGGAGAGCCTTATCCCATAAAGCACGAAATCATTAAACCTGACAAAATGAAAGGCAGAACATTACTGAGCTGAGAGTGATCTGCGAAATAACACGAGAGTGGGGGAAGCCGACTCGCCGGCCACGTGGTCGCGTCCCGATTCGTCGGACCCAGCCACGGAAGGTCAAAACAATAGTACAAAAAATGGGTGATCACGAAAGGTCGAGATCCCGAACATCGAGACTTTGTAAATTTTATTACATTACGATGCTGCCGTATAGTTTTATCACCTATTAGAAGCTTACTTACGCCTGCTTCTGTATGTCGTGAGTATATCTATGTTGTATCGCCAGGGCGCAGTACTGTCGTCTGATAAAGAGGATCATTAATGCTTCATCACTGTGTGTGAAGTCCATTGCTGTTGTGCCGTTCCTTTTCACGGCCACTTAGATGCCTGTCTCAAAACCTCGTCATCTAATTTCTTCCTACTTAACGTCTGATAAGAGGATCATTAATGCTTCATCACTGTGTGCGAAGTCCATTGCTGTTGTTCCGTTCCTTTTCACGGCCACTTAGATGCCTGTCTCAAAACCTCGTCATCTAATTTCTTCCTACTTAACGTCTGATAAGAGGATCATTAATGCTTCATCACTGTGTGCGAAGTCCATTGCTGTTGTTCCGTTCCTTTTCACGGCCACTTAGATGCCTGTCTCAAAACCTCGTCATCTAATTTCTTCCTACTTAACGTCTGATAAGAGGATCATTAATGCTTCATCACTGTGTGCGAAGTCCATTGCTGTTGTGCCGTTCCTTTTCACGGCCACTTAGATGCCTGTCTTAGAACCTCATCATCTAATTTCTTCCTACTTAACGTCTGATAGAGGATCATTAATGCTTCATCACTGTGTGCGAAGTCCATTGCTGTTGTGCCGTTCCTTTTCACGGCCACTTAGATGCCTGTCTTAGAACCTCATCATCTAATTTCTTCCTACTTAACGTCTGATAGAGGATCATTAATGCTTCATCACTGTGTGCGAAGTCCATTGCTGTTGTTCCGTTCCTTTTCACGGCCACTTAGATGCCTGTCTTAGAACCTCATCATCTAATTTCTTCCTACTTAACGTCTGATAGAGGATCATTAATGCTTCATCACTGTGTGCGAAGTCCATTGCTGTTGTTCCGTTCCTTTTCACGGCCACTTAGATGCCTGTCTCAAAACCTCGTCATCTAATTTCTTCCTACTTAACGTCTGATAAGAGGATCATTAATGCTTCATCACTGTGTGCGAAGTCCATTGCTGTTGTTCCGTTCCTTTTCACGGCCACTTAGATGCCTGTCTCAAAACCTCGTCATCTAATTTCTTCCTACTTAACGTCTGATAGAGGATCATTAATGCTTCATCACTGTGTGCGAAGTCCATTGCTGTTGTTCCGTTCCTTTTCACGGCCACTTAGATGCCTGTCTCAAACCTCGTCATCTAATTTCTTCCTACTTAACGTCTGATAGAGGATCATTAATGCTTCATCACTGTGTGCGAAGTCCATTGCTGTTGTTCCGTTCCTTTTCACTGCCACTTAGATGCCTGTCTCAAAACCTCGTCATCTAATTTCTTCCTACTTAACGTCTGATAGAGGATCATTAATGCTTCATCACTGTGTGCGAAGTCCATTGCTGTTGTTCCGTTCCTTTTCACGGCCACTTAGATGCCTGTCTCAAAACCTCGTCATCTAATTTCTTCCTACTTAACGTCTGATAAAGAGGATCATTAATGCTTCATCACTGTGTGCGAAGTCCATTGCTGTTGTTCCGTTCCTTTTCACGGCCACTTAGATGCCTGTCTCAAAACCTCGTCATCTAATTTCTTCCTACTTAACGTCTCTGCGGATGGTCGTAAAACGATTATAGCCACATTAAGCCAAGTAAAGCGAATGAAGTATTTGGTGTAACACTTTGGAATGTAGAGTTGTGACTGTATCGACAGCTTAAGATGTGCTGCTACGTTTTGCGCTGTTTGAACAATATTGAGACCGTGGTATAAAACACTGTACACAGTGTTGCAACACTAGGTTTGAAAATAAGTTTATTAAATAATTCGATAAGTACCTGCTTTACAGTATCTGATTTTATACTTACACCATTTAATACTAGACTGGTAAAACCCAATTGTTGTTTATAATTACTTACATTTTAATAATACACTCCTGTGTAAAAAATAATTTTCTTTATACATTTTATCTTGTGTTTATATATTATCTTAAGTCATAGCATAATTTCCATACGTACATTTTTTATATGTTGTAAGTTTTAGGTACCGCCCGTGTTTCGTAAAGATCTCTTTTATAATGGCATAAAGCCGAAACATGTCACAGGTACAATAAATAAAACAATTTATTTTTGATTCCGAATTTCGGTGTACCAAGTTTTATGTACTGATCTAACTGGCAGTGTGTACACGGTTACCATGCAATCTTATAAGACCAGCAATGGTAGCTGATAAGCACGTCTCTTCAGACTTGCTTTCACGAACACTAACTGCAGCTGATGTTTGCATATGTCTGTTGAATGTTGTGTGGATTCACCTTGTCTGCAACACCATGTTATACAACAGCGTCATCTGTGCAAAATTTTTGATCATGTTTAGGCCACATAATCGAGACTGGGATAAGAGCTGAAGTTGTGTATATAGTTTATGTAGATGAAAGTGAAGTCTTCAACGGGAATTACAGTCACTTTTGATGCTTTAAGCCGTCACCGTGACAAGGAAATTAAATCATCTTCAACTTGCAGCCACGTCAGAGCCAGCATGGAATCAATTTCCGTGGTCTTAGACGTAAGTTCATAATTTTTCCGCTAGTAGCGTGACAGTCGGACTAACAGTAAAACAGTACATAAACCTAATTTACGAGTACTACAAAACAGTGTTCCAGCATTCCAAGTTTTTTTCACGTGTAGTCTCCGTTGCTCAGTGTGTCCTCCTTTGCGAACACGACACACATCCACCTGTTAACTTTTCCATCCCATATTCGTCGCTGACTGCCATTGCGGTATTCCGGACCTGTCTTTGACTTCCTTTAAGGACATAAGAACTTACAAGTGTGCGGGGAAAAAAAACTTGAATATTGGAGGACTGTTTTGTACTAAAAAGTTGTCTGTGCTTGGCAGTAGAGAATTACATTAACTCCAGATCATTAGTTTGAAGCCATTCTGTATATTACGACTGGGAGAACCACAGTTTTTTAAAACTAGCAATAGTTTCATTTTCTTTTAGCGACTTAATGCTGTGTATATTAGCATAAATTTTAATTGGTTGTATTCAGACCGGGTAGCTGTAACTTCTTTTAGATTTTAATAGCACTTAGACGCGACGTATTTTATGTTCTGAACAATCTTCTTGAACTTGGTAGTAATAATTACGTTTGTGTACTGTTACACGTGTATGGCCGGGATAGCGTAGTAGATATAGCGACTCCGCTACGAGCTGGACGGTCCGGGGATCGATTTTTCACACCCGTCCAGACCAGCCCTAGGTCCTACCGAGCCTCCTGTACAATGGGTAACGGATCATTCCCGGGGGTAAAGCGGCCGGGGCGTTGACCACCCACCCCCAATTAGAGCCGAAGTTAGAGAAAGAGTCGAGGTGTACCTCTACTCCCCCTCTGGGCCTTCATGGCCTGTTCTAGGGACAACCTTACCTTAACCTTTACCTTTACCTGTATGTACCGTGTGAGGCAGACATGACGCCTGCTATCGTATAGCCTGATACTGATTTTCTGATCCTTGAATAAGGCAAGATTAGAAAAATAAAAGTTTGTATACTTCTCAGAAAATTATCTCTTTGAAAGAAACACGAAGTAGACAGAGATGTTTTGATGATGAGGCATAAATAACCTTGCAATAAATAAATTAAATTATCACGTAAATACGAATATTGAATTCAGAATGGAAGAAGTGTAAAAAGAGGCGAGTCATGATGTTAAAGTGGACGTTTCCATAGCAATATGTCTTCAGAATTATCGTCAGTAAACAGAGTGCGATTATGTTCGAGAGACTAATAGACACACACAGACTCTCCAGATATAACTTAACAGGATCCAGTAAGGTAAAGGTCGCCCTGTAAGATTCCAATGAAGGCGCAGACGGGAAGTATAGGTATAGCTCCACTCATTCTTGAACGTCGGCCCTAGATGGGACGTGGGTGTTTAACGCTACGCCCCGGCCGCTTTACCCCCGCGAAAGAGGATCGGTATCAATTGTAGAGGAGGCTGGTTGGGCCGCTCTCGGAGAGCAGAAAATCTCTTGCTCCTGCCGGGATTCGAATCCAAGACCGCCTATACCGTAGCGAGTCCTTTGCTGGTCCCGGATTCTTGTTTTGGGCCCATCAGATTGACCATCGTTACTTAGCAGTTTTTGTGGCATTCATGGATATGGAAAATGTCAGGATGGTACCTGAAATTACAGACGCCCCCTTCCGTCTGCATCCTTTCCCAGTGCTGTAGCTGGTTGGGGGGGGGGGGGTCCAGTGCGGCCGCCTCGGGCAGCAGGGTCCAAGGGGCACGAAATTGGGCGGCAAAATTAATACTTTCAATTTCAAAAATTATTTTCTACGTTCGACAATTTTTAAAATATTGAGAAAAATGACAGGAAATTCAATAAATAATTGTGTTTTTTTTTAAGTTTATGATTTCTGTTAGGGCGCGGTCATTGTAATTACTAGTGCCGGGTGCTAAAAACCCCTAGCTACGCCACTGTCCTTTCGTACTCATTATATTCACCAATCGTCCACCCCAGCGGGTTAACTTGGCCGTTCTGCGTCCGATTCGTGTTCAGAAGGTGCCCGGTTCGAATGTATAACACCGAATATTCTCGGGTTTTCGTGGTTTGCCTCAGTCCTTCCCGGCATTTGCTGTGCCAGTCTCTTCAGTACACGCCACGTATTTTATGCGTATCATTATTTGCGGTATCTTACTGTCATTCAATGCTACATAATCTTCTTTAACCTCAATGACTTGTATTGTTTTCTCTTCTTATTTTCTTGGCACATTCCACGTTTGTGAGCCCTATGTGCTGACGTCAACAGCATCGCAACGTTTATCTATGTATCCTGATTACACGATTTTAAATTTCGCCACACGTCTGGTAAATAGTACTTAATTTTATTCTGTGGTGTTTCCGACACCTGCATGGTCTTCACAGCACCGTCACAAAACACAGCTGTCATGAAACAAGACAATATCATGCATAAAATGTTTAGTGAAATGTGGGTTGACATATTTTGTAAACGGTCTGTCCTGTATATATCTTATGCAGACAAATGTACACTGTTTTATGTTATTTAACACAATTTTTATTAAATGTTGTCCAACATGTTTCTAGCCTATATAAGGCTCATCTTCAGGGGCTCTTTGTTGAAATTACAACAGCTATATTATTGGTATATACAATTCTTAAAATGCCGTTAGATGTACCTGGTTATTGATATCTGTAACAGTCATTATGCTTTCACTATAGATTTGTTGGGGGCATTTTAAGAATTTTATATACCAATAATATAGCTGTTGTAATTTCAACGAAAGAGCCCCTGAAGATGAGCCTTATATAGGCTAGAAACATGTTGGGCAGCATTTAATAATAAAAATTGTGTTAAATAACATAAAACAGTGTACATTTGTCTGCATAACATATATATAATTAACATTGTACGGTACAAGTAACGTAAAGGTCTGTCCGGTATTACGTATTTGCTGATTTAACTGAATTGTGTGTTAAAGACGAGTGTAAATAATTGTGTAACAAAATCATGTTTCAGAAGCAAACCCCCTACGACGTGGGCCGATGCTGCCCCCAAAACGTAGTGTTGTATTAATGATGTTAATATAAGTTTTAAAACTTTCGCGGCGACATGATTCAATATAGTCTTCTCGGGCGCACAGCCGCGTCAACTCGTTTAAATACAACGTTTCGGGGACTAGCTCCGTCCCCATCCTCAGTTTTGCCTGAGGATGGGGACGGAGCTAGTCCCCGAAACGTTGTATTTAAACGAGTTGACGCGGCTGTGCGCCCGAGAAGACTATATTGAATCATGTTAATGTTTATAAATTACACTGTAGATTAATTTCATTTTAGTCCCTTATTACTTGCCACTGGAATCGTTTGTTTAATTTTTTGATTATTAAATATTGTTTTTGGTTTTAGGTATTGCTTTTTTAAAAATTCTTTTTCTATTTTTCTTAAATCAGTAAATTGTGTTTGCTCTTCGTCATTGTTGTTGTCCTTTCATAAATTTTTTGTTTTTGTTTTTGTCACAGCGTAATTTAAAACAAGCAGACACCAGCCGCATGGCCTGTGGCCGTCTTTATATTTCGTTGTTTGTTACTGAGAACATTGATTGTTTACGCGTTCTGAGATATGTCCTGAAAGTGGTGAGGTTCAGCCTTACGCACCGGCGCCTTTACCCCCCCAGAAGATATCCCTGGTACTCATTTCTGTTAGAAGCTGAGTCGATCCCAGGGCATAGTGCGGCCGGAAGGGTTAAGTAATTGAAAAATATCAGTGACCCGATCGGGAATCGAACCCGCGATCATCCGGTTTGTAGCGTAGTGCCTCGACCAACTGCGCCACCGCGTGTGTTTACCTCTCTCTTTAATACGATTTATTTCTTAGTGAAAAATCGCATTTAATTTCAGCGCGAAACCATTTATTTCATATCTTCAGCCTTATGATCAACAAATAATTGTTTGAGGATAGAACTTTAAAGTGAAGAATATTTTCTATCACTAGTCGAAACACTCGTCACAGTCACACTTCTCTGTCCGTTAGGACGTGGATTAAGTTACATTTTTATCCTACAGATGGCACAGTTTCTGCTCACTGCTGCCATCTGTTAACTACCTGAAACTACTGCGGTTTGAGGTTGACATGTACATACACAATAAGATAACATGGACTGTATTCATGCTCATAAATAATCTCCTGTTACATTTGTTAGGGCATGTCCTTGACATCAACAGCATGTCGGATTATCTGCTGTAAACATTTCCTTTCCTTTCACGAATTTCCGCTTAAGAATCTTATCACTGTGAATCAAACCAGGAGTATATGCATGAAATTTGGCCAGGATAGATTATTTAGTAAAGAAGTTGGCTAAGCATTGGGCGGCCGGTTTTCGATTTTGGGAGGGACCAACTATGAATTTCTTCGTTAGAGTTTAGAGACCAGTACTGGTTCATTTAGCCTCCTATACAGACCCATACAGAGATTTAGTTTCTGTTCTATGTAAAATGAAAGGTTTCCAAACGAAAGTAATCCTTATTCTTTTTTAAGGAAACTTTCACACAACCATGTCACATCGATTCCGTGTTCGTGTGTGAAATTACGCTCTTTGTGACACAGTTTCATCAAAGATACACCCTAACTTCAAGCATTTCATTTCGTTTGATCACATTTTCCATTTCCGTAAACCTGTAAAGGATCTCTTTGCTTTGTATGCGTCTAAAATCTATCCTGATCCTCTGTGCTTCGTTAAAGGTTAGTGTTGATTGCTGATTGTTTTATACAGTAAGGGTACCAGCCGAGATTTGAAACGCGTTTTGTAAAGTTAGCTCGGAAATACGGTGTAAACTGGGACAGTATGAGGCCCCTTACTTTGTCTTCAAATTACACATTTTATCCAGCGGTCCAGTGGCTTGTAACAGGCCAGGGGTGTACATGTTAGCCAGGCTCACGTGATTAGCACGAACGTTTTGCCAATCACTGGAACAGACTTTAAATACATACAGTAGTCCCCCCGTATCCGCGGGTAATACGTTCCAAGACCTACCGCGGATGCCCGAAACCGCGGATAGTAGCGAACCCTATATATATAAGTCGTTTTTCATTTACATACATACCTATGATTAAGTTTAATTGATAAATTACGCACAATAAGATATTACCACCTTTAGGCTAGTGATCCTGGCACCACGAATGCGGACAGCGAGAACGCTAGAGGTTAACTGGATGCGAGTAAAGCGGGCCAGCGTGGGTACAGAGAACAAAGAGAGATGAGTCATGTACTGAGCGTGATGGGGTGGGCAGGTTGCACCGTGTTACTCAGAATGGAGAGCAATTTCAAACTTATGAATCGTTTATTTCTGGAATTTTCCATTTAATATTTTCGGGCAGCGGTAAACGCGGATATCGGATCCGCGGATACGGGGGTTCTACTGTATTTATAAAGATGGGCTGTATTCTCGTATTTTCAATACCATAACTCCACCTTTTTTCATAAGTGTGTTTTAAACATTTCCAGTCAGTGGTGGAACGTTCATGAAAACCTCTTAGCCTGACCAACACGGTTAATGTGAACACTCCGCAGCTGGTCACTTGTTTACTATTGATAGCTGATACTTTGTCTCGGTAGAATTGCGCTTCTGATAGAACTATTGGCCATCTGTCGGATAATTGGTGAAATGAATATGGAGCTTTGGTTCAAAATAAGTTTATATGTCGTACATGTATCAGGGCCGGCAGGGTTTTCTGCAAGGTGCTTCACATTACCTATTCGACAGGTGACCATATTATTTAATTATTAATGCTGGACAACGTAGTAACATTTTTTTTTTCAATGGCTCGACAGCCCCTTGGGGGCCGAGGCCACCTCATTTTCAAGGCTTCACGATCACACACTTTAGACACACCACAGTCGGTAGGACTCCTCTGGACGAGTGACCAGCCTGTCGCAGAGACCTCTACCTGACAACACACAACACTCACAAGAGACAGACATCCATGCCCTCGGCGGGATTCGAACCCACAATCCCAGCAAGCGAACAGCCGCAGACCCACGCCTTAGACCGCACGGCCACTGGGATCGGCAACATAGTAACATAGTTGCATTTAATTAAATCCTTAATTAATCCTTAGACTAAACTGTACCAAATTGAGTTTTCTTCTGGTAGAATTTTTATTGCTTGATTTAATAAATTTTTAAACATAGGAAAAATTAAATTATGTCAAAATTTCAAGTGTACCACCTTTCCTGTCGCTGCTGGCGCCCCTGAAAATTTTAATTCGTGCCTAAAGGGTCTACACTGATTGATTGTGACTGTACTACGAGAATTTTTCGGGGTGATTATCATCTGTTTCCAACGCCGAAGAAAAATCTTAGCCGTCACAAAATTAAGTGATTGTGAGGTGGAAGCCGTTGTGTCACCACGGCTGATAAAAGGATGACACGGATTGATATCAAAGGGAATATAAGGTCTCAGCCTACGAAGTGATGTGCCTTAATTGTGGCGGGAAATACGTGGACAAGTACTTCGATTGCCGTACAATTAAATATGAACGGGTGTTGGAATATCGAGAATGAAGACCCCAAAGTGGAGTCGAACCCGGTTATAACGACACTGTTCATACGACACCTCGTTTATACCGTCAGATATTCTGTGGTACCAATTAATTCCTCACTATCATACATCTCTTTAACCAACCAATACACACTTATTATTCTTTATTATACAATACAATTTGCCATAAAACTAATCCGACATGTTTCGAATCCCTATTTTGGGATCATCATCGGGGACTTGGATTGTGAATTACACAAATTACAAATCAACAATAATGGTAGATTTTAAATGTACAAAAGTTAAAATGTAGGATATCTCAGTTGTTTTATCGGTCCACTGTGCATCAGAAGTTGTGTGTCTACGTGTAGATATATTTACTATTGTATTCACCGTGCATCTTGTATAAATTAAAATTAAAACCAACTTGATGCACAATCACTATTAAAAAACTTTAATAGTAGATTAATTAACCCGACATGTTTCGGTCAGGTACCTGACCATCTTCAGGGGTATACTACATTAAATTGCGTAGTCCATATGTTAAACACACATAAGATATGAGCCTATAAGGCCTCGTCGTATATAAACAATGTTGACTATTTTTTAAACAAGTTTTTAGTGATTTTTAGTGACTTGTGAAAAACTTCATATACGACGAGACCTTATAGGCTCATATCTTATGTGTGTTTAACATATGTACTATGCAATTTAATGTAGTATACCCCTGAAGATGGTCAGGTACCTGACCGAAACATGTCGGGTTAATTAATCTACTATTAAAGTTTTTTTTTAATAGTGATTGTGCATCGAGTTGGTTTTAATTTTAATTTCTACGTGTAGAAAGTTTGGTTAAAGAGATGTATGATAGACTAAAAATGCACGGTATGAATAATATAAGGTTTAATTCCTCACTGTTAACCATAACATTATACTGCTCGGTTATAACGACTAACTAACTAACTAACTAACCCCATGGAGCAGAGTCCTTCTTGAGAAGCTAGCAGGTCGTCAGCTAGTCAAGAAATTCCCCGCGTTTTATGGAACCCGAAGGTTCATTACCGCATTCACAAGAACCCGCCACATGTCCCTATCCGGTTAAAACAGCACTCGTTTATAACGACACAAAATGTTCAGTTCCTTTCCTGACGTTATAACCGAGTTCGACTGTGTATGCATTGTAAACTTATTTTCTGACCGATTCTCGTTGTTACTGTGGAAAGAGTCATAGACACGCCGTGTAGAAGGTTACTAAAATATTCTAACGAATGTGTTGTGTGTCCTAGGGTCGGCGGGGACCAGGAAGAGAGGACGTTGGCACTCGAGGGCCCGCGGCTTCTTCATGCGAGTGTTTGCATCGCTGTGTCTCTGTAATTCGAACGGAGGCAAAGGATCGTAATGGTGTGGAGACCCATCATGGCGGCTTTGAAGAACTGCAGTTACATTGTGGCTGGATATCCCCGGCTTTACCCATCCTTTTTGACATTCTGGCCAGAGGACATTTTTATATGGGCTGGACGTATCTGGCTTGTAATTTTGAGTTTTGTTGTCATTTTATTTGGGGGGGGGGGGTCTGGCAGTTTTTATGGTACTCATGTTTAACAGTATAAATCTGGTACAGATAAAAAAAACGCTGTGAAGTGTAAAGTTGGTGTACTGCATTGAGCAGATGTCTTAAGGAGTGTGAAATCTGTCCCATTTTTTGAGGGGGTGTTGCATATGTGTTGTAAATTTCTCTCAGGTTCGAAGGGTAATTTAAATTTATTGACTTTACTTAATCAAAAAAAAAAAGAGTAATATTTTGAACATCTGTTTCTTTTGCTTCCATAGTGTACCTTTGACTACCGTGATATAAGAATCGGGAAGTCAGCACATGATTTGTATAAATGTCATTTAATTCTATTTTTTACTTCTGCACTGTGCGGTGGCTTCCATAAATGTGGCTATAATGACTGAAATCATGGCTATAATTTGGGAGGTCTTACCTGGGATCCATGATGCGGTGTAGGTACAAGCTAACGAAGTGCAATAGACGTAGAGGTAAGAATTATGTTTTCCTGGGTCAATTTCTTGCCTATAAGCAGGGCCGACTCAACCCGTTAGGCGAAATAGGCTGTCGCGTTGGGAGTGGGCAGGGTAAGTCAGGAAGAAGGTAGTTTGACATCTGTACTTTACAAAACTGACAAGGAAGTCCATGTGTGAAGTCAAGGAGATGAGGGTGAGAGGGGGGAATGGAGTGGCTGAAATTGTGATTTTGACAGCTGTACTTTATAAAACTGACAAGGAAGTCCATGTGTGAAGTCAAGGAGATGAAGGCGAGAGGGGGGAATGGAGTGGCTGAAATTGTGAGTTCGACATCTGTACTTTACAAAACTGACAAGGAAGTCCATGTGTGAAGTCAAGGAGATGAGGGTAAGAGGAGGGAATGGAGTGGCTGAAATTGTGAGTTCGACATATGTACTTTACAAAACTGACAAGGAAATCCATGTGTGAAGTCAAGGAGATGAAGGCGAGAGGGGGGAATGGAGTGGCTGAAATTGTGAGTTCGACATCTGTACTTTACAAAACTGACAAGGAAGTCCATGTCTGAAGTCAAGGAGATGAGGGCGAGAGGGGGGAATGGAGTGGCTGAAATTGTGAGTTTGACATCTGTACTATACAAAACTGACAAGGAAGTCCATGTGTGAAGTCAAGGAGATGAAGGCGAGAGGAGGGAATGGAGTGGCTGAAATTGTGAGTTCGACATCTGTACTTTACAAAACTGACAAGGAAGTCCATGTGTGAAGTCAAGGAGATGAGGGTAAGAGGAGGGAATGGAGTGGCTGCAATTGTGAATTTGACATCTGTACTTTACAAAACTGACAAGGAAGTCCATGTGTGAAGTCAAGGAGATGAGGGCGAGAGGGGGGAATGGAGTGGCTGAAATTGTGAGTTTGACATCTGTACTTTACAAAACTGACAAGGAAGTCCATGTCTGAAGTCAAGGAGATGAGGGCGAGAGGGGGGAATGGAGTGGCTGAAATTGTGAGTTTGACATCTGTACTATGCAAAACTGACAAGGAAGTCCATGTGTGAAGTCAAGGAGATGAAGGCGAGAGGGGGGAATGGAGTGGCTGAAATTGTGAGTTTGACATCTGTACTTTACAAAACTGACAAGGAAGTCCATGTGTGAAGTCAAGGAGATGAGGGCGAGAGGGGGGAATGGAGTGGCTGCAATTGTGAGTTTGACATCTGTACTTTACAAAACTGACAAGGAAGTCCATGTGTGAAGTCAAGGAGATGAGGGCGAGAGGGGGGAATGGAGTGGCTGCAATTGTGAGTTCGACATCTGTACTTTACAAAACTGACAAGGAAGTCCATGTGTGAAGTCAAGGAGATGAAGGCGAGAGGGGGGAATGGAGTGGCTGCAATTGTGAGTTCGACATCTGTACTTTACAAAACTGACAAGGAAGTCCATGTGTGAAGTCAAGGAGATGAAGGCGAGAGGGGGGAATGGAGTGGCTGCAATTGTGAGTTCGACATCTGTACTTTACAAAACTGACAAGGAAGTCCATGTGTGAAGTCAAGGAGATGAAGGCGAGAGGGGGGAATGGAGTGGCTGCAATTGTGACCTTCACTGAGGATGACAAAAAAACACTTTGAGCCTGCCCTGCTTTCGACGTTCCTCATCCACTGTACAACTGATGTACCTTGAGATGTTACGACCTTCCACACCAAGTATAGCAATAACAAAAATTCATGGAGCAGCACAGTTTCAATTAAATTTGACCAGTCTACAGTGGTCAAAACTTTCCTCTGCCTACTTCTGTCATCGTGCGTGTTGCTTTTATGCCTGATGTTTCATCGATTTCTTATGATTGTGACCCATTTTTTTTATTAGGTGGTATTTGTACGTTAATACAATCTTAATTTTTATCTCTCTAATGCACAGCAGCAACTATCTACGTAGCGTTTACAGTAATCTGCATTTTGTCTGCCCACACAGTGTATTACGTGTTTCGTGTGTGTGTCTGATAACAGCGATTATTTCCGTATACGTTTTTGGTCCGTTAATATTTGTAATGTAGACGCGGTGTTTTTAATCAGGTAGGAGTCGAATCCATTAAGTATTATACAGAGTATACATAAAAGAATGGTGCGGTTCAATAGAAATGTCTATTGAAACCGCACCATTCTTTTGTGTATACCCTGTATATCTGAAGGATCAGTTGTAGAGGCCATATGAATGTCCTTACAAGGTCTTCAGAATTTGTTCGCGATATACGGAAGACCTAAGAGGTCTACACTACGCATATATTGACTTGTAGATAACAGACAATTAGGGCCGGGATAGCGTAGACGGTATAGCGACTCAGCTACGAGCTGGACGGTATAGCGACTCGCTACGAGCTGGACGGTATAGCGAATCGCTACGAGCTGGACGGTCCGGGGATCGAATCCCGGTGGGGGGCGAGATTTTCAGCACCCATCCAGACCGGCCCTGGGGCCTACCCAGCCTCCTGTACAATGGGTACCGTGTCATTGCCGGGGGTAAAGCGGCCGGGGCGTGGCGTTGACCACCCACCCCCATCTAGCGCCGAGGTTAAAGAAAGAGTAGAGCTATACCTCTACTCCCCCTCTGGGCCTACATGGCCTGTTCTAGGGAGAACTTTTTTATAATAGACAGTTAGTACATCTCTGCTTGGAGAAGAACTCCAGCCATTTCACCTCCAGGGCATGGGCCGTGCTTATCTGTGCTTTGCATCCTCGCGTTAAGATTCAACACCCGCAGACTCTGAACAACACAATGTTATACCTGTGTGAAAAGGTGAAATGTTATAATAGGCAGAGCTACTTAATCCGCCCGGTATGTAAGGTTTATATTGGCGTTGAGGTATGAGAATCACAGCCACGCTGTTTGCCAGAAAGGAAAGCCTCAAAGTTACGTGTAACGTCAGGGGCAGATGTCATAGAACCATTTCGGGCATGGTGCAGAGTAGAGACAGCACTCACACCTCTCGGGTATCGAAGTACATCTAGTCGCTTTACTGGTAAAGCTAACAGTGGAATTATTAAAGTGATAGCATTAGCAGGAAAATTGTTTAAAATAATATTACGTTACTCGTTACACTTTGAAATGTGGTGCTGGAGAAGAATGGAGAAGATCAGTTGGACTGATCGTGTGAGAAATGAAGAAGTATTACACAGAGTCAAGGAGGAGAGGAATATCGTACATACAATAAAAAGAAGGAAGGCTAACTGGATTGGTCACATCTTGCGTAGAAACTGCCTTCTGAAACACGTGATTGAAGGAAAGTTAGAAGGAAGGATAGAAATGACGGGACGACGAGGGAGAAGACGTAAGCAGCTACTGGATGACCTTAAGGAAAAGAAGAGATACTGGAAATTGAAAGAGGAAGCACTAGATCGCACCCTGTGGAGAACTCGCTTTGGAAGAGGCTACGGACCTGTCTTAAGACAGACTACAGAATGAATGAACTCGTTGTACCCATGCGAATAATTCGCACGCAGAAACAGTAAAATATTTAATAAACAAAAAATCACAGCATTTCGATCATAATAACCATTAAAATTTCTACTTATTAATGCTTGATGCTGGGTAATTTCTTTCGGAGATCAACGGATCACAAACAACGTGTAAATAGGAAACAAAAGCTACCTAGCACTTGTAAATAAGAGACAGAAAGTTGAAACGGACATTAATTCCTGAAGTGGAGACGAAAGGAAGTACATTAAATATGTTAGCTTCCCTTGGCCTCCGCTTGAGCCAGCACTGTCAATCCATAACTTTAGTTTTTTTTACAATTTTTTAAGAAGGAATTGATAAAAACAAAGAAGATTGCGATCAGTACCGAATCATAAGATTTCTAAAAATATCTATCTTGGAAAGATTCGTTCAGTAGTTCAGTAGATCAGGATGTCTCCTACAAACCTAACCGTGTTAATATATGATAATGATACGTGAGATGATGATATTACGTGCAAATAGCTTAGCGATATTCATTAAGTATTATTTACACATTTTAAGATCATAAAAATTTATTCTCTGTAATTCAACAACAAGAAATTTACACACATAATTTCTACTTACTCATAATCGTAGTATATTGACTCTTTCAAATTAAGTTCATAAATTACAAATCGTAACGTTAGGTAACGTTACGTCACAATGTCAGCGCGTTTATTTCTAATTTATTTCATTTCTATTATCTTATTCGTTGCGAAACTTCGCTGCATCTCGGCTGTTAATTGAGACTTCGTCTAAAGTTTGAAGTCTGCGGCAGACTTAATTATGTCCTCCATTACGTCAAATTTGTTTTGCTTGTAATGTATATATTTTATTCTGTGTTGTAGCCACTCCATATCCGTATACCTCTTCTTTTACAAAGCCGAGACATTCACGAAAATTGGCACTGTGCCAATGTCGCACCCTGTAGAATTAAATCACTAAACAAGCAAAAAGAAAGTCTACATGGTCCTTTCTAAGGATCGATTTCTTGGCTATTATATTTTAAGATGCAAACATTTTAAAACCCTAGATGCTTTAGCCATACATTTATTTGTCAATATTTTTTTGGAGATTATTTTCGTATGAGCACATCTATAGTTCTTGCAACTGGAACCATGAAGTCTACGGACTATGTAGACACACTACATAAATAATTTCTCAGCTGTATACAAATTTATATATTTCGTACTAATTAGAAATTATTGAAATTTTCGTAAGAGAGGATACTGGAAATTGAAAGAGGAAGCACTAGATCGCACTCTGTGGAGAACTCGCTTTGGAAGAGACTGTGGACCTGTCGTAAGACAGACTACAGAATGAATGGATAAATGAATGAATGTCCTTGTATTTTTCTAGCCTTTGTCATGGTTGAATTTAACGCCCTGACTCTTTTCACATTATTCCAAGTAGTAAGAACAAAGTTATTTATGGGTGTTTAACTTTATTGGTTGTTGCCATAAGTTGTTGGTTGTGTTGTTAGGAAAGACGTAAATACGTCTTTTATAGTAGGTAGAAAGAAGCTGTAAAACACATCTGTCTTGCATGGAATTGGAAACCATTTGTGTTTATTGCTCTTAGAAACAGTCGTATGTGTAACGCTGGATCAAGGTAACACCTTCCAAACAGCCTTCATTGTTCATGTTCTGATTTGGTCCTCAGATCATCTTATTTGGTATTCACTTGATGAACAAAATAGGCTAACTTACATCCAGTGATAGCAGTTCGTGTTTTGTAGGTGGTGGGAGCGATGGAAAATGGCTCGTGTCAGCAGTTTCTTTTAACGATGTAAAAATACAGGGTAATTATAAATTTACATAAGAACTTAAATTACTTTTCATAGCCTTTTTTAAAATCATGACTACAAGACGTGCTAGAGTGTACAATATATCAATGTATTTACATTTTAAGCTTTTTTTTTGTTGCTGCTCTTCGGCGCTTTTGTCTAGTAATGAAGACGGATTATTAACTTTACCATGGAAAATGTATTTTCTGCGATGACCCACTCCGTGGCCACCAAGGTCACCTGACTTAACTTGTATTTCTCATTATGAGATTTTTAAAGGATGTCGTCTGTGGGTCTCCCGTGTCAGGACTGTTTCAACTGTTGAAGATTTTGATTACGTGAGCATTTCAGCGTGAAAATGGAGGCGTCTATGTCAGGATCTAGAAAGAAGTCGACTACCTTAGGGACATCTACAAAGGAGTACACATAGAACATTAGGCTTGTCCAACCAAACCAGTGATGTAAAGTTTAAGTTGAATTAAGTACATAATTACAATGTTTTTATAACCGACAATACAACAATGGCATTGTAGTTGCATAAAGTTTATGTCTTTATGTTTAATGGATAGTAACTATGGAGAGCATGCAGTTCCGTCAGTCCATACTCTGTGTGTAATTTTATTGGCTGTTGGTTTGGCTCTCAAAATGTGTAGCTTCATAAATATTATTTCGTAAAGTGAAGAGAAATTTATATATTTTAGGAATGTCCATTGTCTGCACATCCTTGTAATGGTGTGCTATAATATGAGTTTACATTAATGGATCAGATGGTGTGTCTTTTGAGATATGCATGTGTAAGGATCATATACTGGGCATACACAAAAGAATGGTGCGGTTTCAACAGTATTCACTGTTGAAACCGCACCATTCTTTTGTGTATGCCCTGTACTGGGCCATATTTTTTAGCAAAGGGAGTGACTGTCAATAAAGTGGCCCGGTCATTATGAATGAACGGTAATCTTAGGGCAGGAAGTAAACTAAAATAACTAAATAAATAAAATTATTTTTAACAATTGCTTTACGGGCAAAGAAACCACTTCAAAAATATGTATTTTAATATAAATATGCAATGCTCACTCGCTCCTACGCTTAGCCGGTTTCTTGTTACTTGAAGACATTCTTAAGCCTTTCCTGTATTGTAAAGAATGTCGTTTGTATATTGAAGTGTGTTTACCATAAATATAGTCTGTTACTGTATACAGGGTGTACCAAGAGGAATCTGCCATACTTAGAAAGAAAATTCCTTAGGTTAATTTACATCGATGTAACTAAACATACTACGTAGGACGTCCAGAAAGTAAAGATACAAAAGCAATAAAAGTTTTTAAAAATATTTATTAACAAAATCGAGTGAAAAAAAACACTTAACACATACCTTTAGCTATTTTTCAACATAATCACCACCTCTGTCAAGGCATTTGTTTAGCCTGGGTACGAGGTTTTGTATTCCGATGTCACAGAACTCCGCCGCCTGTGCACGCAACCACGCAGTGACTTTGTTTTTCACATTTTCGTCTTCGTGAAACTTCTGGCCGGCCAGATGTTTCTTTAAATGCAAAAACAAATGGAAATCGCTGGGAGCGAGGTCTGGGCTGTGAGCGGGATGGTCTGCGGTGATTTTCCTTCCCCTCCCATCCGTGTTTTATCTTTACTTTCTGGATAACCCTCGAATATCCGAAGTTGAACTGTTACGGGGGTAATGACGAGACAAAAATGTGGTCTTCTTGCTGGTTCCACGTACTGTACCTATGGAACTTTATGTGTTATCCATACACTGCGCAGGTCCGTCCTTGAGCCGATAGCCAAGCCAAGCCATATGGAGGCGAGTGTGCCATTTAAAGAACTTTTACACGTAACGGCAATTTTTGTGAAATTAGTACGAGATTTTCGGGCTTAATCAATGTCTTTACGTCACTCATGTTAAGTAAAGGTTAATTACATTGTTGAAATTGCAGAAACTACCAATGCCTCCTCGTTTTAATATCATAGTAGTTAAAACTTATCTCGTCACTATCTTCGTCTGTGTTCGACCTCGCGTGTATTTGGTTATACTGACGTAATTTAACCAAAGGAACGTTCTCCCGAAGGATGACAGATTTCTTCCAGTGTACCCTGTATATAAATATATGTGTATAGATACATTTGTATAACGTACGTGCATATGCATTGTGAATACAATCACACCGTAACTGCCTGTTTCATATTCAACATTAGAAAAACTTTTCTTTTTGTGGCTGAGTGTGCAACTCTTCATAGAACAAGGGGAAAAAAAGTTTGTCTTGCTGTACCTTTTATTGCGTTTGGGCAGTAGTCACTTTATGTTGTCGCAAAGTATGTTTGTAACCTTGAGTGCAAGTATACAAACTGTTGGTTTACTTTGGAGCAAAGGTTGGTAATTATATATTGCGAGCTAGTGTACCAAGTTTTTGATACAGAATTTGATCAGTCATGATTCTATCTGTGTGTAACAAGAGGGACCAATGAATTTTGCACGAATAGTACTGGGGCTGTCATAACTGAAATTTTAAACCAAGCGAGATCAATCTTAGTGATGTGTTGTGTGTTTGTATCATGATTCAACCGGTGTTTACCGATGACTTTTGTTTGTGTATACAGGAGTATTAGTAGTGTAAGAGTGTGAGTTGGATGTGCTGTTGTTTGATGTTTTGATATTGGCTGAGTGTCGCTGTAAGTCATTGCAAATGGAGTGTTTTGTTGTTTGTCTGTGATAAACTTTGCTGTCATGTAACTAATTTCGAGACACGACTGCGGTGTTTCCGCTTACTGTCAACGTAAGACTCGAAAAAATAGCTTTGTGGGAACAAAGAACACGGAACACACACTATTCTAACCCTACTTTTTGTCTTAAAAATTATAGGAATATATCGATTGTGATAATGATCGATAAACCATCTACCTGATATCTGTGTAAATTATTAGACTGTGTCGATTGTGATAATGATCGATCAACCCTCGACCTGCTGTGTATATTATTGAGCTGTATCGATTGTAGCTAATAATGATCGATACGCCCTCTACCTGATATCTGTGTAAATTGTTGTTGGACTGTAGGGGTTGTGGTAATGATCAGTTAACCTTCTACAATATGTCTTATGTAAATGATGGGAGTGTATCGATTGTAGTAATGATCGATAAACCCTATACCCAATGCCTGTCTCAATTGTGTTGATAATCGATCTCGTTAGTCAATAGATTTGTTGCGCAGCATGTAAAATAAGTTGTCGATTATTGTGAAAACATATGGTTTCTGAACTGAATTAAAACAATTAGATGAAATCTGACATTCAAATACTAAAGGTGAATAATAATAAAGAGTAAATAATAATAATAATAATAATAATAATAATAAGGGAGCTGTTTTTGAACGTTCACACTTTTTTTTTAACTTTAAAATGAAACTAATTGTATGGAAATTCCTTGCCAAACGTTATAATTACGTGTTAGAGAAACCTGGGCAATTGTGGGTTTAGGGGAAGCTAGTAGGATAATGTGAAGAAAAGAGAACATTTGGGAAATCTAGGTGTAGATGGCATTATAGGCTACAACTGAAGTTAGTCTTGCAGAAGTAGGGTCTGTAGATGTGAACTGTACTATCTATTGCACCCTATACCCCAACAAGTGTGGAACTCCTGTGCGGAAGCCACCGATTTTGTCTGCCCATATGTCTGTACAAGCTAAAACCGTGGATACTAACTTCAGATCCGCGATTGGTGAGGGATTGCTAGCCTTTAGAGCGCAGTGGTTAGTATATTTACCGCCAGGTTGAACACTTGAGATTCTACGTTTTGTCCATATTATACTTACAGCAAAGGTCCATTGCTTTCTTAAGCAGCCTCGACTGTTTGGTTTTTCTAATGGGAGCACACTGCGTTCTCTGAGAGGTACGGATGAAATTTGTATGTACAGAGTATACACAAAAGAATGGTGCGGTTTCCATACTAAATACATAGTAAACCGCACCATTCTTTTGTGTATACCCTGTATAATTAACTACTGTGGAAGCAGAGCGACCGTGCTGTGGCTCAGGCGGTTAGTCGTCGACCTCTCGCGCGGAGGACCAGATTCGATCCTGAGTCATTCCGTTTGAAGATTATGGAGGACAAAGTGACATTGGGATGGGTTTTTCTCCGATTGTTTCGGTTTTCTCCTGTCAATATCATTCCACCAATGCTCCATACCCATCTTCATCTACACGTTGCTGTTACCAGAAGGACGAACGGGCGAAGAACGGGAACCTTCCAAAAAGCAATGCTCTTACGGAAATTGGGGAGCATTGGATAGAAAAGTACTTTCAGGAGCAGAGTCATTTCCTGAGAAGCTAACAGTTCCTCAGCCAGTCAAGAAATCTCCCATATTTTATGGAACCCCTATGTTCATTACTGTTTCGACAAAAGCTCGCCACTTGTAACTATCCTCAGCCAGATTAATCCCGTCTATGACATCCCATTCTATTTCCTTAAGATTAATTTCAGTATTATACTCCATCCACGCCCAGGTTTTCCAAGTTATCTCTTTGTTTCAGATTTGCACACCCTGCACGTTCTCTTACTCTCCATGCTTGCTACACACCCGTCCATCTCATTCCGTGATTTGTTCACGCGAATTATATTCGATGAGAAGTACAAATCATGAAACTCCTCACTGTAAAGTTTTCTTCAGTCATCTGTTACTTCCTCTTAGGACCAGATTTCTTCCTCAGCCTTCTTCATATAATGTAGGTATAGTGTGTTTATTAATTTCAGTCTTCAAAGGAATAAAACACAATTCAAACTTCCTCAAAACATAGGCAGTATCTCGTTTATGAAGTAGTATTCCGTCCAGACAGATTCCAGGAGAGTACATCCATTAGAACACGACCTCTTGCATCTACTCTCCATCTCTATACAGAATGGCGCAAACATCACTTGACGCTCGTGTTTAACAATAGGAAGCCCGTGCCAAGTGACTTCTGCGACACCTGTATAGCCTGAGCTGCTGGCAACGTAAAGTAAAACAAAATAAAAATACTTCCTCTAAATCACTTTTGTTTCTGTGTATCTCTAATTACAGAACTGACAGTGAGCGAGAATTAATTACGTTCTTACCTTACGTAATAATTATTCACTTATTTAGATGAGACCGCTTTACTCGTGGGACAGAACCCCCGGTACAAATTAAATAGGAGGCAGGTGGGCCCCAGGACCGGTCTGTAAGGGTGCGGAAATTCGACGCTTTACTCGTGGGACAGAACCCCCGGTACAAATTAAATAGGAGGCAGGTGGGCCCCAGGACCGGTCTGTAAGGGTGCGGAAATTCGACGCTTTACTCGTGGACAGAACCCCCGTACAAATTAAATAGGAGGCAGGGTGGGCCCAGGACCGGTCTGTAAGGGTGCGGAAATTCGACCGCTTTACTCGTGGGACAGAACCCCCGGTACAAATTAAATAGGAGGCAGGGTGGGCCCCAGGGCCGGTCTGTAAGGGTGCGGAAATTCGACGCTTTACTCGTGGGACAGAACCCCCGGTACAAATTAAATAGGAGGCAGGTGGGCCCCAGGACCGGTCTGTAAGGGTGCGGAAATTCGACGCTTTACTCGTGGACAGAACCCCCGGTACAAATTAAATAGGAGGCAGGGTGGGCCCCAGGCCGGTCTGTAAGGGTGCGGAAATTCGACGCTTTACTCGTGGGACAGAACCCCCGGTACAAATTAAATAGGAGGCAGGTGGGCCCCAGGGCCGGTCTGTAAGGGTGCGGAAATTCGACCGCTTTACTCGTGGGACAGAACCCCCGGTACAAATTAAATAGGAGGCAGGGTGGGCCCCAGGGCCGGTCTGTAAGGGTGCGGAAATTCGACTGCTTTACTCGTGGGATAGAACCCCCGGTACAAATTAAATAGGAGGCAGGGTGGGCCCCAGGGCCGGTCTGTAAGGGTGCGGAAATTCGACTGCTTTACTCGTGGGATAGAACCCCGGTACAAATTAAATAGGAGGCAGGGTGGGCCCCAGGGCCGGTCTGTAAGGGTGCGGAAATTCGACTGCTTTACTCGTGGGATAGAACCCCCGGTACAAATTAAATAGGAGGCAGGGTGGACCCCAGGGCCGGTCTGTAAGGGTGCGAAATTCGACTGCTTTACTCGTGGGAATAAAAACTCCCACCGGTCAAGCAAATTTGCTTCTTATAACCTACAATAAAGGAGGCAGGAAGTAAGTGCTTGACCCTTTAGTCCGTGACCTCCCTAGAAATAAGGCGTGGGAATATGTCGACATGCTTTACTCGTGGGATAGAACCCCGGTACAAATTAAATAGGAGGCAGGGTGGACCCCAGGGCCGGTCTGTAAGTGTGCGAAATTCGACCGCTTTACTCGTGGGATAGAACCCCCGGTACAAATTAAATAGGAGGCAGGGTGGGCCCCAGGGCCGGTCTGGACGTTCTAGAGAAGAGACAAATATCTTATCCTGTCGGGAATCAAACTCCCTACCGTCAAGCCAAATTTTGGCTTCTTCTAACTTACGATAAGAAGAAAGAATAATCTTGATGCCTTTAGTATTCCGTTGACCTCACTTTGAGAATAATCGTGGTAATATGTCAGACATGATTGATTTACGTATCGATTGTAAGGCTATTGGTTGGGTGATAAATATATAAATCGATGCACAGTCCTGTTCTTGCCTCGCGCCTATAACCGACTTGCCCATAAAACGCATGACCGGGCTGTTTGTTTCAGTTCGTGTCTTTATGGCAGGAATCTTGTTGAGGTTTAAGAATACGCCTTCCTCTGTTCTTATATAGTCGCTGAGTTTCGTAACTGCCCATAATTAACTTCGGTACGTATGTAAATCAGCTTTGTTACGTTTATATTTGTGTCTGGCGTAACTGTATTACAAAAAACTGGTTTAACTCGCTAGCAGTTGGATGGGTGTTCCATGCCTGAATGCTTGTCTGTCAGACTGGATGTCTATTGCCCTCCAAACCATAGACTATATATTTGAAAAGAGAAGTAAAAACCTTCTTTAAAATCTGCTTTATGTACATGAAACATGACTGGAATTCAACGACATGTTCTGCATATGTGAAGAGGACATTCTTTGTCAGATATGAGGTTCTCATGTCTTCGGGGTCTCAGAAGATGGTGACAGCAAGTTGCTCCGCAAAGTCTGTAAATATTTACCGATGGACACGGCGTCGTATGCCTCTATTTCTACCTACCTCGAGACGGCAGTCTTCTCCCAAATGATAGTACCAATTTCCCAATCTACACGGGCTTGCATCCAGAACGACATAGTGTTAACACGATAACACTGTCACACAGTTGTAAAACAGTGCTTTTTTGCAACACTCTACATGTTTCGGCCCGAAATGTGTGAGATCTTACACCTAAACTAAGATCTATATTAAAACCTGTTTTACGTTCTTTTCATAATTTTTTTTATATAAGCTTGATGATAGCCCCTTTCCGGGCCGAAACATGTAGCCTGTTGCAAACAAAATGTTTTACAATAAATTTGTAGCTGTGTTTGATGGTGTTCCCATTCTGTTTATATCTGTAAAAGAGAATGGAAAGACATTCGTAAAGAAAACCACAAGTAAGGTACTATATAATGTTTAAATGTTAAGGTACTGAACATTACTTACATGTCCAACAGAACTGCAATGTAACCTGTCATTGTCCGTAAATAAACTGCGCGGATAACCAGTCCGACACAATCACCACTGCAGGAGCGCCCAAATGGTGTCAAAAGAAATGTAGCTCCCGCAACTGTCTGCAGTCAGAGAAATTGTACGACGGTTTACTGAAGGTTTTAACGAGTAATTTGCCTTCGAATTGTTTACTAATCGTGACAGTGCTGGCAAAGTGCACAGAGGATTGCAGTTAGGAGCAATTCCGATTCACTGCTCATGTCATCACCCCGAAAATTAATGTCGTGTGAATTAAGTGTTTACTCGTATGATGTATACCAAGCATTTGACACCGAATGAATGGAAACTCATCTATACAAATTCAAGCCACTTTGTAATGTCATTTAAAGTGACAATTCTTATACACGGTGTTTCATAAATCCCTCCGGGATTTCGGAGGTCTGTAGCTCAGGAGCCAAATCACACACGGGGGACGAGAGCATGTCAGTGAAAAGAATACATATCCAAGTTTTGAACCTACCTTACAAATGTTCAATATGTCCCCCTTTGGTGACTCGACAGACTTCGATTCTTGTACGAGGTCCACAGTCCCAGGCGATGGTCCCGGCCTACCTGTTCGTTTTGCGACACACAAACAGCCAGTTTCCTCGAATTTTCTATACCGGTCTCTTACTGTTTTGTCTGTTGGTGGTTCTGTACGATACTTTGTTCGAAAACCACGTTGCACTGTTACAATTGACTGGGTTTTAGCAAATTGCCGGACACAAAAAGCTTTCTATTCACCTGAAAACGCCATGTTTGCACACCACTGCCTCCTAGCGGAGAAACGGATAACTACGCCATCGCATCTGTCACGAAAAAACTTTTACATTTCCTCTATCCGTTGGCATGCTTTTATCTCTTATATGTGGGTTTGCTACTGCACGGCCAAGCCTCTAAATCCCGGATGGACTTATGAAACACGCTGTACAGTGCTGCGTCGAGTGGTAATACTTTACCATCCCCATCTAGTGGTAAACAATTACCACTCGACGCTGCGTAATATCCCAGAAGAGCGCAGATCTCGTCAACATCGCGGCGGAGGCCAGAAATCACGGATAATTGGTATACAAGTTCAGATTTTACAGCGAAAGCCCGGGTTCTATCCTAGGAGCGTATCTGGCGTTTATGGTGTACAACGTGACAGTAGGACACGTCAGTTATTATCCCCCAAAAACTCCGTACTCATTATATTCATCCATTTACCTTCGATGCTATATAATCTTTGTGGGGAAACCTGAGATAAAGAGACCACTTGTAAGACCTAGTCGTAGATGGGAAGGTAATATTATAATGGATCTTTAAGAAGTACGATGGGGACATGGACTGTATTGATCTGGCTCAGGATAGAGACAGGTGGCGGGTTCTTGTAAATGCGGTAATGAATTTTCGGGTTGCATAAAATGTGGGGAATTTCTTACCTTGCTGAAGACCTGTTAGCTTCTCAGGAAAGAACTGTGCTCTATGGAGTTAGTTTAATTAGCGTCGCTATATATAATGCTAATCTCAAGTTTCGCGCAAAAGTATCATTTTACCATATAGAGTCGAACTCGCTTATAACGTCACGAAAGGGACTGAATATTTTATGTCGTTATAAACGAGTGTTGTTATAACCGAGGAGTATAATGTTATGGTTAACAGTGAGGAATTAATTGGTACAACAGAATATCTGACTGTATAGACGAGGTGTCGCATAAACCGATGTCGTTATAAACGGGTTCGACTGTAGTTACCATTGCGATCTTGAGGGTTATGATGCTGTGTATTATCATTGATTGTTACCACTGTTTCGAGTAACATAATGTCTCCATCTTCAGGACAAAATGAGGGCAGCAAGTCCCTCAAACATGTTGGTAACAAGGGTCGAAACAGCAAGGCCTCATAACTTGGAAGACCCATAATCTAGAACTTAACTGCCATAAAAATTTGCGGATATGACAGCTATAATGTGGATTAATTTAACAATATTTTAATTAGGCAGCTATAACTATTCGTTGACAGACATTTTAAGGAAATATCTTAAACTGACAGGGTTGTTAGGAAACGGGATGTTACATGAAACCAGGAAGAATTCTCTAAATTGTAAGAAAAAAATGTGTAGGGCGAAGTGATTAAACTAAGGCTTTAATACAGGGCATACACAAAAGAATGGTGCAGTTTCAAAAGTGAATAAAAAATTTATGTCTCACATTACACGGGCACAACATACACCGTCAGCGGCGGCAACTGTCCACGTTTCTCTTGGGCTACCAGCAGTTCGCTTCTCTTGCTTACTGCCCTTGAAATCCGTGATCGGATAACGCATGCACTGCAGGCCATTACAGCGGACATGCTACACCGGGTCTGGGATGAGTTTGATTACCGTGTGGATGTGTGTCGTGTGACCCAGGGTGCACACATTGAAGGATTGTAATTACCAAATGAGAAACTTGGACAGTTGCCGCCGCTGACGGTGTATGTTGTGCCCGTGTAATATGAGGCATAAAGTTTTTATTCACTTTTGAAACCGCACCATTCTTTTGTGTATGCCCTGTATATGAAATACGTGTTATATTTGATGACTGATATGAAAATTATTAACTCGCGTTTCCACGGCTGGTATATCTGATGAACATTTGTCACTGGATACTTCTCATGTCGTGGGAACTGTACCATTGTACAAATATTGGCCATTTGTCCGTTTGTAAATGTGACGTAAGTCGAAGGAATCACCAATATTCGTTTTGCTTATCTAGTCGAGACTTTTGCGAGTATAAATTTTTGCCAAATAAACCAGTAGAGAAAAGATATTACATTCACTCACATGGCTTCTTGTAAAGTGTACAGTTGTCGGCGCCAGTGGCGGACTGGCCAGGGTGTCAGCTTGCCCGATGGCAAGTGGGCCCCCCTTAAACATTAGACAATATATTAAAAATGTTAATGACCTTTTAGTAGCTTGAAAATATAATAGAAGTTCCAATATTATTACTGGCTGCAACTAAAATTTACGTTGTATTACTATTTTGATAAAAAAAATTTTAATAAAATCCACCATTTATTTAAAATTAAAAAAAATAATTTAAAAATTCAATTATAAAATCTGTATTTACATTTAGTATCTACTGTATACTGCCAGTAATATGTACAATATATGTACACTGTAATTACTAAAAAAATATACATTTATTTCGCAAAAATTTTAATTGTACCTTTTTTCCACTTATGTATTTTTTGAAAATTTTATTTATTTCTTATAAAAATTAAATTATAGCCTTATAGTTGTGGGTGGGCCCCCTTTGTCTCCTGGCAACCAATATTTTTATAACCAGTCCGCCACTGGTCTTCGCATTCGTCAGATACATCAATCGCTGAAAGCGACTTTACATGAAAGGAAACTATACTGAGTCCACGCAAAGAAGTCTATGGATGGTGGGGATGACTAGCCTCGCCGCTTCCCCCTCTCTGCCTACTGTTTTATTCCCCTTCAGCCTCCTCTTATTCGTAAGCGAACCCACAACGCCTGCCGATAGCTAAATTGATTACGTGCTAAACATAATATCCTCTCGACTGGAGGGGAATATAGGAGAGTGCTGTGTAGTGGGAAGTGAGGAGGATATCGATCAGTCAAGACACCTTTCCGTGGCCGTGATATAGTTAATTAAAATTCGTTTTTAAACATGCGTTAAACTTGTGTTTCGTTATAACTACCTTTATGTACTGTAGGTCTAGTATATCCATTGTTATCATGTACAGCTTGTTGTAAACACAGGAGACCAAACATGTGGAATGTAGATTTACATAATTCGTACACGTATTTCAGAACATAACCCCAACCAGACTCGTTATTATACTGGACCCATCCCATCTGCTTTAAATGCAGGATTATGATGATAATGCGTGAGCCTTTGTGAGAAAAGCATGCAGCCCCACCCAGATACTGGACGTATTTGATTATCCGAGAACTAAGTTGGCTCCATGTTGCCTCCATGTTACCACTAATTCCCTTTCGTTCATAACATTTTAGGTGCAACGCAATTTAATTTTAATATAATCTGGGGATTGAACACGAAGTAGATTTGTAGTCTATGAATTACATGAGAATTTACCGTTTAAAAGCGGTACGGTGTTTATCAAACTGTGGGACGTTGAGGTCTCGAAATGAAGGACATTTACTAAAGAATTGTGTGATATTTATATGTACAAATTGTGAAAACAGACTTCAACAGAGAAGCTTTTTTCTCAAAACAGCTGTACGAGGTTTTGACTGACTGGTGAAATGCAGTAAAATATTGAGCAGTGGCGTATACAATGCCTCCTCAGACCCCCCCCCCCCCACGCGCTTGGGGACCCCGTGGGTCAGGGGGGTCCTCTTGGGTCGGGAGGGCCCCCCCCCTACTTACACAGCACTAAAATTTATTGTGGGTTATTTCTGACTGCATTCCGTCCTTCTGACAGAAGGCAATATTCGGACAGATCTGGGAATAACTTCGCTAATAATTATTGGGGGGGGCCTCTGATTATCGAGTCGCAGGTGGGGGGGTTGGGGGGGCGACGGGTTGTCTACACCATCTGTGTTCAGAATCATTTATTTAAAGCAAAGTGGTTGCTGCGTGTATCACGTGCTTTGAGATTGAAAAGAATCTACGTTTTTTTTTTCAGCAGAGTGTATTTATGGGCCTAAGAGGAAGGTAGTAATAGAAGACTAGAGAAAACTGCATAATGAGAATCTTCATGATTTGTACATCTCACCGAATATTGTTCTGGTAATGGGGAATACAGGAATGTGCAAAGTATGTTTCTTCTAACAGTCATACAAAATATATAAGTACACTGCGTGGAAAAATCCAATGACTGTCCTTACGTAAGTTTCGTAATTTCTTTTCTCGATGGTAAATCAGCCGGGACATGAAGCTGAGCACGTATCTGTATCTAGTGCGGTTATTAAGAAAGAGTGACGATATACCTCTACTGCCGCCGTGAGCCATCATGGCGTGGACAGGTACAACGTAACTTTACCATGCTCATGAGTCAAAAGTGAATTTGACTGGACGTTGAGGGACTGAGTCGTGGTATTTGCCTGGAGGAGATTCCGTAAAGAGCCTGAACTAGAATGTTTGATTTCCCTGCTGAGATTCGAGCAAGGAGCTCCCGCATATACGAAGCCCTTCGCTTTAAGCAACTCACTCTGAGTCATCCGCTACCACATTATAGCCTGCTATGAATGATCGCATTAACAGATGTACAAGTAGTTTTGTTAATAGAAAAATAAATCAGTCATGAGCCGTAAATAAAATTTATGTTGTCATAAAAGTTTTCTGATGTTTACAGCAGCCAGTTCCTTCAGGTTTGGAAGCGTAGTGCGTCGTATAATTGATTTATATACTGATCGATATTTGCCACGGAAATTGCTCTGTAATTAATTATAAATATCATTTCTCTTAAATTCAAATAATGATTTCTGTGTTTATGAAAAAACAATGACTTTTCTTTAAAAAAGAGGTAATGGTAAAACAATCCCATTACAGGCCTGGACAGGCCCTTAGGGTTCCAGGAGGTTGAGGCTCACAGATTTCTAGACAATCGGAACATGAAGGTGGTAAGGTTGTCAGCCGTACACACCGGCCGCCTTTACCTTCCATGAAATATTCCTGGTATTCATTTCTGTTAGAGGCTGAGTCGACCCCAGGGCCATAGTGCGACCGAAAGGATTATGTTAGTGAAAAATTCCAATGACACCATCGGGAATCGAACCCGCGACCTTCCTTACGAGTGGTAATGTTGTTACTTTAAAATGTTAGTGTACTTCAACAAGAGAGTCAATGTACATATAACGTAACAATGAGGCGCGTTCGCGTAACCATTGTTGCCCTGCAAAAGCAAGAAGTATTACATATTCTGAGTGTGTGTCTGTAGCCTTGGTTATCCAGCGTGCAATGCGCATGCGCCATATTATATTGTCATCTGTGGCCTGTCTGGCTTTACCATATTTTTCCACATTATCTCATAAAAGACGATTTCCGGGAAAGAAATTATTGAACATAAAATGTGTGTTTTGATTTCCTCTACAACTTTTGTGTAAAACATTATTCTAATCAAAATTCAGCGAGATATTGTCATAAATGTACATAAGTCTTCATGTAACGTACCCGTTATTGTTGTCAGATTTTAATGACACTTGAATTTTCTCGACAGATGTTCGAAAAATACTCAGATGTGAAATTTAATGAAAATCCGTCCAGTGGGAGCCGAGTTTTTCCATGCGGACAGACAGATATGACGAAGCTAATAGTCGCCTTTCGCAGTTTCGCCAAAATCGCCTAAAAATACTTCATCCATGTATTTAATTCATTCAATGTTAGTGCGCAACGAATGGTACAGTCCGTAATTTTAAATAACAGTGATTCCTTCACAAACTGACATATTTCAATGCGTAAAGTGAAGCAGAAAATTTTCCCCTCTGACGAATTAAGAACCGTACTGTGAAGAAGTATAGAGGAATAGCGGTGTGACTCCAGTTATTTAATATCGGTATCAGATGGATGCGCCGATCCCAGTGGCCGCGCGGTCTAAGGCGTGGGTCTGCGGCCGCTCGCTTACTAGGATCGTGGGTTCGAATCCCACCGGGGGCATGGATGTTTGTGTTGTGTTTGTTGTATAAGAACTAATATGGAACATAAGTGACATGAAGGACAAAAGGATTTAATACAGTACAAAAATGGATCAAAGGGGAAAAACCCCGGACAGGCAAAAAAAAAAAAAAAAAAAAATCCCACCGGGGCATGGATGTTTGTGTTGTGTTTGTTGTATAAGGACGGTAGTAAGTGACATGAAGGACGAAAAGGATTTAAACAGTAAAAAAATGGATCAAAGGGGAAAAACCGGACAGACAAAAAAAAATCCCACCGGGGGCATGGATGTCTGTGTCTTGTGAGTGTTGTGTGTTGTCAGGTAGAGGTCTCTGCGACGAGCTGATCACTCGTCCAGAGGAATCCTACCGACTGTGGTGTGTCTAAAAAGTGTGTGATCATGAATTCTCGAAATGAGGAGGCATAGGCCCATATAGGGCTGTTGAGCCATAGACAAAAAAATCAGATGGATGCGATTGGTCAGGGTAGTGTTCAGACATCTTTACCTTGGTGCAGAGCTACACCATCCCATTAGATAGGAGACTGTGTTCGACCCAGAGGCGATCAGCGCCCTGTGAACAAGAGAATGATCTCTAGCCCTGTCGAAAATCGAACCATGATTTCTCGATCTTCTAGTCCATAATCTAGTATCTCTATCCGGTGGAGTATCTCGGCTGTGAAATAAACATAAATATGACCTACAAATAAACCGCTGACGTACGAACGATCATATGTTGCCTCTCCGTCTCTTAAACGTGTTTCCTAAATTACGTAGCCACACAAAATTAACAGCTATAGTAGCTGTGTTTGCCTTTGGTAAACACTGATTTCCAAATATGAGGAAGGACTAGATATGTATATATACGTTAGTCTTCAAAGGTTTCAAGGCAGTTACCCCTATTCTCCCTTCGCAGTAATATGTTGCTTCCTGACACACTAACTAACTCACTAAATAACTCCATAGAGCAGAGTCCTTCTTCAGAAATTCCCCGCATTTAGTGTAACTTGAAAGTTCATTCCCTTGTCCTCAACAACCGGCCACTTGTCCGTATCTTCAGCCAGATCAATTTAATCCACGCCCTCCAGAATAATTTGCATAAGATCTGCTTTACTTTTATCCTCACATCTACTTCTAGGTCTTATAACTGGTCTCTTTCCCTCAGGTTTCCCCATCATAACTGTATTTACCTCTCCTCTCCCCCATACGTGCCACATGCCCCACCCATCTCATGCTTCTTGATTTGATCACCTGGATATATTTCGTGAGGAGTGCCGATCATAAAGCTCCTCGTTATGTAGTCTTCTCCACTCCCCTGTTACCTCGTCTCTCTTAGACCCAAACAGCGTCCTCAGCACCCTGTTCCCAGAGAGACAACGGGCGACATTTTGTTTCTTAATAGGAAATGTGTCAGACAAATATTTGCCTACCCGGACTCTGCTATAGGTTTCATTTAGACACATTTTTATTAGCTTTACTAGTTTCATAGGGATACCAAAGTCAATGAGAATATTATACAAGACCTCCCTCCTAACTGAATCATAGGCTTTCTTGAAGTTTCGAAATCCACACAAAACACATAAATGCACTGTGTTGGCAGAACGTAGGATTTGTGAATGTTAAACATGGTGGTACATATAGTTATATGTATATGCAGTTCGTACCGCGCAGTAAACACACTCCGTCTCAGTTATACAAACCAATCAGTTAATGTTGTACAGTGAAATAATCGCTGTTTGTTCTGAGATCCACACAAAACACATAAATACACTGTGTGGGCAGAACGTAGGATTTGTGAATGTTAAACATGGTGGTACATATAGTTATATGTATATGCAGTTCGTACCGCGCAGTAAACACACTCCGTCTCTGTTATACAAACCACTCAGTTAATGTTGTACAGTGAAATAATCGCTGTTTGTTCTGAGATCCACACAAAACACATAAATACACTGTGTGGGCAGAACGTAGGATTTATGAATGTTAAACATGGTGGTACATATAGTTATATGTATATGCAGTTCGTACCGCGCAGTAAACACACTCCGTCTCAGTTATACAAACCAACCAGTTAATGCTGTACAGTGAAATAATCGCTGTTTGTTCTGAGATCCACACAAAACACATAAATACAGTCCGTACCGCGCAGTAAACACACACCGTCTCAGTTATACAAACCAGTCAGTTAATGCTGTACAGTGAAATAATCGCTGTTTGTTCTGAGATCCACACAAAACACATAAATACAGTCCGTACCGCGCAGTAAACACACTCCGTCTCAGTTATACAAACCAGTCAGTTAATGCTGTACAGTGAAATAATCGCTGTTTGTTCTGAGATCCACACAAAACACATAAATACAGTTCGTACCGCGCAGTAAACACACTCCGTCTCAGTTATACAAACCAGTCAGTTAATGTTGTACAGTGAAATAATCGCTGTTTGTTCTGAGATCCACACAAAACACATAAATACACTGTGTGGGCAGAACGTAAAATTTTTAGCATTAAATCTCTTGATATATATAAGTACCACTCGGCTGTAAAATTTTAAGCCTACCTGCTCCGTATTAATAAATTAATTTTTTATCATCTTGACACTTCTTCATAATTTCTCATCCATTCTAAACGTATCTGTTCTATACTAATATCAGAATGTGTTTCAAATCGCTGTGTAATCGAAATCCGGATGTTTCAAACACAGGAACACGTAATGCTCTATCTCTGCTTTATAGATAAATTTAGCTCTTAATTAATTCCTGTGTAGTCGATTGTGTGGTAATATACTGTACGGATATATGGACATCCTGTCAGCCCTCTGTTTCAGGGTACGTTATCCACCTTCACTTCCGCTGTATCTCTCTTGACGTAATGACATCTCGTCTCTTGTACGTACATTTTTCTACTTAAAAAAATCCATTTAAGTGTCCTCTTTACTTACAAGTCACTGATATTTCAGTGTAATACAGGGCATACACAAAAGAATGTTGCGGTTTTAATAGTGTTTACTATTAAAACCGAACCATTCTTTTGTGTATGCCCTGTATTTGTATGATTATGTCTGCCTGCTCATGATCCGTCGATAAGTATTGTAATAATGTGTGACGTACGAATCCATCTGTGATTAACCTTATATAAAAGAGTTGTAATTATGTAGATACATTCTTATATGTTTAAATTCCAGAATTTAAAGGTACTGTATGAAAGGTATTGTGGAAACTCATAACCCAGTTATTAATCTTATATCAGATCAGAGCTATTTTCAGATATAAACAAAGGAATTCATTATAACCTAGTCGACATGAAACACATTGAAGTCGTGGTAACTTTGGTGGTATAGTGACTATGCTACGGGTTTGAAGGCCGTGGAATCTAGGTTTGACTCCCGGCAAAAGCATGAAATATCTATTTTTTTCTGACGTGTTCACACCGGCTGTGGGGGACCATCAAGCCTCCTATTTTGTGAATAGCGGGGACTCTTTCCCCGAGGTAAAACCCCCGAGGCCTGAAGCTGACCACTTTCATCTAATGCCGAGGCAAAGAATGCGTGGAGGTGTGCCTACGCTTCCCCATACGCCTTCGTGTCTTGGTGCTCAATTAAGGGCAGGGACAATTTGAACGTAAAGACAATCAGATGATTGGTTTTCAAAAGATGACACAGAATTTTTCATATGTTTTCTGAACCAAATTTATTTTTTTTGGGGGGGGGGGGGTAGGGGGAACTTGATGTAAAGTGTTTACTGTTCACTCAGAACGACAGAAACATTGCCACAATAATACTTTGTCTGAAATACAAAGAGACTGACAAAACAAAATTATTCTTCATATGATTCTTTGGGGAGGGGGGGGGGATTGATGACTTCAAAATTTCGAACATGGAATTGGGCTGCCTCGTGCTGAGGCTCAAAAACGGGATCAACATCAGTACCGAACTACAGTGAGAGCCTTAAAATCTAAACCTGTCCTTGTTACAAAATACAGAGACATTATTTTAGCTGGCATATCACATGACTGATTCACGCAGACCGTTTCGCGTGAAGGAAGGCAGCGCGGCTCTCACCACTTTTTCCAATTTGCCATGAGTCGGGGTCCACGCTTTATAATTCAATGCATTGAAGTTAATGTTAGGTTTTTACTCGCCTTATAAAAAAAGGGGGCGCAGGAAATGCTTTCCTTCAGCTTTCTAGATACGCGTCAGGTCTAACATGCACGTTATAATTTGAGCGAGCCGACAGGAAATGACTAGCAACAGTTATCAGAAAGAATAATGTCCCTGTATTTTTCGTGCTTTGAAGGAGGTGTTCAAATGCAAGAGTATTTAACAAAACCTATGTAATTTATGTGAGTGAATTGAGATTCTAACTTTGCAGTATGGGGAGAAACTGTGTAAGCTTAGTAATTTGTGTAGTAACAGAATTAGTGTTAATGTGTTGTGTACCAAATTTAGAAAATAAAGGCCATAAAAAATGAACTTAACAGAAGCAGAGATAATAGAGATAGAGATAATAGCAGTGTTCATTTTGTCACAACATCACTGCTGCTGTCAGACAACGGTTAATGTGGCCGGTCAGCTCTTGAAGGCTCCATTCTGTGCCAAGTTTGTAGAAGCCCATTACGTACAGAACGACAGAAGTTTCGTTTACTGTTTACAAGCCTCAACCACACTACAGGAGGGCGCGCGGTGGAGCAGTTGGTTGAGGCACTGCGCTACAAGACGGAAGGTCGCGGGTTCGATTCCCGATGGTGTCATTGGAATTTTTCATTTAGATAATCGTTTCGGTCGCCTTATGGCCCTGATATCGACTCAGCCTGTAACAGAAATGAGTACCAGGTAAAGGCGGCCTGTGCATAGGGCTGACAGCCTTACCACCATGTGCTGAGTGTCTAGAAATCTGGGAGTCTCAACCTCCTGGAGCCCTAAGGGCCTGTCCAGGCCTGTAATGGGATTGTTTTACCTTTTATCCACACAATACACAATAAGGAATGATCCACCTGCAGATGAATTCCTTTCTTAATTAGTCATGCCACCAATATTTGTTTTTTTAAATTCCTTGTGCTATTTTAAGTATTTTTAAGTTTCTCAATATTGTTCATTTTGGATTTTTTTCTCGGTGTGTTTAGAATTTAATGTGCAAACTGACGTTTAGGCTAAGGTGCATTTATTGCGTTTTCAGTTACGATGATAAAATATGACATACGAGTAAAAAAAATACAATATCTATTTATAAAATGGAAAAAATAATTTAACCCTATAATGGCGAATACTGATGTGAATTGTAAAAGATTCAGTTCGTACCGCGCAGTAAACACATTCGCTGTCAGTTATAAACAAGACAGGCAATGTACGTATAAACGTAACTTTCAGGCGCGTTCGCGTAACGATTGTTGGCATTGAAAAGAAATAATTGTTACATATTCTGAGTTATCCGGCAAGCAGATGGCATATTTTCTGCTCTGCATTGTGTTGGCAGGTAGCCTGTCCGGTTGTACCATATTTTGCCACATTATCTCACAAACGGTACGATATTCGGAAAAAAGTTATTGAACATAAAATGTGAGTTTTGATTTTCTCTACAAATTTTGTCTGAAACATTTCTCATTCTGAGAAGAATTGAATGAGATATTATCATAAATGTACATAGGTCTTCATGTAAAGTACCCTTATTTTTGTCAGATATGAGACAAACTTGAATTTTCTCGACAGATTTTTGAAAAGTACTCAAAATATCAAATTTCATGAAAATCCGTCTATTGGGAGTCGAGTTGTTCCATGCGGACGGACAGACACACAGATAGACGGACAGACAGACAGAATCACATACGTCACTACGCTAATAGTCACTTTTTGGAATTTTGCGAACGCGCCTAAAAAAGAGTCAGTTCCTGCTATATAGGGAAATAATCTTTCTTTGCTTCGAAATCAGTTTGGGCAAGAAATACACCTTTTTAAATGTTAAACCTGGTGGTACATAAAGTAGCCATTAACTTTAAAGTGTTAAATACTGTGTTAAGGCATAGCAGAAAGGGAGAAGGTCTTGGCCTATTTCAAAGTGACTGTGGACCGGTGAGCCAAGTAATAAAAACTGAATACTGTACTTCAAAAATTGTTATATAACTATCAATTATTTTTATTGCCTGAACATAACAAGAGTGAACAGAAGTGTATAAGAATTGTCAGTATTTATGACTGATTCTGACAAAACTTAATAGTTTTGAACCGAATATAAAGTGACCCTTGTGAAACAGAAAATAGACCAATATATACTGAGAACCCAGACGGAATTATTGGGAATTACTTCTCTGAAATTTGAGATCAAGATGACACATATACACGATATCGTCTGTCGTGTCCTCTTTAATTCTTCAATTCCTGCCTCGGTGCACTACATGGGCCTTTAGTACTTCACATGCTGCCATTCTCGGTGCACTGCCTGTGAATGGATTTAAGGGTATCACAAATTTAAAGGCCGTGCCATGGCTCAGGCGGTTAGTCGCAGGTCTTCCACTGCGGAGGCCCGGGTTCGATCCCGGGTCAGTCCATGTGGGGTTTGTGGTGGACAAAATGACACTGGAACAGGTTTTTCTCCGAGTTGTCGGTTTTCCCCTTTCGATTTCATTCCACTGGTGCTCCATTAATTGTAAAAATTGGTAAAAAAAAAACTGCTCATCTTCATCACAGGGGTTACACAAAAAGCCTTAGTCTGTGGTGCGTCCGTAGCATCTGCTGCGGGGCCCTTCACCATGTAAAAAAAATTCACAAATTTAAAGCTCTTCCTTCTTGGGTAGCAGTTGGAATTTAAACCCCAGTTTTATGGAAGGTTTAGATAATCGCAGAATATAAGAAGATGGCTCTGATTCCGTCTACAAAGAACGTATGAAATCTGAAGTATTGGGCCCACTAGATGAAGCTGAGCACAACTTCCTTCGGAGGGGAAGTAAAACCTTCGGTCCCATGTCGTAGGTTTACGGCATGCAAAAGAATCTTACGGGCATGAAACGAGATGTTTCGTAAGCAAAATTCAGCGGCAATTTGTCACCCAAGTCTCCTGACTGACTGCTAGATGGCTCTGGCAGTCACATCAGGATTGAGTATAACCTGTGCAGTCAGTGGGCTGGTCACTCACTACAAAATGCACACTTCAAGACCAAGTAAACTCTGAAACGAGGAGGCCTAGGGCTGTCGAGCCATAGAAGAAGAAGAAGAAGATGATGATGATGATGAAACTGAGTTCTAATCCCAGTTCAGAAACATGAAGATGCGGAATTATTAGGGCTGTTGAGGATAAAGTCTGTTAACACGCGCGCTGGCGCATCGAGTTTCTGATCGATTGTACTTACACAGAGCGTACTACAGTGTTTGGTGCCTGCGTACTTACGTCATCAGAATGCATGGTCTAGTTCACAATACTAATTCCGTCCGCACTGAAAAATGGAACATAAAAGTATTATTGAAAACAACAAGCGAATATTGTACGCGCCGGGATAACTTAGTCTAGTGACTACACTTCGATTCCCGGGAGGGACAAGGGATTTTGCTCTTCTCCAAAACGATAAGATAGACTCTGAAGCCCGTAAAGTCACCTATTTAATGAGAATAGAGGGTTTTCCTTGGAATAATGCGGCCGGGATATGAAGGTGACCAAACACTTCTATCTAGTGCCGAGATTAAGAATAAGTGGAGCTATGCCTCTGTTCAATGCCTGTTTGCAGTGCACAAGGATATTTTACATTTTTTTACCTTTTTTTCTACAAATGAATATTGACTAAATTATTAAACGTATACGTAAAGAAGAGCGGGAAAGAGCTGGTAAGTTGTGGCTGACCTGGGGTACAGACAACATTCTTATAAATAAATAAGTAAATTATTAAATAAATAAATAATGTACGGAATTGTGAAACAGATGGAGAGATAAAATTGTCTTCATAAACATTAGCAAAGGCAATTTATAAAAGGAAAATAAGGCCTAAATTAAGAACAAATTCGATTTTTTCAAATGCTTCACTACATATGACGAAGGAAACAGGAACTTAAACTTAATTATCTCACAATTCAGTGATCAGTTTCTCTGCGTAATTTCTGTAAGAATGATAACAACATAGATTTATCAAATACTAGTGCCGTTGCCGTGTTTATAATTGTGATTGTGCAGTTAGCATTACATTTATAGGTGTATTTATGGTCTGAATTTGTACAAAATTTCACGTGCCTATTTCGAATTTGTCATTAGGTAGCGCAATCAAGATTAAGATAGATAAACATTAAAAAATGCATTTGTTCGAAGAACTCTTTCTGCGGAAAGTTTGTAATACTGACGTTAAGAGGCGCTAGTGTAGTTTCTACTTCAGTAGCTTTGATGACGGCCATTTTGGTATTATTCATCGTCTGTGAGCTACAAAAATAAGATGGCATGTAATTTCAAGATATTTCTTAGACTGTTCGTGGATACGTGACATTGTTCACAGTTATTGGGAGAGGGTTTATAGACGTACACACAGACATGACAACGGAAAAGGACGTAAAAACAAAAAAAAAATATATCACAACGGCGAATAACATAACGTATCCTCTCTTTTCTATTCCATCGTCACAACAATAATCTTTATCAACAACGTAGATGTTTTTGCCTTCAGGTCCGTTCTGCCCTCTTCTCTACAGGCTGCTCCCTTGTCCAGCCTTTCAATCTTCCAGTGAGATCTCTTCATGTTGGTACGTAATTTATTATTTTTATAGGTACGTTAGTCCTTCTGAAATTTACCAGCACTTTTTATATTGAGTGTACATCACAGAATTACACTGACTAGCAAAATTATTATAACTGATTTTTAATAAACTTGCCACGGCCTATTGTTAGGTAAAGTCCCGGCATTTGGTGAAGGAACTGAAAAAGGCACACAGGTCTAAGTTCGAAGCAAGTGTGACAGGCATTGCCCCTAAGGTCCAGTCGCTGGTAACCTAATATAGTAGTGAATATCATAAAACAAATTGCTGTCACTTGTAAAGTGGGCATGTTAGCATAACTACTGGCATTTCGCAATGGTCCACCAACAGGGGTCAAGTGACTGTCCGGCAGGCATTGCTTCGCCCCTTGGTGGGTAAATCAGGCGAATAATTCATGAACCGAAGAGTGGAGCGGGATTACAGAACATGATTAGCACAAAACACTCATTAATTCTAGAATCTATGTTAGTTTATGCCAACTAATTCAGTATCCATGTCGATCGGCTTAAGACTAAGTGCAGTTGCATTGTTCCCTTATGTGGCGTAAAATCTGTAGTGGGTTTTTTTCATCAGTGAACCATTTAATGGTTAAGAAACAACTCATTACGCACTACACTCAGTTTCAGGTTATGTACGTAATACTGAATACGAAACTGTAAATTAAGGCCACGCAAATGAACTAGGTATATGTAAGATAAAACACCAACAAATGCACAAATTATAAGGTGCAAATTTGCTCCCTATATCATGATTACCCTACGCGTTTCAGCTCATGAGCCATCATCAGGGGTTATTTTCTCTATTATAAAAGGTGCTTTACAAATGCTGCATCTGTGGTTGGCACTTTTGATTATGCACTATTTTGGGCATAAGACACTTGTTCATAAGTTAAAAAACACACGAGTCATAAATCAAAGTTAAAATGATGGTTTGTTAAGATTTTTTAAGAAGATTTTTTAACAAACCATCATTTTAACTTTGATTTATGACTCGTGTGTTTTTTAACTTATGAACAAGTGTCTTATGCCCAAAATAGTGCATAATCAAAAGTGCCAACCACAGATGCAGCATTTGTAAAGCACCTTTTATAATAGAGAAAATAACCCCTGATGATGGCTCATGAGGAGCTGAAACGCGTAGGGTAATCATGATATAGGGAGCAAATTTGCACCTTATAATTTGTGCATTTGTTGGTGTTTTATCTTAAATAATAAAATGCACGGTGAATTAAAACTTAAAATTAGGTATATGTACTTTCAGCTTTAACTTTGCATTCTCTGATCCTAAACATATATACGTACTGCTTTAATTTTGCATTGTTGGATCCTAAGCACATGCACTTTCTGCTTTAACTCTGCATTGTTGGATCCTAAGCACATGCACTTCCTGCTTTAACTCTGCATTGTTGGATCCTAAGCACATGCATTTCCTGATTTAACTCTGCATTGTTGAATCCTAAGCACATGCACTTCCTGCTTTAACTCTGCATTTTTTGGATCCTAAACATAAGCATTTCCTGATTTAACTCTACACTGTCGGATCCTAAAATATGTGTACTTCCTGCTTTAACGCAGCATTCTCTGATTGTAAGCATATGTACTTCCTGCTTTAACGCAGCATTCTCTGATTGTAAGCATATGTACTTCCTGCTTTAACGCAGCATTCTCTGATTGTAAGCATATGTACTTCCTGCTTTAACTCAGCAATCTGGAGTCTTTAAGTACATGTGCATCCTGAATTAACGCTATATTCTCTCACCCTACCTATATGTACTTTCAGCTTTAACTTTGCATTCTCTGATCCTAAACATGTGTGCTTACTGCTTTAACTCTGCATTGTTGGATCCTAAGCACATGCACTTCCTGCTTTAACTCTGCATTTTTGGATCCTGAAGTATATGTACTTCCTGCTTCAAATCAGCTTTCTCTTATCGTAAGCATATACCCTTACTGCTTTAACTCTGCATTTTTGGATCCTAAACATAAGCATTTCCTGATTTAACTCTACACTGTCGGATCCTAAAATATGTGTACTTCCTGCTTTAACTCAGCATTCTCTGATTGTAAGCATATGTAATTCCTGCTTTAACTCAGCAATCTCGAGTCTTTAAGTACATGTGCATCCTGAATTAACGCTATATTCTCTCACCGTAACTATGTGTACTTACTGCTTTAACTTGAATTTTCTGATCCTCTTATGCACTTCCCCCTTTAACTATAAATTCTCGGATCATAATACTTCTTGTTTTAACTCTGCGTTATCTGATCCTCATATATACTTCCTGCTTTAACTCTGAATTGTCGGAGCAGAAGTATATATACTTACTGCTTTAACTCTGCATTCTTGAGTCTGAGTATACCTACTTCTTGCTGTAACTCTGTATCTCCGAATTCCAAGCATATGTACGAACCGCATTAAAACAATGAGCAATATGATTGCTTCGTCATGTCTCCGCCAGGTTCAGTGCGAACGGCACGATATCTGTACAGATGTAGCAAGCTCGTGCACTGGTGTTGCAGGTCAATTAGTTTCCTCTTTCACTTTCAGTGGGGCACGTGCTTTTGCTCCATGCTAGGCAATGCGTGAACCAGCCTTTTCCTTCGTATCAGGCAACACTTCACACGCTGCTGCTCTGTGTGTATGCATAACTCAAGGCATAATGCATTATATGCAGTGACTTACCACAACAGTACAAACACGTCAAAAAGTAAAGCAAAATTCAAGCTGGTGTCAAGCACAGTGCCGTAAATACATGCAGGAGGATTGGATATTAAGCTCAGCGGTTTCTTAGTTTAGCTAACTTCGGAAACCTATGGGTGGGTATGAGAGAGCCACGAGAAAATACCCTGATTCTGAGGGAATTCGAATTCCTTGTCAGCCAGCCAGCAAAATTATAACAATTTCAGTACTAGAAAAGCGTAATGGATAATACATATGAATGGACGGATTGGGGGCCTGCACATTTTGTAATGAAACTTAAATAAAGTTACCGTTATGCTCGTAATGTCTGTTTTAGATAAAATGGGCGGCGAAAGAATTAGTTAAAATGGTCACGGGATTCGAAAATAAATCATTAATTTTAGTGCTGTTTTGTACAGGTATACACAAAATAATGGTGCGGTTTCAATAGTGAATACTATTGAAACCGAACCATTCTTTTGTGTATGCCCTGTATTAGTATGAAGATTTTCTTTGATTTAAAAACCATTTGACGCCAGTAAGTGGGCCGAGATACCGTAGTCGGTACAACGACTCGCTATGGGTTGGACGATCCGGGGATCGAATCCCAGCAACGGCGAGATTTTCCGCACCCGTCCAGACCGGGCCGGGGGCCCACCCAGCCTCCTGTAGAATGGGTACCGGGTCTCTTTCCCGGGGATAAAGCGGCCAGGGCGTGGCGTTGACCACCCACCCCATCTAGGGCCTAAGTTAAAGAAAGAGTATAGATATTCCTCTACTCCCCTCTGGGCCATGATGGCCCCTTCTAGTGTGAACTTTACTTTTTGACGTCAGTAATTGTAAATTTTTTCCGTGTGTTTAAAAAATTACAGCTCCATAAAACGCTTGGGGGAATGAAGGTATACCTCAATGCATTCTTAAAATTAGTGTCATTCAGCTACACACCTCGGCAGCTTTATGCCCGGAGAATGGCCTTTGGATATAATGCTGGGCGGACTCCGCAGCCAGTTCGGAAGCTTCTGAGTAGGGAAGCATATCTTCCGATTCCCCAGTCGTTCAACACGCAAACAATAGAGAGCTCTGATGTCGCGCATGAAGGTTGGCATAAATGTCACGGAAGTCTTATATGTTACTGTGACGTTAAAGTCACATCTCTTTCGTTAAAAAATGAAGTCTCTTGAAAACATTTGTTACCCGTGGCCAACACAAAGTGTATTTCGATCTGTAAACAGAATGATAGCCCTGATAGATCTCTTAATTAAACAGAGACACAGATCTTGACAAATTTTTAAAAAATTGTTAGCAATCAATACATCAACAGAATATGCACTTAATAAAAATACATTCAGAAGCAAGTATAAAATTCTTGCTAATATAGGTTAGCTAGATTAGCTGTTGCTCTTGTTACTCCTTTGTTCTGAATAACAAACATGTAGAAGTTTTATAATTGCTTCTGAATGTATTTTATTAAGTGCATAAGTTGGTTGATATATTAATTATAAGAATATGCACGGTATGAATACATATAAAATTTGTTAGCCTTTTTAAGTATGAGACCTCTGTGAAATGTCGCAAAGACAGATTAAGAGCTGCAATATCTCAAACAAATAGAGGTCTTTCAAATTTTCTATCGCAATTTTAAGCTAAGAAAGGTTCTGTCTGTACATCAGTGATTCTAAATCCATGCTGCAGCTCACACGCCTTCAGGTTTCAAAATGTGTTCTCTAACTAATATCAAAAACCGTTAGAGTGTGTTAGTTTTTTTAAAGCCGAAGTATAGCATAACTGTAAAATTAAAGACTTAGAATCAAGTACAGTCGAACTCTGTTATAACGTCTTGAAAGGGACTGAATAATTTGTATCGTTATAAACGAGTGTTGTTATAACCGAGGGGTATAATGTTATGGTTAACAGTGAGGAATTAATTGGTACCACAGAATATCTGACGCTGTAAACGAGGTGTCGTATAAACCGGTGTCGTTATAACGGAGTTCGACTGTATTTATTCTAGTTTTACTAAAGCAAGAAAAACTGGGCATGCCTCGCACCCCAGAAAGGGTATCTTGCACTCCCGTATACCCCAGGTTTCAGAGTAAACACTCTAGATGAATGCCAGGATTGTACCTTCAAATAAGCTACGGTTGTCTTCTAAATCCTAGTGTAGTATAAAATAGTTTAAAATTGTTTATATCATTATTAAATTTAATCATATAATAAAATTAAATGACTTATCTGAGAGCCAGCTCATTGAGTAATAGAAAATTATTATTGTATTCTATTTGTAGATCACCCACTGGTACAAACTAAATTACTTCTTCAAACACCAAGTAACAAAACTCACTCGAATGCAAAATCATGTTACCGTAGCAGCAACTTTGGATAGTTTGAGCACCTTCCACAGCGCTGCGCCACTGAACAGTGTACTCGTACATATAGTGGTGTTCTTTATTGACCGGTCATTTCACAAGGCCAAACATTTTTATAACAATTCCGGCGCTTTGTCTCTCTTCTGGTTTCTTATCATGAAATAAACTAAGTTTAAATTTTAATGAGTAACGGTTGTAGAAGCTCGCTTAATTTTAATTAAATGTATATTATATACGCATATGTCAAAGGTGTCCAATTTTTTCCGATAGTGGGCCACATGATCACAAATCCGTCTTTATGCGGGACGCTTGAATATTTTCTACGGTAACACAACCCGTATAACCTGTTACCATTTAAAGATATGGATTTTTAGCTCTAACATGTTTTAATTAAATGAAACACAGCGTCAGTCACAGAACGCTAAATGCATGCATGTGGTTAGGCCTTACTGGCCTACTATATAATGTGTACTAGCTCACTAAAATAACTTTTGCTGAAGGTTATTTTAGTTTGTGATTTATTTACACATGGTTCATTTTATAATACTGCCAGATTATATGGCATTGAATGGTAGAGAAAAGAAATGCATATAGGATTTTGGTGGGGAAAACTGAAACAAAGAAGCCTCTTGGAAGACTTAGGCATAAATGGGAGGATAATATTAAAATTAATTTTGAAGAAATAAGATGGGATTACGTGGACTGGATTCATCTGACACTGGATAGGTACAAGTGACAGGCTGTTGTGAAAATGGCAATGAACCTTTGGGTTCCATTAAATGTGGGGGAATTTCTTGACTAGCTGAGGGGCTATTAGCTTCTCGAGAAGGACTGTGCTCCATTGAGTTAGCAAGTTAGTCAATCAGTCTGTCTTCCCTGGCCGACAGCTTGGTACATCATTTTTGCATACAGATGTTACCTAAGTCTTGTGTAATGCTCACTAGCCTGGATGATTAGGGAAACCATTTATTAATTTGTGTTAGGTGGTCAGTTGTTTGACTCACTGCAAGTGAGGAAAGGTAAGAAAGAATACAGAAAATAAAACGTGACTTTTTCTTCTAACTTTTTTCATGCTACGTGCATGTCTCAGAACACAGCAGTCTTCATAGTGTCCGAGCATTTGCTTGTGTGCCTTTGTGGCCTGTTCTAGGGAGAACTTTACCTTTTTATGAAATAAATGAAGAAAGGATAACTTCTGGCGGAGGTTCCATTAAAACAAATTTAAATTTTTAATACGTGCATACCATGTGATAACCTATGGAGAAACTTGGCAGGCTGAATGCAGATTCAGGAAGTTTTCAGTTATGGTTTTTGTTTTCTGATCCACTGACTGAAATCTAATGCAGTGGTTCCCAAGCGTTTCTAGTGCGAGGATCCCTTTTTTAACGTTCAAAAATTTTGTGGGCCCTCCATATGATAATAACTGTAATGTTAGTATCCATTGATTGAGGAAATAAGTACGACAATGATAACATGCTATCAGTTAGTGGTGCATAAAAGTGTTATTCAATTAAAAGCAGCACATAGATTAATAATGGTGCTGAGTCCTCCAGAATGCGTACTGATAATTACTAATAGGCATCTGGAGCCTTTCTTTCGTTAAAGTTTTGAGTGTACATGGTAAAGTGTTGAAAATTTTGATGCCAGCATAGTATGTACTTGTCTGAAAACATGAGAAGTTAGTAACTGGTCAATGAAGATGGTACTGACTGCTTGCATTAGTATTGTGAATAGCTGAATTTGTCTGAAAATTATCTTGGTTACATACAATGAAAGTTAATTAATGAAAATAGTTATACACATGGATGAAGTAAAATATCTGTTCTCCGAAACAGGCTTCTACACAAATTTCTACGTTTTGCACCAATCTTAATTCTAGTCCTTTCTCTTGCAGAATAAGTCTTTTCACTATAAGATGAATAACCCCACATAATTATTCTACATTTCATTACACAGTGAAAATAGGCAAAATAAATTGTTTTTCAGAGTTTCAGTGTTACATGTGTGAAACACAGACCTGACACCTAACACACTCCTTATAACTTATGAATCATTTCACACATGTGATTCTTCCAGTTTAGATGCTTATCAATCTGCAAGCCAATAAATTTTGTATTTGCAAACTATAATACATATTTTTATTATAATACACTTAATGCATATCATGGAGAGTTACTTGTTATAAATTTTATTATAGGCCTATCTGTTTTATACAGATCTTCAGCCAACTCAGTGGCAGTAAATCATTTATCATATAAGATAGAGGTATGATACTGAACATACATCATTAAATGTTAACTAGAAATAATGACACCTCATTCATGAGCAAATGTTACAGGTTCTGACAAGGTATTTATTCTTGGAGGCACGTAATATATGTACGTTATGAAAATTCAGGGCCCTAGAATTGATACTTGGGAACTTTCAAGTGTTATTGCTCCCGGGTCTGACAGAAGATGTTGAAAATCATTGGATGATTTCAGCTTTATTGTTTTCTGTTTGGTGGCACATTAACCAATTTGTACCTTTTCCTTAAATGCCATAAAAATGTAAATTACTAGCAAAATTTCTTGATTTACATGATCAAAACCCTTTAACATAGTGTAGGCATGATGGAGAGATAATGTTGAAGTAGGTGGTACACATAGTAACTATTGTGCTTTATAGCTAAGTTTTTCCTCTCGGTTACAGCTTGTTGAGGTGAGGTCAGAGATTTTATCTTAGAATTGCAATAGTCAAAGAGGGGCGGAGTCACCTGCGAAACACCGCACTGTATTACCCACAACATTCTTAGCTTTAACTTCCTACTTCCGCCCATCAATGGCAAAATGCCATGTTTATCGTTCTCCGAGCCGGTATCCTGGGTGCTTTCCTTTTGTCATTATACAAGCACGTGACCACGCCCACTTCTGTGCAGTGGAGCTACGTAATGTTTCCTGTCATGTGCCGTAATGACAGCCTATTTTGGAAGTACAATATAGGTTTTAGCTGCTTTGTCTACTTTTTTTCTGTACCATTGTAAATGTGAGAGGTACAGGAACTGTGGACGTTTTCATTTGAGATACCGTAACTTGCGTCAGATCACGGGTCCTATAGTTAAACTGCTCCGTACGTTGCAGCGACTTCCCAAAGAAAGATTGTTCAGGAGTCAAGAAAATGGCTTCTGAGACGTTGGATTTGGAGACGGGAAAAAGTATATTATGGTGATATTTAATCACAATTTATAGCATAAAAGGATACATTAACACTCTTTCACCATTCCTACTAACAGAATTTTTCATGTGTAACTTCTGAAGAATGAATTGTCATCAAATATTAAGTGGTGCTTGTAACGGAGGCGATCGCTGCTTTGCTGTGGGAAGTGTTGAGGGTATCCCATTTACGGTATGTTGCAAATTGACAGTAATTATCTCAGTTATTTTTATGTGAACATGTGTTCTTATGCTGCAGATATGCACAGATTCTTGGACTGTATGCCGAAGAAAGTCTCTATCTTTGCCGTACAGATTCTTGATCTGATCTGACAGTTTTTGGTTTTTTAGTAATTGTAGTTTTCTTTCGACTGTAAGCTTGAGAATGGACATTAGTAATAGAAGATAACAAGTGGACCTTTAAAGTAACTTTGTTGGCGTGCTGGAACCCATTTGAAGTATATTTTACAATTTTATATATTTTTAAGAGCTTGTTTGGAATTTGGGCTCCCTTTGGCATTCCTTTGCTTTAGGTAAATGGTGGTCATTTTTGTTAATTTCAAGGGCTGGAAAACACTGCAACATACTACTATTTAAATTCTGCAAGGCTTTCAAAGTATATATGCTTACAAATTAACGTATCATGAAACATTAGTGATAATTGTATTATAAGTGTTTATGTAAGAAGACTAACTTTCTAAGTAATCAAGCCACTTTAATTTCTTAAACTGTGAAGACATTTGTGTGAGGTTCAGTCATTCACTTGTCATTTCATTATGAACATTTTTTTAGAGGCATTGGCCTGTGTAATGTTAAGACGCACAGGCATTAGCTAAGCACATGGGTTTTCTTCTTAAACATTTTGTATTCATTTATATATCTAATTCATCTGAAGAATGGAGCCAGGATAGCACAGTCACAATAGTGACTATACTGTGTGCTGGACAAACTATGGTTCGAATACAGCAAGGGTAAGAGATTTATCTGTACTCAGAAATGTGCAGACTGGCTCTGGGGCCAACCCAGCCTCCTATTCAGTGGGTACTGGGGGCTCTTCTACCATGGGTAAAGTGGCAGGGGATTGAGGTTGACCGCTTGCCCCCATCCAGTACTGAGGTTGCCTATATACATACCTTCATGGTGTGTGTAGGTACAACTGTGCCTGTATTTTTAGTACTTCTGAAAGAAAGTCATTGATTACCATTATTACAAATATTGGGTTACTTCCTTATAGCATTTATGAAATTCTCAGTAAGTAATATGGGTATCTGTTAAGTTGGCTGTGGATGCAGCGATGTAAAAGTAATTTTAGAAGTTAGTTAAAGTGTTAGGCAAGTCAGAGAACAAAGACAGTAGTACAAGCATGTAGTGGCACTAATGTAGTTATGTAGTGTGTGATTATTGTGTGTCTACTTACATGTATGGGATTCACATTTTATGGATCAGATTTTTTGTATTTATTTGTTTATTTATAAATTTATTGTACCACACTGTCAGTGTGTCAGGTTATATGCCATTGGAAGGTAGGATGATTGCTGAAGCATCAGTTGGAGAGGATTTGGAAGGAAGCAGTTATAGTCTGAGGTATTATCCTGCCTTTTGCCTGAAGGGACTGATTAAACCACAAAAATGTCAGGATAGCCGGTGTTGAATGGAGGTTCCAGCTGTGCACCTTCTGAATACAAGTCAGAAGTGTTACTGCTTGAGCTAACATGATTCAATTTTTGTGGAATTTTGTGTAATATATTTGAATGTTTATGCTTTTTCTATATTTTATTTTATGTTATTTTATTTTATTTTTTTTTCAGCATATGGTTCATGCATTGACTGTATCGTATGTTGAATGCATGTCCTTAATTGTACAGCGTAACTGTAGAATTTGAATGATCCACCTTTATAAGAACTTTTATTACATATTTATGAATTATCATCACATCCTAGTCTGTTTCTAGTATGTAAATTAATCTATATATTCAGTGTTGAGCATGGAGGTAGTTTGGTAAAATGAAAATTTGCTAATATTTTTCTGAGTTGTAATATTTCTTTCTTGATTTCCATGCGTAACAGGTATCACATATAAATAACTACCCGTTTGGGCTAACTCTTAATTGTTACAGCTTTGGCACTGAAACTGGTTGTTGTCTGTTGCCTAATTAAACTAAAACATTTTAATGTAAGAACATAATGTTTGGAGACAGAGCCGGCGTATTAAATGTTGTGCTGTTAGAACGTTGCATTATGAAGTCCAGTTCAAGTGCCATAGTGGTGGCAATCGCTTGTAATTAAGCTAGAGATTGATATCATTCTTAACCTTGTAATGGATAATATGGGCTATAAGGGAAGGAAGATAAATAGGGCTTAATAAATTTTGGCCCACTCTCCCTGGATTGCTTCTGCATGTAGTAACTCAGATTGCCTCTTGACTACTCTTGGGTGACACATTAAATCATATTCTGTAATCACGTGGTCTTGTATGTTGTCGGTATGGAATGTATATTAAATTAATACAGTTGACAACTATTCTTCTTATGTAAATGCTACATGTTTCAACCCCAAAGGGCATCATCAGGTGAGAAGTATAAAAATCTAAGAAAAAGAAGGTCTTTAAAACATTTGTAATTATTATTATTCCTTTTATTACGGTTTATGCTATTGTATTAAAATTCCCACCTAATGTATTTTAGATTATATATAATGTAAAAAACTTATTGCACATATGTAATCTAGAAAATCGTTAGGTGGGAATTGTAATCCATTAGCATAAATTGTGATAAAAAAGAAGGAACTGTAGGGAAGAGATCTCTTTCACAATAGTAACAATTATAAATGTTTTAAACTTTCTTGTTTTTTATGTTTTCTTCCCTGATGATGATGGTTTTATAATAAAGAATAGTTGTATTGACTGTATTAATTTAATGTGCTGAGTTAATGGAATACAGTGATACATCCTCTCTTGAAATATTATGGAATGTAGTTTTGATGGTGTTTGATTGGTTGTTTCAGGCTTATGCCGCTGGTTGCAATATTGTTATTTTGGCAAGTACTTTTGAACGTGTGCAAATTATACCAGGCGCTTGGCATAACTATATCAGAATCAGCTGCGTGGATTGCTCTACGGACACAGGAAAGATTGCTGCAGCATACGAAAATCAAGTTTGCATATATGAACCTACACCACTTATCCACAACAATAGTACACATGTATGTATTAGTTGTCTTTAGTTATTTACATTGAAATCAGTGTGATTGATTGACTGATTGACTGGCTGACTGACTGACTGAATGTCGTGTTGTTCAGTTTGACAGAATCATGGGGCTAAGTAGCGTGATTGAAATGTTTGTAGTCTGTCATGTGTATGATGTATGAGTTTTATTCTGTTTTTTTTAAGCACTTGGACTACAGATGGGTACAGACTGGCAGCTTGCAGACTGAATCACATATCAGTTCATTGTCATGGAACCTAGAAGGAACACGTCTTCTCACTGGTGGAGAAATTTTACAGCTTTGGCATCAGCACGTTGCTTTAATGGAGGATGACTCTGAGACAGGTTCTCATTTTATACGTTCGATAGACTTAAGTCGACTCCTGAACTTGGCACTGTGCCTTTGACAGTTTTGGATTCTTTTTATTGTATTTCTATGCCTTCTGTTCATATGTATATGTTAAAACCTCTGTTACTTATTATCTCATTGACTGATAAAAAGTGAAAGGGGAAGTTGTCCCTGTGCACAATGTGAACACATACAAGGGGTGTAGAGGTATATCTCCACCCATTCTTAACCTTGGCACAAGATCGTGGGTCTCCAACTTCTTTATGGCAAAGGGCCTCCATCTACAGGTTTAGATGGAGGCAGCACTTTTTTTTTTTAATGTTGCAACATGCTTATTATTCAAACATACAATATTCAACCAACAAATTGACTATTATTATTATTATTTTTTTAGATATTATGTATTATAATCCCTGTAAACCAGTCCAACATGTTTTGATCCCTTCCTGGGATCATCAGGGACACTTGTGAGAGTATAAATTACATAAACTAAAATCAACAATATAAGTACATGTTAAAACTATAAAATGTATTACCAAGATGGTTAAAATTGTAGGCGATCACTTCGGGGTGGATCCTTGGTCTACTGTGTAGAGAGAACTGGTTGTTTATATGCGGATGAATAGGACAGCTGGTGTACTGTGTAGAGATAATTGGTTGTTTACATTCGGATGGATAGTACAGCTGGTGTACTGTGTACAGATAATTGGTTGTTTACATGCGGATCGCCTACAATTTTAACCATCTCTTATACATTTTATAGTTTTAACGTACTTATATTGTTGGTTTTAGTTTATGTAATTTGTACTCTCACAAGAATCCCTGACGATGATCCCAGGAAGGGATCGAAACATGTTGGACCGGTTTACAGGGATTATAATATGTAATATCTAAAAAAGTAATAGTAATAAGAGTGCATTTACGAACTTTAACGTTTGTACATTGAACGTTTGTAGAAACAGTGAACCGTGTAATTTTACTATACCTTTTAATTCTATACTTTTATCGTTTATGTTCTTAACATATGATACAGAACTGTTTTACGACCACCGGAAACGAACAGTGAAGTTATATTGCGAGTGTCGATGGCAGACCGTAGCACAGCATTTGATAAGTAGAACTGTAAACCCCTGATGATGGCTTCTCGCAAGCCGAAACATATGTAGGGTATTTTAATAATGATAAAAGGTTAATTTATACCTTTATTGACGATTTTGTGCATTTGTTGGTGACTTATTGCTGAAGAGTGCATTTGTTGGTTGAGTATTTTATGTTTGATTGATGACAATGCATGATATGAATAATATAAAAAAATACTTATTATTCTATACAGTGTAATATCACAGGACTATCATTTAAGTGTTAAAACCCTTAGTGTACGGCATATTAGTCCCAAGGTTTTAGTGCCATTTAATTTAAATGCCCATTGTAGGAGACTATTTTCTCTTTTGGATATAAAGGATGTGCATTTGATGGGACGACATTGTCCCATTTGTCCGTTAAAGGTTAATATAATTCATATAACAAATGCGGGGATGCCATGCTTATGTTGAATGAGACTTATGACAGAATATTGTTTCTTCAGTTCAGGGTACAGGTGTGACTTTTGAAATTGGAGACGAGATTCACCCACAGCACCCATCTGGACAAGAGGAGGAAGATCGAGGCTGGGAGTGTGTGTGGAGTTGTCACACTGCGACACCTGTCTTCCACATGTCATTCTCTCCTGACGGCACTCTTTTTGCTACGGCCGGCAGTTCTGATCGTCTGGTTAAAATATGGTTTGAGAACAAGCAATGTAAGTTCAGTTAACATGTTTGGGCACATTTTCTGGTATTTTTACTTTGAGCATGGTTTGGTCTTTAGGTCTGAACATAATGCGGGCTGTTTTGTTTGCTGTCCTGCATTTATCATCACCTTTTCAATATAAGCTTTCTTTTAAGTCCAGTTCAGAAAACATGATTTCGCTGCATCAGAAAGAAATTTTGATTAGTGAAAATGATCAGGGTTCTGCCGTATGTTTTGTCAGCACACCCAGCCCGTGTTTTATTCCTCTTTATTTTATGTCTTTTTGCTTCAATGCCCCATACCAATTTACACCACTTCTTAATTTGTGCTCATTTGTGGTTTAACACCCTTTGGCTGGCTGCGTTGTATTAAGCTAACACCTTGTTTCTGATGGGAATATAATTTTTGATTTATGCGTTTTTGATTTACACCCACTCTTTCTGGGCATAATCAAGGACTGGGCATAATTATTTAGCAAATTGAGTGACAGCATGTATAAATTAATGTGATTTTAGCTTCAAAGGATTCTGATGATGGTGTATTGTAACAGACATGATGATATTTTGGACATTGTTCGTCTTCTGAAGTAGAAAAATACACAGTGTTTTGAAGAATGCTCTGTCTGCCTCTTCAGGTGTTACGTGGGAGAGGGAGAATGTGCTATGGTGGGCCCTTTAGAAGGGGCTAGCCTCTATCACTGGCCCTTCTGTTATCATCTGAGGATGGAGATAGATCCATTTTCTGATTTTTTTGGTGGGGGGTGGGGTGCCTGCAGAGATGGACATTGACCAAAATATTGATCATTTAAAATATAGTTGTTCAGCCAGATAGCAAATTTTCTTTTTCCTTTGTGCATGTGTGTTTATATGCATGAATATGAATGGGCCATGTTCCCTTATTCTAGTTCCTTGATACTGAGTGTGATGATTGATTGGGTTCCAGTGCTTTTTCCATCAAAGAGTGTGGATCATTCCATGTCATATGGTGGTTCAACCACTGTGAATGAAATCAACTATGGCTTCGTGTACATTGCACACCCACGGGCAGTCACAAACTTATCATGGAGAAAAACTAGTAAATACATGCCAAAGTGAGTACTTCTATCAACATTTTTGTGATTGGATGCATATTGATTGTGTTTAGGTTTTCGGGTTGATTGTGTTTAGGTTTTCGGGTGCGATGTGAAAACGTACTGTCTGCAGTGGCATGTTCATCATCTTATTATTCTGGACTACGTGTAGTTAGACTTCTAACTGAAGTTTATTATATAAAATTGATTATGCTTCTTGGACTTCACTGAAGATAAGAAGCAGCAAGCTCCTCCGTAAGAAATATCCCAGAAGACTGCTGTTTGTCAGTAGCACGTGAAAACCTCACATCACACAAATGGGTATTGTTTTATGTTTATATTATTGTTGGGGCAGCTGCGTATGCTAATGGGCATATTCCATTCTCTGTAACTCGGTCAATTTAATAAGCAGACTGAAGTAATATTTCAGCCTGTTCGAAATATTGTTGGAAATTCATATCTTTTGCCAAGTAGTTACAAGTCATTAGCTCTCCTGAAATTAATTTATGCCACTAATATCTTTATTATGTTTTTCAAGTTGTGTTGCATATATTTGCATTTTTTGTTTCAGAAAGTGTTACTAGTTTTACCTGTTAACATTTTTAAGATAATCTCCATTCATTTGGCACGGATTGTGCACCCATTGCCATTTTGGCTGCTTACTTGAACCTAATAATTTTGGGAATTTATCATAAGATAGTGCTTTCACTCATAATAACTGAAATAGTTTTCGGCTGTAGTTCTGATATATGGCGTAATATTTTACCATGTCGTATGTTGTCCACATTATGATCTACGTTTTTTCAAAGCTGGAAATCTGTGTGATATTTGAAAGTGATACTCTTCTGTAACTTCCATGGTATTATTCTAAAATCACCGTGCATCTTTTCAAATCACTATTCACAAACACCAACTGGATGCACCTCTATTTAAAAAGAAACTATTCAGTTCTTTAAAACACTTTTAAAAGTGTTTTAAAGAACTGAATAGTTTTTTTAAAATAGAGGTGCATCCAGTTGGTGTTTGTGAATAGTGATTCCATAGTATTAGTTTCTGTGGATTAAATCTTTCCATAGCAAAGTTTTGTGTTGGTTGTTTACTTACTTCTTTCCGGACCATTAAATTAAAGATTTTTTGCCCAGTATTGGGCTACGTCAAATCCTTTTTTATTCGCAAGCCATAAATCCTCGAGGGTGCATTTCTGGGGGCAGTCCCTGCATGATAGGATGTAAAGTAAAGATGATAAACAAGAAGAAGAAGAAATCAGAACGGTTCTCTTCAGAACCAACTCTGACAATTGCAAGATTACTTACTAATTGTCTTCATATCCCGTGCACTTACTTTTGTAACTCTTTCACATTTTTGTGTAAATTCGTGTTTACGTGACTTTTTTGTGTATACACCTGATTGCAGCCACAGGACAGGATGCTTTTGTTGTTGCTCATACATAATCTTATACTGTGATGGCTCTGGTGCTGAAGGACACAATAAAATATACTCCCTACATTGAGACGTGATCAATCTAATTATGTTGTGTTCACATGAAGAAAAGTCCAAGTGTGTTAAAAAAATTTTTTTTTTATATTGCTGTTACCGTGCATTTAAAATAAAATGTAAAATAAATTGAAATGTGTTTAAAAATGTTATGATGTGGGAATGTTAAACCCTCGACAGATTTTTTTTGACTTGGCAATCTGATGGTGCAATTTAATTATTGCAGTACAGTTTATTGTAAGAAAAAATGGTTAAAGAATGGACACTTTTATTTATAGAGAATAAATTTTGTCTACATTTTACGTTGCGTGTTGCCGTGAAAATACATTTATTACAGGTTTAAAAATCCTGTAAAGATGCTTAATTTTTTAGTACACATACTTTCCTAAGAGCAGTGCACTCCAACTTTCATATTCATTCTGAGCGTTGTTCTTACGTATTGTGCACAAGTGTTTTAAAATGATGCTGAACTAGACTATGTAGTTCCAAGAGGAACACTACTGCCATTATACTGTGTGTTACAGAGGCTCGGTCTCCAATATGCTAGTGACGTCTTGTCGTGACAACATCTGCCGACTGTGGGTTGAGACAGTTCTTCCAGAAGATGGCCTCGTCAACATGAACCAGTTTGATCCTCTGGCTTCACAGAACCCAAAGTTTCGCACTCACCGTCACAAGCACCGTTTTATGCAGCGGCTGAAACACATGAAGTAAGCAGATTTATTGGTAACCTTGCGTACTCTCTGAATTGAGATATAGTAATATCTTGCATATTTCCCACTTTCTCCCTACTTTTTTTTTTTTTTTTTTTTAAATATAGGTACGTAATATTGAAAAGTGGAAGATGGAATTTAGGTTCAAAGTTACACTTGATGCCTGTCCTTACTAATAATTAGGAACATATATTCAGGTAATAACTGGCTATTATGTGAAATATTAAAAGTAATTGAATTGGCATCAGTATTAAGTATATAGATATACATAAAGCCTCTATGTGAATTTTATATTGGATGGTGGAATACAGTGATGGTTGGACCAATTTTACTTTTCACAGTGGATTTGCATGCATTGACATGCAGTTGAAACTTCAGAAGTAAGTAATTTTAATGCACTATGCAGTTATTTAACATTTTTGGTAACCTAGTGTCTGCTGTTCTTTTGCAAAGTGAATTAGTATAAATTAAAAATACTTGTTATTTGGTTAAGCAGAAGAACCTGATGCACATCCTTCTCTTTGTTTTTTTTACCATTGTGTTACTCTTCTGTCATACGTAACACATCCAGTGCTATATAAAACATCGTGTATTCAAGAATATCCTTTAAAGCACTGGGCAGTAGAAGACCAGTATCCCATGCTGGCCCAATTTAACCCCTAAAGAATCAGGTTCGTATTTAAATTTTAGCACGTGGTTTATGAAAAATGTATCATTTGAACAGAAAAAGATGAAATTATGAAGTAAACGGCATTGTGTGGCAAATAAAACAGATTATGCAACATGTCTTAAAAATGCAGTAAAGTTCTTTGTTGCCTAAATATATAAAATTAATTTCTAGAAGGCAAGTTATTCAAAGGTTAAATCTGAACACTGTGCTAGGCTGTGTCTTTTATTCCACAGTGGACCGGCTAGGGATACCGCTGTTGTGGCTTAAAAGACACAGTTGGCCTTTGAAGGATATACAGTAGCTACTTCAGAAATAAGCCAGATATGTAGCGTACTGAACTGTTTCTTTGGATTTCAGAGGTTTTAACAGTCTGGAAACAATAAAACATGCATCAAGTAATCCAAACAGGAAAGTGGTTTGCTTTGTTGTAACTCTGCTAATTCACAAAAGCACATAGAAACATGGTAATTAAATTAATTAATTAATTGCTTTGGGAGGCGAGAAGTTTGTGAGGTAAATGAAGATACAGAAACCAAAAATGTAATTTAAGAGCGAGACTTACAGTAGTAATTAAGATATAGCTGATGAATTAATTTCTTACATAGAAATTAAGAAATGAATGTTATAAAATCAGTTATTTGTAGTTGTATAACCTACACCATTTTGTTTTGCTGTGGTTTCAAGAGGGACGGTTGTGCTGTTATTTCTCTTGGACAGCCAGGTTTCTTCTTATACCAGTTATCCTTGACTGATTTAGGATCAGGTACTATCTTTATATTTTCTCTTAACTGGCTGCTTGAAGCTCAGTTTATATATTATCATTAATGCATTGTATATATTAACAATATGTAAGTCTGCTGTTGAGAGGTATGTCTGTGTATTGTGTGGGACTGTAGGAGTTATGATATGCATGGTGTATATTGTCATATGAACTTAATTAAGCATGTGTTTACTTGGGTTCATTTGGCATTTGCTAGGGAGTAAGATTTGATATTTTGAGTCAGGCCAAGTGTGGGGCATTTTAATTTGATCACAGTCAAATGTCGAACGACTAAAGCACTATTCTTTGAGCATTGAAACCAACGTTCACAAGAATGGAAAGGTGTCCTCTGAACTGGAGAAGTTTTAACATGGACAGTATCCTTTTTGTGGTTGAACACATCCTTCTGGCCAAACATGAAGATGAGCTGCAGTGCGAATGATATAACTGCAGAATTTTTATTGAAGCAAATACTGAAAAAACTAAAAATCATGGCTTTTAGAAGATTGGAACCAGTCAGAAGCTAGATAAATGTATTAGTGGTATGATACTGGAACAGATTAATAGCATTAATTATTTAATATACAGTAATACCCCTATTTAATGAATTGCTGGGGGATTAGAGTATGTTTCACTAAATCGAGGTTTTCATTAAATGGAGGTTTTCAATTAATATGGAGCTATTGTCAGGACATGAAAAAATCATCACTAAATCCGGGATTTCACTAAATGCGGGAACATTAAATCGGGGTTTTACTGTATATTGTGTAGGTCCTGTGAAGGAGAAATGGATTTGATAAAGATTATACTCGTTTGGAATGTGACATTGTGTTGATTTGTAATTTCTTCTGATGTTTTGGAGGGGCTTGCTACTTCCATCTTCAGGGTAGTCCAAGAGTAATAAGTTGCTTGGGAGAATTGGTTGCATTTTTCTTGGACTACACTGGAAATGGAGATGCCACGTTCCAAAACTTTGGTAACAAATTGCTGATCAGCATCCCACGTCAAGAACACTGGAAACCACAGATCACACAGAAGTGTGTGTTTTTGAATGTTAGTATGAAGATAACTTGATCAGCTTGGGTGATAGTTTTAGTGTTTTTCTTTCAGCCACGTTTTATGACATTAAAACAAATAAGTTTATTGTTTATTGTGAGATTTGTAAGATTGACATCCATTGTGATTGCAGGGACTCTCAAATAATGTGTGGAGAGCAGAGAAATTGTAATATGTGATGATTTCTATGAGCTTTTTTTTTTCACAAGCAGTATATCACCCCTCCCACTTTTTTGTGCCTCAACACGGAGATTGATTTTACTTGAAATATTATGTTTTCTAAACTCAGACTGTTTCAATGTACATACAAAAAAAGTTGTGTCCTTCCATGTACCATTGTTTTATGAGCTTGTGTTCTGTAAATCTAGTCTTTAAAATTATGTAATATACTTGTATAGGATTATTATAGAGCAGCTTCTTTTAGCCAGCAAGTAATTTAAAGAATTAACTTTTCTTATAAGTCAAATGGCATTATAAATGTGGTAGACAAAGGAGTACAGCGAGATTTCTAATATTTGAATCCTTGGGGGAATTTCTTTCTTTCATGAAATTAAGGCCTATACTAAATGAGGGTTTGCAAACTTACACCAAGAAACTGTTCATCTTACTCTGAGACTGGCTACGTATGTAATTTATATAAAATTATTTGTTTACATGAGTACTTAAAAAGAAGCTTTCTACACAAATAAATACAAGTGCATAATATTAAATCAGTGATTAAAATAATGAATTAACCCTTCAAAGACCAGTGGTTACTGTATTTACCACCAGTTTCAACACTTAAGAACTCACCATTCTACCCACACAAAGTATTTTTGTGTGACATGATTTGTGTAATTGAGAGGGATTATTTCCCTTTACAGTATTAACTGACTGGTTCTTCTGATGGAAACAAACAGGGACAGTTGTGGCGTAGGAATTGAAGCTTCATATGCAGTGTAGATTAATTTTAGTCTTTAAGTGGTTAGTTATAGATCAAATAAATGCTGCAACAACTGCACTTGTGAATCAAAGTGTCGGTGATATCACAAGCAATGTGGCTTCAGATTATGTTTGATATGTGATGTCCCGTGCCCCAGGTTACAGTTTTGTGGTAATGATTTTGAGCACAGACAAGTGTGAATATTGATTCTTGCCTTACCACAATCACACAGAATTAATGTATGTGTTTTGGAAGTTTGAACATAACTTGCACCAAATATGGTGTAGTTACTAAATAAAAATTTGCTGAATACAGGAAAACAATACAGTCTTGGTGTAGGGCAGCAGATGGGACCACAAAAAAGTATTCACTGAAAAAAATGTTCATGAATTGTGGAAATACTAAATTTGGATATTCCTGTACTAAGATATTTACAACTTTCATTTTGTAAGTCACTAGCTCTACTGTTGACTAGGCTTCCATATGGAGTTACTGTGTGTTTATTGTATCCTCTGATGCTTTTGTCCCTCTCCTGATGCGTTCTGGGTCCACCACAAGCTTTGCTTGTGTGTTTATATAGCATGAGCAGAGAAATTGCTTGATACAGGTTTTGGGTACTGGATGTCCATCCAAGGGAAGCATGGGTATGCAGTATTGCCTGAATGAATATAATGTGGGATTTATATTAATAAATTTAAAGGAAAGACTGTGCTGGAAAGACAGTATGCATTTAAAATTATGTAGCCACTGGTAACATTGGGTCATTGTATTGTAAGTTTTCTTCTAAGACCTAGCCAAAGATGAGAGGGTAACATTAAAGTGGATCTTAAAGAAACATGGTGGAATGGTATAGATTGAATTCATCTGACTCAGGTTGGACTGTAAGTGGTAGGCTGTTGTGAACACAGTAATGAATCTTCTCTCCAGGTTCCATAAAATGCAGGGAATTTCTTGGCTAACAGAAAATGTGTTGGCTGTCAAGAAGGACTCTGCTTCACGGAGTTTATTAGTTAGAGTCTTCTGGGATGTGACATCATGTAGTCTGGCAGATGCCAGAAGTTGTTGCCACGCATCCGAGTTTATCCTCAGCAGTATGTTGCTTAGTTAATCAGGAATGTGAAATCTTTCTAGTGATATTCTGTTATTATTGCCTTTATGGCCACTTGTTCTGGTAGGAGGGGTGTTTGCGATTTCTAACATCTGTTTTAAGCTTCATATCAACCTAACTTTTTATTAATAATTTGAGTGTTAAGTCTTGTGAAGTTTTGTGGTTCTGTTTGTAATATCCAAAAGTATTTGTAGTGAACTGTTTCTGAGAACTGTGGTTTGAGCTAACAGTTTGCTGAAACTAAAATGAAGTCTTTTTGTTAGTGGTGTATATGCAGGTTAGAAACTGATCTTGTTGCTGGGTGCATGGCATGTTTTCATTCATGCATAGAGATGATTACATATTACTATGTTTAATACATTATAAAATAACTTTCTTTAGGTGACATCTTAATAATAGCTGCTGGATTGATTAATTACAAGTCGTATGTTAACTGTATGTGTGGCTGGATATTACTCACCTCATTAATTATCACAGTTATTACAATTTGATAATTTAATTAGGATTTTTTTTGTTTAATTTTAATTCAGCGTCTATCAAAATCAGTATCACAACTTCATTGACCTCTTCATTCATTTCGAGCATATTTTATATTCGAACATGATACTGTATTGCTGACACATTTTGGAGGTGTAGCTAAGTGCATACAAGTAGCTGTTTTTGTGTGAATTTAGGTAGAATGTATTGGTTTAAAGTATGTTTAAATTAGGTAGTCTGTTCGAAACATGTTACTGTAGCAAAGGGTTATGGAGAACTTTTGTGTCTCCTGGGATGTTACACTGTGTCATTGGATTGACAGTTTCTGATGTTCTGGTGGATTGTAGTACTTTTATCTCCAGGGCAAAGAAGTCAAAGATGAGGAACTCTTCTTTGGATGCTGTGTCATTGGGTAAATAGATAACCAACATTTTGAGGGATTGTAGTGTGTCTTTCACGGTCACACAGTCCACTTCTTGGCATTGAATATGAAGGTATTGTTATGTTTTGAAATGTGTGGAACTATTTACCCAGCAACACATTGTAACATCCCATAAGACTTGAATCTCCAATAACACTGCTGTGAGAACCTAAAATTCTTGGAACTTTTCTGTCAGATCATGTTTCAGGAATTTGTTATTTCACTGTGTCAAATTCAGCTATTCTAGCACTTTAAAAACATTGAGGATTCTTTTATAATCTCGTGAAGTGTCTATAGCTTAAGATTCACTGTACCATGTAGCATTCCCATGTCAATTTCAGTGGTGAATTAATTTTATAGTTATTTTGCTGTTGGCCCCATTAAGTATTACTTTTTAACTTTTTAATACTTGTGACAGTAGACAGATAGTCATACACGGTGGTGTTGCACATTTTTTTGAGAAGGCACTATTCATACAATTTTGAATATTAGCAGTCTCTTAATCACATATCAAACTGTACATGGAAGTACCGTATATTCTCGAATCTAATCCGCACTTTTTTTACAGTTTTAGAGGGCTAAAAAATCAGATGCGGATTAGATTCGCGGTCTAGAGCTGGATTTTGGAAAAATGATTGAGCTGCTGTACAATATAACAATAACGTAATTAACGTAATTAATAAACAACGTAAGAACAATACAATACAATAATCTATTATTTTATTATTTATTATTATAATTTATTATTCATCAGACTCGCCGTCATCACTCATAACTGAATCGTTATCCGTGCTCTCCACCCAGTCACTATCATCTTTATCTTCATCATCGTCCTCCCATACAATGTCATCGCTGCCTTGTGTTTCCGCCATAGTCGAACGTTGCTTTCATCAACTCCAAAAATTGCAGCGGCTTTGCGGTTTCCATTCTCCTGTGCGCACCGAATAACTTCACGTTAGAACTTTGCCGTATATGAAAGTCGTTTAGATTTCAGGTGTCCCTCTTCCATAACTACGGTGCACGGCAAATTGGAACAAGCACCTCCCACGTTTCAACAACTAAAGCTCAGCTGGCTTCAGACGAGATTGTGCACGTCTGTTGAGAAAGCCCTCGCCTCTATCGGTATGACTCATCGGCCACAGGCGTAGCGTCGGATTTTAACGCATTGGTAACATCCAATATTATTCAATCAGTCGCCCTGTGGGCAAGGGGTGGTTGAAGGAAAGGTGCGGATTAGAATCGCGAACTAACTTTTTTCGTTTAAGAAGTCGCCAAAAGCTGGGTGCGGATTAGATTCGGGTGCGGATTAGATTCGAGAATATACGGTATTTGTTCTGTCATTTAATTGAAACAACAGATGATATTTATCTTCTGTTGTTTTGAAGTACTTGCGGTTTTGAAGAAATGGCGTGAATCATTCAGCTTTTGGAGAACGCAGTGGCATGTATATGTATCACAGTTGGTCGTGTAGTCTGAAATCTAGGACACATATGTAAAGACCTTTTTTTTAAAAGTGATCGCTGCATTATGGCCATGTGCCTTAAATAAATTTGACCGCATTGCCATCTCTTCATAAGTGGGTTTCAGGTCTTTGAAGATTATAAACCAGCTGTCAGTATGTATGACAGTTTGGTATGGTATCGCAGGGTTTGGTGCTGTCTGTGGGTGGAATGTATAGAGATTGTCACTGTAATGAATGTAGTTGTTGACTGCGCTTGCAGATCATCATATTAAACTGCATGCAATAGTGGGATGTATGCAATTTGATTAATATAGTGTAGTATGTCAACTTATGCCTGTGTCCATTGTCTGCTAACTAAGTGTTGGGTGGATTCCAGAACGTGTTTCCACATCCGTCGCAACGCCAAACATCAGCAGAACCAAGGCAATAATCTCCTTGGAACTGGCTCTCCCATCCCTACTCTCCCTTCCACATACAGTGTCCATGATTTCCACAGCTATGGATACCATGGGACAGGCGTCACACCAGGCCTCCACTTCCATCTGGCTGCGAGCATCAATGCAGAGACAGGTGAGTTATGTGATAGTGATGCTAAGTCTTCACTTATTCTGCAATACCATTTGGTTATGTCAGTAATTGAATGTAAATAACTTTGTAAAGCAGAGTCCTCCTTGAGAAGCTGATAGTTTCACAGCTGGTCATTGAATTCCTTGCCTTTTATGAAACCCACAGGCTCGTTACACCTGTTCTAAGCCACTTCTTTCGTATTATTCTCCAGTCTGTACTGCATTTTCCAAGTGATCATGTTCCTTCCATTATTCTGACTCAGATGTTACATGTATTTCTCATGTCTATACTTGCTCCATCCCCCAGCCATTTCACCCTCATTGGTTTGATGACTGCAAAATCTATTTATTATTACAAATTATGAAGTTCTTTTTGTGTGCAGATCTACTTACGTTGTTATTGTATAGCAGTAGATAGGTGATAGGGTCAAGTTTTCATGATATGTTTCTTGTGAATAGTTGATTGACTAGACTAATTATTCACAAGTATCAGACATGAAAACTCAGATGCAAAAGTGTGGCTTTGGAACATTAGTGCAGTTATATTGCTTCTAATTCTCATATGTGATTGAAGTAAAAACCGAAGACAGTAATAATAAAATAATATGCTAGGCACATATTTTCACTCAGAACAACAGAAATGAAGGTGAGATGAACAGTGTTAAGATTCAAGAAGAAAAGTCACCCATTTGTAAGAATCTGCATATTCTGGCACAGGTATCATACTTCTGTTGGTTCAGTTATGGTCACTTAACTGACTAGCGATTAAGAAGGTTTAAACTGTGCTTTTATGCTCTGTTTACACATACTGCATAAAATTAAAGCTTAAAGCCTTCAAATTTATTAATCATATGTAATTATTTCTCAATAATAGTAACTTTGTTTTTATAATAGTGGCATGACTGTTGCAGACATTCCTCTTGTTCCAAGCCTGATTACTGGGGATCCAGATCGGGAGCCGAACTTCATCCTACATTGGCTTAACAACAAGGAAATGCATTTTTCACTGCAAGCAGAAAATATACTGCAGGTAGATTTGAACATTCATTATGGCCTGTATTTCAAACAGGGTGGTTACTTTGGTAAATTAATTCTTTGCAGTTTTAATAAGTCGAAAGTTCAGAAGCACTTTGTCAACTCCTGTAGAATCTTGTAGGGGATGTGCACAAGCAAACAGTTTATGCTGTCTTGTGTTTTTGCTAATTTCTTTGGTCTGTTTGTCAGAAATGTTTATTTAAGCAAACAAAATATCATTCATAGATGTTTTATTTACAGGAATTGACTAGAAAAGTTGTAGAAAAGGAGGAAAGTGGTGAGAGTAATCGTGAAAATATGGAAACTCACGACTCTGAGCATGATGACCATTCACCACGTATGTAGAGTCAGACCTTATTACAAAGTTTCTTGAACTCGTCACTTTCTCAAGCGGGAACTTTATATTAACTTGTCATGTTATGCTGTTGCAGGTAAACGTCCAGTTAAGATTGGCAAGTCGCAGTCTCAGGAGGAGAGCAGTGACGAACAACACCATAGTAGTTTCCCTTCAAGCAGTGCGCACAGCCACCAATCCCTAAGGTATGTCATCAATTTTCCTACTTCTTCCACTGCAGTATTATTTTTACATTTCATGGCTGCTCCTTTATGTCAGGAATGCTTAATTTCTTGTTTCACACAAATCGTTAAATTGAAACAAACGATCAATTTAACTTTCTGTTCACCGTGCATTATGGCATGATTATTATGAAACAAAAGAATCAGCTGAAATAAAGTGATGGGTTGTAGATGCTGGAGAGAATATGTGAGCTTGCAGTTAAGTGTTTGCCCAGCAAATGACAGGATTAAAGTGATTGGTCAGAGCAACAATGCATCAACACAGAAGTCACACTGACTTCTGTGTTGATATGCCAGCATATTGTTAACATAGATGTGGAAGGGGTTAAATTTTCTGTATAGCAGTAATGAAGGGTAGAAGTGATGGGAAGATGAGGAAGAAGATGTAAGCAGCTACTGGATAACTTTAAGGAAACGAGGATACTAGAAATTGAAAGAGGAAGCACTAGATCACACTCTGTGTTGAATTTACTTTTGGAAGGGGCTATGGACCTGTCATAAGATAGACTATGGAATGAATGAATGAATAACTGAAAGCAGTTATGCCTTTCTTTGCCCTTTGGAGTCTGTTACTAATGCACTTGCTTTTAGTCCATTATATTTTCTTCTCTTTAACCAATTACATGACAGACAGTTTTTACCTTTAATTTAATCTCAGTTTGGCAAATTATATGACTATTTATTAATATAGTTTCTTAGTAATTTGTGATTTTTGTTGCTTAAAAGCCATGAGGAAGGTAGGGAATTTGTTTTTATTGATATCAAGCATCAGAATATGTAAAATGGAGTGGCTCACGATTCCAAGTGAATTATCTCGCTCTTAGTTGGAAGTACTTTAAAACTGTTGGTCCCAATATTACTGTTACACACTGCACATAAATTTTTGTGTTGGTTCATTGGTCTGCATAATTTTGTCATACTGTACCACTAAATTACTCTAGGTGAGATATTACAGTTACTGCATAAGTCCCCTTTTTTGGAGGTATTTTCAAAAATTGTTGTAATTGTTAATGGTATGTGTTCTCTCTGTGATGCCTTCCAGTGCCACAACATCTATTAACTCGCTGGCAACAGATTCTGGACCAACCATGGGTCAGGCTCCAGACTCTCTTGACGCCAAAATTGAGTGTTTGCTACGGGATTGGCATCATAACCCTGACCTCCTATTTTCAATTCATCCCATAGATGGCAGTTTCTTAATTTGGTAAGTTGCCTACATATGCATGAATGACCCTCATATTCTGTGTTAGGGTATGTGTTGTATGGTCAGTTGATTCAGGATGCCCATCCAAACTGAAGATGACAGTTGTGAACATTCATTAAACTGAATTGTACAGTGACCATTTGCTTTTTCAGTAAGGCTTAATTAGGTCCATGTCCTCAAGAATTTCAAATACCCGTGGCTATGTACATGGAGAATTGATCCATGTTCTTAAGACATTTTGGATTGGGAATGACTTTAGGATTAACCTTTAAACCTGTGTTCGAGTATGTGAAAAAAAATCCCTAGAAATTCATTTTATATATTTAGGCAACAAGGAAATCTACTGCATTTTTGAGACATGCTGCATAATCTCGGTCTTAGTTTCCACAAAATGCCATTTATTTCATAATTTTATCTTATTCTGTTAAAATAATGCGTTTTTCATAAACCGTGTGCTAAAATTTAAGTAGTAACCCGGTTGTTTAAGGATTAAGATGTAAAGTATTGATGTAAAGTCACTCGACATTCTGTGGAACAAACGTGGAAACATATGCGTAGATTATGTGTGTTCTCTGAATGTCTTCTTTGTTATTTTACATACTTTATTGGACTTGGAGTTTATTGGTGGCAGAAATTTTGTGGTTGCCAGTATAGTATTTTATATGTCATTAATATGTGGTTAGCTGTTCATTCTTCTTTCATTAACAGGGTTGTTGAATGGATGGATGAGTACCACCCAGGATCATTCCGTCAAGCTCAAGTATCTTTCTGCACTCGCATTCCCAATGCATTCCCTCTTGGCGATGCAATGACAATGTCGACAGATGTGTGTCTTTATAACGCATATGGTTGCCACTTCAACTACCGTGATGTTCTGAAACAACCTGCAACTAACAAGGGTCCAGTAAATGGACCTCTGAATGATCTAGAATCTTCCACTCCCTTGCCAAGTGTAATAGAAGAGGAATCGGACTTGAATTTGAGCGGTTCTGCTGTGGACACAGTACAGCAAGCACAAAATGCTAAAGTTTTAAGCCCCAGACATGGAGGTTCGTTTCATCTGAATACATTCGGGAAATGATCTGTTAGGAAGGTTTCATTCTGAATGTACTTGTATTTTGGCCTTATGTTACGAAACTGAAGAAATGTTAAAAGGAATGTTTCAGTTAGCTTATTTGAATCTTTAGCTTCCAGCTTCTGAGTCAGTTACGATATACTGTCAAGTGAAAGCAGCTGTTTAGATTGTGGTCTTCCGGGTTTTGACGGGAGCGGGGATAGTGAAGTTGGCATAACATTGAGGCTATGGGCAGGACAACTGAGGAATTGTGGTTTGAATTCTGGCATGGCGAGAGATTTTTCTCTTCTCCGGAAGGTTCAGACCACTTCTGGGGCCTATTTAGCCTCTTTGTCAGTGGGTACCAGAGGCAGTGTGCAGGGGGGCATGAAGCTGACCACTAACCTCCATCTAATGCTGAGGTTGAGAATAACTGGAACTGTACCAATACTCCACCGCATGTCTTCATGGCATGCACAATGGAAAAGTGTATTATTTTTATTATTATTATTTTTATTATTATTATTATTATTATTATATTATTATTTTTTTTTTTTTTTTTTTTTTTTTTTTTTTTTTTTTTTTTTTTTTTTTTTTTTTTTTTTCCATAGATATGGGTTAATATGATGCATTTTTGAGTCTTTGTAAGTCAGTCTGAAATATGGTATGAAGGATGCACTCTAAAGGCATTGTTTTGTGGATGACAGTGAGCTGAAACAGCGTGCATGAAGTGCTGAGGTGCTTCAGCAAAGAATTTTACATGACTGGCATACAGCGTCTTGTGCAGAGGTGGAAGAAAAGTGTGTTGATAATGGGGACTTTGTCGAAAAAGAATCTGAACTTTGTAAAGGATATACCCATGATAATACGTAAATTTCATTGTAATTGTATTTGTAGTTTCTGAGAAAAAAGAATAGGAGGCATTACTTTCGTACCACCCCTCGTAACTCTGAAGATAGCTTGATGTCGGATTAATGTGTTGCAGGTTCTGCATGCTCAACAGTTGAAGACTCTGGGAATGGAGGCAGTTTGTCAGATGTCGTATCTGCTGATCCTTCTCCAGCCATCTCTATGGTGTCACAACATTCCAATGGAACTTTGAATTTATGGCAGTTGACATTTGCAGACCACACCAAGTTTTCACAGGTTTTGAGTATAGGGCATTCATCTCGAGTATCAGGTCACCGGTTCCGGGTTAACGATATCACATGTCACCCTGTTCTACCACTTCTTCTCACAACATCGCATCACAACATTGCAGACTTCCCAACATCACCACCAAGCAACATCACAGTAGAAGATCATGTTAATCCCTTGATTAATAATAAGGACATTGCTGCACCTATGGTGAGTATGTTTTTTTTATTTAGTCTTGTAATTGAGTTTCATTAAAAAACTGATTTATTATATTAAACCAGCACTACCTAACAAGGCTGTGTCATGACTCAGGCAGTCAGTTACCAGCCTCTTACCATGGAGTTGCAGAGCAGTGTGGGATTTGTGGTGGACAAAGTGGCACTGGGACTGGTTTTTCTTTGAGTACTTAGGTTATCTCATGTCAGTATGATTCCATCAGTGTTTGATACTCATATTCAGTCGTCTATTATCGATGCTATATAATCATAGCATGTGACACCGTTGCGAAGTCAAGCACATCTGTTCACTACACTGTGAGTGTTGCATATAAACTTTATCCATGCCACTTTGTATATAAATATTTCATATTTATAAGTCTGTTCTTTGTATTGTGAATTTGATTTTGTAGTAATAGTTGTGGTTACAAAATCTGGTTTTTTTGTGACATTCTAAGGTGTCTCTAAAACATGCAGACCGTGCTTTGATTCTGTGCAATATGATATAAATTTACTAATGTTTTGGAGGAACCTGTTGCCTTTATTTTAAGGAGAATTAAATGCAAATATTGTACTCTAAAGAGGGAGAGAATGCCTGCTACCCCACCCCCCAACCCACCCAGACTTGTGGATGGTAATGGTGGTTTACTCTAGTGCCTTCTACAATTCACTGTGTGACAGTATAAACCTCTGTTACTGGAAAGCGAAGAAGAAAATGGCGTATCCTGAATGTATATATTTTTTAACTTTAGCCTGTAACATTATAGCTGAGACCCTAAATGACTAATGAAATGAAAAGATAACAGTTACTGTAGCACACCCTATAAATCTGTTGCACACAGTGTGGTTTTGTTTACAGTGGGATGTTTCTGCCCATGCCAGTGTAATTTATTACTGTATTTACCCAAATATACCAGTAAGACAGAAATTTTTAACCAGTTGATCATGCGAAAGGTGGGGCGTCACCTTATAATTGTGCACAGAGTTTAACATGTTTTGTGTAGGTATTTTCCTGAAAATTGAACATTGTGAAGGGTGGGTTGTCTTATATAGGGTGTTCATAAATCCCTCTGGGATTTCGGAGGTCTGTAGTTCAGGAGTCGAATCACACACGGGGATGAGAGCATGTCAGTGAAAAGAGTACATATCCAAGTTTTGAACCTACCTTACAAATGTACAATATGTCCCCCTTTGGTGACTGGTCGACAGACGTCAATCCTGTAATCGAGCTCCTGCCACACACGTTCCAACATTATGAACGTCGATGGTCGCAACTGCATCCATAATTCTTAGCCGAAGCTCCAGTAAATCTCTTGGTAAAGGAGGCACGTAAACACGATCTTTAACATAACCCCACAGGAAAAAGTCACATGGAGTAAGGTCGGTGACCTGGCAGGCCAGGGACTAAGTGTTGAGTCCTGAAAACGCCATGTTTGCACACCATGTCTCCTAGCGAAGAAACGGGTAACTACGCCATCGCATCTGTCATGAAAAAATTTTACATTCCTCTATCCTTTGGCATGCTTTTATCTCTTATATGTGGGTTTGCTACTGCACGGCCAAGCCTCTAAATCCCGGATGGACTTATGAAACACGCTGTGTTTGGGTAAATATGTTATATGAATACTGTGTTTATGAGTGCAAAGTTTTAATTGTGGTCATATCCCTCCATTTGAGAAAGTGTAATTGTTAGCTAAACGGGATTGAATGATAGCATATTAAGCTTAGATCACCTTCTGTAATGTTGTGGTATATTGAGAAAGTAGTTTAAATCATGATCTGAAAGCGATAAAATTGTTTCAGTTCATGTAGTGGTCTTTCATTAGGATTCTGTTCTTGTCTGTTACCCATAAGATGAGTGTATTAATTAACGGTTATGTTGTGTTAATTTTTCTGTAGGGCTTGTGTAGTGAATTGATTCTGTGGCGAGTAGATGCAGTTGGTCCACTGTCAAAGTCTGGTGGAGTGCTGGAGTTGGCCAGAATAAATTCTCTTGAAATATCAGCCTTTTCGAATGTTGCGTGGATACCGACATTACTGCCGAGGTGTGTATGTTGCCTTGCAGACATGACATTTTGCTTTATAATCTCATCATTGTGGTTCTTATATAGATGCTGTATTGCAATTCTCATCTACCATATTTATAGTATTATCTGTGTGGTAGTGTAAAAATATAGCTGTAGGATTGGATGAAGAATTGTTGGCTCATTTCCTGAATCATACAAGAATCTTACTTGCTAGACATTTTGGTACAAGAGACTCAGCCAGCAATCCTGTTGTAAAGCTGATTACTTCACATGAGGTGATTTACCTTCACATACTATATGGGACATAAAGTAGACATAATGTGTGATATATTTTATAATGTATATAATATGTAATTTACTGTTCTGTGGAGAAATAAACAGAGAGAGCATAAGGTCATATTAACAAGTAACTTCAGAGGTTTTTTTATAAGATCATATTATTAGTAAGTTCAAATGCTTTTCGTAAGGTTATGTTAACAAGTAAGTTCCAAGGAACTTTAATCTAAAATCACCGTGCATCTTTGACAATCACTATTAAAACACCAACTGGATGCACTTTTTTTTTTTTTTCTTTCTTTCTTTTTTTTCTCCCTCTAAAAATGTGTAGATATGTCGGGTTTCATTGAAATGTTTTAAAGATCTACACATTTTTAGAAAAAAAAAGTTCCAAGGATTTTTTTTTGTAAGGTCATATAAGAAGTGATTTCAAAGGTTCTTTTCATAAGGTTGTATTAACAGGTAACTTAAGATTTTTTCATCTGCTCTTAATTTTTCACTTGTCATGGAAACCAAGACACGTGTGTTTTTGAAGCCCTGACTGTGCATAACATAAGGAAGAAGGAAGAATTCTCCATGCAACTAAATGTGTTTTTTTTTGTTATAGTTCTGTGGTGGGAATAGGGATCCCAGCAGAAATACAGTGAAATAAAGATTATGGTCGTACAGAATGTGATGATGTGTAGTTTGGTGGACATGCACCAGTATGTTGGAGGAAGCTGCTGCCTCCATCCTCAGAATAGGACTCTCTTCTGCCTTGAAGATAGAGGCAGCAATTTCCTCTGTAACATTCATACCTGTATACCAGAATACACAGTGTCATGTCACAGTGACTAATCTTAATATTCACGACTTGAGGGACTCGGCTCTGAATGAGATAAAATTCAGAACCAATTGATGATGAATTGTACAGTTATTGTAAAATCAATCAATGTGATTATGAGCCTGAAACCAGCATGAAAACTGGTACTTCAGCTTTAAAGAGTGATTGCAGGGAATATTTACTTAATGCTCTTTTTGAGGACAAAAATTTGAACAGAGTCAAAACATATGTAGAAGACAACCTGTCCGGCAGTCGTCATTGTGAAGCGGCAGTTTATCATTCTCATTAATAGGGTAGCATCATAAGGAAGGAAAACCGTAAGTCGGGAATCACATCGTATGTGGTAGAGTTACAGTTAAATGATCGTGTTTCTTTCCAGCACAACATTAGGCAACCTTTCAAATTCCCCAAGTGCATGCTTTGTCGCATCGGATGGCAAGAGTTTGCGCGTTTACCAGGCTGTGATTGATGCACGTACTCTGCTTGCGAGGTGTCCAGCTCTGAACGCAGGAGCAGGATGATGGTAGGATATCTTTCAAAGTTGTTGTCAGGGTAGTTTGCTTTGTAGTGTGCATTCTGAAAGAAAAGTGTGTATACTGCCAAGTGATGGTGCATAGGCAGCCGTCTGCCCAGTATGTTGATGGGATAGCCAGATTTAAAATTATTGCAGTTTGGTGTATATGAACCATCGTGCCGTTCATCGCAGCTGGCAAGTTGGGTACAGTAGTGGCTGAGTAACTTAAGAGTTATTGAAAAATGTTACAAATGAAGCAAGCTTGAATTGTGATATTGTTTTATCAAATATAGACATCTCTTACTCAGATGTTCAAGCTGTAAATGAATTGTAACAAAACTATAACCGTATTACACATAATAAGTTAACTGCCTCTGTGATACTGCTCACAGGCACTGAATGTTGAACGACCAGTCCGTTGAAAATGTGATGTTCGTGGCGTTCACACGTGAAAATATGTAGTGCTACAAAGTTGTATGTGTTGGGTTGTATATTATTATTATTTTAAGGATTACTATAGGTGTGATAAGATGAATACATGCATTTCAATAAAATTAGCACATTGTCTTTAAAACATATTAATTTCAATGTGTTATGCTGCCAAGTAGCTGGAAGCAACTTAACCTATGTGGATGTCTTAGGTTCGGATTTGATAATGTTTGTTGTTACTGTTATGAAATAATGGGTGTCAAATTGGGCTAGGTGTGTAGAACATATAGTAGAAATATGAAACTTAAGTTCAGTAACAGTGACAGTTGTTAGGAAAGTACTTAAAAAGACAGCAAAAGGATACAGTGTTTTGATCAGGTGAGCTTTTGGCAGAAGGCTGTTTAGATAACCGGGTTGTACATAATTGTTAAAAATGAAAATAAAGTAATGGAGATGGAAATTCATCAGACTCTTTAATTGTGATGAAGTTTTGTGATACCAGGGAATTGTGTTATCGTTGAATTATTTAAGCTTCATTTTCTGTGTAGGACTCAATGGTGAGCTTATCGACTGATGCTTCTTCTGATGACGGTTTGCAACACTCGTCTCTCCATGATAAGATAAAGATAGTGTCACTGCAGTCCACTGCTAGACCAGGATGCATCATCCAGTTGGATGCTATTTCTGATGCAACTCATGTAAGTTCAGGCCATTTTTGTACAGTACGTTATGGTAGCCTATTTGAGTAGCAGATTATCCGTTGCTGTGTTTCATTGTTAATTACTGTTAGTTTGAAGGCATTCTTTGCCGAGTAAAAAAAAAACCTTATGTTGTGACCATGTCTGGCCATCTGTCTGTCTAACTGTCTGTCCATTTGTCAGGCCATCTGTGACCTGCTATCAGTCACTAAGCTGCCGGTCTTTCATGTAACTTGGTGTAGGATTTCTTTACAAAAAGTTGTCAAGCAGGTGTTAGTACATGTAACTCAACATAGGGAGCCATTCTTTGTGAAAAGGCATAAATGAATTCTGTGGCTCCGTGCATGAAACCCATAACCATCAAATTTCAGAAAATTGAGATAATGCTACTTGTGTGTTGGCTCACCAAGTATCTATCACCTCTCAAAACAGGAACATACTAGGTAGTGCCTACAGTGAAGTACAGGTGACAGCACCCTGCAGTAATTCTCTCCAGAGTAGCGCTTTCCATGCACAAAACCTAGATTTTCTCAGAATGGGTTAAGTGTGGGTTATGGGTTCCTGCACGGAGCCACAGAATTTATACCCATAATTTCCACATTTCTTGGCCAGTTTGATCTGGAAGGCCTCCATGCCATGCTGTTAAGCAGCTGTGAGTTTTGTGAAAGTCAGTACAGTGAAAGCCATGCTTTAGTTAAATAGCATAAGTGGAATTCTGCCTGTACTTTCTATGCTTTTCTGTATGTTATTTTTATAAAATTCAGTACAGCGTGATGTCCACAACACTTTATTGAGTGACAGCGAGTTCCATGAGAATTGGTGCATTGAAAGCCATTCTTTAGTTAAAGGGCATAAGTGAATTTCTAGTCACATATGTGACATTTATTGTATGATTTTGGTGAAATTCAGTATAATAGATCCAAACATAATGCTGTTGAATAGTGTGAGTTGTATGGAAATTTGTGTAGGGAAGGCCATACTTTTCATATGGCCATCAATGAAATTGTGTTTATGCATGTCCTGTGAAACTGAATGAGCTTTAAAAAGTAATGATTGCCTTTGTAAAGTCATGGCATATACCAGTGGCATCTCGAAGACATTGGTTTGTGTTCTTACCTTGGTACCTCCCTCTGTCTCTTCTTTCCCCCATTTAATCACTTTTCTGACATGCATTTACATATATTATGTGCTATTTCATGTTTTCTTTGACTGCAAATAACTGTGTGCTTTTTTTTTTGTCCTAGGTTCATAGATTAATGCAAGTGTTCTATGAAAAACAGTATTTTTGTTTGGTTAATAGCAAGTGATATGCACTGTGTTGTAACTGCTTATAACTGGCTAACCTGACACCCCTCTAGTACCTCCTGGTGGACGAGTCCAGTTACAGAAACTGAAATTGATTCTTTTCCCAGTGCCATGAGGTTATGATCGGACTCCCAAGAGTTTCACTCTGTAAGCAGAAAAGATTTGTACACAGATCTGAGGAAGGGTTTAACTTAGAACACCCCGTGTGAAAGTCAGGTATATTTCCCACAGACTGCTTTATCCGTTAACATGAATTTATGTTAACTGCTTAATTAGAACAGGATATTACTTTCAGTATATGTACACCTTGCATGTTATAGTGGTTGGCCGTGGGTTGACTGAGAAGTATAATGTAATGTTGTAGGATTGGCAGAACACCCAGTTCCTGCATGTGTTTCAAGAGCAGCTAATTACAGGAGAACGTGCAGAAGAGAAGAGTAGTGGTCTGCATGATGCGGGCAGGGAGGGTGATCTTAGCCTGATGGAGACGCAGCTGGGTGCCATGGTTGATCTCCAGCAATCTGCTGAGTTTGAGGAACCGTTCTACATTGTTGTACTGGAAAGGACTAACAAGGGGACAGTTGTGCACATGTGGAGACTTGTAATTGCGTCACAGCCAGAGCCGACAGGTAGTGCCCGTATTTTTGGTTGACACATTTTGAATTATGTGACAGAATTACAAACAGAATTTCTAACAGTAATATGACATATTGTAAAGTAGAGGTAGAGTTGTCCCTGTGCATGCCATGAAGGCATATGGGGGAATGGAGTTACAGCTCCATTCATTCTTAACCTTAACACCAGATGGAAGTGAGTGGTCAGCTTTGTGTCCCCGCTGCTTTGCCCTTGGCGAAGAGCCCCTGTTGCCCATTAAATAAGAGGCTCAGTGGAACCCAGAGCCAGTCTGCATGCTTGAGGAAGAGAAGAATATCTTGCCCCTGCCTGGAATTGAACCATCATTCCTCTTTTTGTCCAACCTGTAGCCTAGGCACTGAACCAACTGAGCTATCCCAATTCCTTGATAGTGTATAAATCTAATGCTTCAACAGTAAAATTGTTGCATATATTTACACCTCGCGCACATACAGAGGAAGTCAAGGAGGATGAGATGGACAGGGCATGTAGAATGAATGGACGCAACATAAGTTTCATTTGGAAATTGTGAAGGAAAGAGACAGCTTGGAAGATTGAGGTGTAGATGGAAGGATGATATGAAAATGGATCTGAAGGAAATAGGGTGGGAGGGCATGGACTGCATTCATTTAGTTCAGAATAAGGGCCAGTGGCAGGATTTTGTTAACACAGCAATGAACCTTTGGGTTCCTCAAAATGGGACGTTTTTCTTTATTAGTCGAGCATCTCTTAGCTTCACAAGAAGGACAGTGCTCCATCAGAGTGAGTTTGTTTAGTATAGTGTAGTTTAGTTTAGTTTAATTTAATTTAGTTTAGTTAGTTAGTTGGTTAGTTAGGTAGTTTTAGTTTAGTTAGGTAGTTAGTCAGTCAGTCAGTCAGGCACCGCCAGTTACTGATGTTACAGTGTATGTTTTGATGACTGTTACAGTTTTCTGTTTTTTGGGGTTTTCATTAAATGCAACTTTGTTAACAGAAATGACGGGCAGTATGATGTATGTGCCAGACAGCAACCTTGTGCAAGATGATGATGAACCTGAACCAACTGGAAGATCAACAAGCATGTCAGGTGCCTACCAGTTAGGCCACGATGAAAATCCAACACCTGTCCAGACATCTCATGTTGTCATAACTACTACAAAGGTGAGCTGTAGGAGTCCTTCAGGAACTCTGTTAAATACAAACAGCTTTCTGTCACCATTTTGATCTAGGTGCCTTACGGTGAATCGGTGTTGTGTTTGTCTCCTTGATGCAGATTTTTCCATCAAAATAGCCTCTCTAGTAATATGTTCGCTAATATCTGTGGGCATATCACCCTCTGTCCATGTGAAGGTGTGTGCGCGCACACATGCTTGTGACTCAAAACATGGCATGTTATCATTTCATAACTGAACAACCTACATTATGATTATAGTGGGGGGAATTAATTTCCAAGAAACTGTACAGTGCCGTTAGCAGAATTTTAGTAGCCACAAGTTGATAGTGAAGTGGAAAGAGTTGTGACATGATGTCTGATAACAGAGACATGTATCTGCTGTATATAATGAATTTTTTGTAAAATTTGAGTGACTTGTTCCACATCCTATTGTCACTGTGACTAAATTTTGCAACTATTGAATGCATAGTGTATGTATGTGTGTGTGGTGTATGTATGTAACATATTTTTATCTATATGTGTAAAAGGTAAGGCAATCCCATTACAGGCCTGGACAAGCCCTTAGGGTTCCAGGAGGTTAAGGCTCACAGATTTCTAGACAATTGGCACATGAAGGTGGTAAGGTTGTCAGCCCCATGCACTGGCCGCCTTTACCCCCTGGTACTCATTTCTGTTTGAGGTTGAGTCGACCCCAGGACCATAGTGCGACCGACAGGTTTATGTCAATGAAAAATTCCAATGACACTATTGGGAATCGAACCCTCGACGTTCCGGCTTGTGGTGCAGTACCTCAACCAACTGCGCTACTGCGTGCCCCATCTATATATGTACTTCTGTCGTTAGGCAATAGAAAAGCATTTTCTCCAGTCCTATATGCGTTGATCGTGCAGTTCTTAATTGCAAAACGTTATCTTTCTGTTATGCTAGTCAATGTGTGTTGAGAATGTGGTTCAAGCTCAAAATATATTGTCATGCTATTAACCTTTAAATTACCTCCTTGTATGCAAACACATATAAAAAAAAAGCCCCTAGAAATCCAGTATATATATTTAGGCAACAAGGAAATTTGCTGCATTTTTAAGACATTCCACATAATCTCTTTTTAATTTTCTGCAAATTGCCATTTATTTAATAATTTTATCTTTTTCTGTTCAAATAATATGTTTTTCATAAACCATTCACTGAAATTTAAATAACAACCCAGTTGTTCAAAGGTTAATGTTCATGTTCATACCTTACTGCCAGCTATTCTTCCTTCGGATTTGGAGTCGTATGTAACTTGGCATGTTTGTCTTTGAAAATAATCTCATAACTTGGCAGCAACTTTGTTAACCAGCAGAATGTTTTTTAGGTCTGTACTCAGGACTTGCCCTTGCCTGAAGGAGTGGAAGTGGTCCATGCATCTCCTGCTGCTGGACATCTCAGCTCTGCTTCTATCTACCCAGCCTGCTTTGCTCCTTACATCATTGTAACTGCATGTTCAGACAGCACTGTTCGGTAAGCATGTTATTGTGGTGTCAGCAATTTGCACACTCACACATTACCAAAATTCCAAGTCATTAACAGCATCTGTTCTTGTTTTATTAATAATGTCGTGACTTTCAGAAGTGTCACCCCTTTTTTCGCCAATTTTCTCATAGTTGTCAAATGCCTCTTAATGAAGTTTATGTTATTTGGTAATGAGGTTTATGTTACTGCATGTTACTTTGAAGAAATTTATAACTGTCATTATATTAAGCTGACCATGTACATTTATTTGTCGTACACTCTGTCAGAAGACAGCATGTGTGTGTGTGTGTGTGAGGGAAAGAGAAAGTGAAATATTCCAAGGAAGTGGTTCTTGTAGAGGTGATCTTGGTATTAGGTATTAGTTTCAAGGTTCACATTTTCTTGAAAATTAACAACTTTCTGTTTTTCCCATTTGTTAGAAACAGTTTTTGACACTGCCTTTTCTCAGTTTGAGTTTTTATTAGATTAGTGGAATTCTGTAGAGTGGATACCAGCTCTGTACCATGGAACATTATTTAATTGCAACATGAAAGTGTTCATTATTTGGTTACATAGAATTTATGCAGCTCACAGCAGTTGCTTTGACATAAGTTTTGCCAAATATTTGTTGTTTGTAGGAATCGGGTACTGTTAAACTTTGAAATCATGTATGAGGTTTACTCAGAATAGCGTGTTTTCATTTTATCCTTTCTACTGTGCATTTAATTCCCCCCTCCCCTGATAATTTGCTCATGTAAGTTTTTGTAATCATTGTAGTGTCATAAGGAGAGTTGATTTTACCTGGAAGAAATTTAATGTACCCTTTGGTGCCTAACGGCGCATGTGGTACGTCACAGGGTGCAAAGTTCAGTTTCTTAACAGTGTAGCATATGCATTGGCCAGTTGTGGCTATTCTTCTACAGCGGTGTTGTGTTCTTTTTTCCATTTGCTTTTTTATATATATAGTATGCATGATAAAATTAAATCTTGTAATATAAATCGTGGCATTCTGCGGATTGCAATGAAAATTAATTCTGACACCAAACTTGTAATAGGTTTTAAACAAGGAAGCTGTTTTGTGAAAATTGATATTAAAGCTGATAGACTCCATTTGAGACACTGATGCCATTGTCCTCAGTTCTGCTTCTTTAGTAAGTATGAGGTTCATATGCAGTTTCACACTGTTGACACCGTGCATCTTCGTCATATTAAATTAAGTTATAAACCAACCGATGCACACTAAAACCACTTTTTAAGTAGCTTTATTATAAAATTGTTAAAATTGTACCCCTACACGTGTTTCGATCCTAGGATCATCGTCAGGGGGGTTTATTGTTAAAAGCTACAGTCACTTCAACACATGATTTAAAATATTCTATCAGCACTTTGAAACATAAGTTAAAATCTGTTTTACAAGATTTTAACTTATGTTTCAAAGTGCAGATAGAATATTTTAAATCATGTGTTGAAGTGACTGTAGCTTTTAACAATAAACCCCCTGACGATGATCCTAGGATCGAAACACGTGTAGGGGTACAGTTTTAACAATTTTATAATAAAGCTACTTAAAAAGTGGTTTTAGTGTGCATCGGTTGGTTTATAACTTAATTTAAGTTCATATGCAGGTTATTAGAGGAGGCTGTTAATATTTAAGTCTGTGAATCAGTTTCACTTAAATGCATCATTAAACATGTAATAGATTTACCACCCCAAATTTATTCTTCTTTTAGCAATGTGCATTCCTTAGAGTTTTATGTTTTTGTTTTTTACAAATTTTCTGTAGGGGCTGATTGCGAAATAAGAGTAATGTTTTTCTTCTTTGTGAGAAATATGTTGGTGTCTTTGGCACAATGATATTGAAGGTGTATTGGGTCAGGCTGAAACATTGAAAATATGGAAGTATAAAAATGTGTGTCTGTTAAATATTTGTTCATAACTGTAGGCAGAACTAGTATTGTATTGTATTGTATTGTATTGTATTGTATTGTAAAACAATGCAGTGGATTATATATCAAGAGCATTGTTCAGTTATGGTAATAGAGACTCTTAAATGAAATGAGTGTTATACAAACAGCATTTCCTTAAAGAATGTCACATTTTGGAAGTCATTTTTCTCTGTATGAATTCAGGTTTTGGAAGTGCAAATGTACGAAGTCAGGTGACAAGAAGAAAAGTTATGAATGGTGTGAATGGGAGATGATTAGGAAGGATCCGGAGTCAGCCATTGACATTTCTGGTTAGTAAGATCATTCTTATTCAGTGTATGTGTTTACAGTTTTGAAACAATATGTTCACAGTCTCTCGCTCATTTTGTTAAGAAGTTAGGGAAATTTTGAAGAAGTTCTTGTGGTCGTGCTGGTCTTCCAGAAGGTATGATGCTTGTGTTTTGGGCTTGCAGGTCAACCCCTAAACGTCAGTGCTGCATATAGTGGACGGATAGCCTGCGCATATAAGTACGGGAGGTCTTTCACAAGACCTTCCAAGAATGATCCGGAGTCACGATACGTCAACTTGTGTGTTGCTATCTATGAGTGTGAGAGCACTGGAGGTGAGAAAAATTAAAAACTTTGGAAATTACATGCTGCTTTCAGTAGTAGAATTCTTCAGTAATACCATTTCATTGCATAATTTAAATAGTGCACCTTTTGTTACCAGTTAACCTGTCAGAGTGTACCCGTCCTTTGCTTGTATCTCAAGGGACGACAAACTAGCTCAGCTCGGCATCAGAAACCCTAATCTTAGGGAATATTTCCATGTTAACACTCAACAGAACCACACCACTTTCTGTTGGTTCAGCCAGTCACAAAAAGAAACACTCAGTAACTCTACTTTATCTGTATTGATATCACCAAAAAAGAAATTTATAGTAGGTTGGAGTAACACACCAGCTCTTGACCACAGCAATGTAACTTCTCTCGTCCATTGTTTTTGCGTCCTGTTCCTCACAACTCCGAAAAGCAAAAGCCCACCTTAGAGCAGAAACATTTTCTACCTGCCTTTGGGTAGAAATTCAAATGTGAAATGCCCGGTAACAAAAGAGCTAGCTCAGTTTTTTGGAGTAAGTGTTTTCTGTGGATAGTAGTAGGAGGCGAGGTAGTGTAGTAGGTATAGTGACTAGGCTGTGGGCTGGAAGGACTGCAGTTTGAATCCTGGTCAGTGGAGATTTTCTCATCTCCAGACACTGCCAGATGGCCCTTGTGCCCACCCAACCTCCACTTCGCTTGGAAAGGGGGGTTCACCTCATGAGGGGTAAAGTGGTCAGAGTGTGACACTGACCACTTGCCTCCATCTAGCATTGAGGAATCTTTGTGTGTTTTTCTTTAGGGTCTGAATGGGTTTTGGAGGACACGATCCATCTTAAAAACATCCACTTACCTCGAATTCAAGTAGATCCTCACCTGGATCTAAGCTACTTGTATGATAGTCGGTTCCTGTTAAAGAAGCAGCGCATCAACCACATCATTCAGACATTATCCACAGAAGACATGCGTAGCCCTCTGAAGAACGGAGATCAGAATGACCACCACACCAATCTACACAAGACCACTGGTGGTATGTATTTCTCTTGCAGGTAGATACATTCTGTGGATACACTGAGCAGGATACAGTTTAAGTCAGAATACAGTACGACGTGAAAACTGTCTAGAAATACGGTATAATTACAGACACATTGATTGGTTTTTAGTCAGATGCAAACAGTCCAACACAAGTTTTATTTATTGATAGAACAAATTTCCTTTGTTTTTAATAATAATAAAGAGCATTTTATTTGGAAAACAGGAGCTTTTTTTAATCAATAAATATAAGTTGTGTTGGATTGTTTGCATTTGCCTGAAAATCATATTGCAAACACTATAGGATATCACATATCAAGATTAAAACATTGGTTATTGACATTCGATGGTTTACACTTCTGTTTCTGGAAGTCCTGGCTTCCGGCTTAAAATTTCAGTCATGTTGGTTGCCCTTAGTCCAACAGATGGTAGTACATTTACTTAGGAACCACAACCACTTCTTTCCATATTCTTTGCAATTGAAGACATTGTTTAATAAGCCAAGATTAAATAAATATGTACATAAACATATCCTGTTTAAAAAGCCAAGATTAAATATATATTTATGTAAATGTATCCTAAACAATACAATACAGTAGACCCAAACATCTGCATATAGACAAGTGTAAGGGTTGAAATTGTGTCGCAAGTAATTCTACAAGTTACTGATACATATGCCAAATGACAGTGATTACTGAAGAAAATCTGTCGCTAAGTAGTTGGGAGGTACGTGTGTTTTGGTCAGTATCGCAGCATTAACGTTTGCCAATAAAAAGTCATCTCCTGTTAGCAGTGTTAACTTATTCTGTCAGGGTGTCTCAAATTCGTGGCATGCATATTCAGCTGGATTGTGATTTAATGGTGTCTCACAGGGGTTGCAGTGTGTGAGAGTGGATTGGTAGAAGGGATGTCTGTGCTAATGATAACTACAGTTTGTGACTGGCAGACTTGTCTGTTGAAATTTGAACAAGAATTCTACTGTTCTGCTTAGCAATTGTGCATTATTTTCTGCAAGTAAACCTGGACAAACTAAGTTCAGCTTAAAGTTTTTATTTATTTAAAAAACGAAAGTACCGATCTGTCAGCGCTTTTATAAGAAGAAAGAACGTACAAGACATTTTGATGCATAATATGTTCTGTAGCTTAGTGGGGGGGATATTTCGTCACTAGAAAGTGTTGTTTTTTTTTTAAGTTGTTAATGTTAAATCAGGTGGTACATATTGTAACGATCGTGCTTCAGATTAATGAGTTAACTGATGCAAGGAACTTGTTGCAAAGACATTGCATACATATGGCCTGTTTTTTTCTAGGTTTGTTGGCAGTTCCTAGTTTCAGTACTCTGCAGTCACTTCGTAAATCCATCATTGAATGTGGTAACACTTGTCCTGTGACTCAGAAACATCTTGTTCAGCTTGACTGGGTATCTAAAGAAGATGGATCTCATATTCTTACTGTGGCAGTTGGAAGCAAGGTAAATAAATTTGCAGATAATCTTGTAAGTTACCAGATTGGTATTTAAATTTTAATGCATGGTTTATGAAAAAGGTGAGTATTTATTTGAACCGAAAAAGGTAAAATGAAATAAACGGCATTTTGTGGAAAAATAAAACAGAGGTTGTGCAGCATGTGTTAAAAATGCAGCAAATGCCCATGTTCTCTGACTATATAAAAGGGGGCTCAAAGGGCCTGTTAAAAAGGCCTACGTGTATCAGGCCTCTAAGGGCTCAAACCCATTGGGTATTCTATCCTGACTATATAAAGTGAATTTCTAGGGCTGTTTTTTTTTACATGCTTTTGCATATGCAAAAACAGGTTTAAATGTTAAATATCCCAAAAATTGAATATATTGACAGAATAAAGAGTTAACGTGTGAGAATTTTAGTCTTACTTCACCGTGCATTTTTAAACTACAAACAGTCACCAACAAATGCACAAACCATAAATAAGGTGAACTTCACTTTATATTCACCGTGCATCTTTGTATAATTATTATTTCTACCAACAAATGCACCAAGACAAGTTTGTCACTGTTTTCTTTATTGAAAGAGTGCCCCAATACGTATTTCGGCAATTACATTGCCATCATCAGGAGGTTTTTTAAGTGAGCTGTTACATAGACCAATTCTTAAGTTACGTCATAACAGTGAGTCGATATTTGTTATTACCACTTCATAATAAAATTTGTATAATTAGTGGTTTGTTAAGTTGCTAAAAGTTATTAAAATTAACAGTAAAATCAATTGGTATATATAAACTACTTGCTGTAGTATACTTTATTAATTAATTAATGGCAGCGTGGTCCTATTTTCCGGTGTGTGTTCCAGTTATCTGTGTGTGTTTTGCTGTTAGGTCGGACCTCCTTCCTTCGTGTCTGCTTGGTCTGTGGGCACTAGTAATGTAACTTCACAGTATGTTTAGGAGATCATAAAACGTTTGTATCATATGTTAAAATCGTGAAATAAAAGTATGGAGTTAAAAATGGTAAAATTACACAGTCCACTGTTACTTCCAACGTTTAAGGTTTTCACCGCACATCACACGTTTTATGATCTCCTAAACATACTGTGAAGTAACATTACGAGTGTCGTCAACAGACCCAACGCAGCATTTGATAAGCACTGCTGTAACCCCTGATGATGGCTCCTCGCGATCCGAAACATGTGTAGGGTTTTAATTATGATAAAAGGTTAATTTATACCTTATTTATGGTTTGTGCATTTGTTGGTGACTGTTTGTTGTGTGAGAATTTATTTATAGCTACCAGTTCTGTGAAATATCAAAATTGGAGAAGGGCAGTTTGTATTGGCATGTATCTAATTTGTGTAGGTACTGTGAGTACTGTATTTTGTAGGTGGCAATAGTGGCATAAGTTTGTGTGGTAGTAAAAATTAAAGTTGTCCCTGTCCATGTCATGAAGACTTATAGGAGAAGTAGAGGTATAGCTCTGCTCACTCTTAACCTCAGTGCTAGATGGAGGTGTGTGGTAAACATCACGCCATGGCAACTTCACCCATGGGAAAGGACCCTGGTACTCTTTGAATAGGTGGCTGGGTGGGCCGCAGAGCTGGTCTGGATGATTTGGAGAAGATAAATTTCTTGCCTGTGCCAGGATTCAAACCCTGGATTGTCCAGCCCGTAGCCTAGTCACTATATTTGTGGTAGTTAGGTTATAAAATAAGCTATAATGAAAAGCAAAATGTTTATGAAACTTGATGTGTTCAGCTCAGTGATGTGCTGAATTACATTTTTAATGTGTTGTGTAGGTGTTGCTGTTCACACCTGTATCAAGTGACATAGCGCAGGCCAATATGAAAGCCATGAAGGAATCCCAGTCTGCAAATCGTCCTATCCTCAGGAAAGCCTCTTCATTAGCAGCGCCACAATTTGTTGATGAAATCAGGTATTAGTCATATGCTTACGAAGTTCAGATATCAGAAGGTTTCACATGCCATTGTAATGCCTGTAATTCTTTTATCATTGCAGATGGATGAAACTACGTAAAATAGACCTGATCACAGCAGATGGTCTTCCTCCTTTGCCTATGCAGATCTCATGGGTTCGAGATGGAATACTTGTTGTGGGGATGGATAGTGAAATGCATGTATACTCACAGTGGAAGCCAAACTGTAAGTGGCAGCTGTTTATATGCACACATACAGTATAACTTGTTTGTGTGAGGCTTTTGTATTTATTATATTTTGTGTACAGTGTGTAGAGCTGCTGAAATGTAGCACATTGTAATTTGTTAAAATGAAGCTTTTGCATGTGTTATAGTTTTTATGAATAGTTCATGGAGATCCTGAAGTGTAGCACATGTAGTTAAGGACCAGTATGTTTAAATTTTGTGAAATATTAAGTAACCAAAAAAAGGAAAATTAGATTTAAGTTTTAAAACTTTCGCGGCGACATGATTCAATATAGTCTTCTCGGGCGCACAGCCGCGTCAATTCGTTTGAATACAACGTTTCGGGGACTAGCTCCGTCCCCATCCTCAGGCAAACTTAGTTTTGCCTGAGGATGGGGACGGAGCTAGTCCCCGAAACGTTGTATTCAAACGAATTGACGCGGCTGTGCGCCCGAGAAGACTATATTGAAAATTAGATTGCCAGGGCATATAGAATTTGTGCGAGCTGCGAGAAATGTGTACAGATTTTTATTTGGAAAACAGGAAGATAAAGAGCTCTAGATGTTGGCATAGGTGGGGGGTTAATATTGAAATAGATCTTGAAAGACAGAGTGTGGGGTTCTTGATTAGATTTATGTGCCTCAGGATAGGGTCCAAATTCACGCTTTTATAAACTTTGTAATGAACCTTCAGATTCTATGCGAAGCACAGAGATTTTTGACTGGGAAGTTTGCATTTCAAAGCAGAGGAGTTGGTAGACTATTGTGCATTCATACTGAATGTAACCCAAGAAATTTATGATAAATTAAAATTATTCGTAACATTCAGTTCATAAAACAGCCTTCGCTATTTTAATCTTGCCTTCATTTTCCTGCAGTAAGATCAGTGCTTGAAATGAGGCTTTTTAATGAAGTCACTGCACTGTACCACTATATTTAGAGTGACCTGCTGGAAATTACATTAAAGCATTTTCCCTTTTAAGTTGTGTTTGAAATGAGTCCTTGTTCAGAAAGGCCATGACAAAAGAACATTTCCAAATAAAATCACGTCCATTTGTGAGTGTTACAGGATTATGTTTAGGATGTGGTGGCATGTGACAGGATTTTGTATGAGTAAAGAATACCTAAACGTACAAGTGACATATTTTTTTGTCAACAGATGTTGTATTTTAGACCTGATGAGCGAAGATATTCTGGCTTATAGTTGTTGTTCTTTTTAGTTTTCGGTTTCTGTTACCATTAATTTTATGCTTTTACATAGTATTTTTTTGTTTTTACCGCGGTTTTCAGAGAAGAGTGCAATATTGTATGGCAGTCTCTCTCCAACCTGAAAAACGTGTTTGGCAAGACCATGACTTTATGGAAGTTGCGGTTTTAGGGGAATCACAGTTGCTGTAAACTGTTAACCAATGTGTCTGTGTCCTCCACTGAACATAAAAACAGTGTAATAATTTGTAAAAATAATTCATGTTCAGGTAACATACGAATTAAAACAATGAAATTCTTAATTTGAGGTCTTCGCTTTTCTGGGTTGCTGTGCAGCATTCGATGATGGTTTGTCACTGATGCTGCGGGGCAACACATTGGTCGCATCTTCAAGGGTTGGCCCTTCACTGCTTGATACTTGAAGGTGGGACCAGTATGTTGTCGTGAAACGTCGGTAACAAACTACCAACCAGTGCCGGTGAACATCACAGATGAGCGAAGACCTCAGCGGCACTGTGGCAGAAGCCTAAAATGTTTCAAGTTTTTGATCTTATTAGTTATGTGAAGTCTGTGGTGTCCGTCATGACGATTGTTATCACATACTTCTTGTGCCACCAGCTCTTTTTTCTTTATCTACACTTGTAAGTAAAAGCCAATGGGAAAGCAAGCAAATACTGAAGTTGGCAAAACTAGATAAAAATGGGAAGCTGTGTATATTTTACATCTGCTGTTCAAAAAGCTGTGGTTTGTTGACAAGTGATTTCTGTGTTTGTGTTTTTTAGTTCTTTTTTTTTAAATAAGCTATTAAAACAGTTTAATGATGGTGCTTACCATTGTTGTGAACCATGTTGCAGTTTCTGTCGAGCATGAACGTAACGGTCAGCTGCATCATCAGGAGTCGGATGAACTTCAGGATACTAGAAATCTAAGAGATGAAGACTTACGAAATTTAGCTCAGGTATATATCTGTGTTTATGAGGTATGTATGTATGTACATATTTGTTATACATTCAGATGAAATTGTGTTAGTAAATTTGTGTGTGATCACGCCTTTATTTTTCAGGAAACTTCGCAACGTCGTCTGGCAAATGTCAGTTCTATGCCCCATCTGTCACGTGTGAGCTCTATCAACCTTACTATGTTGGACAGCAAAAAGAAACGAGGTAATCAAAGATCTTTGGGAAAATGTTACAAATGTACTGTCTGTTAGATAGGCAAGCTTATTGAAACTGATGTAATGTTTTGTCTGTGTTGTGTGTATGTAAAATGTCTTTACACATCTTATTAAGATTCCAAAGTGTAATGCACGTGAAAGTTTTGCATAGAATTGGTTACTGGAAATGTCTTTAGCTGGAGATCTTAACAAGGATGAAGAATGTGGGATGTCCATATGCTTTCATATTTCCGTGCTGAAGTGAGAAACCATATGAGGCATGTGCAACTGAAATGTTTTCATGGCTCCTGTGACAGTGTAGCTGGCACGTACCAAAATGAGAAATAAAGGCATTATCTGAATATAAGATGAACCCCTTCACAGCTATCAATTTTCAGAAAAATATATGTACGGAGTGTGTTTGAGTGTAATTATCTGGTAACTCCCCATTTTTCAGATGGTGAATTAAGGAAAGTTTCTCATTTTGTATTCTGGTACATAACGGTATATTCACACATTTCTGAGGACTTCTGAAAGATTTGGTACAGGAGTGAATAGCAGAAATATTTTTCCATTCTCCTCTTAAGACATATCTGATATTAAGTTGTGCACTGGATACTATCATTTATGAGTTAGTGTGTGTTCATGTGGATGTGTGTGTATAGGGAAGGAGAGAGTAAGGGTGCAGGCTTAGCATTAGTGAATTCGAAATGGAAATTGAGTGTAGATTTGTGTTGTTCCCAGGTGCAATAGTTCAGTCAGAACAAATGAACAACGTAGACTACATGCCAGACTATGGATTGTTCGAAGCAAGTCGCATTGCATGTCCTGTATTACCTCAGTACCACCCTAAGCAGCTTATGGAGCTCCTCAACTCGGGCAAGATACGCTGGGTCAAGGCTATCTTAGCCCATCTAGTCAGGTCAGTGAACAGAATTAGTAAGACCTGTGTGTTTTATGAATATACACTTTGTTGAAGTGTCTGTATTGTATGATTTTCACGTAGAAAGCTGAGAAAAGGAACTGTGACTTCTTCTGCCTGTTGTTATAACCATAGTATAATTTTAAGGCATTGAGGACTATTCATCTCTGCAGCTTTGAGGACTGTCTTCATTTCTTTATCTTTGAGGACTGCCTTCACACATCTTTGGGGACTGTCTTCATACTGCAGTTTTGATGATTGTCGTCTATGCAGCTTTGAGGACTGTCTTTGTCTCTGCAGCTTTGAGGGTTGTCTTCTATACAGTGTTGAGGACTGTCTTTATCTATGCAGCATTGAGGACTTCATCTCTGCTGTTTTGTGTTTTTTTTATGCTGATTTTTCTTAACAGTTGGGTAGATGAGAGGGTGGAAATGTCATTTATGTGGCCAGCACGTATTGTGTTACTACTGATAAGGTAACGGAATGTAAGTTAAGTATTAGGTATGTGTGGGAGCACTCAGAAGAAGAGCCCAGACAATATACAGTAAAACCCCGATTTAATGTTCCCGCATTTAGTGAAATCCCAGATTTAGTGATGATTTTTTCATGTCCCGACAATAGCTCCATATAAACAATGTAACCTCCGTTTAATGAAAACCTTGATTTAGTGAAATATATTCTAATCCCCCAGCAATTCATTAAATAGGGGTTTTACTGTACCTTGTTTGCCAACTTGTTTTCTGATTGACACTGGAATTGTTGACTGCACAGGTTTGTTGCAGATGGTAATATACTGTATTCAACTCTTCAACTTGCAGGTACGTGCATATACAGAACAAGTTTAACTTCTTGTGTGAGTGTAAGATGACTCCCATTTTTCAACTGATGAATTAAGAAAGGTGCTTTATATTTGAGTAAATATGGTGTACATTTTGGTCATGATATGCAGTGGTGTGCTGTGTTTGTGACTCGTCTTACATCTGTTATCTGTTGTGTGATGCAGATGCATATCCGGCACTTGTGCTATGCGTCAAGGAGGGAGCACCGATGAAGAGAGCGCTGTGAGACAAAGAGGATGGTCCCGTTCACGTACGTTGTCAGTCAGCTATATCGGAGCAGGTATGCCATGACTCATGGGTAAAAATATATACAGGGCATACACAAAACAATGGTGCGGTATCAAAAGTGAATAAAAAATGTATTTCTTACCTTACACGGGCACAACATACACCGTCAGCGGCGGCAACTGTCCAAGTTTCTCATTTGGTAATTACAATCCTTCAGTGTGTGCACCCTGGGTCACACGACAAACATCCACACGGTAATCAAACTCATCCCAGACCCGGTGTAGCATGTCCGCTGTAATGGCCTGCAGTGCATGCGTTATCCGATCACGAATTTCATGGATGGACGTGGGCAATGGTGGTACATAAACGCTGTCTTTAACGAACCCCCAAAGAAAGAAATCGCACGGTGTTAGATCTGGCGAACGGGGTGGCCAAGGGAGAAGGTTCTTGTCTCCATTTGCAGCAGCACGTCCGATCCAGCGCATTTCCCCTAAACTGGCCCCGCGGCCACGCAGTAAGCATGAGAAGCGAACTGCTGGTAGCGCATGAGAAACTTGGACAGTTGCCGCCGCTGACGGTGTATGTTGTGCCCGTGTAATATGAGACATAAATTTCTTATTCACTTTTGAAACCGCACCATTCTTTTGTGTATGCCCTGTATATCTACAAATGACAATATCTGGTCATGTACTTCTCATTCTTTCATAATTTGTGAACCCCTTATTTTTGAAGCAGAGAACAAGGAACTTAGGGCCATGTTACAGCAGGTTTGGAACCTTTTGTATCAATAACTTGGCCTCGTGTGCTCAAGCTTTTGTATTTTGAATATATCCTGTATAATAAACTAAATTTTGTACATGTAGATGTTATGGGTGAATTTATGTTGTGTTGCATCACAGTGAAGGGGCTTCATAAAATGTATCAAATAGCATTATTTCATGTGCTGTTCTCTTGTATAATTTATGTCTCTTTTTAAAAATATTCAGAGAACAAAGGTGCTAACAAATTCTGTGTAGATTCCATTTTCTTTAAACAAAATGTCTGTCTGTTCCAGCCTTATCTCCTTGTAAAAAAGTGCACCCCATTCTTAAAAAAAGTGCACAACAAGGAATATATTTTCCCGGTTTGATAATAGTACTGTTACCGTGCTTTCATACACACTATGTCGTACCAGTACTTGTGTATATCTTGGACACTGAATTCTGAAGTGAAAATGTAAGGCACTTATGTGAGTAACTAGATAAGTGAATCTAGATACTCTACATGGGCTTTAGCAGATGTGAGGCAAGATTTGAGGTTCTCACAGTAGTGTTGAAGATTAAAGTCTTCGGGGTATTTTGCCATATTGATTGGTAAATATTGCAGATGTTTCAGAGGAGCGTTGTGTCTCAATCTTTAGCGTCAAGTAGTGCAACAAGACTTGTAAGTGGCAGTACATGTCTGTCCATATACCTGCAATCTATGTCTTAAAATCAGAATGCATTAACCTTTGTAAAAGCAGTAAATCGTATGTTATTGATTATAAGGAAATATTATTGTAATGAATATAACTTGTCACTCCAGAAAACATCATTATACTGAGATGTTCCTGTATATATGTAATTTGTTTATTACATGTGTGGTTATGAAGTGAAATAATGCATCTGTTACAGCACTGCGTTCGAAATGTTACTGAGGGTGGAACTACTGATGACTTTATATTTTTTAATGTTTGCCCATGATTCAGGCACGACAAGTCCGTTGGAACAACGAGGCTCTACGACAGCAATACCAGAGGAACTGACACTAGACTATGCAGAAATCACGTCCATTCCGCCATTGCCTCTGTGGACTCTGCTGGCAGCAGACAAGGAAGCGCCTACAATGAGTGCCCAGATGAATGAAGATCAGCATGATTACAATGATTTGTTTGATGGGAACGTGGCAATGGCAGATGAATCCCTAGATGATATATTAGAAGAGGAACCCGATTCACCAAGGAGGCATGATCGTCGACCTTCTGTTAATCCAGAACGACAAGGACTTTCTCATTTTGGACCTAGACAGGTAAGGAGTAATATTAATTAATTCTCTTGTGTTGTCAGTTCTCCAGATTTGATTATGTTGTTAATATTGCCACCACTACTACTACTACTGCCGATCCCAGTGGCCATGTGGTCTAAGGCGTGGGTCTGTGTCTGCTTGCTTACTAGGATTGTGGGTTCGAATCCCACCGGGGACATGGATGTCTGTCTCTTGTGAGTGTTGTGTGTTGTCTGGTAGAGGTCTCTGTGACGAGCTGGTCCCTCGTCCAGAGGAGTCCTACCGAGTGTGGTGTGTCTAAAAAGTGTGATTGTGAAGCCTCGAGCAATGAGGCGGCCTAGGCCCCCAAGGGGCTTTTGAGCCATTGGGGGGAAAAAAACTACTACTACTACTACTACGGGCACGTGGTGGAGCAGTTGGTTGAGGCACTGCGCTACAAGCCAAACGTCGCAGGTTTGATTCCCGATGGTGTCATTGGAATTTTTCATTGACATAATCGTTTCGGTCGCACTATGGCCCTGGGGTCGACTCAGCCTCTGACAGAAATGAGTACCAGGAATCTTTCCTGGTACTCATTTCTGTAAAGGCGGCCGGTGCTTAGGGCTGACAACCTTACCACCTTCATGTGCCGATTGTCTAGAAATCTGGGAGCCTCAACCTCCTGGAACCCTAGGGGTCTGTCCAGGCCTGTAATGGGATGCTTTACCTTTACCTTTACTACTGCTACTACTACTACTGATTAAAATGCAACATTCTAAGAACACTACATTTTGGAGACTGGCTGTAACTCTGTCCTTAAATAAAAGAGAGTAAGAAGCATTTTGGGGCTGTTGAACGAAGCTAGACTTTGTCAGTTGTCTGTGGCAGGTCTTCATATATGCATACTAGGTAGCTCTCTTACGGTTTTCCTGGTCATGGCAGCCATCACAAGGATGTGCTGTTGGATGCAGGCTTTCTGTGCAATAAAGCTGATGTGCTCAGGAAAACAATAACGTAAGCACCGTGTGTGTGTGTTGCATAGTGCACATGTGCATGTGCATGCATCATTATGATTATAGCTTTACATGGCAGATATATTGGCATAAAATTCTTGAAATAATCGTGTGTTGATACCGTCTCAGCAAACAAAATAAAAACAAGATTCTGTGCTTGTTACATGGCGTGTGGTATGTCGGTTACCAGGGACGGCTGCTGTCACGCTTGCTTACCCATATACATCTCCCTGGTCTGTCAAGTCTGGACCAGATGCATCTTCTAGCTTTGGCAGACACCGTGTCAACATGTAACACTGACTTCGCTGAGCGCTTTGCTATTGATGCTGCAAAGACTGCTATTGCGAAAGAAAATTTATCTGGCATACCGGAAGGGGAAGATATTTCTTCAGGTTTGTATATATATGGATCCTTCTTGTCTTTCATCCTAACGCTCTGGTCCAACAAATAGGTAATTATACACTAGCCGACCTAAACTCTGTATATAAAATCTACAAACATAAACGACCGAAACATATACTAGTGTAAACTAGCTCCCCATCAGGCATAGTGTTTTTTTTTTTTTTGAGTCTTTTTCACTAATATTTTTATTTTTCCCTATTTATAACTTTTGGTTCATGTACTCATTTTAGTTAAATTGGTTATCGGAACTGTTTTTGTAATTTTTTCCTTGTATACTGTAAATAATGTAAATTGTAATCTGCAATAAATAATTAAAAAAAAAATCCTTCTTATGATCACTGTTCATTGTACTTAGAAGTATCCATATTGAAAATCTTATTGCTCATACACAGTTTAATTGTTTTGGTATGCATTGGTAGTTTGTAGTAAATTATTTACTCTGGTTTGCTCCGCTTTGTGATCAAAAACTTAGTCACATACACGTGATTTCATCTTAGGGCTTACTTATGTTTCATTTCTTTCAGATTCCCTTGATGACTGTGGACTGAGATTTCTGTTGGCCATGAAGCATTACAACTATTTATTACGATGCTTGCCAATTGTTCAGCGAGCTCAGTTCCAGCGACAGGGTGTTGGCACTAACAACCTTGTATGGGCTTTCCACTCAGAGAGTGAAGAAGAGCTGCTTGCTCTCATTCCGTCATATGCTAAAGGCAGTCCCAGGTGGTCCACTCTGAAGGAACTGGGTGTGGGCTGGTGGCTTCGCAACCACACGCTGCTCAAAACGTGCATAGAGAAGGTACAATTTGCACCTAACATCTTGTGTAAGCGATACTCAGTAGAAACGTAAGTTGGGACAGTCACCAGAGACTATTTGGCTCAATCCAGCATATGTACTGTAAGTTCGAGACATTCATCCTTCTAGAAATGAAGTGATGTATGTCCTTCTTGTTGAATTCTGTAGTCTGGAGATAGCACCAATTGTGCATAGGCTGCTGCATTTCAGTATCTGACTGATCTTGTTGCTGCTTCAGTGCGTTTCTCATAGAGTTTAAAGACATGAAAATGACACAATCCCTAGTGACTGAAGCTGAAAGTAGCCAGTGCCCGGCCAGCACATGCTAATATTTTTTGATCGGCTGTTATGTGTGTGCACTGCATGCTAGATTTCTTGGACTCTGCTTCATAAATGTGACTTTAAATTTTATTTTTTTAAGTGCATTAATTAACAGTGCTGTCACATGTTGATATTGTGTAGTGTCAGTGATAGATGAATGTATGTGTATGGAGCATTGCTGGAATAATGCTGACAAGGGAAGGCCAGACTACTCAGAAGAAAACTGTCCCAGTGCTACTTTTTTTACTGCAATTTGCACATGTTACATTTTGTTGCTGACCACCCAGTGGATTGGTGGTTTCTACTGAGCCTCCGTTCTATATAGCCTTTGCAGAGATCAAAATGGGAATTACTGTGTACTAAATCCTATTAAAATGTGCTGAATTGGAGCACTACACCCATTTAAAAATATGGGCCATTTAGTAAATTCTGCCTCATTTGATGTACAAAATTGTCTGGTGATCATTTCTGTCCAGAAATACATTAGGTGAGCCATGTGCCATCTGTGGGAGTGTTTTTTAAGTTCACTTCAAGCATGTTTGTATTTTTCTGATTGGATTGTGTATGACTTTGATACTTATTCTTCCATGTGTGTTCCTTTTGTGCAATAAGATGGTTTAGTTCGGCCAGAAAGTACTGTTTCTGTAATGTGTGTATGATTTTTGTGTGGAAATTTTGGTTTGAAGTCAGTTTACTTTGCTGCATTTAGTTCAACAAGATCTCCCATTTTTCTGTAACATTTGAATGTATTTTCATTGCTACCTATAATTGGCATGTTTTTATTATACTGTGATAGCCTCCAAGGAGAAGTTTCTTTTGGATAAGTGCAGTATGAAATTTCGTTTAGGATTAAAATATGTGTACTGAGATATTGTGTGTTTAAGATACGTTTACTAATCTGTGTAGAGAAAATAATGCCGTACATGAAAATCTAGTGAATAATATGAGCAGTTGACAAGAATAAAGTGTAACGTGTAGTGGACAGTTATTCAACACTGATAAGAAGTTTACCTGTTTTGTATACGATTTTTCCTCTTCTTCTCCTTTTTCTTCCTTTCCATTTCAAGTTTATGTTTTCTAGTCCTTGCCTTAAAGTGAAGTGTGTTACTGGTTTAGTTGATTCTATCATATCAAGTTGTGGTCTTGAGAACTTTGTTTTTCCCTGGAGTCTTATCACCTGGTATGGATTGGTCAGTGTGTAAATAAAAGTTTTTCTGCACAGGTTGCAAAAGCGTCATATATGCTGAAGCAGGATCCTTTGGATGCTGCTATTTTTTACCTTGCCATGAAGAAGAAGAGTCTTGTATGGGGACTGTTCCGTTCAAAACGGGATGACCGCATGACACACTTCTTCTCCAACAACTTCACAGAAGTTCGGTGGCGAAAGGCAGCTCTTAAAAATGCATTTGCATTGCTTGGGAAGCAGCGATTTGAGCATGCTGCTGCATTTTTTCTTCTGGCAGGAGCTCTGCGAGATGCAATAGAGGTACTTTTTGTTTTACATGCATTTCTTTTAGTTCACTTCTTTGCATCGTCACTTTTATCATAAAATGACTTGACATGGTTCTGCCATGTAACTGTTATCGTACTTTAAACTGAGATGTCTGTACTTCATACCTCAGTCACTAATCGAAACAAAATAAATGCTATAATTAAGTATTTTATAATTGAAAAGATGGTGCTGTAATGAGATGACTTTGCTATTTAATTGTTACCAGATCCTTAAGTGAGACATTTTGTAATTATAACTTGTAGTTATAACCAAACACAATGATGAAGTTTGGGCAGTACAGTAAAACCTCTATCCATTGTTTCTCCTGAGACTGCGGAAAGAGAAGAATAAATGTGTGAAAATGATGGTTGTAAGAAAGCATTAAAATGTGTCACACAAGAAAACGAAAAAAAAAATGAAAATTTTACGTTTTCCACTTAGGCCTACAAAATAATAAGTAAGTAAAAAGTTGCATTAATACCTGTGTGCAAATTGCTTTTTTCCCAAAGAAATCTGTAATTGACAACTGTTTAGTTGAAGTCTTAACATTTCAGATGAGATAGCGCCAATTCCAAGTTCAAAATATTCTGTTCATTATGCTGACTAATGCTGTATGCATAAAAGAATGACTTAATGGTTTCATAAGTATTGTCCACTTTGGTAAAACTTGGCACTGATTCAAGGTCACGTTTGTCTCTCTTTTTATCTTCCCCATTGCATCCGTGCCCACACAATTGTTGGATGGTGCTAATCTGAGACATTTGGCTACGTTGATCCGTTCGTTTTACAGTCACATTTTTCTCCAATTTTTCAGTGATCTTCAGTCATTTGTGTGCATCCTGACTTGCTTTGTAGGGTGCGACATGGCAAATACAGTGTGTAGGCCTTACATACAAGAAATAATAATAGAAAAACAGGCATAACAGCACAACAACATGACACCAAATCATAGAAACATTAGTTGCTAAAATCAATGAACTGTAAAGATGATGATGCAAGACAATGCTACTAGCAACTACAGAAACCAGATCTCAGTTTCACCAACTTACAACTTATGCCTCCATGCCATCCTTGCTTTTCTGCTACCATTCCACACGTGGCTGACATGTAGCAATATTTCACAGATACAACTGTAATGGTAACTGTAGGTATAGGCAGGTTAGTGCCACGGTACGTTCCAAAAGCATCTCATTACTTTCATTCCACACTTTCTTTATGTGTGGGCGTGTGACTGTATGTTCTGAAAGCATCACATTACGTCCACTGTTTTTTCTTTTCGAAAACTATCCTTCCGAGAATATTGTAGTTCGGGAGTAGGAATACTGAACGATGGACATAGGAAAATGACACTGTGAGGAATGATATGTCTGATACAGTAATGCATTGTTTATATGGGTGACTTTTCAGAACTGGAAGAAGTGAATGATAATTGTGGGAAAATGACATATGTGGGAATGGAGGATAGAGGTTTCACTGTATTTTTTATTTATGGTGAATTCACTAGCAAAAATTTATCATGCAGAAAAACAGTGTTGATTTTGGATACCCCATTCATATGCTGATGCACTATATGTGATAAATGTTGACCTAATGTGACATATAATGCGTGTGTGATCGTCACCATGCCTTTAACACTTCAAATCCTTATGATTTTTTGACATACACATCCCGATACTAGGAGTATTAACATTATTGTCACTGATTACAGTTAAGAACTTTTTGATTCCACAGCATTTGGTCTACTTATCACATTCACCTGATGCAATATTTATTCATTCAAGAGTGAATCACTAAAACCAGTGATTACTTACAGAATTATAAGGTTATGCCAGTGGTTTAGTGATTGTAATCTTGATGAATAAGTGCCATTCCAGATGAGGGTAGTAGTTAGACCAAACATTGTGAAGTCATGTTTGTAGTGTTATTTACTGACAGTAGGTGTGATGCACTTAGTAATTAAACACACATAAAAAATCGTATTTGTATAAGGAAGGTTGGTAATCATCATTACGTGATGATTTGTATAGCCACAGATTGTGAAGGGATTGAAGTTGTTCTGTTCTGTGCTATAGCCTCAATCAGCATGTACGAAATATTGAAAGTCAACATTTTGATACCGGTTTCTATCTGTCAGTTTTTCAGTGGTCCAACCGTTACTGCTTTTCAGTCGTATAGTTGCGGTTTATTGGTCAGATGTTGAATTCCTCTGCTTCATAACCATCTCCACTTCCTTTTCCCACTTTACTTCAGGTGATGCTTGTCGTTGTCTTCCTCCAGTGACCAGGTCATTATTTACTTAGCCATGTGTTATTCTGTGGGCCGGATAGCGTAGTCGGTATAGCGATAGCTACAAGGTGGACGGTCCGGGGATCGAATCCCGTGTGGGCGAGATTTCAGCATGCGTCCAGACTGGCCCTGGGGCTACCAGCCTCCTGTACAATGGGTACCGGGTCATTCCCTGGGTAAAGCGTGGGGAATGGCGTTAACCACCCACCCCCATCTAGCCGAGGTTAAGAAGAGTAAGCTATACCTCTACTCCCCATCTGGGCCTTCTGGCTGTTACAGGTTACTTTACTTTACTTTTATGTGTTATTCTCCAGGCATACTATGTGTCCGTACCATTTCAGCATATTGTTTTCCATTCTTTCCAAAATTGTTTGTGTTGCCCGCATTTTTCTCTGATTACTTCATTTTTTACTTTCAGTAGGGATACCAAATTATATTTGTTTATACTTGATAGGTGTGCCTAAACAAGCTCGAAGACTTCCAGCTAGCAATGGTTCTTGCACGTCTTTATGAAGGAGAGCTGGACTCTACTCCGCCGAACCTGCGGCGACTTTTGTATGAAGTGAGTGTGAGCATAATTAGAGATTAGAAGTGATAGCAGATTGTTGTATTAGGCCTTGATTTTTTTTAAAAACACAAATTTGGAGTTATTGAAACAGTTCCAGATTTACTCCCCAGCAGTCAGTGGGTGAAGAAACAAAGGCTGGTGGTTGTGGATACAGTTTTAGTCTCAATTTAAACACTGTAAACCCTTGTGCACTGTGAGGGATACATTCTTTGAAAGCAGTACATTCTGTGAATCCATGTTGGGCGAATTTAACATTATACAGGACTAATGGGGATACAGAAATGCAGCCATAGAAAATCAATGAATAATTAAACCAGAAATATATGTTGGTGATATTTATTCATGAAACTGCAGTTTGGTGAGATGAAGAGGTTGGTTAAAGACATTGAATGAAGAAATTGTGTGGTGATAGCTGAGCTAAATATTTACGCAGTTATGTAGGTTATACATGAAAATGAGTTTGTTCAGTGTTTGGTGGCTTGGATTTCATGCAAGAGTGCAGGAGATGCTAGAGTGCATGTTACTGATGTGCCAACATCTAGGGCTGTGTTGTCAGTGCTGTGCGTTTTTCAGAAAGTTACTGGAACAGATAATGAATAAACATTATTAACACTAATTTGATCTGTTCAGGAAGTCTTGGGCTGTGATAGTGAAGGCGGGAATCAGTGTTTGGCGCAGGCGCATCCTGACCCTTTCTTGCGATCCATGGCTCTGTGGATTCTGAAAGATTACACAGGAAGCCTGAACACTCTGTTACAAACTAACACTGGTTCCATGCATCCACAGTACTCAGACAGCGATGATAAGTTTGAGGGTTCATCAGGTAAGCCACAAGTATTTACAGTTTTTTATCATTTTGTGTTTCATTTCAGTACATTATTGGATGTTTGCTCTGGATATTTGTTTACTCTTCAGCATATAATTAAATAGGATGGTACCAGAGTTTTTTTTGATGTATTAAAACTCTTTATATCTGTGTAGAATAAACAAAAACTTATAATTCCGAATTTAAAATACATTTTCTCTTCATCAGGTTAGTTATCAGCAGATATCGATTGAGATCACAGAGCATTCATTAGTGAGAGAATTCTATTTTTTAGTCTGTTTGTAGTGTATTGTCCCATTATTGAACATCTTTGTGAAAACATAAACTTACAAAATATCAGTATGTTTTTCCTTAATAATTATTGCAGCTTTCCTAACCAGTAAAATTAAATGACATAAAATTTTTTATGACTCATCTCTTTGTATTGAGGTTAAAAAAACATGTAGGTATTAACATTTAAAAAGATTCTGGGAAACTTAACCAGAAATACTGATTTTGTTTGTTGGTCAGCTAACCCCAATGTGTTCAACTTCTACGTGTACCTGCGCACACATCCCCTCCTGATTCGTCAGTACATTGCTTCTACTGCTCAAGATAAGAAGAAGGCTCATGCTGTTGTACTGTCTGGCTTTAGTTACGGATCTGATGCCAAACCCAGCAACCCAGACAAACAGGTAAGTTTTCAGGTTTCCAAAGCCATTGGCCTTGCAAGGTTGACAACACCGGTTCCCATCTGTTCACTGTTTTTAAGCAACTTTGAGCATGGTTAGTGCTTGGGTGTGTGACTGCCTGGGAACACCATGTGCTGTTGACGTTCGCCAGGACAGTGACTTTCTGCTGGCATATGAGCAGTTGGGCCAGGTGACTGCTGAATGCTTAAGCAAACAGGGTTGCACAAAAAATCAGAAAATAGTCGAGGTACAAGGGTCGGTGCAGTGCCTGCCCTAATGGCCACAAATCACACCTCCAGAAATCATGAAGGAAAAATTTGTGGAACTCAGTAGATGTAAAAATATAATTCTGAAAAATGTGATATATGATGATAAGTGTGTCCCTGTCACCACAGCACGGCACGTCCTCAGGTTGCGGATGGAGGAACGGCCTCCGGATATGGAGGGTAGCTGCGAATACATTGAATAAGCAGTCTCGGACAGCCGACAAGGGGTGGTCCTCCAGCTTGGGGGTTGGGTGAGGTGTTAACAACTCCTCACCATAAAAAATTACCATGTTATGAAACAGATCACAAACTCAGGATAGGGACAGGTGGCGGGCTCTTGTGAATGCATTAATAAACCTTCAGGTTCCATAAAACGCTGGGAATTTCTTGACTAGCTGACGACCTGTTAGCTTCTCAAGGACTCTGCTCCATTGAGTTAGTTAGTTAGTTAGTTAGTTAGTTTGTAACTACTGGATGCTTCATGAAGACCATGATTGCAGTTGCTGTTGGAGGATTCCATCACCCCATTGGAACGTCAGCTGTACTTCACAACAGCTCATGCCCACTTCAAAGCCGGATGTCCCGCCCTTGCACTGGAAGTGCTCTCAAAGCTGCCCAGCAAAGTAATAGATGCAAATGGAGATGATTCGCCAAGTACGTTCAGTATGAAAGTCTTCGTGATCGGAGTAGAGGGTTTAGATTTGTAACTCTCATACAGACTAACCTGTTGATGGATGTGCAAGAATTGCCAGGCTGTTTGTAAAGTTAATAAAGATATATGTATGTAAAGATAACGTCATAGATATCTGTGCCAAAGATAAACAGAAATCATTTAACATCAAATATTCTGAATAGTTGTATCACACCCTAACGTACAATACTTATCCAAATATAAGACGAGAATTTTTTCTTAATTCATCTTTTGAACAATAGTAGTTGCACACAAAGTGCACATTCTGTATAAGTATTTTCCTGAAAATTGAAATTGTGAAGGGGGGGGGGGGGTGTCATTTATGTGCATGGTTGTCCTATTTTTTTTAATGTATTGTGTACAATATGAAATCAGCTTTTAAATTTAACATTTCTAACCCTTTGGCACCAGAATTAAATTCCATGTGCAATCTGTAGAGTGCCAGGATTTAATTTCTTGCACAGAACCATAATTACCAAGGTTAGTGATGGTAGGGAAAAAAAAACTCAACAGGGCTACACAAGAATGGCCATAATTGGCAGACACATGCTGTGTCGTAAGGAAATTTGAACCTCACCCCTTGTGTTACAGCATACTTGTCGTTCAGTACCAAAGGGTTAGTGGGCGCTAATTTTTAGAATTTTGGTGTCAGTATCCTCAAAATGTTTTGTTCAATTTGTAAAATTATAATTTCAAAACCAAATAGAATGATCTTGGGTTTTAAAAATAGCCTTATGATTTGGGAATGATATGTGCTGATATGTGCTTGTTGGTGCTGCAGGTTTGTTGAACAGTCCTAGTAAGGCCAGAGTTCAGGACTTACAGATCGACACTGGAATTCTGAGTTGGGGTGATCCTACAGATTCGCAAAGGAATATGGGTAAGTTGTGCTTTTGTATACTACTGACCGTACAGTAAAACCTCATTAATCTGAATTTTATGTGGGGAAGAGTGATTTGGATTAAGCACTACTGTGTATTAATAAAGCAATAATAAAAATATGATAACAGTAATTATATATGAAAATAAAACTACTTAAGTCATTTTTAGTCACTTCGCTTGATTTCTGGGTGTGATGCAGAAAGTATTCTGCTCATTTATTGTTAAGTCACCAACTGAATGCACTATTTATTTTAAAAACTATATGGTTCCTTAAAATATTTTAGTAAACACCCTAATTGTGAAAAATGCACGGTGATTATAGAATAAAGTATTCTGCTCATGTTACGTAGGTACCGTTTGTCGCATTTAACACACTTTCAGAGCACGAGATAGTATTTTAGACTGATAGTGTGAGAGAGCTTGACTGTATGGATGTCAAAAGGAACTGTAAAGGACAATGGAGAAATAAGAGCAGTCGGTCGCAACCATGTTTGTAATAATTTACTGTATGTTATATTGCATCATGTTCCAGCCTTTTTTTAAAAAAAGCCATCATCAGGCAATGTAAAATACTTAAAGGAAGATTATCACATACAACACAATAAAATCTTTAACTACATGAAGAAGAAGCATTTTGTTGTCTTGTATGTGATACTCTTTTTAAGTATTTCACATTGCCTGATGATGGCTTTTAAAAATGCCAGAACATGTTGCAATATAATACTGTAGACCCTCTTATGAACAGACCTCTTATGTACGGATTTCAGAAATAACAGATGAAATCTATTGGTTCCAAAATTTTGGTCTGCAGTGGGAATATGTAAAATTAGCAGTCTTGACTGTTACTTAGTGAAGCGGTCTACATTTATAAGTCACTCTACAAGTCAAACAATGGAGCTTTGCAGTTCTGACACAATGAGTTACTATTACTTTTTTAACTTTTTGCTTTTTCGTTTTAATGTGTAAAGAGTACCGACACAGGCTTGTCTCCTTAATTATCATTTATTTACATTCACTACAAGGTTAATTATATTTGTATATTATGTGTATGCATTAATGTTATTTATACAGTACTGTATTACTGTTTTGGTGACTTTGTAGGCTTTCTATATATACATAATTCGGAAGTACCGGACAATCAGCATTATTAGACCACCCACTCCCCCTGTTATCCATTCATAAGAGGCCTACAATATACAGTAAATGATTACAGAACATGGTTGTGATTGCCTTTTATATATCACAATGGGATGTGAGTATGCAGTGCTGGCTGAGTTAGGGCTGACATGAATATAAAATATCCAGATTAGTGAGGTTTTACTGTGTATCTGTTTGTGCAGTTATTGTGCTTTGTGTCCTTAGAGTGAAATACAAGGTTATTGCGTAGAGGGTCCTGGGTTCAGTTGTCAAATGGCTCTAGACGTAGACATACCTAAGTCTTGCAGTGGCTGTAATCTTTTTCTGTAGGAATGGCAGAATGTCATGTTTAGGCTCTGGGTCCTTTCTGCTAGTGACATTCATGTTATCGTCCTGTCACTGGAAGTAGTAGAATGAACTTTCTGCCACTTCCACTTTAGAAGGCAATTCCTGTACCTTGCCAGGTTGGGAACAGCTAAGAAGAGTGATATACAGTAAAACCTCTATCCATCGTTTTTTATGGGGATGGAAAATAAAAACGATACATACGGGAGAATGATAGTACCGGGAAACCGTTAAAAATTATAGATAAGAACAATTTAATGATTATTATTACTTCTTGCTGAGAAAATCTTTCATTGACGTTTGTTTTGTGCAAACTTTACTCCTCAATTCAAAGTACGATTTTTCAAGGCCTAGAACACTTTCACGATCACTGTCACTCGTGCTGTGCGCATAAAAGAAAGATTTTACTTTCATCAGCGCTTCATGCGTCTCAGCAAAGCTCGGCACAACTTCGGGGTTCGCCATCTTCTTTTTCTCCTCCTCCTTCCTCCTCCACACTCCCGGGCTCCATGAGGCTCACGCACAGCTCCTGCACTGTTTCTACACCACAGGTTGCCACGTGACTGTCCACAGAGACGTAGTCCTCGAATTTATCTTTGTTCATGCCACTGAACTTTTCCCAGTCTTGGCGGAAATCGTCGTCATCGTTGGTCAGTATGACTTCACTATCGCCTGAAGATTGTCCCTGCACGTAACCAGCTTTGTGATAACAGTTTTCGATTGTCTGTTGGGTTACTTGTTGCAAGGCTGCCACGGTGTAGTGCAAAGCTTCCTTTTCATTGTTGTAGAACTGTTTTCCCCATATGCATTGTATCAGAACTTGACACTGGTTTAATATTGAAATTTGACCAAGAATTCAGCAATATGCTTACATGTATATGAAGAGCAAATTGATGGATAAAAGTGATTAGTATATTTTTAGCTATAGTATAAGTGTTTGGGGCCGATCCCAGTGGCCGCGCGGTCTAAGGCGTGGGTCTACGGTCACTCGCTTACTGGGATTGTGAGTTCGAATCCCGCCCAGGGCATGGATGTCTGCCTCTTGTGAGTGTTGTGTGTTGTCAGGTAGAGGTCTCTGCGACGAGCTGGTCCCTCGTCCAGAGGAGTCCTACCGAGTGTGTGTGTCTGAGTGTGATCATGAAGCCTCGAAAAAAAATGAGGCGGCTTAGGCCCCCAAGGGGCTGTCGAGCCATTGGAAAAAAAATAAGTGTTTGGGTAAGGGAATTGGGTTCTGTGGTAGTTGGTAGATTTAAGTAATATTTCTGATATCTTGTAATTAAACCATTTACATCTCTAAGTGTATCTACACAGTCTCATGCTACAGGTCACAGTCACTACAAGTATACTTTACACAGAATGCTAAGGATTGCTCGAAATGGTTCTGCTGCTGTGAGTGATTGTTATATTATGTGATACATATACTGAATTGTGTATGTTGCAAATGGCATTTACACACCAGTGAACTGTATAGTAGAAGTTCTATGTTTCTGGGATTTTATGTTTTATCGTTGGTTAAATAGGTCCCTAAGTTTTAAAGGACTGTAGAACCTCAAAGTGGCTGCATGTTGGCTGTGCCCAAAGCAACTTCAGCTACAAATGCCAGTGAACTGAGCAGTAGTCCAATAACAAAAATGTAGAATGCCAGTTGAAGATCAGAGAGAGAAAATAATTTCAGAGTTTTTGGTTGATGATGAGATTTTCCATAGCTTAACCTTGTCTTGATGTCAATTGAATCCCAGTACCACTTTAGTGTCAGACCAGGTTCCAGAACTTTGCGGAAAAATGAGTTGAACTCATGTAGGTATGGACTGTGTTTGGGGAGCATATAGGCTAAATAGTAGTAGGATGGACATTCTTCAACCATGTGCATCTGCACTGCGCCACTTGGCGATGCATATTTTGTGGCCAGGAACCTTATGCTGCTCTCCCGTTCAGTAATAGCTGCTTTGGATTTCAGTACCTTTTGAATCATTTCTTCTCGTGATCCCCCATACACTTCAATCTTTCTGCTAATAATAGATTCTTCATCTTTGAATAGTTCCTTTGTTGAAATTGATTCTGTTAAGATCTGTAATTTGGACTCATAAAGTTCGTCTAGTGTGTGGATATCAGCTCCGTAATTGGGAGATGTTATGTTGGTAACCAGCAGGCCTTGAAATGTGCTCAGTAGTACCAAACTAAACAGTAGGCATGTCACAAAAAGCAGCCGTTGCGTCAGAATCCCTGGGGGATGATACACGGGTGACAGTATGAAAACTTGAAACATATCAAGTGCAGGCTGACATCCAGCAGAAGGATTTTGTAAGTGATATTTGTGTAGGAAGTGAAAGCACACTGCACATACAAAATAGACCGTGAATAGTGTCAACCATACCTCTGTTTTATAGCACACAAGCATGTTTTTCCATTTTGGTATCTGTTTAGCTTTTGGTGTTATGATACACAATTTGTCACTGGTAACAGGAATTGAAAAGTCAACATTGTCTGTGCCATACGCCATGATGAAACGTGAATTAAATGATATTTCAGTTCTCCCATACACTATGTCTGCAAGAGAGCCAAGAATTGTGCCATTATGCAACACTGACCCGTATGTGTTCTTACCGTAAGATGTGCAGAGTCTCAAACTGAAGTTAAAATAGGCAGCCGTAGTGTAAAGCATGTGTCCGTCCATTCCTTCATATGTTGTGGAATTGTTGGTAACACTGTTCACAGGAATGGCAGTAGGGTATTGTGTGAACATGGAAACATGCAGTGGGTACCCATGGACATTTCTTAACCTGTTGTCTATGTGTTCATTAAAAAGACTGTGACCGTATTCAAACCGATGAATATTGCCTCTTGAATTTTGTGTATTCACCTCAAAAGGGTTGTATGCCCAGACTTTAGTGGAATTCTTGGTTTCATGCATTTCACAACTGAAATGTGAATGTCTTGTCGTAATGAAAACATTCAGTATTCTCTCCTTTATCCAGAGATGTTTAAAGATGGCCAGAGCTTGTTCCTTTGCTTTAGTTTCATTGTCATGCAAGAAGTTATGAAGTATTATGATCATGAAGTGTGCTGAGGTGTCCCAGTGTGGAATGCACGTTTGAGCATTCTGAAATACACGGTACACAGCATTTTCGTGCGCGCACAACAGGAAGAAAAATTTACTCTTTGGAATAGGAAGACTTCGGCTGCATGTATCAGTCGTGATTATAAGCTCTGTGACAGGAATTAGCTCGTTCTCGTGAATCTGTTGCAATAACGCAGTGCTGTACTCGGACAGAGGATCGTTGTGCGCAATCGTCTCAGTAAGAACAAGTAACTGATAAGATTGTTCCAGGATTTTAAAGTATTGCTTGAACCACCACTCATCTGCTAGAGCCAACTTGCAATCTGGTATTACAAAGTTGAAGATTTGAAAACTTTGTCTCGTTTTGATGCAGCAGACCAACAAAAGAAGCACACACTGTTGTGTGGTGGTCATAACTTTATTTTAAAAATCCTGTAAAATGCCTGTAATAAAGAAAGGAAGATTTTATACTGAAATTTAAAAAAAAACATGTTCAATGGGATAAGTAATGGTCATTCTGAAATGAGTTTATCATCAAGGTTGCTTCCTGTACTGAATTTATATACTTTACTTTGTTGGAAAATTGATAATTTTGCTGCAACAAGTGGCATTTGAAGTACTCTATGATACGAAGTACTGTTAGATTCATTCATTTTCAGGGAGTCCAGTTTGGTGTTGTGTTGTTGTTGTTTTTTTTTTTATTTTTTTTTTATTTTATTATTTTTTTTTTTTTAAACTGCAACATACGATATGGAACTTTTCAGAAACTTGTATTTCATTTAATTTCAAGACTTACTACATTTCCTGGACTGTACGATGCAACCAAGTTTCGAAAAGCAAATTTTGGGGGAAATATTTTGTTGCATGTGTTTGAAACAGATGTTCTTAAGGGTTTACTAAACAAAATGTCACTGTGGACCAGAGCTTTTCTCATTGTGAACTCTTATATAGTGGTGAGGTTAAGGATGACTGGAGCTATGCCTCTGCTCCCCTTATGTGCCTGTAAGGCATGGACAAGGACAACTATATCTTTACCTTTGCCCTGACTGAAGCATAGGTGCGGGTAACACAAATTGTGTTAAAGCTTACAGTCTCATTAATGTGAATGTGAACCTTTGGTAGTTGAGAGATACTCTGAAACCACATCAGTCACATGATAATCAGAATTAGCCTAAGACTGTTTTATTCGGTATTTAGTGAAAGAAGGAGTGTTTTCAGATAATGTTCATAAAACTGAATGAAATATAGCTTTCACATATCTTTTACATTTGTCTTAAATTATGAACTGTTCTTGGGAAAGTGATCCTGGATATCTGCATTGGGCTTTGTGATGCGTTTTCTGATCTCGGTATCAAACAGGCTCAATACATTGCATGTGTTCTGAGTACGTGTATTTCGGCTCATTCATAAAAATAACTGAGAACTTTGAATGTGAAAGCCACATTTAAGACAGTTGAGTCTGGAAATTTGAATGTTAATTCATTCACAAACCAGTGACAAAAGAAACTGTTTCCCTTTCCACATTGTTACATGAAACAAGTTTATTGAAATGTCTAACAACCTTACGACCATTCAGCAGTCATATGTATTTCGATGCTTAAATTCAGTGAGGTTGACTAAAATTTGTGTTGAAACACTTGTGACTGGTGAATTGTTATAAGGTGTGGAGAGGTTGTTGGGCGTTCCAATAAACTTTCTTTTTATCAAAACCACACTGTACACAAAGGACAAAATTGTTATGTGAAATTTTATTAAGCAAGCATAATCAGGACATAATCTATAACATATAAATTTTGAGAAAATATTACTCTGTGAGACATATACTGTAGAAGTATTCAACTGTGTGAGGTTACTCTTTCAAAATTCACAGTTCTTGTTACAAAGAAGTACAGTAGAACCCTGTTAAGAAGTCTTTCAAGGGACCAGAGGATTAGGGACTCCTTAAGCGGGAAGACTAATTAAGAGGGAAGCTTATTAAAAGCAATAGGATTTCGGGACTTTAAAAATCAGACTTCGTACAGGGGAAAACTTCTTATGCGGGGACTTCTTATCCGGGTTCTACTGTACATAATTGTGTAGGGATTGTTCTTAAACATTGTTATGTTCTGCTCATGTGGGATTCTATTAGACAATGTTGCGTGCAGTAACCATCTAAGTGTACTTACCAGATGTATATGGGTTTGACTTTTTAATGCTTCTCTTTGTGTTTGACATTAAATGATTTTTTGTGTAATGTAACAAACAGTTAAGAATATCGGCACATGTCTGTAAGGTAAACAGAAGTGCTACTTTGTTTCTGCATGCAAAAGTGAGGGTTTTTACTTAAAACAGCACAACAAAAAATTTTAATTTAAACAACTGTAATTATTTAAGTTAGAAATAACTCAGTCAGTGAGTGTTAGATGAAGGTGTTTCCTTTTCAGATGAAAACTAGGAACTGTTTTGCCTTCTTGTGAATGTACTGCCATGGTACTTATGACATATCCCTTCTTTATTGTAGCAAAGTTGCATGGTCTGTGATCATTAAGTGTTTATTGGTGGCATGCCACTTCGTATTTAAGAAGTAATGACAGTGTATATGGTGCTGTGTTTGGATAGGCCATTGTGTTTATTATATTAGCAGACAGTTATAAAGTATAGACAAGACAGATAAATTACCAATAAGTCCTGGCAATAGAACTCTGTACCAGTAAATAATGACATAGTTATGATTGATGATCTTTTGCTAGGGAAGTTGGAGGTCTTGTGGGAATGAAATGTGTGTTGACATTGCTGTTCAAGTTTCTGGCATTCTGAAAACATGAATTATTTGACATCTTTCATTATGTTTCAGTCTTTGGCTATGGGCCCTATACCAAAGCATTGAAACAGCTTCAGAACTTTGTTACTCAAGTATTTTGCAGGATGTGGGTCTTGGTGTAAAGTGTCCGTTATTTTTTGTCTGAGTATAACCAGAGTTGGAAATTTTTACAACTTTTAGTAAGAACTCGCATCAGATTTCATTAGAATTCTTAAGTTGCTGCATGTGTACAGGACAGAGGGACAGCCTTATGGAAATGAAAAAGGTAATAAAGAAGGTGAAGTCCCTCCTATGCTTCAACCCCCCCCCCCCCCTGCCCCGCCGCTGGAAAGAGACCCTGCAGTTTATTGGATAGAAGGCTGAAGGATCCCCATAACTGGTCTGGATGCTTGAGAGATGAACTCTGTTGCTCCTGCCAGGAATTGAACCCCAAATTCGTTATCCAATCCACAGTATAATCACTGTGCCGAATGTGCTGATCTGGCATAGGACATGAATATTCCAAATACACTCTGGTAGACAGCTCTTTTAAGAAACCACATACATTTTCTTTCGTTTTATAAAATTTACATTCACCTACGTTTCCCTTCCTCCTCCCATCTTTCTGATTTGTGTTTGTTTGGTTGTTCAGTGAAGTTAATTTTAGATTGTGTCACCTAGAGGGCTTTGATTTTGATGAACACGCAAGTAATAACAGTACAGAAATATTATAAAACAGAAGGTATAGAAATATGGTATGAAAACTGTTGCTGTGAATATAAAAGTTATTTACTCTATGATTATCTTGATATGGACAGTATTTTACACAGCTTATGATGCAGCATGATTTATTTTCCATGTAGAAATGAGGTATGAATGTGAAACAGTAATGTCATGAATGGAATGGAAATATGGCATGATTACAGCTCATAATGGAGGTACTTTCTGTCATAATAAATCATATAGATTGTTCATATGATAACGTAATAAGCCAATACATCTTGTAGGAATGTGCAAATACGATTTGTGAACTTCAGGAGTATCTTCCACTCACAGCATGGGGAAACTGTGGTTATGTTACTTCGTATATGTACACAGTTTACTGTCACGTCATTATCGCCTTCTTGCATTTGAGAGAGACTGCACGTGATTGATTAATTTTCTGATTACAGAAACTCCCCCGACTTACGTAAGTGGATCGTTGCGCAAACCCTATGCGTAAGTCGATTTTTACGTAACTCGGAGCCACGTTTTATTATATACCTTATACACAATAATAATAATTGATATAATAATAATTAATAGTAATTTTTATAACAATTAATAAAAAATGTAATAATAATTAATCATCGATACTGGAGTCACTGTCGTATTCCATTGAGGCAGAGGCAGGGGTGGGTGTGATGGTGGTTGGAGTGGTGGTAGTGGCACAAGAAGTTTTTTACGTAAGTCCGGATCTACGTATGTCGGAGCTAAGTAAGTAGGAGTCCGTCTGTACTTAGTGACACTGTTTCAACTTTAATGGTTATGTGGTGTTGAATTAGGTGGGGATGATGATCAAGTGCGTTGAGTAATTCATGGTTTGAAATGCCTATTTCTGGGCCATATTCTGACATTTGCATGGAGAGGCGAAAATAAACCACAGAAAATATGAATCAGGTCATGTGTGTAATAACCTGGATGAGATTCGAATTGGGTACCTCTCAAATACATGTCTGTGGTATTACTGCTACACCAGTCTGCTTGGTGGGTGCACATAACACTGAAGTAACATCCATATAATGCCTGTCTGCTAGTCATTGATCTTTAGCTCTCTCTCTCTCTTTTTTTCACAACAGTCCAAGTTGGGCGTAGGCCGCCTCAGACAAAATTAGATACACGCACACACACACCGTAGGACTCCTCTAAATGAGGGATTAGCTCGTCGCAGAGGCTGGTACCTACACAACAGACACAAGAGACAAACATCCATGCCCTCAGTGGGGTTTGAACCCACAATTCCAGCAATTGAGAAGCCACAAACCTATGCCTTAGACAGCACAGCCACTGGGGTAGGCTGCTCTTTAGCTTACATGTAGGAAATTCTTAGATCATCTACAGATTAGACAGCCTTCATGCACAGGTGACAGATAAATCTGAAATATGAATATAAGCAGGACTGTTGAAATTGCTAGTTCACGAGAAACGTTGTGATTATGTTGTTTAGCATACATAAAGTTTGTTTGCCACGTTGATTCTTGTTCTGCTGTGGGAGCAGTTATATTCACAGGCCTATAGTATGTATTTATGAGTTGCCTTAGACTTTAGTACATGAAGTTTATATCTTGAGTGTGGGAAAACATTATCACGCATGGCATTTAACTTTCACAGTGGCAGTACCTGTGAGATTTGACAGTAAAAGGAAATTGAATTAAATCCCATTGTTAATGAGTTGGATCCTTCATACCCAGCATTACCATTGTTCGTTGCTACACACACTTACATACTTGTAGAGAAGGTAAAGTGTTGGTGTTATTGGGGAATATAAAAATATAAAAATCCAAGACATACCTAACTATATATAGCTCTTAGGCTGTACCGTGGCTGAGGTGGATGGTTGCCGGCCTCTCACCGTGGAGTCACAAGTTTGATCCGAGGCAAAATTTGTGGGATCTGTGATGGATAAAGTGTCACTGTGACAGGCTTTTCTCCAAGTACTTTATTCTTCTCCTGTCATTGCATGTACTTCCCCAGTCAGCATCATTCCACCAGTGCTCCTTCCTCATTTTACTCATCTACCACCAGTGCTGTGCCTATAAGCTTAGCAACTGACAGCAGAGCCATAAAGAAGGTTTTCTATGCCTGTTGCAAGCTTCTGAACTGCACCCTCCCCTTACCCCTGCCCCCCTCCCCCCGATGTGATAATATTCTTAAGTTTTATATTAATTTTATTCTTTTCATATGTTAATTACACATGTGTTGACAATGTAAATAGGTGATATACCGTATATTCTCGAATCTAAACCGCACCCGAATCTAATCCGCACCCAGTTTTTGGCGACTTCTTAAACGAAAAAAAGTTAGTTCGCGATTCTAATCCGCACCTTTCCTTCAACCACCCCTTGCCCACGGGGCGACTGATTGAATAATATTGGATGTTACCAATGCGTTAAAATCCGACGCTACGCCTGTGGCCGATGAGTCATACCGATAGAGGCGGGGCCTTTCTCAACAGACGTGCGCAATCTCGTCTGAAGCCAGCTGAGCTTTAGTTGTTGAAACGTGGGAGATGCTTGTTCCAATTTGTCGTGTACCGTAGTTATGGAAGAGGGACACCTGAAATGTAAGCGACTCTCATATACGGCAAAGTTCAAACGTGAAGTTATTCGGTGCGCAGAGGAGAATGGAAACCGCAAAGCCGCTGCAATTTTTGGAGTTGATGAAAGCAACGTTCGACTATGGCGGAAACACAAGGCAGCGATCAGCGGGTGTGAGGCGTCACGAAGGAAATTCACTGGACCCAAGAAAGGACGATTTCCTGAAATTGATGATGCAGTCTTCACGTTTTTTAAAGAGAGACGCAAGACTGGACTGTTTGTGAGTTATGATCTACTCGCGAGGAGGTGATAAAGAAGGCCAGATCTTTGAACATTCCTCGAATTATGAGTGATGACGGCGAGTCTGATGAATAATAAATTATAATAATAAATAATAAAATAATAGATTATTGTATTGTATTGTTCTTACGTTGTTTATTAAATACGTTAATTACGTTATTGTTATATTGTACAGCAGCTCAATCATTTTTCCAAAATCCAGCTCTAGACCGCGAATGTAATCCGCACGCGAATCTAATCCGCATCTGATTTTTTAGCCCTCTAAAACTATAAAAAAAAGTGCGGATTAGATTCGAGAATATACGGTAGTAACTTACTGTGACAGAATGGCTGCTGCTTCGAATTCCTGGATGTTCCTTACATCTCTTCAGTTTTTCTTTAAGATCATCCAGCAGTTGAACATTATTTGTATGCATTGTTTTCCCTCAAGATTTTCCACAGTTTAGGTCACACACATTCAGTTCTTGGGAGTTTGAAGGCCACGCATGTCATGACTTACATGTAACTGCCAAATTCTTCACCCAACATATTCATGGAATTTAATGCAGTATGATTTTTTTTTTTTAATTTGTCAGATTTGCCTCCCTCTTCTGCCCTTCCATCCATTCTCAAAAAAAAAAAAAAAAAAAAAGATTTTGTATGGTTCACATGTTTTTTAAAAATTTATAAACCTTTCATATTACTTGTGCTGTAATTATTGGTGTTTTACACCTGTATTTCGTTTGACACTTTTTATTGTGCTTGATGCGTGTGTGTTGTTGCTTTATGTCACTGTTACATTTTCTGCCTCTTTCACTACTTCAGATAAGGAATATTTTATTATAGTTATTGTAGAAAGGATGTTTGTGGATGCCACTTCGCAACACTTCATCTTGGCTTCTTCCCACATAACTGCCCACAAGCTTGGTATCCTATTATGACTTCCAACACAAACACAGCTATGCTGAGTATTAGTCCAGTGGCAAACATATAGAAGGCCAACTGCAGATCTGTAAGGGCGAACACTCTGAGTGCTTCCTTCCTTGCACACTTTTTGTGTCTACAGGACCCTGAGAAAGATTGAGCATCAATACCATCACTGTGCCATTTAAATGTCAGTCCTGCTTCATTCATTCTTAATATGACATTATTGATAAGTGGTAAATAAGGAGAGCCCATAGGAACAATGTAAGCAAGGTGGTAATATGCAGGACATTCCTCTACAGTGTGAATGAGTTGTGTACCATCTTGTGCGACGTATATAGATTCGGTGTACAACGAACTGGTCTCACGTATAATGACTGCTGCGTCTGTCAGGTTAGCGACGTGGTTAAGTAATTCATTACCACTGCCATTGAAAACTTCAAATTTATGCAGTAATCTTTCCATGACTGGTGTTCCCATATCTTTAAAGACATCCTTATTCTCTGGGGAATGAGTCCATATGGGAAGATTCGAACGATCTAGTTCGGCAAGTGTGTGTATATCTGACAAGTAATTGGGATATGTGATGTTTGTGACCAGTAAACCTTGGAAAGCATTCATTACTACCAAACAGAACATTAGGCAAGATGCATAGAAACATCTTTCTGATATTGTCTTTGGAGGATGATGTATTGCAGTGAGCAGAAAGACTTGAAATGTTTCAAAAATAACATACGAGTGTAATTTCTTAGACTTGTGATACCATCTCAGGATTAACTGAAAACTGGCTACTATCATGAATGTACAGAACAAAATTAACCACAGTTTTGAGTTGAAACTCAGCAGCATTCTTCTCCAGCGAGGAACTGGCCTGGCTTTTGGCACAATAATGCACATCTTGTCACTGAGTACAGAATTAGAAAATTCAATATCTGTACTGTTATAATACTTTACAAAGCGGGAATTGAAGGAGATGTCAACGCGCTTATAAATAACATCTCCAAGAGCTCCCGTGAAATTACCATTTGGTAAAGGAAAACCATATGCCTCCTGATGTGGGGGATTAATAATTTGAGGAGTGAAGTTCAAGAAGTGGACCATGATGGCAAACATTCGTCCATCTACACCGTGATACAGTGTGAGATTCTGACCATTGGTTATGGAAAGTAATGGCTCCTTTTTCTTGATGTTGCTTTCTTGTAATAGATAGAATGTGGGGTAATGTCCAAACAGTGACACCCTCAGTGGCAGACCATTCAAGGTTTGCAGATTAGTTCTTGTAGAATTCATCACATTTTCATTGTGTAGGTCTGAAGTGAAAGGATTATATGTCCATGTATTGGATGCATTTGTGATCATGTGATTTACTTTTATAGGCAGTATAACAGCATGCAGAATATTGTATTGTTGCCACATCTTCTCAAATATGGTCAAAATATCATTTTTTTGCAAAGTTCCTGTGTGCAAAATTATGAGCATAAACCGTGTCCTGGGATTCCAATGCCGAATACAGACTTCTAATTGTATTGTAAGTGTTGACATGAAGAGGTCATATTTCATTATCATCAGCACTGCGTCTCCCGATGGGAGAGTCATAGAATTGGCCGCACAGCTGTTCGTCTGTAGTTTCCATACTCTCGTAGGGATATGTAACTGTTGCTGGATGCATTGTGTAGCATGTGTAGGTATGTCCTGATCATTTAACTGTATCCCTACAGTTATTACGGACACATATTTTGTGTCTGCAAGGAAACTGAAGTAACTGTTGTCTGTGGCACCACACTTTGTTTGGTGCATTTGCTTGATCGCGCTTGCTGCCGTAGTGCTGACCGTGACACAGACGATAAATAGGGACCATGTTAATATGTTGCGCTGTGTTTCCAAGCTCATTCTCCTGGGAATGAAAGACATATTGCATTTGGTTATCAACGAATACATGTAAACATGAAGTGCTTTACTTTCAGGGTTTGAGTAATGAGTAAATAATGGGCCAACACCTTGCGGTCCCGATGCACGTAGGCCTTCGACAGGCCCTTTGTGCCCCTTAGGTAAAGTCCAAGTCATAAGAGCCCTGTCCTTTTAATAAAGTTCCAGATCGCCCCCAGACTTAGTTCTCTGACATCCTCAGGGTCCAAAAAGAAGGAACCCAGATAAGTGTGTCTCGTCTGTGTGTGGCCAAGGCTTCACACTCACACAAGACATGAGCATTTCCTACACAAGGGACTGTCGCTGAGTCCCATAATGTGAAGGCGTCTTCTCAAGGTTTTATGTCTGGTAAGAAGGCCAATAACTACCCTGGATTGCGTCCTATTAAAGGACAGCAGCCTGGTCTTAGCGGCAATACAAGGGCCCGAGATCAACTCTCGAGCCTGTCCCTGAGTACCAGCAAGACCCTGCCACAGTGTCATGTGCTGTTTATCCAACCGGCACTGAATTTGCTTCTTTATAATCTGCCTCGAGACCCCCAGGGCCGGCTCCAGTCCAATGAAATAGTGAATGGAACCCTCCCTTGCACATTCAGGGTTTAGGAATACTGTTGATGTGTACTTGAAGCTAATTGTATCCTGTTTTACTCTGAATAGGAAATAGTTTTAGCTGTGCCATAACTTAGGTGGTTAATTGCTGGCTTCTCATTGTGGTGGCCTTGCTTCGATATCCGGCCACTCAGTGTGGGATTTGTTGTTGACAGAGTGGCACTGGGACAGCATTTTCTCTGAGCACTTCAGTACTCCCACTAATGCTCCATACTCATATTTCCTTCCCCCACCGGCAGTTCTATATGATGTGGTCAGCATTCTTTTGGGATGTGGCACCATTTCACTTGGTGATTGGTGCCCAACATTTTGAGACAACATAGTGGTCTCATTTTCAAGGGTCAAAATGTCCATGAAGAATAGCATCATAGCATAATTTCTTCATGGACATTTCAACCCTTGAAGGTGAGACTACTACAGTATATGTTGTTTCAGAATGTTGGGCACCAATCACACAGCAATGTGGCACCACATCTCGAACAAAGACATCAACTACACCACTGTAAAACCTAATAACTTGCAGTGCTGTGTGGTCTTAGTAATTTACAGTATCATGAAATAAAATATAATCAATATGTATTTTCTAAAATTTGTGTTGATATTTGCTGTAAAGTCTTGTGCATAACAAGAGGAAGTACCTTATAATATCCAGAAAAATGTTAAGTTTAGTATTATCATGTCAGATAACAAATTTGACATAATTGTGCTTGATCATATTGACCGTGCTCCTTTTTTTAGTGCCAGTGATATGTACTTATTGCAAGTGTATGAACTTGCGTTGTTTCGGTTGCTTAGTACCCTCTGTTGACATATCATGATAGTATGAAGTTGTGATGCTATTTTTGTTCATTATGCACTAACTTGCCTGAATGTTTGCTGTCATTCATGTTAGCATCTTTTATCGTCAAGTATGCTGTTCAAAAATGTGAAGATTAAAATATATAGAAGTCTAATTTTGTTTGTTGTTTTGTAAGTGTGTAATGACTGTACAACAGTACACATAGGCCTTGTTTTATACCCATTTGTTTTACGCCTTTTTGCTTTAACGCCTCGTATCAATTTACACCACTTCACAATTTGCGCTGTCTCATTGTTTAATGCCCTCTGGCTGGCTACATTTTATGATGCTAACCCCTTATTTCTGATGGGAATATCGTTTTTTATTTACGCCCAATTTTTCAGGAATACAACTGAGGCGTAAAACAAGGCCTTGGTTTATTTTTAAAGTTTTCTGACCCAAGATAAAGGCAATAGCAGGAGGATGCAGAAACTTGCATAGTGAGGAACTTTATAAATTGTACTCTTCAACGAATATTATCACAGTGGTAAGATTGTGGAAGGTGACATTATTAGGGCAGACAGAGAAGAGATGAGAAATGTGTACAGACTTTCGGTTGGAATCTGAAGGAAAGAGGCAGTTTGGAAGACCCAGGCTTAGATGGGAATATAAACATTTGGTGCCTGAATTAAGTGCCCAGTGTACTGTGCAAGAGACTGGGATTTAAATGGCCTGCCCATTACTGTGTGTGCTGTTGGCTGATGACTAAAGCTTTCTAAACATTGCCTTGTGGGATGACTGTAGTCGTTTGGTGCCAGAGGGTTAATATCAAAAGGGATCTTAGTGAAATAGTGTTGGGAGGAGGGAATTGATATAATTCGGCTGAGAAGAATGACCAGTGGTAGGCTGTGGACATGACTGTGAAGTTTTGAGTTCTGTACATTGTGGAATTTCTTTACTAGCTGTGTAACTGCTGGATTGGAAAGAAGGAATTGGTTGATTCATCATTTAGTTTGTGACGTACCTGATTCACTGTTCTTCAGTAGCCTGCAGTGATAATTCGAACAAACTGGTATGGATTAACTTGTTGCAAAACTAACATTGAGTTTCATGCTACATTCCATACTGTTGTACATGATTGTGTTTTAACTAGCTAATAAAAATTTGTCACTGTGCTCAGTTAAACACCATGCCATGAAGGCATATGGGGGAGTGGGGTATAGCTCCACACATTCTTAACTTTGGCACTAGTTGGAGGTGAGTGGTTAACTTCACACCACTGGCTGCTTTACCTCCAGTGAAGTAGCCTGTTGTCCCTCTTCAACCGTAGGCTGGTTGGACTTTCAGAGCCAGTCTGGGCGCTTTCCAGAAAAGAAAACTGTCATGGCCCTGGCAGGAACTGTGATCAATCCAGCCCACAGCTTACACGCTGTACTGACACAAGTAACTGATAAGTCTAGATAATCTGATGGCTGTAAGTCAGTTTTTTTTAAATTGTAATGTAACTACACGTTTGTAGCAGCATGTGTTTGGAAGAGATTCGCCTGATGATGGCCGGCCGGATCGGGTCAAAATATGCTGGACTTTTGCTAATGAATTGCTAATTTATGTACATGTTGTACTTTGATGTTTATGACTTGCATTCAAAACATTTAGTTTGTTATTATAACAAGAAGGCATTTTCCAAGTTGTGTCATTGGGACTGTACACCTTGAAGCTGTCACATAACAATGAAGTTATTAGGAATTTTCATAGTTAATGATGTCTTACGCTTGTGATTATGACGTTACAGTCGACTGGTCACTTCTGTTTGACGTGACATGTTTGTTTTGTGGCTTCTGTTTACATTGTTTCTATTTTCCACTGTTACTGTAATCCTGTTAATCCAATTTTCATCAGCGTTTACCTTTCATTGAAAGCCTTTGTATCATAATTACTGGCTTCCTGTGATTGTACGAAAAATTCTCTTTATGGCACACTTAATTTGTCTTATTAACCTTGTCTGTTAAAGTGTCAATTGTTGGCCAGACTGTTCGTGCCTGTTTTTCAGATTGATCTCTTGTCCGTACAGACGTGTTCATAAGTCTCTCTTAATAATTCGGATGTACATGATTAAAAAGTTTGTAAGACATGAAAGCGGTTATTTTGCTTTCATGCAGCATTGCAGATTATTTTTTTATCTTTGAATGGTGTTTGTTAATAATCTTTGGGCACACCATTTGAGGCACTATGCCTGAGCTATCAGCCCAGTTATTGTAAGCATTATTGTTGTTATTGTTGTTATTATTATTATTATTATTATTATTATTATTATTATTATTATTATTATTAGTCTCTTGTCACAGGCCTTTTCTCCCTGGTAATTCTCTTGAACCAACAGCGATCCCCACCACTCAGGCTTCAAGTTTCAGACTGCAGTACTTTCCATATTATGTGTGATGTTCCAAGTGTAGCTGTCTTTTGTAGTGAATCTGTTGATTAGTTTCCTGGTATGGCTTCCAAATTTTTCTTTAAACCTTTTGTTACTATTCCATTGGCTCCAATTTTTACCAGTATAATTATACATGTAATGTTCCACATTTGTTGTATCTCTTTATGCAAACTCTTTTATTTTAGTTTCTTTTCTGCTTCCTTTTACTTGACATTTCTGTCCACTAGTATTGCCACATCTATCGGTATGCATGTTTTCTCTTTTGTTTTTAATTATTATATGTGGCCTATGTGCCGTAACTTCTCTATGTGTACCCCTTGATGCCATATTATTATTTTTTTTTAATAATATTTTACTTTTTGAGGTTGTGAGGTTCTCACAGCAGTGCTGGTGCAGATTAAAGTATCCTGGTATATGATACCGTGTAGGTTGATGTATAGTTGCTGACATTTTGGAGGACCTTGCTACCTCCAAGAGTCCTGTTCTCAGACCCTGAAGATGGAGGTGGAATGTTCCTTCAGAATTTAGGTATCTGTCTACCAGGCTGTATGGCATCACATCCACGAAGACTGTACTCATCACAGTTATGAGTTTGTGGGAACTGAGTCTTGTATTTGTTTATGTGTGGGGTTCAGAATTTGTATCCCTTATAAATGCATGCATCATGTTTGGACAATTGATGTGTGTACCTGTCAGGGGAAACAGTAAACGGCCTTGGTGTTATCGTTTTTCTGAACTGAATGTACTGCAAGTATTGCACTAAGGCAGACATTTTTTATGTTTATGTCAAATAAAGATGAAAGGTGGAAATGGAATTAATTTTATAACAACAGAGGTTGTAATTTTAACACACTACATCTTTGTGGTGGTATTTAAATAAATATTTTATTAGAGTTCATAAATATACAGAATTGTGATTTTGCTGTTTTGTATGGGTGTGAAACTTGGTCTCTCACACCGAGGGAGGAACATACAAAATTTTTTGTACCCTCAAATGAGCTGCAACTTCCTTATTCTCTTCACTGTTTTTGAGATAAGTTGATCAGTAGGTATTACAATTTGGTACCTGACATCAAAGCAGTTACGGTTCTCTTCTGAGGAAGAATCTGTGATCAATGTTGCAGACTCGTCATCTAGCATGGACATGTCCACTCATATGTCCTCATCACTGGATTGGTCTCAGCCGCTTAATCGAGCAGAAGAGTCACTGGAGCTGAAGTGGGATGATGATGATGATGAAAATAAGAGTGATGATGATGACCACAGCCAAAGACCACTAGAGATGAAGGTTAACCTAACCAATTCAGTAGAACAACCTATCGATGGTAAGTTGTGTTGTGACTTGGGTTTAGCATTTGCAGTTGTAAGCAGCTATAGATAGTTACTTGTTGGGCGTTGTGGTCTGGGATGTGATGCTGCATTGCTGGGTTAAGTGACATGAGCGTCACAGCCCAGAAAGCTGGAATCCTCAATTTTACCACTGTAAAAAGGTCAGAATCACAGATATTAATTTGTTTGTCTTTCATTGTTGGTACGTAATTACAATATTGAAGGAGGCAGTGGGGTGGCAAATAAAGGAGAGAAGAGAACTAAAGGAAAATAGGATTTTAAAGCTACTTCTTGTTTTCATATCTTTGTGCGTACACATAATGGGTGCCAAACTGCTCAGCCTATTTTGCTGAAGTTGGTGAGGTAGACATACTCTAAACATTTAGTTCCATTCACTTTTAAGAGCTACTTTACTAAATGTACTGAATTCTATACATCCTCTGTTTATCATTAATTACCAGTAATTGTCTTTGTTCAGTATTCAGGTAGCTGGCCCACATGTTGACCCATTCTGGCCTCTCTTCCTTCAAAGGTCTTCCCTGGTTTCTTTGCACCCCTCTTGTTTTCATTTATACTCCAAGGAAAACCATAGAACCGCACAAGGGGTGCAACTTACAAAGTACTTGTATGTGACAGTTAGATGTAACCAAATTTAATAAGTGGTAACAAACGTAGAGGTGGTGTAATAAAGCAAATGCAAATCACTTACAGTGGAAGGTGCTTTACTTGGCAGATTGGGTTACTGAAAACACAAAACCCAATATCTTAGTTACCCACAATGCCAGAGCAGGGACTCATGATATGTCTTCCTCATGGCCCAAATGGAATTTGGAAATTACAAACCAAAATGTAAATTTAGCTGAAGGTTTCAGTCTGGAAGATCAAGCAAGGGTGGAACTTGAAGTTCCAAGTAAAGATACCACGTTCAAAGAGGAGATAGGAGAGGGAGGGAAAGGAACTGCAATGTGCAAGTCACACTGTCTTTGGACTGCATGTACTGGAGATCTAGACATGACACATGTTTATCTGTGTGTTTTGTAATTGTTTAGTAGTGTCATGAGTCTATTTCATGCCAGTCTGTCAGCATGTTCAATCAGTTGGTTTTATATTCTGAAATTTTGTCCAATATGGATTATGTTTTTAATTCTTTGAATATGTCATTTCTTGCATGACTCATCCAAGTGTATTTCACTGTTTGTGTCATATATTTTATTACAGCAGTTATAATTGTGGTCTTGTATTTATACTCATTGTCCAGGATTCAGCACATAGTGTGGGTAAATAGGGTATTATAAATTTTTATTTTATTGTGCTTCTGTAGTTTTGATGGCTTAAACGTTGTGTGCATGAAGCCTATTATTTTTATTTATTTATGTTGCTATTCATATATTATTTCAAAGAATAAAATATGTGCTTAATGGTTTTAATACATTAAATACCAATTGATGATGTAATGGCAGTGCAGTGGCAGTTTGTGAGTGAGTTATTGAACCACACTTAATTTCTGTGGGTATGATAGGGCCTGAGTTGTGATTGATCCACACTCAGGTTTCTATGGTTACTGGGTTTCCATCAATTGTTATAGAGCTTGGTTGTTTGTGATGGGTTCAGTGGTGTCAAAAGGGGGGTGGGGGATGTTAGTCATTGACAGTGCCATGTGTAATATTAAAACAATTTTGTTCACGTTACAGGTTTGAGTGACATATTATAAAATTGTATTTCCTCTTTAATGAGCCTAATGAACATTTAAATTGGCAGGTGTTAATTAATATTGGGTTATACAGATAAAGATTTATTCCAACTTACTGAACATTTTATACCTTATACAAGTTACTCCAACATTTTTCAGCTAACATATGTAGCCATCTTCAGGGAGTACACACAAATGTCATGTTTAGTTAAAAATAGGTAACATTTTTAAAGATTACGGTAAAATGTACATTTCAGAGTTAATTACAGTATGTTCGTATGAAATAAACAATGATGTATAAGATAGCAGGACACAATTAGTAAATTTTTTTGCATCCAAGCATCTTATTTTGAATGTTAGTAGAAAGTTCTGTATACTATATACACACACACGTATATATATATATATATATATATATATATATAATTTATTACTGCAAGTGGGTTTATACCCGGTGGCAGTGGTACTACAATGACACATAACACAAAATAACATACATCACAAAAAATAACACACAACACTCAAAACAATACACAACACACAAACTTACAAAAACAATAAAACACACACACTACAAAAAGAAAGAGTAGCTAAGCCTAACAAAAAAAAAAGAAAACCTAACGTAGATGAATCAGAGTTAAAAATAATTAGGTATACAAAGCAATGAGTCAACAATACTATACAAAAATAAAATTCCATATCTTGACGAAGTGATGCACACACATTTCACCAGGACCTTCACTTCACTCCACTGCACTACGCTTATATACACTTCATGGCACCCCCCGTTTTGCCTCCCTTCACTTTACTTCACTTCAACAAAGTTGCATATGCATTGGACGAACACTGTGCAATAAGTTGCAAAGTTGCACATGCATCGGACAAGCACTCTGTACAATAAGTTCGAATAAATCATATCCGTATACTACTATTTGCACGGAATATGAATAATATTAAGTGAATTTTGGTGTTTTTATGAGCAGCAGATGATTCGGTGGAGAATGGATGCCAACTGGACATCATGGCGCAACAACTGAAGTTTGTGGCATGCCTCAAGATTCTTATGGAAGAACTGTCAACACTAGCAACAGGGTTTGAGGTGGATGGGGGTCAGCTACGATATCACCTGTACGTGTGGCTGGAAGCACTGAGGCAGTTGTGTAACTACAGCTTTGGAGACATAGAGTCTGCCAATGCTGGTGAGCTCACATGTGATTGGTATTGAAGTTTTTAATGAGAAGAGTTTGTATTTCTTGTAGAATGTTCAGCTACTTCAGAGACGTAAGGTACCATGGTCTTATGCATGTTACTCTTTGCTTGTGGTGTTCTGTCTGCCATTACTTCCAGTAATAACATTCATTGTGTAAAACTGTTTGCTTTACTGCAGGGTTTTTTGGGTTTGGCAGTCCGTATTACTATTTAAGAAATCGTGTTATGGTGGAGTGTCAGTCTCATGCCTATAGTAGTTCTTTATGCCGTTGACTTCCACAGAGTTTGTTCAAACTTTTTTTTTTTTTTTCCTCCCGCACTGAATACTGGATGGAATATTTGCACAAATTAATTTTGGATTTGGATGTCATTAGTGAGTACCAATTTTAAATTACATAAAAATTTGTTAGCAAGGTACTGTAATTGTTTAAGACTCCATATTTCAAGTTTTGTGTTAAGTTAAAATCAAAATTATCCAGTGTGGCAAAGGGCTAAAATCTTCCATAGGAAATATCCCCTCTAGGAGAGAACCTAAGGACGTTTTCTGTACTGCACTTTCTGTAGCCCCAATTTGTGTTGTTCAGTAAATATTGTGTTGTACTGTGATTACTGGTTAATTGCTTCTCGTGTTAGAGGTACATGTTATAACACATACTAACAGGCCTGTGTGTTCTGTGCATGTTATGCATGTGCTCTAGATGAAGGCATATTGGATACAACGCAGGACTTGCGTGACCACAACGCAACACCGACCATGATGATGCGCCCAGGGGAAAAACCCACGCTTCATGAGATACTTATGGCTGAGAAGATGGACTTTGAAGCTAAGGTTCAGCGAGCAGCAAAACGAAAGAAATGGCTGAAAGGTTTGTTGTGTGTAATGCAGAGTGTTTTAAGCTAACATACATTGTGATTTATTGAATTTAAATATTATAATATGACTGATAAGCAGAGAGTATGGGTGTGCATGTTTCAACTCTTGTTTTTGGTGGTTTGTGTGTGAAATCCCTTAGGCTTTGGTATCGCCTGTGAAACCCTTCCAAATGTTAACTCATCATACCCACTGTCAAGAGAGTTTAATGTTTATAACAGTGTGTTTTCTGTTGTGTAGGATTCACAGTGGCTTCATTTGCAGTTTCAGCACTGTTTTCACCAATATATGTTAATTGTGGGGAGTCTGGAGATACTGACTGTTTTACATACATAATAATTTCCATAACTCCATCTTACGTTTGTACCACAGTATGCTCAAAATGATGTCTTTTGAGTTTTTTTTTTTTTAGTTTTCCATGTTGATGAGACGTCTGTGTGATCATATTAATGATTGGGTATCACATAACACCCAAATTAATTAATCTTGAAGATGGCAGCTGTAATGTTTGCCGAAATGTTGGGAAAGCTTCATTTCTGTTTGTGGCCTAACCCCATAAGCCAAATGAATACATTGAACACCAGCTGCAAATGCTTTAAGAATTAAAATGATCTTTTTGGTGTGTTTTTATATTATTTGAAGCTATGTGAATTTTTACATGATTTCTTCCCATGCTCCACTACGTATCTCAGTTTGTATAAGTAAATACATATGTCATAAGCTGGCATGAATGGTGAGTACATATTTCATACAGAGAAAGGAGTTGGATTTTTGTTGCGTTAATATTGTGTCTATTTGAATGCAGCAAATGAGACGCTGCTGCGAACTCTGCTGAGCTACTGTAGCCTACATGGAGCCAGTGGTGGTGGGCTGGCATCGGTGCGCATGGAACTTGTGCTGCTGCTTCAGGAGCTTCAGCAAGAGAAGACACAGCAGCAGCTTCTGTCCCCACTCCCTTTTCCTACAACTCTACCACTCTTATCTGCTAGTGTAGCATGTAACAAGACAGTTGTAGCTGATCCTGTCAGACATCTGCAGGTACGAGTCCGTCGTCAAGGGATCTGGTGACATATGATTACTGTGTCTCTGGACTTGTCCAGCATGTAATCATGGCTGAAATTTTAGACGTTGTCTATCTTCTTAGGCTATATAAAACCCACATTATTTTGGATGCTGGATCTGCCACCATCTTTAGGTGGAAAGGGTGGGAGTGCCAGCTGTGTTGGGCCTGTTAGAAAGAGCTGGTCTCAATCCCTGGACACCAAGCAAAACATTGATCCAGCATAAATATTGTCATAAAATTAAAAGTCACCTGTGAGAGATAACTGATTTTTTCTGTACCCTGACAGACTTTTCTTTAATTAGTTCGCCACATGTAACTTGTTAAGGTATACCTGATGACCTTATAGTAGGCTGAAATGTATAGACATGTATAATGTAATTTGATCGGCAGTATGAATACTAGGTCGCCCTCGGTGGACTAGTGGTTAGCGTGCTTGCCACTGGACCCAAGGTTAGCGGGCTTGATCCCGGCCGAGGTCGATGGATTTTTAAGGGTGATAAAAATCCGTAGCACAACTTCCTTCGGAGGGGAAGTAAAGCCGTCTGTCCGATGTCGTAGATTTACGGCATGTAAAAGAACCTTACGGGCATAGAGACGTTTCGTAAGCAAAATTTAGCGGCCATTTCTCACCCAAGTCTCCTGATCGGCTGCTAGAGGGCTCTAGCGGTCCTATCAGGATGAATAGAATCGTACACGGCAGAAGGCAACGGGAAACCACCGCTGGTAAATTCTCCCGTGACAACCCATGGCTTCGTGCCAGTGGGGTAACGACACTCAGAAATGAGTATAACGACTCGGTATGAATACTAGTAATGAATGTTGGTTTGTTGGTACTTCCCTTTGTAGATGAAACAGCTGTTGTTAATGGGTATTAATATTATGCTTCTGTTATTCTGGAGTATGGCACTGCGTCATGTGGTAATCAGATTCTGATATGTTAAAGGAACATATTGCCTTCACCGTCGAGGGACAATAGATCCTAGATCCAAAGGATCCAGGATCTATTGCCCCTTGAATGTGAACGCAGTATGCCCCTTCAATACATCAGGATATGACCACCCCATGACGCAGCATCATATCGGAGAAGAATGGAATCCTCATTTACACTCCTACAAAAACCTCAAAACTTTATATTAATTAATTATGTGGGTTTACAGGCCCAAGCACATGATATGCTGCAGACTATAGTGGAACTGCGATCTCCTCCAATGCCGTCGCGGACACACTTCAGTGAAGTATTTGTTCTCCGTGACCTTGCAGTAGCTCTTTCAGCATGCATCTACCAGTCCCTCTGTGATTCTGACACTTTCAGTGTGAAACAACAGACCGACAGGTAAGCATCTTTCTGTCTTCATTCCCAAAATGAATCGAGGTCAATAGTCGTGATGAATATATAGTTAATAAAGTAGAGTAAAGTTGTTTCTGTGCATGCCATGGAGGCATGTGGGGGAGTAGAGGTATAGCTCCAATCTTTCTGAACCTTATCACTAGATGAAGGTGAGTGGTCAGCTTCATACCCCAACAGCCTTACTGCGGGAGAAAGAATGCCTGTTACCCATTGAATAGGAGGCTGGGTGGACCCCAGGGTCAGTCTGCATGTTTTGCAGTTGAGAAAAATCTTTTGCCTCTCTGAAAATTGAGCTCCAGACTGTCCAGCTGGTAGCCTGATCATTACTGAGTACAATAGCGTGGCTCCACAGTATATAGTAAGAGTAACTATAATTTAACAAGTCGCCAATACCAGTGGCCATGCAGTCTAAGACATAAGATCTGAAGCCACTTGATTTCTGGGATGGTGGGTTCGAATCCTCCTGAAGGCATGGATGTTTGTCTTGTGTGTTTGTTGTGTGTTGTTTGTTGTTTGTCGTGTAAGTAGTGGCCTGTGCAGGAGGCTGATCACTCATTCAGAGGAGTCCTACTGAGTGATTGTGTCTAAATGTGTGTGACCTAGAAACCTCAACAGTGGGGCGGTCTATGCCCGACTTGGGCTGTCGTACCACAGGAAAATAAAAATTTAATGAGTTAATTGCATCTTTCATGATCCTTCACCTACGGGAACTCCCGGTTATGGCAGAGAAGAATCTAATCTTAAATTCCACAAGCTAGTTTTACTTCTACAAACGAATTGTTTATGCAGCATTTTTTATAGTCTTCCATTCAAGTAGCATTCTCTTAACTGTCTTCATACTCATTAAGTGTTCTTCATTCCACCAGTGATTCTTGCAGTCTATTCCTTTCCTTCATCTGGCTCTCTGTGACCTATTCTGTTGGTCATAGTACACACTATTCATATTGCTGCTTATATTTTCTCTACTAAAAATTCTTTAATATCATAGATATACAGCTGGCTCAAGCAGAAAGTTTTGTCTGTGTGTTATGAAAAGTCGGGTTTGAGAATGAACTGACGCACCAGCTGTCATGAATGATACCTTTGATGAATATCCTCATTCTGTTCACACCTGAAATTAGGACTCAGCTACTTCCTTTCACATCCCTTCCAGTTCATTATTCCCTGATTATTGTACTATTTGATGTTATATGTACCAACAGAATTGATAAATAAACCATAAATAAGGAATTTTAATATGAAACAAGGGCAGGATATTTACCAAAATGAAGGCTGGGAGGATAAAGATCAGTACGTTTGAAATATTTATATATGCTGAATAGAAGTATAATTTTGTATTGTGTTGTAGCGTCCAGAGTTTTGGTCTGGAGTCCTTAGCACGCCTGAGTGTTGTTTGTCCAAGCAGTCACTTGATAGCAGGCCACACACGCCGCCGGCGGTATAGTAGTGATGAACCACTGCAGGTTACAACTCATCCTTGCAAATGGCCTGGTAGGTTATTACACTGGATTTATTTAGTATTTTGTTGGCCTTTCATGTTCACTTTTCCTTTGACAGCCTGTGTATAAATTGCAGTGCAAAATGTCTCAGACACAGTTGTAATGTTGTAGGAGTAACAAACCTCAGAGCGTTACTAGCACGGGAGAAGGATGAGGATACGCCACGCCTCAGTACACTGCTGTGCGAGGCGTTTGTTGCGACATACATGAGCCTCATTGTGTATGCCCTTGCAACATGTGATTCCCTCATCTTGTACAGACTTGCTGGGCAGAAGTTCACGAATCAGACGTGGGCAATGCTTTTTGGTGGTGGAGTCAAGAAACTGCTTAAAGTTGCTGCAAGCAGTAATTCTGGCGCACAGGTGAGCATCATGTGCTAATTTTCTCTGAGTGTGAACTGCATAGTAGTTATTTTACAAGGGAATTGAGACAAGGGAGCAAAGTAAGTAGCATGTGCAGCTGGAAAAAGTGTTACAAATCTTTATGTCTTCCTATAAATTTAATTTTTTCCCATTTCATCCCTTTTCAGTAAAAGCTGTCATGGTAGTTGAAGACAACCCAGATGTTGGGGGTTTTTATTTTTTAGTGTTTCTTTCTAATTTAAATTTCAAAATTTTTCTTTATTTGTCAGTTGTCCTAACTCAGATTTTAGAGTTTCTGCAAAAAAAAAAAAAGTCTTGAAAAAATAGTTACCTTTCACGTGTATGTGTGTATAACTTTTTTAGAAATTTGTGCTCGTGTGGCAAAATTGCGTGCACTGTTCTTTTATATTTTAATTTTTTTGTGGGTAGAAAGTTACAGCTTCAAAACTATGTGTTTTGTAATACCTTTCTTTCAGTTTTAATGCATGAGGTACATACATAATTTTTTTCCCAAAAAAGTGAGGTTTAGAGTGTATTAAGATTTGAGATATTAGGTGACAGTGTTAGGTGTACCTACCTTGTTGTGTGGTAACATTAAGATATGAGTAGTTGATCCATTTGTTTGTTTTTGATACTGGTGAGTAGGCACAAGGCAGCTTGGAAAGAGAACCAAGTGGTAGTAGTGAAGGAGGGGTTTGGACCACTATGACAAGTCTCACAAAGCAGCGAGTACGTCTGAACATGAAACTTCTTGGGCAGTTCACTAGCCAGCCTGGGACACCTCTGATGAAGGAAGATAAGCCCACCTATAGGGAGCAGTTTGTACCACCTGAGATGTCTATGGTGTCATACTTCCTCATCAAGGTAAGTCTAATGACAGATCACTGCAAGTTTGAGTTTTTTTAAGGCACGTTTGCAATGTCGTGAAAAGCGACTGTTAGCTTTGTCATGTGTGTCTGTCCGTCCGCACAGAACAATTTATCTCCCACTGGATGGATTTTTTTGAAATTTGATATTTGAGGATTTTTTTTAAATCTGTCGAGACTATTCAAGCTTGATTAAAATCTGACAAGAATAAGGGGTACCTAACGTGAAGACCTATGTACATTTATGATAATATCTCTCTGAAATCTTCTAAGAGTAAGAAATGTTTTAGACAAATGTTGTAGAGAAAATCAGAACACACATACAAAATTAATTTTTGCGTTTCCACTGCAACAGTGGTTATGCCAACATGCCACAATGTTACATTATATGTACATTGCTTATCTTATGTGTTTCTGTATCATGCTGGATGTCATTACAGTTAATTTTTGAAAGTCTGTTTCCACATTTTTCCAAGTATCTAACTTTTGTGCTCTACATTACTGAAAACTTGAGTTCCTTTGCCTCTTTCAGGTTCAAACTTGTATGTTTTCTCTCATAGATGGCATCATAATTTAGAATATAATATTCTATTTTGGAAAATTAATGTAATAATAAAATAAGTACAGTGAAACCTCTATCCATCGTGCCCCCATGTATCATTTTCCTGGAAGTATTGTTCTTTTTTTTTTTTTTTTTTTTGTTTGATTGTGTAAGTGGATTACAAGAATTGTGGCCCATCAGACCTGTGTGAAAGGGGGGAGGGGATAGTTCCTGATTTGGGCTAGTACTGTTGGTGAAATGGACAATTTGAGAAGCCAGGATACCCAGTATTTCAAGAAATATGAATAAGATATAGAGAGGGTAAAATTACTTGTATATAGCCCATTTCTAAGCTCTGGTGGATGGGAAGTGGAAATTGAGACATGATAAGCCCTAGTTATGAGGGCATATGTTAGGGAGCATTGTCGTCCTCGGTGGACTAGTGGTTAGCGTGCTCGCCACTGGACCCAAGGTTAGCGGGTTCGATCCCGGCCGAGGTCGATGGATTTTTAAGGGTGATAAAAATCCGGAGCACCACTTCCTTCGGAGGGGAAGTAAAGACGTTGGTCCCATGTCGTAGATTTACGGCATATAAAAACCTTATGGGCATGAATAGAAATGTTTCGTAAGCAAAATTCAGCGGCCATTTCTCACCCAAGTCTCCTGACTGCCTGCCAGATGGCTCTGGCGGTCACATCAGGATTGAGTTGAACAGCGCGGCCAGTCGGCTGGTCTCCGAACTGCCACAAATGCGCAAACCACGTAACCTCGGAAAGAGGAGGCCCAGGCCCATATAGGGCTGTCGAGCCATGGTTATTATTATATATATATTATTATTATATGTTAGGGAGCATTGCCCAGTGGGGATGAAACTACCCTTCCTTGCAGAAAACCTTTTGCTTTCTTTCATTCAGGTAGTGAATAAGAGGCTGCCATGGTGTCAGATCTATTAAAAATACAGTTTGAACAATCCCCACTGTGAAAGCCTGAGAATTGTAATATTTCATATGGAATTTGTGGGTATGTTTATGGTATATGTCTGTATCAAATTAACTTAACAAATATTGCATATTTTTCATTTGTGTTAGGATCCTGTATTGGTAGTGCTAGTACTGGGTTACACCTTGCAAGTGTGCTCATCTGCCATGTTGGTATTGCTAATGGTAGAAAATTGTAAAGTGTGTTACTTGGGGCAGTCTCCAATGATGTAATATTAATACGAATTGGTTGTCTGATTTAAAAGTTGCAACACATATATGCAGAAAGAATACAGACGCTTCCCACCGTATGTAAGAGTACTTTCCAGAAGGTCTGGCGCAAGTCAAATTTTGCACAAGTCAGAAGTGAGTATACATATGGTCAACTACGCGCGCGCACACACACACACACACACACACACACACACACACACACACACACACACACACAAAATCCAGATGAAATCAAAACTCCACCACACTGGAGGAACATGATTGGCTGCCGCATGACTGTCCCACAGCCTGTGTTATTGCCCAGCAGTATCTTCCACCACCTTCATCTCATTGCGCTTTTGTTCCTGCTGGGAAAAAATTCAGCGTGCTTTTTAAAACTTATTATTTCTTCTTTTTGAAACTTTTCTAAATTGTGTACGTCTGAAATCGCATAACTTGGAATTGCATACGTCGAGGAGTGTCTGTAGTGTTTTTAAATCCCGTTGTCGTTACTTATGAAAGGAAAGTAGGTTAAAAAGAGTTGAATTGTTATGCCCCTGTTGAAAGGTTAATTGCAAGAACTAAGTGTGTTTGTTCCTATGGCTTCATTTGAAGCAGTTTGTTCCCATGGCTTCATTTTAAGCAATATTCGTAGATATTAGCCCAGAATTTTTACGTAACAAACTTCATTTCCAGCCACAGTTATCAGCAGAAGCAGAAAGTGTGGACTATGATTCGGCTGATTCAGCTGTGAGTGACCTGGATGATGAAGAGGAAGAAGAAGATGTGTTTGAAGGAACTACATCAAATCCTAAAGTACCAGACAGGGAGAACACAGAACACTCGAACCCCAGCAGCTACTCGTGGTGTATTATGAGGCTTGCCATCATGAAGCTGGTGCAGGACCAATTACAAGAGTTTCTCAATGTGGCAGGCATTGAAATACAGGGTGAGGAAATACACTGTTTCCTTGGTATTAGCTCTTGGCCAGTTCATGTGATAGTCACGAACCCTTGAAGACTGATGTTAAAATTATATGTAGAAATTAAATTCCTACCTGTCATAAAGCACCGTCCATGTCCACTCAAGACTGGTTAGTTGTTTAGGGAAATAATTGGTACCGATATATTCTCAAATCTAATCCGCACCCTTTTTACAGTTTTAGAGGGCTAAAAAATCAGATGCGGATTAGATTCGCGTGCAGATTAGATTCGCGGTCTAGAGCTGGATTTTGGAAAAATGATTGAGCTGCTGTACGTGCCGTAAGAACAATACAATACAATAAAATATTATTTTATTATTTGTTATTATAATAATATAATAATTGGGTCCAGTGAATTTCCTTCGTGACGCCTCACACCCGCTGATCGCTGCCTTGTGTTTCCGCCATAGTCGAACGTTGCTTTCATCAACTCCAAAAATTGCAGCAGCTTTGCGGTTTCCATTCTCCTCTGCGCACCGAATAACTTCACGTTTGAACTTTGCCGTATATGAGAGTCGTTTAGATTTCAGGTGTCCCTCTTCCATAACTACGGTACACGACAAATTGGAACAAGCACCTCCCACATTTCAACAACTAAGGCTCAGCTGGCTTCAGACGAGATTGCGCACGTCTGTTGAGAAAGGCCCCGCCTCTATCGGTATGACTCATCGGCCACAGGCGTAGCGTCGGATTTTAACACATTGGTAACATCCAATATTATTCAATCAGTCGCCCCGTGGGCAAGGGTGGTTGAAGGAAAGGTGCGGATTAGAATCGCGAACTAACTTTTTTTTTTCCCCCGTTTAAGAAGTCGCCAAAAACTGGGTGCGGATTAAATTCGGATGCGGATTAGATTCGAGAATATACGGTATTTACTTTATCATAGGACATGTAAATACACTGTGTATTCAAAATTCAGAAATTCTTAAAGTTACACTGGGCATTAATTAGCCCTTTTCTTTTGCTGCCAGTAATTTAGTTGTATTTTATTTGCTCTGGTGGCAGAGATATAATAATTGCTTGATAATACAGTGAATGTTAATTTTTTGTAACATGAAGTTGTAATTGAACATGCACTAATGTTAGCTGCAAGCAGGTAATGGAGAAAAAAGAAAGTCCTTTGAAATTTCAAGTATGGGTTGTGATGCAACATAGTTTGGTACATGTGTACAGTGTTTTCAGACAAACCTGCTGTCTCTGTCTACAGAGTCTGGAACACTGGTCTCCATCTACCAAACCACATGGCATCACATTCCAGAATACTGCAGAATCAGTTAACCGTATATGGAAATGAATGTTGCAGGAAATCCATTTTGTCGTGTTTTGATTAGAATGAAGTCCGTTAGAATGATATAAAAATGAACGCAACTGAAAGGAGGCATAAATTCAGATAATTTACATTTGGGGTTTTGCTGTTTAAATTGTGTTGGGTGAAGTCATCAGCATTAATAAGCATTAGGTTACAAATGGATTTATACGTGCAATATTTTAGTATAATTTGTTACTGAAAAAACACTGTATTATACTGTAAAGGCTGTCCCATTAACATGCGAAGCAGGCTCAAACAGGAGGTAGATCAACCTTAGCACTAGAAGAGGGTGGGTGGTCAGTGCCACACCCTGGCTGCTTTACCCCTGGGAAAGAGACACGGTACCCATTGTACTAGCGTATTCAGAAAGTAAGTACCATTTGCGAATATTTCCGCCACAGCGCTGAGGTCGTGATTTCGCGCATGTGTTCTGTCTTCCCTCATTCATTGGCAAGCCACAGACTCCAATACGAGAAAAGCAGGTAGTGTTTACGTATTGTTCTGTGTGTTTAAAATGTTCAAGATGATCAAGCACCCCGCCGACTGTCAAATACGGTCTGTTATCCGTTTTTTGAATGCAAGAAATGTGAAACCGGCTGATATTCATCGTCAGATATGTGAAGTATATGGTGAAAATGCCATGAGTGATGGAATGGTGAGGAAATGGGTTAGAAAGTTCAACGAAAGTCGTGATAACATGCATGATGAGCCGCGGAGCGGCCGGCCGTCTGTGGTCACAGGCGGCCACATTCTACAAGGAGGGGATACAGAAACTGGTGCCCCATTATGATAAATGCCTTAATAATGGTGGAAACTATGTAGAAAAGTAGTTTAAGGTATGGCGAATCTGATAAAAATAACATATTTTGAAAATAAATTTTAGTTTTTTTTTAAATAGCCTGACGGTACTTACTTTCCAAATATGCCTCGTACAGGAGGCTGGGTGGACCTCAGAGCTGGTCTGGATGCATTAGGAAACTCTTGCCCACACCAGGGTTTGAACCCAGACCATCCAGCCTGTAGCAAGTTTCTATGTTGACTACGCTACCACAGCCACCACTGTACAGTCCTTATGTGCTGCTAATGTGCTGTCAATCCCTCTATCTACAGAGTTACCTGTGTGCAGTCCTTTGATCCATTGCACCCTACGTGTTGTCACTCAGTGGCAGGACATGCTGAATGAAGAGTTGGATTTACGTAGGCCGCCCCCTGCTCATTACATACCGGGCTGCTTTGTAGAGACAAATGCAGCGGGACCAGCCATTCACAAGTATCGCTCTCTCCTAGAGAAGTGCAATACACCCTTCCAGTGAGTGTCATTATTACAGTAAAACCCTGATTTTACATTTTTGTGGGGACCACCTGAAAATGGCATAAAAGCAAAATGCAAGAATTTAAATGGGGGGGGGGGGGGGTGGTTGCCACATTTATTTTATTGGACATCAGAATTGTAGAATGCTTATAGTTTCATAATTTCATGTTGCATGCTGTTGTTAAGCATAGGCAAACTGTGACTTAGCAGAGATTGGTAACCATATGCCAGCTGATAAATTGGTTTCATTTGAATGGCCTGTAGGGAAATTGCGTTTTACTGTTGTTTTATTAACTTACAGTACTGAAATATATAATTTGCAACACAGTATTTTTGTATGCCTGAAAACGTGTACAGTAAGAAGGTAGGCTGTGTGTGTTCTGCTTGGAAGTTGTAGTTACAGATGTATTTCTTTTGCACATAATAAAAATCACAAGTACCATCTTTACTGGAATGTAAGATGAGAATTTTTTCATAGTTCATCATCAGAAAAATGAGAGGCTGCCTTATAATTATGCACCATGTTAAACATGTTCTGTGTTGGTACCGTATTTACCCCCAGTAGACCCTGCAGATGAGACAGGTCCCCTTCACAATCTTAAATTATGATGAATTCATCATCTGCGGTGCTACAGCCCTTGAAGGGCCTGGACCTCTGCAATAGCCTGCCTCCATTCCTCTCTATCCTCCGCCATCCTTCTCCATCCTCTTATTCCTATTTTCTTCAGATCTTCCACCCATCTCAGTCTGGGCCTTCCCTTCCTCCTGCTGCCCCCTGGTTGTCCAGTGAAAATTTTCTTTACCACACTTTCTTCTGGCATTCTTTGTACATGCCCTGCCCATTTATGATGAATTAGGAGAGAATTATCATCTTATATTTGGGTACATACAGTATTTTCTTATAAATTGAAGATTATGAAGGTGGGTCATCTTACACGCACGATCACATGATAGTTGCATAAATATGCTGCTATGCATGAACAGTTGTTACAGTTGTTATTTATGATTTTTCTGCAATAAATTTACCTTTATGTTGTTTTGTTTGTATCAGACCCACTCCTACAAGGTCATGTCTTGTCAAGGCAGAATTAATGTCTCAAATACAGCACATTGTGATGAATGCATTCTGACATTTACTACTTGTTCAGGCACGTCTGTGGCTCATTCCATTGCACTGTTATGTATCAGCTTTCTGAGTATGTTGATCAGGTGTCTGATAATATCCAGGAACACAGAGCAATGCTTGTGCATTAAATTTCATGAGAGTGTTGGTAAGACTGGGGGGGAAATGTATTAGGTGATGCAACAATGAATCAGACTTCAGGTTTTTCAGTGGTTTATTTGTTTTTAAGAGTGGTGAATGTGTATTGAAAGTGTCAGGGATCCAGGATGCCCTTGTGTCATTTGAAATGATTAATCAGTATTTCAGGTGAATGATGTAACATGAAGTGATAGAAGATTTAAATGTGAATTGTTATAAACATTTTGTCCAGTCCGAGACATGCATCAGCAGCTCCAGTTCGTCGGTTGTGGAGCTTTTTAGTGAGGCAAGAGCAAGTTCAGGACATCTTTATCAGAGCTGTTTTTGGGAAGCGGAGATCTGTTTCGTCCACTGTGGATACTCCCTCTGCGACTGACGGAGGGAAAGTGACTGATGACAAAGCGTCAGACACTGGACCCTCATTGCCAGAGCCTGTTAGGATCATCCACAAGGAACAGGACTCCATCTCTGCATTCTGTCTCAGCCAGGTGACAAACTGATATGTGTGTATATGTATGATGTTCCTTCTGTTCTTGTTAATAGAGGGCTAATTACATGATGAAATATTTTATTTTTAGTACTGTGACGTTATGCTGAATGACTGGGGTTTGAGTCCTGAGTTTTTTTTATTTATTTATTTTTTTTTATGTTCGTTATTGGCTGCAGCATCAGTTCTCTGTTAACTGTAAATAAGTAAGGAAATGTCCGCAGGGCATAACACTTCTGGCATTTTTGAACTTTTATTTTCTTTGTTATTCCTATTGTTCTTATTATTCATAAATACTTCAGTGCAGTCAAAACACAGTTGTTTGTTGTGTAGGATATGTTTCATCAACTGCTTCTCCAGTGCCTCTGTCTCTACCATATTTCCTGTACTAATCTCATGAACATTAAGATACCTTATTTCCTTTACTTATGTTGTAAATATGAGACCATCTCATTTCTTGTACTTGTGAACATCAAGATGTATTTCTTGTGTGTCTCTCGTAAATGATGATATATCATATTTTCTGTATTTGTGTTGTAAAATGCAAAATGTTTAGATTGTCAGTTGCTTATTAGGTGTCAGTTCATACCTCACAGAGAACATAGTCTCTCTCTCTCTCCAGTAGGAAGATTGATCATGTAAATACGTAGGTCTTCATGTAAAGTGTCTTTATTTTTGTCTAGTTTTAACCAGAATCAGAATGTTTCAATAAAAGTTAGTAAAAATCCCAAACATTATATACCACAAAAATTTAACCGGTGGGAGCTCTGCTGCTATGTGTGGGCAGATGGACAGTCTGTCAAGGCAAGCCACATAGTCACTTTTGCAGTTACTTCATGAATGCCCCTAAGAATACACACACATGTGTAACTCTTTGTAAATTCTAGAATGAAACCACAACATTTTCAAGAAGTCAGAAATACATAAGTACAGTAGAACCCTGTTAAGAAGTCTTTCAAGGGACCAGATGATTAGGGACTCCTTAAGAGGGAAGACTTATTAAGAGGGAAGCTTATTAAAAGCAATAGGATTTCGGGACTTTAAAAATCAGACTTCTTACAGGGGAAAACTTCTTATGCGGGGACTTCTTATCCGGGTTCTACTGTAGTTGGATCTTTTGATTATTTCTGTAATATATGCAATTGAACTGTGTAATAAGTTACTGGAAGTAATCAGGACCTTGGAATTTAATTTCTGGTTTACATACAGGTTACTACAGGCCTGCTGGCTATAGCTACGCCACGAGAAGTGCAGGAAATTGACATTGCATTATTGTTGAAGCTTCCAACATGGCTGGAGGATGAGTGCGAATTCGACATTATAAACCTGACACGGTGAGTATTTTATACTGATTTGGTATTGCTTATGTGGACTTTAAAATGTTCCTATCACCACTGAGAGTTTTTCTTGTTCATGTGTATAGCAACATTAACACGCCACACTGAAGCACGGAGTAGAGCATTACACTTGTTGGGAGTTTGTTTATTTGTATGGTGTGAAGTTTTGGATGTTGGTGCCAAGTAATTTTAATATACATTAAATTCTTTGAAATTTATGTGTGTGAGTATCTTTATTACCATAACATTTTTACTTTTTCATCTTAGCCATTTTGAAATTGTGGTTTATGTATATGTTTAATTACTTTTGAACAAAGTTTAGTTCCATGAGGAACCTTCCTCCTTTTTGGATGTACGTTGTTGGTGCTGTTTATGAAATTATGTGTTACATGGTTTCCTGCGTTGTGTTCTGTTGGGTCTTGGCATTTAACATCTACAGTAGAACCCTGTTAAGAAGTCTTTCAAGGGACCAGAGGATTAGGGACTCCTTAAGCAGGAAGACTTATTAAGAGGGAAGCTTATTAAAAGCAATAGGATTTCGGGACTTTAAAAATCAGACTTCTTACAGGGGAAAACTTCTTATGTGGGGACTTCTTATCCAGGTTCTACTGTATTAGCTCTACAGTACGTCAGGCTAATTGGTTTTTGTGAAATGTTCGTGATACGCAGGGAACCGGAGACAATGCTAGCCTCTAGTTTCCTGGTAATTCAGACAGCAGCAGACCGACCAATGCTGGCTCAGTCTTCATCTACTGTACAAAGCTACGGGACCAACCCCTCCAGTCCTCAGCCTGGACTCGGTGGACAGACAGGCAGAGGGGCATCAGTGGTACGTTGCTCAGTTTTATCCTTCTTTTTTTCAGTGAAATTTTATGTAAATTTTCAGGTTTTCTTGTTGGTGTTGCTGAGATGACGATCTTTGGGCTGTTACACCATGTAGGATAATAAGTTTATGTCAGCATTTCGGAGTAATGTGTTGCCTCCTTCTTCAGGGTGACTGAATTTGGTTCAAGTAGATGTTAAAATGATAGGGAAGGTTGTAAGGATTATGGCCAATCATAGATACAGAAAAGGAAGAGGGAATAGATATTGGACCAAGCCAGTTCAAACTCTAAATTTTCATTGGCTCAGCTCAAGGTCTGCCTCCTCTTCCCTTTCTGTACCTCTCATTGGCCACAATCCTTGCAACCTTGCTCTATGAGGGAAACATTCTCCCTTCCCAGTGTCACTTCAGCTTCCATTTGAACCAAACTCAAGTCATTCTGAAGATGGAGGCAGCACATTACACTGAAACATCAGGACAGATTTATTATCCTGCACATTGTAAGAACTCTGAGGACTATCAGTTGAACAGTGAAATTTTGTTTTCTATATATTGTTCAGATACAAAACTTAACTGATATTGCATGTTCTGCTTTTGATTCTGTAACAAGTTTAACCTTTTAAAGACCTGTGCAGGCGCTTGTGAATGCGGTAATGAACCTTCGGGTTCCATAAAATGTGAGGAATTTCTTGACTAGGTGAGGACCTGTTAGCTTCTCAAGAAGGACTGTGCTCTGTGTAGTTAGCTGGTTAGTTAAACTTATGCAAACACATGCTGGAAAACACGTCTGGAGATTCATTTTATATATTTAGGCAACAAGGAAATTCCTGGGTAAATAATACGATTTTCATAAACCATGTGCTAATATTTAAATACACACCTCAGTGGGATAAGGGTTAAGATAGGAGACTGAAAGCAAAGGGAAAATGTTTAAATATCTGTGTGCCATATCAGTTAATACGTACAATTTACATTTTCACTGTGTTTGTATGGCACATGCTGCTTCCTGTTAACAGTCTCACACTGCATTGGTGCTGTTGCATAGTCCAAGATGTTATTGACTGCCTTGCATACTGTGTACACAGCAGTGCAGCCTTCCTAATGTATATTTGATAAATACATCTTGCACCTTGCTCCCTGTTTGGCAAGCATCTTACTTTTCACACATGACATCATAGGACTATAAGAGTAATAGAAAAAATGAGACCTGAGTGAGATGCATTCTGATGTTTCAGTTTTTGTAATTATCCCCTTTGTTGCGAGGTTTCACGTTCTCACAGTGATGTACATGATGATTTAGATCTTTTGGGGCGTTATGCTACATCAGCTGGTAAATAATAAGGACAGTAGAGTTGCATTTTGCGAATGGCATTTTTATGCACATTTCTTTCTACGCGGTTGGTGACAAAGAAATTAATTGAACACTTGAAGATTTACACCCATATCAAGAAATGTGTCTCAGTTTTTACAATTTAAACATAATCTTTTCCTAAAGGTTACATAATATAACAAAACCCAAAAGTGACTTGACTGCAGATGATAACACACGAACTTATTGATGTGTAAAAGTGTAGTTTGATAGAAAGACCCCTGAGGATGGTCCGATAAGGACCGAAACATATGTAGGGGTAGTGTCAACTAAAATAAATAGTGACATTTAATGTGCATTAGTTGGTTTTTTGAAAAATAGTATTTATCAGTTTATGCTTCTGAAAAATTTAATTTCATCTCAATCAAAGACCAGCCAGTGATTGCTGTATAGGGAAATAAAGGTAAAGGTCACCCTAGAACAGGCCATGAAGGCCCACAGGGGGAGTAGAGGTATAGCTCTACTCTTTGTTTAACCTCGGTGCTAGATGGGGGTGGGTGGTTAACACCACGCCCCGGCCGCTTTACCCCCAGAAATGACCCAGTACCCATTGTATAGGAGGCTGGGTAGGCCCCAGGGCCGGTCTGGACGGGTGCTGAAAATCTTGCCCCCACCGGGATTCAATCCGCAGACCGTCCAGCTTGTAGCGAGTCGCTATACTGACTGAGCTATACCGGCCCATAATCTTGTTTATCCTGAGACTTAAACAAACAACACAAGTATACTCTGTGGACAAAATTGATTTTTTAATGGTAAGGCAGGGGGTACATCTTAGAGGAACCTGCTGAAAATGTTGGTACCATTGCATCTAAGTATATGGTGTCGTATCCCAGAAGACTGTAATCCAGTTATTTGTTGCTGTTGGAATCTCATATTTTACAAATAAATAGATAATTAGTAACTTAGTTCCTTATGAAACTCTGTTTAGGTATGTAGAAGTGTAACTGTTGATCACAGTATGTGGTGGGAATTATTTGAGTGTTTATAGTTTTCATGTCAAGTAATAAAAAGTGTGGAAGATCTTATTAGAGCCTTGATGTTTTTACATTTTTTCTTGCCTGTCTTTGTTATTTTTCTTGTTAGGTTTTCCATAAACAAAAGGTGTTCGACACTGCATCAATGCAGGAAGAAAATGTAAGAGACAACTATGAAAATGTTTTTGAATGTGACTGCTATTTTAATCCTTTGGTGCCAGAGTTAAGTGCTCAGGGTACTCTGCAAAAGATACAGGATTTAAATGGCCATCCTGTATGTTGCATATTCTTGGCGAGTGACTTTAGGTGAAGTTCAGTTTTCTCAACATCGCACCACACGTTGAATAAAGTTGTCTTTTGGCACCAAAGGGTTAATATAATTGACTTGGTTTTTCAAATTAATATTGCATCATGTGAAAGAGGTTAATTTGGTGGTCATGTGTGGAACATTATAAGTAGGCTCCACTGCTTTCTTATGCCAGATTCCTATGTTATTTTGTATGTCTCTTCTCTGTCATTTGCTTGCATCAGATGAAAGGCCTCAACTTTCCTGGGTCACACGACCCACGGTTCTGTCAATTTGTCATTGACCGTAGCCGCCACTTGTTAAAACCGGTGAGAACCTTCTGTTGGTTAGTGTGGCACGTCTTCTCTTTCTTTTAACAAGAATATGCATGATAAAAAAATCTTGTGTTATTGTAGATTTTGATCTGAGTTGAAACTGCACTTTTTGATAGTTCAGTCTGACACCTCCTTAATCTTATACTGTGTGAGATTAAAGGTACTTATGTTGGTGATTATGAACACTGCAGTCTCCTGGGATGTGATGTGACTGTGAACAACATTTTGGATGGACCTACTGTCTCATTATACACTGAAGTTGAAGACAGCTTGTTCCTTTGAAAAGTAAATTTCTAGCAGACTACACAGGCTAACATCTCAGAAGACACTAATCTTCATAATCTTTACTCAAATTTGAAGCTTTCATGGCCATGTGGTTTCATGTTTGGGTCTTCTAGGTTATAAATGACACTGTATGTTCTGGTAGGGTGTTCTGCCCTGAAGATGGAAGCATTGTCTTCCTGCAAAATGATGGTAACCACCTACCAGACTAGATGGTGTAATAACAGAGAAGACAACAATATGAATGTACTTATGCATGTTTTATTTACCATTTTCTTTTGAAAATGTGTTGAATAGAATTTTAAGAATTATCCTATTGATAATGACCACCCAGTAATATGTTTAATGGGGAGGAGGCATCAGGCTTGATAATGTGCTTAGAGATTACAGTATACCCATTGAAAAACGGTAGAACCATTTGAATTAGTGGTGCATGTTTCATGTAGAATTATTTGACTATATAAATAATTGCTGTAATTAGCCCTTTGGCTCCGAACAGTTACCAGTCAGTAGCATACAGTGTGATGCTCAAAACGCTGAACATCGCCTGTTGCCGTCGGCCAATTGTGGCCTCTCTTACACAGTCCTCATTAAAGTCCCAATCTTTTTGCAGCTGTCACTGGGCATGTAATTCTGGTGTCAAAGGGTTTATTTTATTTTATTCCAGTTTTTAAGTAGTGCTGTTGGTATTCTGAAATGTCAGTCACTTTACACATTAGTGCATTGAACTTGCCTATCTGTTTCCCTTCTCTTCAATAGGGTGACCAGAGTTACAACAGATGAATCAGAAAAAGTGAAAGTGTTTCTGGAATCATATCAAAATGCGTATTGAGTTCTGATAAGAACCCATAAAGCCTATTTTCCTGTTGCATGTATTTGCATTCCTGCAGATCTGTAACCATTGTTATTGTTGTTGAAACTACTTACATAGAGATTTTGCGCTGTTCCCATGTTTGTAGTTGTTGACTTTCAAATGTGTGGGTATATCTCCGTGTCATATGCCACAATATTCAATTTATCATTACTTAGTGCCATTATGCTGAGAGCTAAAGCTAACTAATGCATAACCATCATGCTGTTACTTTACATTTTACACAGATATTATCTTAATGAAGGTGTTACAGTCTTATGGCTGTACAAATATATTTTACTGTCATAGAATGCTGTAAAACTTTTTTCTTTGGGGGGGGGGGGGGTGAGCTGGCGGTTGGGGATGGAGAAGTATTTACTTCAAGGCCATGTTTCAAAATACCTTTTACAAAGAAAGTCAAGAAATGTATTGTTGTGTAACGCAGTAACTGTATTAAGCTTAGCCATATGCTGGAGTGCTCACCCCTATGTGAAAAGCACCAATCATTTTTCTGGTCTGACGCATGTGTAAATATGAGTTCTGCAAAGCAGGGCAATGAAAAATTCATATACAGACAGGTTCTGGGTTACATAATACGCAGCTTACCTATGACTTACATAAAAAAAACGCTGAGTTACGGAAAATTTGTTTTTTTAGTACTGTATTTATAATATTTTGTAATACTGTATTATTAACACCATAATTATTTAATGTATTTTATTTTGTGTGTTTTGTATGAAAAGAAACTGATAGAAATAACATTTTAAACATGTACGAGTACACTGACATTGTAAAAACATACACATAACGAATAAGGTGTGATACATGAGTGGGGGTGGGGTCAGTTCCAACTTAATGAAATTTCGGGGTACCTAAAAGTTTCAGGAATGGAACCCTTACGTAACTCAGACACTGCCTGTAAACATGGATCCAGAAAAATTTAATTTCTGAGTTCACGTCTGCTTTACAGTGAAGACCCCATATCATGAAATAGGTAATAGTGATTTTGGAACAAAACTTATATACATGCACATATTTCATTAAAATTAAAACCAACTTGATGCACACTCACTATTAAAAAAAAAACTTTAATAGTAGATTAATTAACCCGACATGTTTCGGTCAGGTACCTGACCATCTTCAGGGGTACACTACATTAAATTGCGTAGTCCATATGTTAAACACACGTGAGATGTGAGCTCATATCTTACGTGTGTTTAACATATGGACTACACAATTTAATGTAGTGTACCCCTGAAAATGGTCAGGTACCTGACCGAAACATGTCGGGTTAATTAATCTACTATTAAAGTTCTTTTAATAGTGATTGTGCATCAAGTTGGTTTTAATTTTAATTTATACAAGATGCACGGTGAATACAATATTAAGCACATGTTTCAATTTGTGCAGTCTGTGTTTATTTTACATACCTAACTGGGATTTGTGTTGAACAAAGTGGCATTGGGACAGATTTTTCTCTTAGTACTTCAGTTACCCTCCTGTCAGTATCATTCCACCATTGCCCCATACTCATTAATCCATCGCCTATGTTGTCTGATCTTAGCAATTGACAACATGAGTAAATAACATGCTTAAAATGAGGTTTGTGATTAATATTTTTCAAATGTCTTTTTTTCAGAGTTAAATGTCTGGTCACCCTAGTTAAGATCCCTGCCATGTAAAAAGCAGTATGTAATTTTATAGGTATGGTAGAAATGCTGTGATATTTGGTGAGATTTGAAGTCCTCGCTGTCATCACGGTTAAGGGCGCAGTTGTCTGGTGTATGATGCCATGTAGTTTGGTAGATGCTCAGAAATGTTTTGGAAGAATCTGTGGGTGCCATCTTCTGCCCTGAGGATGGTAGCAGAAATTTCCTGTCCTTCTTCTTCTTTTGCACTACAGCCCTTGGTGGGCTTTGGCATCCCCTCTCTTCTTCTTCTTCTTCTTCTTCTTCCCTCCCTCTCTCCTCCTTTTTTTTTTTTTTTTTTTTTTTTTTTTTTTTTTTTTTCCCCCCCTGGACAAAGATATTTTTTCTGGGTATCAGGTCATCAGCCTAATGCCCCAACCCCCAACCTGGAGGACCAGTGGGCTGCTCTTTGTCTGGTCCCTGCCCTTCGACCTGTCTGGCTTGAGTGGCCCTACCAGGAGGTTAGCTCCCGCCAACATAGCTCTCAAGGTCGTAACGGGACACACAAACCTCCCCGCCACGATAAGGCGGCAGCCCCCGGGGAGAAATTTCCTCTGGGCCATGGTAATCGTGTACGATACTACACTACCTCACCCAGGGCACTTTTTAAGTGAGCCAGGATGGCATAGTTGTTATAGTGACTGGACTGCAGGCTGGATGACCAAGTGATCATTCAGTTCCCAGTAGGGGCAAGAGATTTTTTCTTCTTTTTCTGTGGCCAAGCAAGCCTCCTATTCATTTGGGGGGGGGGGGGGGTAAAGCGGCCAGGGCACAAAGGTGACTACTCATCTGCATGTAGTGCCGAGATTAAGAATGAGTGGAGCCATACCTTTACTGTCCCTTATGCCATCATGGCATGCACAGAGATAACTTTACCTTTACGATGGCATCACATCCCAGAAGTCTGTAGTCCTCACCCTCTGGGTTTCTTTGTCAGTGTTTAAAACTGCAGTTGCACTCTGTAACAGGGGGGGGGGGGGAATTGAACTGTATTGGGTCATTGAATTATTGTTACGTTTAAATTTGAGTGTCAAAATGTTGTATTATTTTTTTTTTAATTGTAAAATGTAGCTTTTGCTCTGTTATGCTTCTGTATTCATCAAGCTTGGTAACTTATGGAGAAAGCATGCCCATTTAGCACTCAAAAGCTGTTTGATGATTTATGTCTTGTAGATAATTATTATAATATAAAAGTAAATGTTTACATGAGACACTGCGTATAATATGTTAGACACTACGACTAATACTACACTCATACTCATGCCTCACTAAAGAAGCAACTGCTGTACAAGTTCATGTACCTGAGATGTATTCTTACATACCTGCTTCTCACTTTTACAAAGTAGCTACTGATGATCGTATTGGTGCATGACATCAAGGCATTCTGGTGTGCTAAGTGTTGTTTTATATGTTTTGCATGTGGACTGTATTGATGTCAAACAAAGATTGTAATTTTCACACCTTTCTGGTCAGAACCAGTACTGTAATTCGTAGAGTGGAAATTACTGTGTAGTTACTATAAATAAGCAGGTCTGTTTATACTTTGATTTTTAACACTATGTAAGGGTGAGAATTAGTTATATTAAGTGATTTTCCAGACCTTGGCATTGTATTGTACACTTACACATGTAAAATTAATGTGAATTTAATTCTCACTGTGATATATACCGTATATTCTCAAATCTAATCCGCACCCTTTTTACAGTTTTAGAGGGCTAAAAAATCAGATGCGGATTAGATTCGCGGTCGAGAGCTGGATTTTGGAAAAATGATTGAGCTGCTGTACATGCTGTAAGAACAATACAATACAATAATTATTATTTTATTATTTATTATTATAATTTATTTTTCATCAGACTCGCCGTCATCACTCATAACTGAATCGTTATCCATGCTCTCCACCCAGTTTCCGCCACAGTCGAACGTTGCTTTCATCAACTCCAAAAATTGCAGCGGCTTTGCGGTTTCCATTCTCCTCTGCGCACCGAATAACTTCACGTTTGAACTTTGCCGTATATGAGAGTCGTTTAGATTTCAGGCGTGCCTCCTCCATAACTACGGTACACGACAAATTGGAACAAGCACCTCCCTCGTTTCAACAACTAAGGCGTGAGCTGGCTTCATACGAGATTGCGCACGTCTGTTGAGAAAGGCCCTGCCTCTATCAGTATGACTCATCGGCCCCAGGCGTAATGTCGGATTTTAACGCATTGGTAACATCCAGTATTATTCAATCAGTCGCCCCGTGGGCAAGGGGTGGTTGAAGGAAAGGTGCGGATTAGAACCGCGAACTAACTTTTTTCTTAACGTTGTATTTACCGTGCATTTTCAAATGAGATGTGTTCAAAAATCACCAACTAATGCACATAAACTTTTTCTCAATAATTTATTCTTAAAATACCCCTATACGTATTTCGGTGGTTTAAACCACCATCTTCAGGGGGTCGTGGAGATTAATATGCATAGACTTATAGTTATTACATATATGGTTACATTCATATATGTAGAATATGAGTGGGCTAGTATTGCTCACTTCGTACAGTATGTAAAATTATGTAAAATTACTATAAAATGAATTAAAAGCTGTTAAAATGATTACATAGTTTGTAGTTTTCCTGAAAATTATTGGCAGTTTGGCCTTGTAGTAAGGTGGTCATCTGTGTGTACTACGTAAGCTGCATGACGCCGGTGTTGTGCTGTTGCAGAGTGATGAGTCATTAATTAATTCATTTTATAGTAATTTTACATAATTTTACATACTGTACGAAGTGAGCAATACCAGACCACTCATATTCTACATATATGAATGTAACCATATATGTAATAACTATAAGTCTATGCATATTAATCTCCACGACCCCCTGAAGATGGTGGTTTAAACCACCGAAATACGTATAGGGGTATTTTAAGAATAAACTATTGAGAAAAAGTTTATGTGCATTAGTTGGTGATTTTTGAACACATCTAACTTTTTTCGTTTAAGAAATCGCCAAAAACTTGAGTGCGGATTAGATTTGAGAATATACGGTATATCTTACAAGCTTATTTTTCAGAACAGATTGGCTACATGTAGGAAGAGATGAATGTACTTAAAACCCAAACACGTTATCAAAACAAGTATATACTTTACAAAGAAATACATTTTTCATACTATAGAATAGGATCAAAAAATACTGATTGTAATGTAGTTTTAAACTGTTTCAGTGGTGCATTTTTAAGATCATGGAAGATTGTTACAGCTTTCAACTAACATAGTGTAAGACTGTGTTTTTAAATATTGACAGTTTATAGAATCTAAAATGAAAACACACTTTCTTCTTGTATTGGTGATCTGGAAATCAAAATCATTTGTGAAATAGCCCAAACTTTGTGGGTTTCTTCTTCGATATTTCAGCACTTGAAGGTGAGGACAATTTAGTGCAGCAAATGTCAGATGTGTTTATCTACACAAGAATGGAATTCTGGTGTCATGTACATTTTCATAAATATATAGAACAGGAAGAGTTAGTATATCAGAATTTATGAAGTGGAACTGTGGGATTTTATTTAAAAGATTGAACGCTATCATAAAAATTTTCCTGTAGAGTAATGACACACACGTTATTTGTGTAATAGAGTTGCCAGAGTTTTTGTCCATGAACACTTTGAACATGATACATATTGCAACAAAGTGTAGTATGACCACTTTTTGGTTAGGTTTTCAGTATGATATCTCAGAACACGTCTGTCAGCATGAGTTGTATCCAGGTTTTTTTTTTTTGTTTTAGGTGGATTTTATGGTTTTCGTCAGTTTTGTCATGGTTAGTTATGGAAAATTATACAAATCAGATCATAATATTGTTTGTCCACAAGATATATTCATTGTTTCAGAGTACTGTATTTTTATAACCATAGTATATAATTGAGGGTAACAGAAATGACAATCACAGTATGCAGAATTTGCATTAGTGATGTTTCACATATGTATTTCTTGCAGTATGCTGTATAACAAGAGAAACATTCAAGTATTTCAGGTTTTATTGTTTCATTGCACCACTGTATACTTGTCTGAGGGCTCCATTCAATCCAGGGACTCATAAAACTTTTTCCATACAACAACCTGGAAATCTGAGGTTCTTAACAGTGGTGCTGCTAAAGATTCAGGTCTTCTGGGATGTTATGCTTTGTTGGTTGGTAAATAGTTACTGACTTTTCAAAGGCAGTGTGATCTTTTGAAACACTGGTGTTTACTGATTGATACGGTGTGTAGCATCATAGAACACTTGAATCTTAAACCTGAAAAAATTTCGTTTAAAGCCACTGGAACAATTTTGCTAACAGGGGTTAATGCAGCAATGTAAATGGATCATGTTGTGGTAGACTAAGAAAAATGGTAGGTGTTTGGGCAGAGACGGAAGTCATCTTCGTATCTACCACATTATAATAGGTGCACACTTGGAACTGTACTGATGCAAATGTTGAGTATGTCATCATTTTCATTTTTGTTTCAGTCAGTTACCATGGTTAAAAAAGCTTGTACAGTATACTTTCAGTCTGCCTTTGTATCTGTTGGTGCTTCAAAAATGCCTCTTTGTACAAGCTGTTCGCACCTTTGTTGGTCATGCATTTGCTGCATGATTGTGTTCTCTGTTGTAAATGCAGGTGGAGTTTGTGTCTAGTGCAACCACATGTTTCATCCCCAAAACTACTGAACGGTACTCAGTAAAGTTTAGTTTTTGGGGTCTCCACTGAAATTTGTGTATATTTTGGATCTCCACTGACAGTCGTGGGGCAACTTTGATTTTAGTTTGTATCAGTTTATTACCCGTTTCACGTGATTCTCAAGTTACAAGAAACTGGTACATGATACACAATATGCACCTCCCAAGCACCTACATTTTCAGTATGAAAGTAAAGTATACATTTTTAACAAAATACATCTCACATAGGCATGCCAAGTGTCCTATAAATTTTACTGCTTCTTTCTGTATATAGAATCACCACAATGTGCAGGAAAGTACACAAAATAAATGACTTAAGTATTTTATATCATATCTATATTGGAAAGCTATTTGTTCCAAAAAATGTATGTGTTTATCTTGTAATGGTGCTGGAACATTTAGTGAAATACAGGTAAAGATAATGGTTTCATGTAATTTTGTTTAGCCTTATCAGCAATAGCCTTGTATGTTTCTCTAGTATTCATTTTTATCACTTATTTCTGCCACAAAGAGAGCTGTACAAGATAATTAAGACACAAGAAACAAAGAAATAGAATTACGTCTGCAAAAAAATGAAGATCAAAGTCCAGAGTGAACTGCAAATTCCCAGACAGTACATATAGAAAATACGTGTACTGCATTGGGAGTACACCCTTTTGATATAATTTTCAGTCATTTAAATGCAGCAGTGTATTTTGTAACCTTATGAATTATGTCTTGGCATGGGGCATGAGTATGAGAGGGACTTTGTTGCATTAGTATGTTCAAGAGTGCAAGATTTCGGGCTTCCACCATGGTGTAGTTGAGACCTTTGCTCTCCTAGGATGTTACACAGAATATGCTGGCATTTGTTTAACTCTGATGAGAACCAGTCACTGGCCATAATGGATCCACCTGTTGCCTGACATTTTTCTTGGACTGCTTGACTCTCGTAGATGGGACTGATGTGCTGTCCCAACACATCAGTAAACAACTCCCAACTTGACCTGCGTAACATTCCAGGGGAGTGAAGTCCCCAACTTTAGCAGTGTGTAGTGTATTGGTTTAAAAGTGTTTTGAAATTAATGGTTTATTTACAATGGCAGATGCTGAAACACCGAGTCGATGGCATACGCAGAATGAGCTCACATCCTCTCCATCCATTGTGTAAGTGCAGTATTTAACACTGAAACAATTGAACTTTAATTTTTAATTATAATTTTTTTCTCATCTTTACTAATCTGTTTAAACTTCATTATCTCATTTAAGTATCTTGACTGTGAATGTGTGTAACATTGCCAATTTTTACAGTTGGGCAAACCGCATTGCTCCAGTTCATGAAATTTTGGTTGTTTTAAAAAAATCTCGTAAAAACTAATAACATATTCTTTGGAATATCATGAAAAAGAAGTGAAATGTAAAATATAAGCAAGTTCCTCCTTGTTTATATAACAGTTCAGCACTGCTAGAGTACCAAGAACATGATTTTCATATGATGGATCTGAACCCTGTTTATAATACCTACAGCAAAATAAAAATTTAATTAAAGCATTGGTTCCATTTATACCTCTAAGTAATTGATGAACCTACTGGTAGTTAAAACCAAGTATAACAGCAGCAATCCCTTTGACCCTCATAACCCATTTACCTATGATCCATGTCATTGTGCTTGTCCCATCTTCTCTTTGGTCTACCAACTAGCCAGCTTTCAGGCTGTTTCCCCATTTGCTGTCTCCTCCATCTGAGCTACATATCCTGTAGTTCACGATATTCTGCAGTATTTCACTGCCCTTATGGTAGTAGGTGACCTGTATAAATCATGGTGTTCCTTCCTGTGTAACATCCGAAACTGCTTATTTTCTTTATCCCTCGATCATAAAAGTAGTTTCACCAAAGAAAGAGATAGTGTTTCACAGTCATAAAGTGATTGTGGTGACAAAGACGTTCTCCACAAAGGCCTGGCTGGGGGGTTTGTGAAATTATTTTATCTTCCTGTTTATTGTATGTTGGAAAAAGAATATTTTATGAAATAGTTTAATATTTTCCATAATTTATCTGGAATAATAGTGTAACGGCCGATCCCAGTGGCCGTGCGGTCTAAGGCGTGGGTCTTCGGCCGCTCGCTTACTAGGATCGTGGGTTCGAATCCCACCAGGGGCATGGATGTCTGTCTGTTGTGTGTGTTGTGTGTCGTCAGGTAGAGGTCTCTGCGACGGGCTGATCACTCGTCCAGAGGAGTCCTACCGACTGTGGTGTGTCTAAAAGTGTGTGATCATGAAACCTCGACGAAACGAGGAGGCCCAGGCCCATATAGGGCTGTCGAGCCATAGGGAAAAAGTAGTGTAACGTATTGTATATTCTGCATACAGTAAAAACAAAAGTTTTTTTTCTTTCTTTAGGTTTTTCCCAGTCTTAGTTTTATTGTCATTGCTGCTAGAAAAATTACAGTTTTTGTACTAAATTTTTAAATTGACTAAATAAAGCATTTTAGAGTGTGTGTTTCATTGTTTGTAATTATTTGAACTTCAGATGTTGACGTGAATTTTGCCATAGTGGTCAGAGAGTTGAGACATGGGGAGGGGGACCACAGAATTAATGAGGCTTTGTAAGGGGTCCGTGGTGCCAAAAGGATTGTGAAGCACTGGTTTTGATGACGGTACTTCAGGCTTTTTTTTTATCACTGTACATTCATGAACTCTCTCTCTCTCTCTCTCTCTCTCTCTCTCTCTCTCTCTCTCTTTTTTTTTTTTTTTTTTTTTTTTTTTTTTTTTTTTTTTTTTTTTTTTTTTTTTTTTAACGAGAATGCTTTATTAACTATTTTCATTACATACATCACATGTCAACGATCTGTAGTTAAGCTGTTCCCTATACCAGCTTCTGTACTGTTCATATCTTCGGGATTCCCTCCCTGTCTGCACTTGTGGCCACGATAATCATTTCTTAGTGCGAGTAGTGAAAAGTATGAAAAGCAGAAAAAACACTACCTATCGAACTGCTCTACTTAGAGCAAGCTTTGCTTCGGACGTTTATGCTTGTATCGTTTATACATCTGATTCAAATCTAGGAGAGTATATTGTCCGATGGCCCGATGAGGGGATTTGGATGCAAGTGACAGTTTGAATAGAACCGGATTGCTAGTCGTCGGACGTATGCCTTGATAGTTTCGATACCCAAGCCTGCATGAACTCATTGTTATGTTACAGATCTAACAGGCTCCCAGGATGGTTCAGTGCAGGTGTGGGAGTGGGGCCATACCCATGCTGTATCTACACCTCGACCAGCTGGAACATTTGCTAAAGTGACACGGGTTCGATTCAGTGAACATGGCAACAAGTTCGGCGTTGCTGATGGTGATGGTAATCTGAGTCTTTGGCAAGTAGGCTTAGCAAGCGCTTCCAGCCGTCCCTTTTTCGTAAGTTGTACATTACGTGCTTGTTACTTTATTATATCTGCAATGACAGACCATTGCTTATTATATGAGATTTGAAGGTTTCACAGTCGTGAACATTTTGGATTGTGATCCTCTGGGTTGGTGACAAAATAGCTGGTGATATCTGTCCTATGGTCATGAGTTCACTCAACGGTAACAATTTCACCCATATGATAGAGTTCAATTTGAAATACTCTAGAGCAGTGGTATTCAACCTTTTTTGTTTGCATACCCCCAGATATAATTTCTCTTCAACTTTGTACCCCCAAAGTTGTTGGTGCATAATTCAAGTTATACATAGACTAAAATCTACATTTAAAATAAGTTAAATAAATTACATCCAAAATAATGTATTAAATAATAAGTTTTAAATGAGAAAAAGGAGAGTCAAGCTATTAAATAACAAATATATTATATGCACTGTGTGGAATAAAGTGAAACTAGCTGCCCACATAAGACTCGCATAAAGGGAGAGAGAGAGAGAGAGAGAGAAAAAAAATGGCGCTCCCATATCGCTTGTCCTTACATCTGGGTCTCTTGTGCCTAACCCTAAATCTGGCCCTGATTATTCAGTGTTTATCATGAAATAATATTTATTTTTTTTAATTTTACGTACCCCCTACAATGTCTTCGCATACCCCCGGGGGTGCGCATACCCCAGGCTGAATACCACTGCTCTAGAGCAGTGCTTCTCAAACTGTGTGTCACGAGCAGTTGCTAGGTGTGTTATGAGAAACTTGACCATCCACAGCGTGATTCACGAGCTAAGTACTAAAATTATGATGACACTGTATTGAAAAATTGTGTGAGTTATACCAGTGCCTTATCTCCCATTGATGAAATTCACTCAAAGTATGTGTACTACTCATATTAATTATAATCCATCAGTGAGTTGTATGTACGACAGTTTTTAGGTGCATTCACAAAATTGCGAAAAGTGACTATTAGCTTCGTCACATCTGTCGTCCGTCTGTTTCTCTGTCCCCATGGAACAGCTCGGCTTCCACTGCATGGATTTTCATGAAATTGATGTCTGAGGATTTTTAAATAATCTGTTGTATGTTGCTGATTTTTCTTAGAATGATAAATGTTTCAGACAAAAGTTGTAGAGAAAATGAAAACACACATTTTGTGTTCAATAAATTTTTTTCCGAAAATCATGCTGTTTGTGAGATAATGTGGAAAAATTTGGTAGGGCCAGACAGGCCACAGAAGACAGTATAATGCTGTGCAGAAAAGATGTGCTTTGCATGCCGGATAATTAAGGCAAAAATGCAGGTGTATCAACTAAATGTTTCCATCCACAGGAGTTTGTTGTATCATTGAATGTGTATATTTTCACATTTCAGACATACCAATGTCACAACAAGGTAACCAGTGACTTTGTATTCCTGGGATCTTGCAGTATGGTTGCCACAACTGGTCATAGTTCAGAGAGTAAGAATGTTGCACTGTGGGATTCACTTTTGCCTCAGAAGAAAGCTCTTATAACTGGTACGTACTTCCTTCTTTACAGTCGCTATGTAATGTTTTCTTATGGAGTCTCACTCTTCAGACTTCTATTTTCTTTTTTATCCTAAACTGTAGAAACATTGCGTTATTTCAGGCTTCTGCTGTTATGTAAATGAGATCTTCGCTCTTCTGGGGTGTTATGCAGTGTAGATTGGCAGTTAGTTGCCGATGTTTCACAACAACCTATCTGTCCCATCTTCAAGGGTCAAGCAGTCTTTGACCCTTGAAGCTGGGACCGATAGATTGTCCCGAAACGTAAGTAACTAACTGCTAATCTACACTGCATAACGTCCCTGAAGAGCGTAGGTCTAATTGCAGAAACACTGCTGCACATTCAAAGGTTTAATGTAACAGATACGCATTCAGTGAAATGTTTAAATCAGACAGGCCCATAAATATGGTTTTCAGACAATATTTTTTTTAGTACAATATTTGTTGCAACATGACAGTTGAAAATTCATCATATGATGGGTTCCTTTTTGGTTTCTGTGCCATATAGCATATAAATGTTCTGATGCTCCTCCAAAATGTTGGAACATTTAGCCGTTACACGATGCAGAGAAAAGAAAGACCATCATGAGATCAATAACTGATATTGAAGCCTGCAAACTTATTGTTCATTATTGTTTTATTATGGATAATCCAAGGTAACAAAGCATATTATGCAAACCAAACCTTATTTAAAAGTAAACTAATTGCTAAGAGTTTAAAATTACATTTCTATAGAAGGGTTATAAGACCGGTAGTTACCTATGGCTCTGAAGCATGGGTCCTGAAAGAAGCAATGAAGCAAAAATTGCTCATATATGAAAGGAAGATACTAAGAAGGATTTTTTGGACCAAGTAAAAACATGGATGGCTCATGGAGAATTAAAACCAATGAAGAGCTTAATAAACTAATAAAATATAAGAACATAGTAAATCATATAAAAGCACAAAGATTAGGGTGGTTTGGGCATGTGTACCGAATGGAAAATGACAGATTGGTTAAAAGAATCTATAACTGGAAGCCTATATCTATACGAATGCGTGGAAGACCGAAGAATAGATGGGAAGATGATGTTATGGCAGACTTGAGGATTCAAAATGTCAAAAACTGGAGAAACTGCATCCAGGATAGGAAGAAATGGAAGGATATAGTTGAGAAGGCCAAAACCTACAGAGGATAAGGTTGTCATGCCTGTAGAAGAAGAAGATTGTTTTATTATGACCATGAGCACAACATGCTGTGTGTGGACTATGTACCTTAAACGTAAATTACTGGGCAGGTCTGAGTGATGCTTATTCTATGGTCTACACTGTTTACACTGTATGCAAGTCCTTTGGACAAACTGTTAGCAGAATGAGTTAATTTCAAGTTACCTGTAGCTAGCACTGTATGAGCAGCTGCAATATATGTCCACTTAGACTGAGAGATCAGCCTCTGCTGACATGCATTATCACTTACCAGGCCAGCCAAAGTGAACCAAGCCAGTGCACTATATGGTCTTGCATAGTGGATTTTATGTGCCAGACAAATACAGTGATACCTCGGCTAACGAAGATAATTCGTTCCGGAATCACATTCGTTAGCCGAAACGTGATTTCCCGTAGGTTTCTATAGAAAATCGTTTAATTCGTTCTGGATGCTGCCCACTATTTAAAGATAAGTTTTATAAAATAGTAAAATCCACACTATAAAAGGGCAAAAACTCACCAAAGGCTGAGATGAACAGCTACCCAATTGGATGAAGGAGAATGGAAAGTAGAATGAAAAACTGACGATCTTTACACTATTATACTGAAAATATATTATACACTTTATACTATTGAACTGAAAATATGTACACAACGTTTTTGCTATTCTTCTTCCAAATTTTCAAAGTTTATTCAAGGTAAGTCTCCTCTTCTTCAGTAGCTGGCCTCTGTCTCTTTGCTAAAGGAGAAGTCAAAAATCTGTCCAAAGTTGATTGAACTTTCTTTGTCACACACATACAGACGGAAAAGATAAGCTCCTGGAATGGCCCGACCGTTCATGTTTGCTGCTTTATGTTAGCGCGAGCATCCACTAAAACATTCGTTAGCCGAATCCATATTCGTTAGCCGAGTCCGAAAAACAGCGAAAAAAATCTTCGTTACCCGAAAAATTCGTTAGCAGGGTCACTCGTTAGCCGAGGTATCACTGTATATAATTTTAAAGTGAATCTCTTAGCAACCTTTGTGTGCTTTGGGGTAGAGCCAAACTCATTTCAGTGACTGAAGATTGTTTGGAACAATGCAAGCCAGAGTCATGAAAGAAAATAAATCGTGTAACTCTCATTTCACCCTGCAGCTTTTACTTGCCACGACCAGGGTGCATCAAGTCTGGTTTATGCACCACAACATCAGTTGGTAATCTCTGCTGGCAAGAAGGGTGATGTGTGCATCATAGACGTACGTCAGCGTCAGCTGCGTCATCGATTCCAGGCACATGAATCTCCAATTAAGTGCCTAGCTATTGACCCTGGTGAGGAGTTTTTTGTTACCGGCTCAGCTGATGGAGATATCAAGGTAAGAACAGAGTTTACAGGCACTGTCTGATGAGTTTTTTTAATATTTTGTAACACATGAGTTTACTTTCATAATGAGCAGTTGTTAAACACAACTCAACTCCCAGTCTAGAGGCCATCCCATTACCTCCTCTTTCAGTATTGTCATGTTTACCCTTCGTATCTCAAGGCTCTCAAGTTCATTACAGCCTGAGGATGTGCTGTGCATTGGTTACAAGCAGTCCACATAACATGTTCTCAGAAGATGTTTTAATCTTAATTAAATCTGGACATTTTCACATATATGTTTTTAAGCTAAAGCAGTTCAACATGTGACTGATCATGGTATGGCCATACTGAAACATGTAACAACATTGGTATCCAAGTGATACTGTTTCATTTGGTTGAAATGTGCAGTGACAAGAGTTCATGAATTCTAAACTCTCTTCAGAATTTTTGTATTAGTTTTTCAAACCCTATAAATGTGCACATTTGTCTTTTTAAATTTTGCTGAACTGCACGTCTGTTTGGAGTATCAACGTAATGCTGGTTTTCCTATTCTGGTTGTTTAGTTTATGCATGTTGTTGGTTCTGTCCATTCTCCAGTTTCACCCCTACAAGTTTCAAACACCAGCATACATTTTAGGCCAGATTTTTTTGCTAAGTATTTCAAGTATTGTGTTTTTTTGTTTCTGTTCTCTTGATTTGGCCTGAAATAATCGTTTACCATGTCCTCGACATGCAGTGTTCAAACAGCAGCAAATTTCAAACATTCGTTGAACATGTAATGTGATTGTATTCAGCAGTAGTGTGAAGACGGCAGTGGACTTTGAAATGGGCATATTACGAGTAGATGTCAGCCCAGCATGCATGGGCATACACGCAGTTGGCTCCTAAGTGGCTGTCACTGACGGCCTCTCCAATTGTTTATGTGGGAATGTACTTAGAAGAAAAACTTAACCAGCATTAATAGTAATTAGTGTGTGTGGAAATGTGATGTGACTAATTCTGTGAAGCCAAAATTCATATAAAGAACTATTAAAACTTCAGTTCTAGCATACAGACAGCTGTCTCCATTACAAAGACCAAACCAATGATTGTTGTGTAGGGATGTTGTCACTGTTTATAATTAACTAACTACATGGAGCAGAGCCCTTCCTGAAAAGTTAACAGACCATCAGCTAGTCAAGAAATTCCCTGCATTTTATGGAACTCAACAGGTTCATTACCGCATTTACAAGCACCCGCCACCTGTCTCTATCCTGAGCCAGATCAATCCAGTCCATGCCTTGCCATCCCACTTCTTGAAGATTCATTTTCTCATCATCCTCCCACCTATGCCTAGGTCTTCCAAGTTGTCTCTTTCTCTTAGGGGTCACAGTTTATGCAGAGAATTAACATGATGTACACTGAGCAGGATGTTTGTTGCAGTAATGCTGTAGACTTGCATTTGCAAGGTTCCTGGTTCAAGTCATGTTCTGGTACCTGGCTATCCTGACATGTTTTTTTTTTTTTTTTTTTTTTTGTGCTATTCTTCAGTCCATCAAGCCTAGCTGGATATTACGTTGATTAGGCCACAGTTGCTTCCAATTCTTTTCCAATTCATGATTTACGAGTCCTGCCATTGGTACTGTAGTCTATATAGTGACAGGGTTATAAAATAAACTGCAGAAAGAATGCGTATGTAATGTAAATGTGTGCTTTAAATGGTTAAGAAAATGCATTTTGACATGAAAAGATTGAACTAAAAATATTTTTTAGTAGACAATTGGAAGTCGTTCTGTTGTTGACAGGTGTGGGGCCTCTCTGTTCACACCGCACTGTATTCGTTTCCTGGGGAACATGCCCGTTCCAGTTTCTTCAAGAATATTGGGCAGGGTGTGACACAACTCCATGTCGACTCAGCTTCAAGGTTGTTTTCCTGTGGTGCTGATGGATCCATGAAAGTGCGACAACTGCCAGAACGGGACTTAGCAGTGCAGACTTTGTTCTAGGTGGAAGTATTGGCATTGCATTGCTGATTGTGTTACAAGTATTAAAACTTCCATATTCTGGTGGTAGGTAGTCACTGAAAGTTAACTGACACTTGACAGCAATCAATGTGCTAGAAAATTTTATTCAGAGCAGAGAGGTGTGTTGGAATTCCTGCTTGTGCGTTGCAGGAGTGATGAATCCATATGACATTGGTATGTAATTTAAATTTTGCTTTGTGGGATTCTTCAAGAACTTAGTTTCTTTTTTCACAATATATGCCTTAATGGTGATTTCACAGCTCCCTCCATATGTGCTTCATAGCAACTGTTGTTCTAACAGTTGCTGTTATTACAAGGATTACTTCAATGATTTGTCTGCGAAACTCCATATTAAACCATGTTAATCCTGTGAACATAGATGATCTACAGATAGTTAAGGATGGTAAGCATATGACTTTCAAATTGATCATGAAACACCAAAACATAACCAGTCTGATGTAGCCCTCTTCATCGACAATGCAGTCACCCATTCAGCATAAAAAGGAAAATGTAATGGATTGTAATAGTGTGCAATGTCTTGTTTTAAAAAGATACGAGATATTATGTTATTATATTCTGTTATTAATCCCCATATAATTTTACTCTTGTTTAAAGGGAAGAGCATATACAATTGTAACATTCAGGTATGGTATTCAGAATAAATATTAGATGTCTGGCAGAAGAATTCTGTAACCAATATATTAGAAAGGGCCTAGTCAACACAAAATACATTTATAATACCTATTATGTTATTGCATCATGTGTGCAAGAGTATAATGTTAGGAAACTTCAGAGTGCAGCAGAAATAAAAGATAATATTGTCATTCGAGTCTGACCAATGAATATGTTGGTGCCATTGAAAATGCAGCTGAAACACCATGATGAATTCAGTCAGGTAACAGTATCAAAATACTGGCTTTTGATTAACGAAAAATTGACGGTTGTTGTAATTGAATTTAAAATCCCTCAGACTGTACTTTCAATCAGTTGAGAGGTACAGGCAATGAGTTAACCTCTATCAATGTGCTGTGAGTAGTTGTATATAACTTGTAGCGATTGTTAAGGTGCGGTGAGGTCTAGTCTTCTCATCTCCAGTGAACTCGTAATATATGTTGTTGATATCTCTTAGCATGTTATATTACTGTAAATGTATGCAGATTTACCTATGTATTATATGGGAGGCTACCTGTGTTTGGAATTATGAATTCCATTGAACTGATGATGTGTTGGCCTTCCGCATCACTCGGCCTTAAGACAGGGATTTGGCTTAGCTTACTAATTACAGTAATGAGCAGATGGCTGAAAGATTCCGACGTACGATTGTGATAGTCATGTGGTAATGGTGCCAAAGTCATGCTTAATTATCATTATGTGACTAAGATATTTCATTGAATTTCCTATGGTCCTGTTTCCCATAGACACTTTTCATTGATCTTTGTTTCCATGAAATATTTTAACACTCAGTCAATCATCACAGAGCTGTAATTAATAATTTATTACCCACATATGTCACTATGAAAGATTTTTATTTAAATGTTTTACAGTATTTTTAAAACAAGTTATATTTGATGTAAATTATCAGTATATAGTGTAAATTTGTAAATAATTAGAATACTACTTTACATTATAAGACAAGCAAAACAGAAGAAGTCAAATGTTCAGCATATCCATTTGTTTTGTAAATTTTGTCATTGATTTTAGTGAGTGAAATTTGAAACTTTTGTGGAATGGAGGAGCAGAGCATGCGGTTCTTTTATTTGTAATTATTGTTCCTGAATCTTTGGCAACAGTATCACATGCAAACTGAGTGTCAGGTAACTTTGATAATTTATAAAAATATTTGGATGAGTTTTACATTTGAAAAAATGGACTCTGTTTCTTTTTCAGTACTTGTATTTTTATACATTATCAATGTTATGTAGACAGAGTCAGTAAGGAGAGGCATTTCGTCACATCTAGTGTAAACATTCAACATAGTACTGAAAAAAAAATTGTTATACCATGTATATTATGGTACACTTCCTATACTTTGTTGATATTTGTGGTATATAATTGTATGACCCAGGCAGATGTTAGATATTGCATTATGGAATGGGTACATAAAATTATTCTGCATATCTAACTCTTCCTCGTTGATGTAGAGTAATGTTGGTCATTTGTGGCATCAAAACAGTGCAGTAGGTTTGAAGTACTGTAGAGGTACAGCAGCGCTGACCGTGTTCTGTATACAAAATGACAACTTGATGCCGAATTTTGCAATCATTCTGTATTCTTGTTGTTGAAGAATTGTACACAATATCCTGTAATAATCACACATGCATACACACGCCACTTTATGAGGACAATACAATGTTTGAAAAAATATGAATTACGTAAAATCATCTGAATCATTAGGTACAATTTTTTGTCTTTCCAAATGTCAAGTGCCCCTACTTAGCGGCAGGTGTATTGGTCCATTGAGCTCAACTTTTGGCAGTTTTATATTCATTGGCAGAGGACTAATGTGTCGGGGCTTAACCGTACTGGGGCATGTACGTTACTGTTCGTGTTATATAGGTGACTGCAATACTGAGTTATGGAACAAAGTTGTGCCCAATGAAACTTAAGCTGCTGCTGATGCCTTCATTGTTTTTTTTTTTTCTGTGAATGAAGTAAACTGCGTGGCATTCACAGTTGGTTCCCGTCTTGTTTGTTGTGTGTTTTTAATGAGGGCTGTCCAATGAAATGAAACCTTTGTGTTCAGTATGGAAATTTATTTTTTTATAGGCGAGACCCATTCGTAGTTGGGTTCTGTCTCAGAGATTGTTATGGCAATGGCAATATAAGTTACATGATTCTAGTTTAATGGTGTTCTGATCTGTGTACAAAGACTGCTCCTCATCGTGCTCTGTGGTTTTCTCTAGTTGTCCGTAGTCAGGCTCCTTCTCACGCTAACTTAAATCAATCTTCCATATTCCTAATGTTGCTTAGTCTACCTTCAAGCTGGTAGTGCTTTGTCTTTCCTCTCCCTCCTTCTTCTTTGTGTTAAGGTTATTATATAATTGCATATATATATATATATACACACAACACACCAAGAATGTACAGTGCTGCAACAATTAAATAAAGACCAACTCTGTTGACACATGTTCATGTTTTGTGGAAGTGAAAACTAATGTATTTCTTTGCTTAATTTCAGTTATAGCAGTCATGGTGAAGGGAAGGGGTTTGTAAGGTTGGGTACAAATAGTGAAGGCACACTTAAATGTCATCAGGTTCGATGTGTCTCAGCCAACATACCAGCCATTCTGACTGAGATACCGTATGTTGTGGTTTTTCTCAGTCTGTCGAGGCAAATGACTGATCAGTCGAGTCTTGAGATATAAACAGTTTATCTGCTTTGTAGGAAGTATCACTGCATAACTGTAAAATAACTGAATAGCCCTTGAAGAAAGTGACAAACAGTTATTGTCGCCCAACAAAATGTGCATTATTTCATGGAGCAATATGATGAAAACTATGTGGGGTAGAATTTTTATAATGTTGGGACATCTCACTTTGTCATGCCCCACCCAGACACCCTGTACACGTGTCGATTACAGGTGCATGTCAAAAACACACGTGATTACTCTCAGTCCATTGTGGGTAGTAAGTAGAGTAAAGCACACCTGTCCTCATCCACACCATGAAGGTGTGGGGGGAGAGTAGAAGTGTAGCTCCATTCATTCTTAATCTTGGCATTAGATGGAGGTGAGTGGTCAGCTTCATGCTCCCACTTATTTACCCTGGGCACCCACTAAAGAGGAAGGTGGGTGGGCCCCAGAGCATGGTGGATATTTTGGAGAAGTGAAAAATCTCTTGCCCCTGACAGGAATTGAACCCATTGTGGGTAGTCTGATCAGTAATGCCTGCCTTGTCACCAGATACGTGAAGTGTTGGGATCGGTGTCAAAAACTCAGTTCTTGTGTCATCCTCTTCAAGACTTCTTTTCAATACCATCATCATGTCTTGCAATCAAAAGGAACAAAATTAATATCCATCTGGCACTTTGAAGCTAGTAACTGTTTTGTTCATAGCCTCATGCAGTGTTATGTTCTTCCCAGTCAAGAAATAAAGAAAATACAGTAGAACTCGGATAAGAAGTCCCCGCATAAGAAGTTTTCCCCTGTAAGAAGTCTGATTTTTAAAGTCCCAAAATCCTATTGCTTTTAATAAGCTTCCTCTTATAAGTCTTCTGCTTAAGGAGTCCCTAAACCTCTGGTCCCTTGAAAGACTTCTTAACAGGGTTCTACTGTATTGCTTTCTGTACATGGCTCTGTACTTCACGGAACGATACCTGAATAGCAGAGGATGGACATAACAATGAAATCATAATACATAGACCTTACTTATAAATCCATACAATTAAAAAATAAAGCACTGCAATCATTCTGTATCAATTTCTAGTTCTGAGTGTTGAAGACAACAAAAACCAGTAAATAGAATTTCTTGTGGTTTATCACAATAGTAGAAGTTGATGAAGATGCCTTTTTTGCAGCAGGCAGTTCAAAACGTATCTCATACAGTTTGGGACTCGGCCTTGTGGTCCTAGAAGTTGGGGAGATGTAAGGGAAATGCAGCTGTAGAATGTGGTCACAAAAGGCGTGTGCCTCCTTCATGACTTTACCTTTTACAGTCTCCACACATCCCTGGCATTGCAGGTAGGATGCAGGCCAGTGTGATAGGTCAAGGTCAAACTGTCCTATTTGTGTTCGGTTGGTGACAATGAAGGACAGAAAGAAGCAGATATGTCAGCTTCAATGATCATGTTACAACGTAACATGCCCCGAACTGCTTTGGCGATATCACAACTAAGGTGCATATAAACAGGTAGATTGTTTCACTTTACTCACAACTCTGTTGGTACAGACTATCAGAAATTACAAAATGAATTGTACAAATAACCGTTTATTCAAAGTTACAGACCGCTGCAGTGTTTATAATTTTTAATATACAAAAACATCCCTATGAAAATTTTTGTACGTACACATTTGATTTGTCGACATCAGAACGGACATTACGCTAAAATCAGAAGTAAAATGCCATACATCCACCAAGTTTACCATTGAGACCACACTAAGATGTTCCAGAACTTGGAAGATAAAATTACTTTAGCTTACTTTTTATTATGTTGGCACTACTTCTAAGTCGTACATAATTTGATAATGTTTGAGTACAGTTTGCTTCATTTCAGTGTCATTTGGTGTGACACCCAGATTATTTGAAATGAAGTTACATCTTCAGCTTCAGTGATGTGGGAAAGAGAAGAGCTAATACCTGTTACGTGACTTATAAGTGGAAGAGTTAATGTGACGGGAGAGTACGTGTGATCCGTGCAAGTTTCCCCATCTTAGACATACAGGACAAACAAAATGAATGAACGTATAATAGATTAACATCATCTGGAATGTGATGCCACAATCTGGTAGGAATTTACCACCATCTTGGAGAAACGTACTGCCTCCATCTTTAGTGTAGAAGAGACCCCAGAAGTCTGTAAATTTCTACCTGACTAAATGGCATCGTGCCCCACAAGACAGCAATGTCCACAGGAACCTTAAATCTCATAGATGTTTAAAATCAACCACTTTATTCTGCTTCTCTTTCCATTTCTACATCAGATTCATGAATTTCTTCAACAATGGACTCCTCCATTGCTCTTCGCTCCTTCAAACCAGCTGCTGGGGACCGGATCAATGCCAAGTCTCTCTGGACTTCCTTAATGTCGCGTTGTGTTTCCAGTTCTCGGCCTTTACGTAATCGCTGCATCATATACTGGCCTTGTCGACGTTGGCGAATCGTCTCCACACGTTTCATGGCTTCCACTAGTGAGAGGACAGTGATGTGCAATTCATGAATTACATACCTTACTACAGAACTTGAAGAAGGGTAAAGCAATATGCCCATATACCCGACACAGAACTGGCAGTTACAAATCAGAGCCAATTTAATACACATACAAATACAGAGTGATATAGAAGGTGCCTGCCAAACATCAGGAGTATATTAATCACACAAATCTGAGCAAAACTTCCTATTTACATCGCTCCAATTCACACCCTTGCAGTTGTGCAGACATATGATGAAAACATAACAAAAATAAAGGTTTTTAATGACAATTTTTACAGTAACTTCACTGTGATAGAACAGATGATAATTAACAAGGAAGTGTATTATAAAAACTGTTCAAAATGTCTGTCTGCAAAAGCACTTCTGAGCATAGTGTATTAGTCGAGTGGTTTGCGCCACTGCACGTTCAACTTACAGGTGGCCACTTTTAATAACTCTCTTAACATGTTTCATTGTTAAATAACGTTTCCATTCTACACTAAAGGTACTTTACAATTTTTGATTATAAATCATTACTCCCCCATCTTCATCTTACTTTCAGACGGCCATAATTCCTTAAACTTTCCAGCTTGTGGAGTTGCAAATAGGACTGCTTACTCAAGATCACTTGATTAATGTGCCCTTAAAGGTTCGCAGCCTCCTCCTGAAGCATCTTTATATACACACAAACTCCCTTAACAGTCAGAGATGACTGTATGGCACAACGTACCAAAAATAAATTCTTCAATCAGCTCCTACAGTTCATAACAGTACCCATACACACCTCCCAACTTATGTGGGACATGCTGCAAATAATGTGCTAAAAAAAACACCAACTATTCGTAACACACACTTACGTACCGGTTTTTGTCCACTTTTCCCTGTCATATTTTATAGGAATATGTCGTTGCTTCTCAAACTCAAATGATGGATCAACAGCAAGCTCTTTGCTTGCTGTTTTTCGGAACGCTTTCGTCCACTTAACTTTTCTGGGATTTTTCTTCTTTTTGAAAGCTCTGTGACATTTGGGTCGACAAAATTTAAATACCTGTAAAAGATTAAAATACGATATACCTTTTATCGTCTTCGTACGTACGGTTATGTTCAATGGATACCACGTGCAAAAATTACTTCTCAAGTGTTCTCCAACATACAATCTTAACAGTGACTTACTTTGCAGTCATTCCTTACAAACTGAATCCCGTGGCCAGGATAAACACGGGAAGAACAAAAATAACACGCTTCAATACGCATTATTGTCTGCCACTATTACCACTGAACCGTATCATTCTATCCATTAACCACGACTTAATGCTGTCGAAACCGTACCGTCGATTAGCTCTAATCCATGCCATCGATACCTACAGTACGAAACACCAATTTTGTAAATGAAGTTTTGTGCAAGTATAATGTAAATATATTCATATTCGGCCAACACGTTCAGTAATGTTTGAAAAGAGACTTACTTTCAGTAAGTAAAACTAATAATTGAAACTAGTAATTGGCTCTTGAATTCTTAACATTATACTCTTATGCAAGTAAATATAAACGAATTGGTAATGTTGGCGAACAGCGTTGAAGTTACATTTGTGAAGGTGAAGGTTCACTGGAGCCCTGGGAACACGTTCTTGTGGCACCACAAGCGGCACCTACGTGCGTTACTGTTGCCGGGGCTCAGTGACTGTGTTCAATGGCACATAGATGGCAGAGAAAGGCACTTTTGCGGGCAAACCTGTATCGCATGACTTAATAACCAGGGTTCTGCAATAGTTTCGCTGAGTTTGAACCAAGTAGGTAGCATTAAGCAATTGCGTTCCTGTCCACTGTGAAATAGTACATGAGGAGTATCTATACTAGCGGTATGTAACACGTCAGAATCTTCACACAATTACCTTGGAGCTGTCCTGTTTGGTGTACTTGAGGGGTATCTGAATTAAAGGTATGTAACGGATCAGAATCTTCACACAATTACCTTGTTGCTGTCCTGTTTGATGTGATAAGCTGCACCTCACATTTAAGGTATAATTGGGTTGTGCAACAGTTTGAGGTATGAAGGTGCCTCCATCAGTGGGCTGGTGAATGTAACATTGACTGTGTGTTAGGTGTGTGTAAGAGTGTAAGGAAAAGTGTTTTCTTTTTACCATGGTGCAACAGCCCTTAGTGGGCCAGGACCTCCTCTTTATTGAGGTTTCATGATCACACACAGAGACGAGGAATAGGTCATAGGATCTGAATATTATTCATATTCCATGCATAAAGCATGTTGTTCATATAATTCCAACGAAATGCAAGTGCACTTGGTTGGAATTATATGAATAAATGTCGTAGGATATCATGGGAAGGGCATGATGTTGGCAGTACTGTTGAGACAGTTGTTGCCAGTTTCTGTGACTTCATTATTTGTGTTCATCATTGCAAAAACATTCATTTATATTGCCTAATATAGAGACCAAAAAGTTATAGCATCCCTCATGAGAAGCTACTAGTTGCTCAGCAACTTACTGTACTTTATGGAAGCTGAAGATAAAAAAACAAATAACATAACTTAAACTTACGTAACCTAACCTAGTGACCCTTAAGACTAAATGTAATAGAGAATGAATATAATGATATGCATATCAGTGATATGTCTGCTTTTCATTGCAGGGAAAATGTAAGTGGCATATGTGGTGGTTTTGAGTCAGTCTCTTGGTAAAGCTCCATTTACTTACAACAACTGAGAATCAAGATTTTGAAATGGCACCTGCAAGTGCGGACGACAAGCAGCTATCGTAGATGTGATATCAACTGAATGGTCGTGCTCAACCACCTTGCTACGGATTGCAGCCTACTGCCAGCCACATTTCAAGAGTTAGGTTTTGGAATAAAACGTATGTTTTCATCCAAAATAGAGATAATTGATGGAGGTGAGGGGTTAAATTCAAGTCATGGCTCTTCTACCAACAACAGTTTCCCATTCTTTTTTGCCTTTTTTCAGTTACTGTTGTAAATGAGGACATTCTGGATGTAATGTTTGGTTCGAGAACATTACTCTCTGCCAATAAATAAATGAATAAATGATTGAATGAATGAATGAATGAATGAATAAATGCCGTTCCAAGTGATGAAGAATGACTATGTGGTCATTGTCTGTGGACACTGTGGTCTGTGACCTCTGTGACTTCAGATTGAACTTGTGTTTTGTATTACACTTTGTGTGGTTGTTGTTTTGTGTGTTGACTGTTGTGTAACACTGGGCAATGCTGCAACTTTAGTGTATTAGTGTTGTGTGTACTGTGAAGAAAATATCACCATCAGAAATGAAGTTTTTTTATTAATGTAATCATAATTATGGCATATGTATTTAATTTATTTTATGTGGTGACGGTTGTGTATAATGCAGGCAGTTGTTTCTGCTTCAAGAATGTTCAACATTGTAAGTAGTTTTGAGTCTGTGATTGTCCTTGTGATATCATGCAGAAGTCATATGCACAATTTCTTCATTAAAAAATAAAAGTTTATGCAGTTATGATGGTTTATCTAATAAAATATTAAAATTATGTGGTAGCCATATTTCTAAACCTCTCACTTGCATCTATAACAAATCATTGTCGTCTGGTATCTGCCCGGAGCATCTAAAGTATGCTATTGTTATACCCTGTTTTAAGAAAGGTAAAAAATCACAAATATCAAATTACAGACCCATATCATTATTGACTGGTTTTTCTAAAATATTTGAATTGCTCATTTTCCAGAGGTTAACACATCATCTAATAAGTAACAATATTTTGGTCTCTGAGCAATATGGCTTTAGGGATAATGTATCTACTGAAAGTGCAATATTTAAACTTACTGATTCGATTCTCAAAGCTTGGAATAACAAAGAATATGTAACGGGGTTATTTTGTGATTTGACAAAGGCCTTCAATTGTGTTAGTTATGAATTATTGATCTCAAAGTTGGAATTTTTTGGAGTAAATGGCTCTATTTTAAATTGGCTTAAATCTTATTTGTATAACAGAAAACAAAGAATTCTTTTGCAACTTGACAGTTCACCTAATATTTTGATTTGAGGCTTCCGCTGCGATGTTCATGAAATCTGTCGTCTTTTGGGTAATTACACGGCGTCGTGTGGTAATTATTTACCGACGTTTCGGGACAACGTATCGGTCCCATCTTCACAGGTCAAGATCCCAAGAGGAAAAAAAAATCTTGACCCGTGAAGATGGGACCGATACATTGTCCCGAAACGTCGGTAAATAATTACCACACCACGCCATGTAATTACCCAAAAGACCACAGATTTCACCTAATATTTTATTCGACTGGGAAACTGCTAGACATGGTGTTCCTCAGGGATCTCTGTTGGGTCATTTACTGTTCAATGTTTATATTAACGATTTTCCAATCATCATAGGTAAAGTTTCTCACACCATTCTCTTTGCTGATGACACTAATATTCTTTTTTCGTCCAATGATCGGACTGAACTAAATACTAAATTAAATAAGGTATTTTGTTGCATTTCTGAATGGTTTCAAAATAATCAGACGGTACTTAATTTAAGTAAGACACAATTGATCAAATTTATTTCCTCTAAATCTTCTACTTATCCATTACATGTATCGTACAATAATCAAGCTCTTACTGTCGCTGAAAATATTAAATTTTGGGGCATGTATCTAGATTGTCAGCTTACATGGAATTTGTATCTAGACAATTTAATTTAAAAACTGAGTTCTATCTGTTTTCTCTTGAGAAAGTTATCATCTATTGTAAATGTAAAAACTGTACAAATGGCTTATTTTGCACATTTCCATTCACAAAGCAATTTTTGTATAATTTTCTGGGGTTCATCTTCATCAATGAGAAATGTTTTCATAATTCAAAAGAGAGCAATTAGGATTATGCTGAGGCTGGGTCCAAGGAGTTCTTGTAGAGAAGGTTTCAAAAAATTGGATATACTTACAGTTCCTCGTTTACATATCTATGTTTTGATGTTATTTGTAGTTAAAAATCCTAAAATCTATCAAACCAACACATCAGTTCATGGCAGGAATACTAGGCAACAAAATGAACTGCATGTACCTTCTGTGAGATCTTCCACAATATAGAGAGGTGGATATTATTCATCTGTTAAAATATTTAATCACCTTCCGCAAAATATTTCAAAACTTCATAACAATATAGATATTTTTAAGACTATGTTAAGGAATTATCTTGTTAAGAATGCTTTTTATTCTATTGACGAATTTGTTTCTAAACATTGTAATACTTAACCAGCAACAAATAATTTTTCAACTGCTGTTGCACTCCTTTTGTGGTTCATCATTATTAGCAACATATATGTGTATTGTGTGTATGTCCTTTATTCTACTTAATTTTGAAATGTTGACTTGTTATTAATTATTGTAATACATATATTTACCTTGTCTTAGTGAGTGAGTATGAATTCTCTTGTTATTTATAGTTTTACTAATTTTATGTACCTTTGTATCTCATTTGTTTCTCAGTGTTTTGACTTGATTGCATATTGCAATCTACTTTGTTCTTGACAAATTCCATATCCAATCATACTTGCGTGCATATTGGATTGGTGAATGTATGTGTATATGTATGTATGTATCATTTTAGTAGAAATTTGAAAGTCATCGTATGTGGTTCTGACCCGATAATTTGTATTTATACTGATAATGTCTGTAACCGGGAAGTGTTCCTTATCTCGTTTCCTCAGTTTGTTCAAGAGGCAAAATATGAGAAAAGTGTACACAGTTGGTGGAAAAAGAATGTGTCATTAAATACTGTGTCTGTAGGATCCACACTTCACTTGTTCTTTATATTCTTTGGTACAGGATTTGAGGTGCTCACAGTGGTGCGGATTCATAATGCGGTCCGGGTTAGGACGCCGTGTAGTCTGGTACATGGTTATGAATGTTTTGGAGGAGGAATTTGGGTCTGTCTTCACAGGCAGTCAGAAAATGGGGCAGTATGCCCTGCCCGAAACTTGGGTACCCACCAGTCAGACTACACAGCCCCATAATTCGGAAGACTATAATCTTGAATCTTAATATGCTGCATTTTCTGTGCCTGGTGTCATCACCACAAAACAACTGAATACACATATTAGGCAATAAATATACCTTATTATTTTACAGTATATTTTGATGTGAGCAGAAATATGTCAGAGAAAATATAATGTAAAATAATATCACCTAATAAGTGTATTTAGTAGGTTAGTAATAATTTCGAAGATTGCTATTTTTTTAATGCTCATAAACTTACGGGGTGAAGGAGAGGGTATGCTACATAGTTCCATAACTTACCACCCACAGTCAGTGAGCCATACCGGCTACAGTAACGCACGAAGGCGTCGAATATGGCGGTGTAGTTTTACATTTCCACGGAGTTTCCAATATGTTCAGGGTATTAATCTGTGCCGTGTTCAGTATTATGGTTAATCTATGGTATTATGTGTGCATGGGTGTAAGATGTGGGAATGTGTATGTAGGCAGTCGGTTAAATGTGTATATGTTAAATTTATGTGATTAGAAGACACGTATATTATGAAAATGTGACATTAAAAGTTTTCAGTAGTTTAGTGCTCAATCATACTATTTAATACATTGTAATTGAAGAATCAGTTAAAATGCCTGTGCAAAATTTATTGGATATTAATCCTGATAAATTGTTTGAAGATCATACTATTTCAGAAATTTTAGAGACCCAGAATAAGTTGCAGACAGAAATAGAAAGAAAAAGACAAGAAATACGGACTATGGTGGGGTAAGTTAAACAATTTTACTCAGAATTGAAGTCGCATTTGTAATAACCTTAACAGTCTTGTGATGGTCATAATTTTTACAGTGTGTTAATAATGGTGTTAATAGTTTTAAAATTTGTAATTGTATTGCGATGTGTAACTCATATTAGAATATCTGCATTTTAATCTTGCCTTCCTCACCTCAGTATTGTACTGTAAAATTTATTCAATTCTTTAAAGGAAGTGTTGTGTGCTTCATTACAATAAATTTAATTTCAGTGAAAGATACAGAGATCTAATTGAAGCTGCAGATACAATTGCTGACATGAAACAAACTGCACAGGGCATAATTTCACACATTGAGAACATGAGTACTAAGTGCCTACAGTTGCAGCAGAAACACTTATTAGGATTCAAACTGGATGCAAACAGTTCCAAGGACAGCGAAAGGTTTGTACTCAGTTGAGTAGTGAACTGTATGCAAATAATCAGGGTATACAAGTGAACTTAATCTATAAATTATATAAAAGTTTGAGATTTTATTTTGTGTTTGTTGTTGCATAATGCATTGAGGGAAACCCTATGCAGAATTTTTAAACTATTTTTAATATATTTGGTGTATATGTCTGAACAACCTATCACTTTAATATTAAGATCCATTCCATTGTGTCACTTTTAGAATAACTTATAAATAAATGTTTGGAGGGGATTTTTTGTTTTTGTTTTGTTCATAACAAGATATGCTCAACAATAAGAATAGTTTTGTATGAGGTCTGTTTGCAGAAATATCATTGAGTTGTTGTTGGTAATGTGAATTTGTGTATATGTGTCCTCTACTTACATTTCCAGGGTTTCAATGAATAAAGCTTATTATTCTGTTGCCATTCAAATAAAAATATTAATGGACATTCCAGAACAAATTTGGAGTGCTGTAGAAAAAGAAGATTATATAATGGGTGCTCAACTGTTTTTATTTGCACGTCACATTAATACAGGTGAGTAATATTTCTTAGAACATGCACATACACACATATACAGACTGTTACTGGAATAGTTTCCAGAATTCAGTGGAAAACTTCCTTTATACATTCACATGACTTGCAGGGTAACTGTGAAAGCAGAGACTTACGTGATTTTGTGCTATAGGTCTGCAGCTACATGCAGGTGTAGATGATATCTTGAATGCCAGTAAGGTGATGATGTGGTTCCCTGTGATCTCAAGACAGTGGGGTGCCATCAGCCACTTCCAAGATGTTATTCTCTCTGGCAGCCAGAATATGCTGCAGTCTCATAGCATATCTCCAGAGGTTAGAAGTTGTTAACACTTAATTTTACTGGGAAGTCTGTCTTGTAACGATGTCGACTCATTGAAATGTTCTGCGGATTAAACTGTGAGGTCAACTGTCCAGTCTGAGGAGCTTGTTGTTTTCTTCGTTTAGTCTGTCAATATAGTCATTTGTAAATAAAAATATTGTTAAAACCTTGTATTTTGCATACATGCATTCATCTTTAAAGTATGGTATTTTATTCTGGGGAAACGTTAGAAATCTTAAGAAAGTTTTTAAAGTACAAAAAAGGGCAATAAGATTAATAGCTAATATTTCAAGCACCACAAGTTGCAAACCATGTTTAAAAAAATTAAAGATTATGACACTGCCTTGTATATATATCTATGAAATTGTTCTATACATTAAAATGTCCTTAAGTAAATTCAAAACTAATTCTGTTTCATTCGCATGATACAAGGACTAAGTCAGATTTATTCATTACAAGTCACAACACCAAACTATTCGAACAGAGTATTGCTTACAACGGTGTGCTTGTTTATAAAAAACTACCTAGCGAAATAAAAGTGTTAAGTCCATAATAAAATTCAAGAAGATACTTAGAAACTTCCTACTTGAAAAGAGTTTTTATTTGGTGGAAGAATTTATGACAGTTGACTCCTAATTTGTAGGAACTGGGTTAAAGATGTATCTCTGTATTGTAATTGCCAGTGCTTTCTTCTGTGTACTATGTTAATTAGTGTCTTGTGAGGTCCTGTACATGTATGTAATTATATCAGATTTACGTGTTTGTTTGCTTTTACTGTAATTATTATACTTTTTACTGTAACTACTCTCTGAACGCGTCCAATATCATTCTATAGTGATTTCTAGGATGAAATACAGTACAATACAATACAATACAATAATTTCATCATTTGTATCACCACACAAACTGACATCCTATCAGTGTGTACTGCAAACACCTTACAGGTAAAGAATAAAGAGTACAAAAATTGTATAGTGGAATTACAACCCAGTGTCTGTGTATTAATTTAGTGTTATTTTCTGTGAGATGGGATAAGTCAGTCAGTTAAATGACTGTCTCTGAGATGCAATTCCTGACAGGAGCAGAGATTTTTTTTCTGTAGGGATAGTCATATGTTATGATCAGAAGGTTTATAATGAGAGGTTTGTCATGAATGAAAAACTTGAGATGATATTCGTCATAATGATGGCAAGTGTGTGTCCTGTGATTAATATGAGGGGTGGTCGAGACATCTGGAAGCAGGGAGAATGTATAATTCTGCAGATTTTATCAGCGATAAAGAACCGATTTCTCCAAATTATCAGTAACATCCAAATATGTGTGTGGTTTTCCATTTAATTTCACATTTAATATAGTACCACTTGGGTCCCCCCCCCCATTGTGTGTAAATTGGCTTCAGTCTGAACTGCTTTATTAAATGCAAGGCAAAGTTAGCTCTTGGGTGTGTTATACATTCTGTGTAATGTACCAGTCCTGCACCTACCCTGCAGGTTACAAAATTATGACGTATGGGTGGAACATTTGGAGGTTCACATGTGGAGCAAGTAGCATGTACATCACTAGACACACAGCTCACGTTTTCTGATCCGGGCCAGCAGATGCCCAAGGGTATTCTGGCGCTCGCCGTGAAAAGGTTAAAGGAACGCAACTAGTGTGTATGTTGTATGATCTTAGCAATTGATGGTGTTATTAAATGAGACACTTCTTACTCTTTCTCTCTCTGTCATTGATTACACCCTAAAAAACTGGATATATTGCTTACCACATCAGATATTCACCATCTAACAGCCACATAATTTATCACCCAATCAAAAGAAAATAAAAATAACCTTATGCCATCTCTATCAGCCAACAGATTCTTGCTTTATATTGGAAACCAAGTATAGTCATTGTGGAATGTGTTGAAAACTACAGTTAGTTAGTCAGTAATGTAGTAATCTACCACTTTTGTGAGTGGAGAAATTATGAACACATGTAGCATAAGTAAGAACCAGCAACTGAGAATGTTGTTAAAAAATTTAAACTTGATCTTGCATCTGATTGAGTGTAATAAGTTGTTTCCTTGTTACAGGATGCATCAAGCAGTTTGAGTACCCTAGTTTTATTGCAAGGTGTTAGCTCATTAGAGTTGCTGAATAAACTGCTGGACTTGCGTACACAAGCTCTTCGAGATGTGTTGCAGTCTGAGGGGCATGAGAGTGTAAAGGTTCGTGTCTGTATGAGCTTGAAGCTTCTCATACACACAGTACTGATACTTCATGCCTGCTTTCTTGGTGAGTGAATCAAGAAAGTTTTAATTGTGACAATTCTGAAATAATATAGACATGCGGTGAAATATTATGGACCATATTTACCACAATATGGGATAATTTTTTAAAAATGAATTATGTGAAAAATAGGGGGCATTTTGTAGTTATGCACAAAGTTACAGTTAACTTTATGATTGCATAAAAAATTTGAATTTCCTCTGTGTTGTAGATGGCAGCCAAGATTCTTCTGAACCTGAAGGTCTGGTTTGGAAACAGCTGAAGAGCATTTTGGGGCGTGATGCTCCACCAGCAATTATACTTGTTGATTTGAAAGACACAATAACTACAAAGTTTCTGCCTGCAGTTATTCAGGAATTCAGGTATGGGAAGACGGATTGTTCAGTAATTGATGACAGCCATGAAGTGTTCAATATGTCGTATTTCTGTTCATAGGCCAGTTCCAATGTTGGAGGGATACATACACTGCACATGAAGTGGCAATGTTTGCCATAATTTAAAACTGGGCTGGCCAACTTACGGTCCTCGAGAAAAGTATTTTCGGCCCATGGTCACCTGAGTAGTTTTCGTAATACAACGTAACATACATAATATGATAGGTCTGCAGAATTTGATATGGCAAACTCTGCTAGCAGAAAAAATGTTTAGAAGCTATAACTTATCTCTTTTAACACGGCACACGGTAAACCAATTATTGCGTTTTATCGAGTTTAGTATGGCCTACTAACTTGCCATTCAACCATACTTTCAGCGTAACTTATTGTTTGTAAATAGCGGCCTTCTAGTGAATTCAGTCCCTCACCCTGCCCCTTTTGGTATATGACAAGACAATTTTATGGTTATATTTTTACAGATTTTTAACATTTTTTATTGTTTTACAGAATAACTATAAATTCCCTTGGTCCTATAAAGTGTCGTTATAAGATGTGAAACCTGATAAAAACACCCACAGTTATGTGACAGCGTAAAAACACTTACCTGTACAGAATGTAGTCAAGTGCTCATATACAAGTGTCACTAGTATGATGTAATTGTAACAGTGGATCCACCTTTTGTAAAGTCTTTAAAATGGAATCTTAAGGACTATATTCAGAGTCAAAACACACAAACAGCCTACTTCACAAAGATTCTGGTAATGGCAGATGGAAGAAACATGACCAAAAATCGGTTATGTTGTCACATATACTGCATTGGTCATGCTGGCATAACTCGGTCGGTATGGGATAGTCTGTATTTGTACTTTGCCTTGTCACATCATGTATGTAAAGCTTTGCATACCTCTGGTTACTTTTTGTGACTCTGCATTGCATGTTGGTAGGCCTTCCACAGCAGAACCGGTGAATCCAGTATCACCAGGAGACATGCGTGAAAATATTACTCGTTGGCTTGACTGGGTGCAGGACTTTGTCCAACAGCAAGTGACAGCGTTGCTGAGTTTTGTGAACTCCATACGGGGCCTAGATGGGATACGTGAGGAAGCTAGTAACCTGGAAAGAGCTAGAAACTGGGACGTCATGTGCCAGCAGCTGCTGCTGCCACAGAATTTCAATTTCTGGGATGCCTACTTCCAGCCACTCATCACCCAAAGAGCGAAGTCTCTTGTGTCCCAGCAGTGGGGTGCAACACTTGTACAATTACAGTCAACACTTGCTGCCGTTACGCAAGATAGTTCGCAAGAAAGGCGAGTTATGAACTTCATACTGGATTTGATATTGTGGTCGTTTGATTTTTACTGTTCAAGCACTAATGTGAAAAATACTGGAAACAACAAGAGTAAATTTATATCATTCTTAATTAGGTTTAATCTACATCCAGTCGTAGAATAGTTCCTCTTCCCTTACGTTCTGTATTGTATCAGGAAAGAGATGTCCCAAGTATGACTGTATGTCTGTGCTGCCTAACTTTCATGCAAACTGGGCTGAAGCCCGTGACATTTGAGGTCACCCATTAACATAAACACATGATAAATGTACCTGTGTCATGTAACATTTCTGTTCTAATGGCTCATGAATTTTCTCTTGTGGACAGGAGCACACAACCAGAGCATGATCTCCGTTGGTTTATATGGAAGGAATGGGCCAGTGATCTACCTCAGGGAGAGAACAGCCAAGATCAGCAACAAAAAAGAGGTGAAGTAGCATGTTATGTGGAGTGGGAAGGAATTTTAAATATGGAGTTTCCAAATGTCAACAGTTGAGACTTCGTTTGTCATTCCTTTGTGAATAGACGTATTTACAGTCACTTTTGAAAGGTATGCTTAACGTGTACCCATATTAATTACTGTAAGATTTCCTTTTCTAGAGGAGCTAGTTTTGGAAGTGACCACTGTCTGGTGGTTGCAAAAATTCGGGAGAGACTTTTTGTAAGTAAATGTGAATTACTGAACAAAGGTTTTATGCATGGGCTATTACTTCATATTAAAGTATCGGCCACAAATATGGGCTCTTTATCAGTGTTTATTTTAAAAATTTATTCTGGAAAAGGAAGCATACAAAGTCTTAAATAAATGACACAGATAAACATCACCATGAGGCTATGAGCGTGAAACTAGACCTCTCAGTATGAGGAGGTCACTAATTGATAATATTTTGACCTCAAAGGGAGGAAGTAACAGGAGGATCAGTGAACTGCGTAATGAGGCGAAGGTTTATAAACTTCCACTGCCAGAATATAACAACACGCAAGTTAAAGGGATTGGGACTTCTGTGCCTTGGTTTTGAGTTCTGTTTGGAAGTGCTTGTTTGTCCAGTAATGATCCTGCCTGTCTTTATTTATTTATAAGTGTACAAATAATTGTCCTATTTGAAACTGTAACATCCACAATATACACCAGAGTCTTCTTTTCTTACACAGCCACTTTTCATATAAATATTTTTCATAAACTCTCACTGTTCAAATGTGTATGTCATGTGGCCTTTCAGCACAACAATTTGTATTATTGTACAGTCGCAGATGCTTGGTACTACATATTTAACCTTACACGTATTCCTTGCAGTTGTCTTCTACACACTAGTTTTGTTTCCAACTACTGCAAAAACTAAGCTTTGCGCAGTAGTTGGAAATAAAAGTGGTGTACCTGGTATTACATTTAGCCAGCACGTAACATGTAAGCTCTTCGCGTGGTAGAAATGCGGTGATGTATTGGAGTAATACTGAAGAGAAATAGTATGTGCAACCCCTTAGTTTGCTGTGGCCAATGTGTTTGTGGAGCTCAAATTGACGTGAGCAGTGTCTGTCTCTCCCGTTGCATGACTGAATGATGCGTGTGTAGTTAGAATGATTTCACTGTAGTATGCCATCTGTTCTAACTTTATATTTTACCTTCTGGGGTTGCTGTCTGTGTGTTACATGTACTTTGCTATACAACATGTAGGTTTGCTGATGAAAACTAAGGGTTATTCGCCATGCGTGGAACGCCTGTGTGCTGAATTGGACTCGCAGTTGTTAGTGTTGCTGCAGGATCTGCAACATTATCTGCAGAAGAGCGTTGAGACCCTCGATAGAAATGAGGTACAGCAGCATTTGCAGACGTGCAGCATGGAGAGTATTCAGCGGTAAGTTGATACTGAGGATTCAGTGCAGAGTTTGCATAGCTATACACAATTCTGGGTGTGATGTGGAGCCCAAACCATAAGTCAAGTACACCCACATAGCACTTCTTATGGCATCCAGACAGTGCAGACAATCAGACGGCCATACAACGGTTGATCTTGCTGCATTATTCTGGCCTTTTACCACTGACTGGGAGCTGTAATGTAATCAGCCACAAATGTCCTACAGCCTTGTAGACTCACGTACATCTGCATAGTGTGGTGGGAAGTCATGGGCGGTTATTTCCCTGGTAGAAGCTTAAGGTCACAGCTTTCAGTTGGAGGAGGACATGGCTTAGGTTTCGTTAGGTTTCTAATCATCAGTGAAGTTCTAGAAGGGTACCTGCTGTGATGTGTATCGTGAGATTAGGTTGTGGAAGCCCTCGCATCTGCACAGCACAGAAGATTGTGGCGTACTTTTCGTTACTTATCGCCCCACTAGCTACTGGTTCCACTTGGGGAACCGTGTACTGTGGTTGCTTTGTGACATTCTTCCCCCAGGCCAGATCCAACAAAGAAAAGTAACTTCTTTTGTAACAGATGTGGAATGTTTATGGTGTGTAAAATAAATAAAAGATGGGAAGGAAGTGAACAGAAAATATCCAAAAACCAAAGGGCACACAAATGAGTTAAGTTTTTACCATTTGTCATGCTCCCCCCCCCCCCCCCCCCCCCCACCCTTTCTGAATTGATCATTTTACAGGTTAATGTGCTGTGTTGTCAATTATTATCTTTTTGCTTAACTAAGACTTTTCCCTCTGCTCTAGGTTAATTGAATTCGTCAAGGTTCAGTATTTGACAGAAGTGGGTGGAAGAGAGGTGAATAGTGCGTGGGTTGTAATGATAGCACGATTCCTGCAGGCACTGTGTGATCTTTGCCCCAATCTGCAGAAATGTTTTTGTCTTAGTCAGAACACTATCAACCTTAAGGTAAGTAAAAAAGTGGAGATGTTATGAAGCCGACAAGAGAACAGAAGTAAAGAAATGTCACAGACATGAATTTTGCATCAGTGTTATTTATGTTGACATTATGTTTAACCTGCTGGTACCAAACAAAGTATATGCTGCGTTAAAGGGTGCTGGATTCAGTTCCCTAATGATGTGGCATATGTGCTTGCCAATTATGGCCATTTTTGTACAGCCCTATTGAATTTTTTTGGTTTTACTTTTGTTATTTTAGTTTTTTGGGGCAAGGGGAGGGGGGTAAGATTTTGCATGAAAAAATTAAATTTTGTAATTTATAGCCAGAGTTTTGCAGATTGAACTGGAAATTTAATTCTGGCATCAAAGGATTAAGTGCTGGCATTTAAAATGTTGAATGTTCATATTTTTTGGTTATCAAAAATAGGACATATTACATGGTCAAAACTAATTGCACTGCTGAGCTTGATGTAAGTACTGTGGAACGCAAACATTTTGAAGATATTTTTTTGTTTACAGATCACTGTAGGTGCTCCACCTGCATCAACTCCATGGCAAGATGTGTGTTTAATGTTGAGACAGGAAAGCGTGGCAACTTGGCAACTGTGGCAGCATTTCATTTCCGTTAAGCTGCAGGAATTATCAAAGACAAAGCTGTGTTACTCTCAGAACCTCAGCAATCTCCTCCACTCTATTCCGGTAAGACAATGAATGATCAGGTAAGTTTTTGAGTTTTTTATCATCTCTTTGGGGGTGCTGGAGGGTAGATGAAAAAATGGTGGAATATTTTAGGTGTAATTTTTGGAAGAATTCTGTTTTTATCCGAGCCAGCGTTTAATGCACCATTTCCATTTAAACAATACATGCCTTTTTCAGTATGGATATATCCACGTTCAACATATATTTAATCTTTACAGTAATATGAAGTTAATTAAAATACTGAATAGTGAATTAATGATTGTAGACATGTGTTAGTGTGTGTCATATCTCACAGTGGTGTGAACTTGCAGGGGTGGATGTACTCTCAGAGGTTCGCAAAATGTTTCGAAGCCTGGATGGTGCAGTTTTTTTTATTTGTTTGTGTATGAGCTCGGATACTTGGGAGGATATTAATGACTTATTGAAAGAAAGTTGCTTCGCTTTTATATGACATGTTGTCCTACCATTGATTTTTATGCATGTTGAATACAAGGTTAAAAATATTTATATGTTGGGTTTACTAGCCCAGATAAGTATGAATTTCCTATTAAATTATGTTGATTAGATAGGTGAGATTGAATTCAGTTGTAGTTAAGATGGGATACGCGTCAAATGGATGAGAAATGTCTCTGTGATGGCCACAAGATGGACTTGGTCTTTAAAGTCACAGACAGGCAGACTTCATCAAATTCTAATTATCATTTAAGCATTTTGCAAGATTAAAATATATAAAACTATAATTTTACCTGTTGTTTCACGTGATTGTGTAACTTGGTGTGGCACACTGAGGGTGTTGAAGAACAGATTGCTAAAGAAGATATCTGTTACTTAAGACAGAGGAAGTAACAGAAGGCTGGAGGAAACTGCATAGTGAGGGGCTTCATGATTTGTACGCCTCACAAGATTTCATTAGGGTGATCAAATGAAGGAGGATGAGATGGGTGGGGCATACGGCATGCATGGGAGAAGAGAAACGCATACAGGGGTTTGGTGGGAACACCTGAAGGAAAGAGACCACTTGGAAGACTTTGCATAGATGGGAAGATGGTATTAAAATGGATTTTAAATGAATAGAATTTGAAGGTAAGGACATGATTCAGCTTGCTTAGAAAATGGACTGGTGCAATCTCTTGTGAACACAGTAATGGGCGTTTGGGTTCCATGAAAGTGTGGAATTTTTTGACTATCATAGCAGCCATTTCCTTTTTAACGTGTTTTCTGCTTCATGGATTTGATTGGTTGGTTTAATAATATAACTTTGAATAATACAAAAATTGATACTGGTGTTACAGCAATGGGATATTGTTAGTATTGAGGAAGAAACAGAGGAGGGACGCAGCATTCACTCGGACATCAAGGTTCCATCCCAACCGAGTCTGCCACTGCAGTCATTACTGAATTCCATGGCACAGATGATCAGCACTGTGGCACCCCACACACTACCAAGGTTTGTTTTAAGGAATGAGGACCTGCACAAGAATTATCTGACCTCAAATAGTGAAAATGCATTATAACATCATCTGACGGGGAATATTAATTTTTGGACATTTTGTTTACTTGTCAGGCAAGGTAACGTGTACACACATGCACATGCAACAGTCATACATTTATTCATTCATTCTGTAGTCTGTCTTACGACAGGTCCATAGCCTCTTCCAAAGCGAGTTCTCCACATGGTGTGATCTAGTGCTTCCTCTTTCAATTTCCAGTATCTTCTCTTTTCCTTAAGGTCATCCAGTAGCTGCTTACGCCTTCTTCCTCATCGTCATACATTCATTTAAGAGGTGTACAATAAAGTTACTGCAGACAAATAAAGTTAAAGCACAAAACTTAATAAATGACATTACTGGACTGTCATTGTGTTATTGTTCTTCCTTGCTTGTGAATCCAAGATTTTGATACACATTTTTACTAATACATGGTTGCATGATAAAAGATATTACTGTTAGCATTAGACTGAGGTCTGAGGATCTCAGTGGTGAATGTTTTGGACCACCGTGACTGATCCACCAAACAGAGAAGTGACAATTGAGATATATTTTCCTTGCAGAACTAAAATTAGAGAGGTACTCCCATCATATTTTAAGTACAAACACAAGATCTTCGCTCCTGTGAGACGTTACAAAGCTTAGATTGGTAATTAGTTACGTTTTGGGACAACCTGTCCGTTCCAAAACATCAGTAAACTCCCAACATATGCTGCGTAACATTCCAGCGTACACCGCGGCGGAAGCCTGAGATCATGCAAAGTAGAAAACAATTATTTTTCCACAGGCACATGTAATACATGTGACAGATTTTTCTGCATGCCATTATACAGTGTGGCATGCCCACAGCTTTGTAGCACTTGAGAATGTGACATATGTTTTTGTGACATGTCTGACGTTGTGTGGCCTCAGAAATAAGGTCTTGAAGTTAGAACATTAAGTCTTGAATCAACCTGTGTATGAGGTCACATGAAATTGGTCATGCAGATCCACACGAAGGGGAGGGAAGATTGAAGCAGCATGTGCCTCTGAAACATGGTACTGAATGATAAGACTGCAATGTCATGACCCAAAAGACAGTAGTCTGAACACAGATCAGTGTGAAAATCTCCAATCTTTATTGTATTAATATTTGTTATAGAAAAATCCACCAGGACTTGGTGGAATGCCTCGTAGATGACATGCTAGGACACTACGATGAAATCAGCAATGCTACTCTCATCTCTCAACCGCAGGCCATGCAGCTGCTTCTGGACGTCAAATATCTTACAATGCTACTTGTACCACGAGACAACAAGGTGATGCATAATTCTGGATTACTTTTAGGTTTTGTAACAGAAGAAATGGTTTATGAACTTTTTAATAAAGATCAATAAAGATCTTTGATCAAATATGTCGGATGTTTACAGTGTTCAGAATGTGGTTTTTCACAGTTTTTCTTCCAGTTCAGGTAGTGGTTGAACTTAGATATTTTAAGTAAAAATGTTGGCTATGAAATGTACCAAACATGAGGTTCAGTTATAAGTATGGTGGCCATTAAGTCATCCACAACAGGTGTTAAATGCCAAGCTGCATTTAAGCATTTTTTTGTTTTTTTCATGTCATTTCGGTTTTTATATTTTTCTTTTACTAATTCTTTACTCTTATTTAATTTTTCCTTTTCCCCTTCTTTATGATTCTTATACTAATTCATTTATTCTTATTGGTTTCGACCTCTTTTCTCTTATTTTTCCTTGGTTTTGTTCATTTACTCCTTCATTCATTCCGTTCAGTTCGTCTCACTCCCTTCAAGTTGTCGCCGCATTCCAGACATATTTTTCACCCCGCCGCACCAGTACATATTGTGACCTTGTACCACACCCCCCTCTCTCAGCCTATCGGCTGCCCAACATCGCACGTTTTCCCCACCCCGCTATGCTGCCAAGTTTCTTTTCTGGCTTTCTTTCCTACTTGGAATCTTGACCCGTGAAGATGGGACCGACACGTTGTCCCGAAACGTCGGTAAATAATTTCCACACGACGCCGTGTAATTACCCAGAAGACCACAGATTTAATTTAAATTTTTGCTTGTATATGAGATTATCTCTAGTTCTCGGGAACTTTTGAAGCTTAGAAGGTCATCATGTATGTTATTAAAGGAGTGTATGTGATTTGTTGATATTTCTTATCACAGGTGCTGATGGCAAAGTCTCAGTTGATAAGTGACAAGTTTGAAGATAAAATTGATCCATTTGACTTGGATGTTTACTGTCCCTACATCCAGAACAATATTAAGAGGAGTGTACAGAGGACTCAGGTAGATTAACATTCTTCATTTCATCATGGTAGTGGTATTACTGCTTTTGGGCTTTTCTTGCTACGCTGCTGTTACTGGTGGTCCTCCTGTTTGAAATTTCATAAAATGGAACTCTGTAATATCAGTGTGCACTTTCACCAGTCAATACCTCCAAGTAAGTGTTGTCTGTGGCTTCAGGCATAGTTCATGATCTTACATTATAACAACGGTCTGCTAGCAAAAAAAAAAAAATTTACTAACTACTTTGATACTTTGACTAAGAAGCAACATACAGTAAAACCCCTATTTAATGAATTGCTGGGGGATTAGAATATATTTCACTAAATCGAGGTTTTCATTAAATGGAGGTACATTGTTTATATGGAGCTATTGTCGGGACATGAAAAAATCATCACTAAATCCGGGATTTCACAAGATGTGGGAACATTAAATCAGGGTTTTACTGTACATGTTTTCACTGAGCTCATTTCTTGTGGTTTGGATTTACTTTAATGACATTTTCATTATCGGGACTATTAATGGGACTGATGAATGGATGTGAGTATGGAATGTTGATGGAATGTGTGACAGGAAAAGTGAAGTAAAGATTCGAGTTTTCTGGGATGTGATGCTTTGTAGTTGGGTGAGTAATTCCTGACGATTTGAAGGATCATAGCACCTTCGTCTTCAGGTTTAAGCAGTCCAAGAATAATGGTGCTCTCCTCGAAGACCAACCTGTAGAACAGTTGACTGCAAAACCATTCTTCTTGGACTGTTCAACCTGTGAAGATGAAAGTGCTATGATCCTTCAGAACATTCATTCTCAAATATTTCTTAATAGTCTGATACCTTCAAACAGGGTTTGTTGGGTGTGCTGGTTGCGTGGCCAGAGAAGCTAGCAGTTGTGTCTGGACTGCGTGCACCCACCAGCAACACAGGCGAGGACCCCGGTGTGCTCTCCCTCTGCACTAATGCCCCCTGGTTCTCTCTCCTGCCAGTCACAGGTCCCCCTGGTACTCGTATTATTACTAGTGCTCCCCAGGTCCACACAGACAAACCTCAGGTAAATGTAGTGTCATAGTGTCCTCTTACAGCTCATAGATTATGTTCGCCAGGTGGTGCAGTGAAACACTTTTACTTAGCAGGTACTTTCCAATGAGTTTTTCACTACTGTGATGCCTCACTCACTGCTTACTTATTTCCTGTGATTATTTTATGTTTGGTATGCAGTAAATCAGTCAAATATTTACAGGCACTGAAACTTTCATGAGACCCTATTTCTTCAACAGACTGTAAAATATCTGCATTTAAAATAAATTACATATAATTTCATGTTGCGAGTAGGAAGTTGAAAACAGATGCTAGACACAAATGCCTATATCTACAATACAGAGTGGCCAGAATATGAACTAATGTAGTTCAGACTATTTCTGAAAGGTGGCACAAGCTGATGGATAAATTTAAAGATGTATAGATGAAATAAAATCCTTATTTTAGGATAGGACCATAAAAGTTTAAATAGTTTACTCAGTGACAGAAGAAGAGAACCGCATAAGGTGAAGTACCGTATATTCTCGAATCTAATCCGCACTTTTTTTACAGTTTTAGAGGGCTAAAAAATCAGATGCGGATTAGATTCGCGGTCTAGAGCTGGATTTTGGAAAAATGATTGAGCTGCTGTACAATATAACAATAACGTAATTAACGTAATTAATAAACAACGTAAGAACAATACAATAATCTATTATTTTATTATTTATTATTATAATTTATTATTCATCAGACTCGCCGTCATCACTCATAATTCGAGGAATGTTCAAAGATCTGGCCTTCTTTATCGCCTCCTCGCGAGTAGATCATAACTCACAAACAGTCCAGTCTTGCGTCTCTCTTGAAAAAACGTGAAGACTGCATCATCAATTTCAGGAAATCGTCCTTTCTTGGGTCCAGTGAATTTCCTTCGTGACGCCTCACACCCGCTGATCGCTGCCTTGTGTTTCCGCCATAGTCGAACGTTGCTTTCATCAACTCCAAAAATTGCAGCGGCTTTGCGGTTTCCATTCTCCTCTGCGCACCGAATAACTTCACGTTTGAACTTTGCCGTATATGAGAGTCGTTTAGATTTCAGGTGTCCCTCTTCCATAACTACAGTACACGACAAATTGGAACAAGCACCTCCCACGTTTCAACAACTAAAGATCAGCTGGCTTCAGACGAGATTGCGCACGTCTGTTGAGAAAGGCCCCGCCTCTATCGGTATGACTCATCGGCCACAGGCGTAGCGTCGGATTTTAACGCATTGGTAACATCCAATATTATTCAATCAATCGCCCCGTGGGCAAGGGGTGGTTGAAGGAAAGGTGCGGATTAGAATCGCGAACTAACTTTTTTTTTCCCCCGTTTAAGAAGTCGCCAAAAACTGGGTGCGGATTAGATTCGGGTGCGGTTTAGATTCGAGAATATACGGTATTTACAATTGATGACAGCAGTGAAGCTCACTTCATGTCATTTCATTGGGATTTATAGTAGAACGTCCTCCTAAATTTTATAATTTCAGATAAGTCATGTGTAATGAAGACTAGTTTAAAATGGGAAGTAACATGTAAGTGTAGAAGTACGAAGGAAAGAATACAAGGGCAGTTTTTGGTTTACCTCGCAAGTGGCAACAGTCCAGGATATCTTGATTGATTCCTTTCTCATTTGCTTCTAGTTGATATTCGTAATTTTTTTGAGTAGCGGTAATACTGCAGCACATTGAATGTGGCTGCTACATTTGTAGATTGTACCAAGAAGAGAAACTATCTGCAGTCCAAATTTTATGGTTAAGAGATTATGAAAACTAATCCAATTTGCTGAAGAATGACAGTTTGTTGTGATGAGAACTGTATGAGGCAGAGGAAAGTACAGTAGAACCCAGATAAGAAGTGCCCGCATAAGAAGTCTTCCCCTGTAAGAAGTCTGATTCTTAAAGTCCCGAAATAAAATCCATAAGGCGTACATTAAGTTTTCCTGGATATGAAGCTTCCCGCTTATTAAGTTTTCCCACCTAAGAAGTCGAATCTCATGATACTAAAAGTATGATTTTTTATTAAATTTTACCCGTTTAATAAGTTTCGATATATAAGACTATCGGTATATGTGATATATCGATATATGCTATGATGCGATCGATCTCTACCAAGGTGCCCCTAACAGCAACACGGCAACACGCTGCTTTAAGTCTTGAACAGTAACACGCTGGTTATGTAAATTGAACCAATTGACGGGTGCTACTGCTGGCTACCGTGTATTACTATCTGCATACGCCTACTACTGAATATTGTCCCATAGTTGGCATTTAAATTGAATAGTCCTTCAGCAGCAGCAGAAACCTGGCATTTAAAAGGCTGTATGCTGAAGGTTAATTTTTAGCTTACACATCAGAGTGTGAAGATGACAAAGCAGTGCAACACGACCTTTCTGTCAGGAGCACGTGTATAATTGATTTTTCACTACATTGGTTTGACTATGAACATGAATATTTATTTCATTGCAGTTATTTACCCTGTGATGATCACTATGAAATGTGTACGTATTAAAAGTGTGCTGTGTTTTGTTTTTAGAGAATGGAACTAACAATTAATATTATGACAAAAAAAGACTGGATAGAGCATTTCCAAAAATAAGACTTAATAGGCATGTTCTTATAATGATAAATGGATGCTTCTGTATGCCCTTAAACTGTATTTGGTAGAAATTACTCTAAAAGTAAGCATTTTAATGAAAAAGTCAGACGGTACTGAGCTCCATCCTGTCTCATAGTCTGCATTACATTAATAACTTAATGTCTGCAGGTTAATATGCAATGAGCATGTCCATGGTATATTCTTTCACTAATTACAAAGTTATAACATGTGATTATTCATTAATGGTGTGATTTGTATTTTTTTCAAGAGGTCTGTTTGCAATTCCAGTCACAGTTAGTTATCTACCTGGAGTTAAGATTATGATCCTCTAGCACAGGGGTCGGCAAACTATGGTCCGCGGGCCAAATCCGGCCTGCCGCCTCTTTTTGTACGGCCCGCGAGCTAAGAATGGATTTTACATTTTCAAATCTTTTAAAATTTCAAAGTACGCGCTATAACGGAACCGTATGTGGCGCTCGTATAGCTTCGCATTCGCACGCTGCTTGGTGGCCTCTGCTGTGACGCCACACAGTTATAATTCGGCAGCGTTTCCAGTGAACATTTGCAATCAATTGTGATGATAGGGAGTACTAACTTTGAACCCCAATTTGGTGAAATGTTATCTCAAAAAAGCAATTCCATTCTTCTCATTAGTAGAGCTGTATTTCAAACAATTGTAGTCTACTTATTATTATTATTACGTTACATTTTGTTCAATACATTTGTGAAAATTAGTTTTTTTTCTTGTTATTTAAGTAGGCCTACCTACATAAATATCCTCGAGTTTGCCTCTTGGCCCGCAGAGCCTAAAATATTTACTATTTGGCCCTTTACAAAAAATGTTTGCCGACCCCTGCTCTAGCATGTGATGCCATGTGGTCAGTAGACACCAATGTTTCAGAGAAGAGTGCTGTCTCCAACTGAACAATGAGCAGCAGATTCTTACAAGACATTGGTACTTATCTGCCAGTGTCCACAGTGCACATGTAAGAGGACTAATTTTGATATTCACTGCTATGAAAACCTGAAATCTTCTAATACCTGGAGATGGTTATTTATGGATTCCTGTGATTCCTTGAATTGAAAGCTGGTTTACTATCACCAACCAGATACAACTGTTTTGTTCAAAATCATAACTGATTTACATGTGAACTGCAACTGTAACCTGGAAGGAAGCTGAGTCAGATTTAATATAGCAAAGTGGAAGTCAATTGAAATTTTGAGACTCACAGTATATACACAGTTCCTTTGAGACGCCTGATCTTGCACTATGTCGCTACCATGTGTCATAATTCATCATTCATGACCATTCATGTATTGCATTTGACCCTGTAGGTCTTATACAGCTGATACACTGAAAACATACAGTGAAGCTTATAGCTTATTAAGAATTATTTGCGTATCATAGAAACCTGTATTTCATTGCTAATGTGTTAATCCAAAATCACCTATAATGATGTTACATAACTTTTTAGTTATCAAAATCAAGAAATATCTAAATTTTTGGTGTTTGTGTGGTGACATACAATACCTTTTTTAATAATATGCACACACAGTTGAATATCATCTTCTAATACGCACATTCATAGACTGGATCCCCTCTTCCCCCATCCATAGCTCTGATTGGCCAAAATTCCCTCCAGCTCTCAAATATAATTGATGCATTCCTTTCCTTCCTCCCAATTACTTCAGCATCCACCTGAACCAGATTTTCACCCTGAAAATGGAGCAGTACGTTTGTCCAAAATGTTAGAACAATCCTTTGCTGCATAGTATAAAACCCCAAAAAAGATAATCTGAATGACAACCGATGTGGAAACCTGAAAACCTGTCCTGACAATATGTGTTGATTGAGTTGTGAGTGAGGTTGGTTCTATTCACTAATGACTTCTTATTGTAAGGTTTGTAGTTACAACATAGTTTGTGATGAATTTTGATGTACCACTTATGGAATTTTATTAACAGTCTGTAAGATGCCAAAGTGTGGTTTCTTCTAAAATAATATGGTGTAATGAATACTTATGCATATTGAAGATGCAGTCCAAAGAGTAACATGTTTAAAGCAAGTTACCATTATAAATATTAATACAGTGAGATTGTAAATTACTTCTAAGGTTTCCCCAGCTAAGAGACGTAACTGCATGAGCTAATGTTTTTTTTTGTGTCTGTGTTCATGAGTGCATGTATTTTGGGGGTGTGTTTTTCATTTGGCTTTTATGGTATTTAATTAACATTTAGTGCAGATGTAAGTGCACGTGAACTTAAGCGTTGACATCACCAGAATGCAGAATAAAACCGTAGTAGTAAGATAGGTAAAAATTCGTTAAAAATGAGACACGCTTCACAAATCTGTGAACCACGGTAAGAAATCAAAATTATGTTGCAAAGAAGTCAGAGAAGTTGGGAGCAGTTTGAATTCAGGTCAGAATATTTTCTCTCTCCATCTCCTGCATAAAGCATTCAAATGGGACTTTAAAAAATTGGAAGGAATTATGCAGATTCATTCATCTGGCTCTAGATAGGGACCAGTGGCAGGTTTTTGTGAACATGGTAATGAATGTTTGGGTTCTATAAGTGTGGGGAATTTTTTGACAGGCTGAGGGACTATTAGTTTCTCAAGAGCGACCGTGTACCATGGAGTCAGAGAATCAATCGTCTGTTGAAAATTTAAAATTAAAATGTGTACAAATTTACAGTTTTATTTCTTCCATGTAGATACAGAACTCATTCTAATGCACTAGACGAAGAAGATTTATGGTGCATATGAGAATATGTGGACATAAACAAGAGAGAGAAAGTAACAGGAGGATTTTAGTGAGCTACATGATTTGTACTGTTTGACATTAACCCTTTGGAGCTGGAATTAAATACAGGGTGCACTCTGCAAAAGCTGGGAATTTAAATGACTGGCATTACTTTGCGTGTTCTTTGCCATGTCTTAATATGACTTCGGACATTTTAGCCAAACACTGTGTGTCAGCTGTAGTTGACTTCTGGTGCCAAAGGTTTAATGAGTGAGTTGGGGTGAAGCATGTAGTTCAAATACAGGAGATGAGAGAAATGCATACAAACTTTTAGTCAGGTAAACCTGAAGGAAATAGCATGGGAAACTTAGGTGAAGATACAAGGATACTATTAAAATGGATCTCAAATAAATACGATGTGAATATGTGTGTTGAAGTGACATGGCTGAGGAAACTACTGCTGTGGATTTAAAACAGATTAATAAAGGATAAAATCACATATTTTTCATGTTAAAATAGTTATTTTCATGCATGAGTATTGTGTTCTTGATATTAACACGTTTCATTTACACTTGCAGCACAAGAAATTAAGCCCAAAGCCTAAAACTGACCAGACTACTAGTGAACTAATGAGGTCGGGGGCAGCAGCCTTCTTTGGTGCGATGAGCTCAGATTGGTTTGGAGCCAGCTAGATTCTCAGAGCTGCCCAGGTGCGTATTGCTGCCACAGATATGATGTATAATATCCAGTCGGTCTTATCATTATGGGAATGGAATATAGAAGAAATATTGATACCAGTCCTTGCTGTTAATCACAAAGTGATTTGCCAAAGCCTTATAATTTTTCATTCCAGTTCTCTTATAACGTGAAATTATTGAGCCTTTCAACACATCTTCATTCATTACATTATCATTTTTAGTGTATTTATTAATAGTAGGAACTAACTTATTTAAAACGAGTGAGAAATTTGGGACTTCATGTGATCGAAATTTGTTGATTGTATTCCTCATTAGGTCGTATTATCTCAGATAACCTCAGAACTACTTAGAGGAGTTCACAAATTACACACCAACGATATGCACTATATTTCCACTTTATATTCTTTATTCTTCAACCCCTACATATGTTTCGGCCTTTACAAGGCCATCTTCAGGAGGCTCGTAAACTACATTCATTTCACATACAATGTTTTTGTCTGCTGTCACATTGGATGTGAAGTGAATGTAGTTTACGAGCCCCTTGAAGATGGCTTTGTAAAGGCTGAAACGTATGTAAGGGTTGAAGAATAAAGAATATAAAGTGAAAATATAGTGCATTTCATTGGTGTGTAATTTGTGAATTGTAAAGAATGCACGGTGAAAATAATATAAAATTTACTTAGAGGAGGTTTATCAATCTGAAGTTCCTTCTTAGTGTCATGCAACTCACCCATATACAGCATGTCCTATTTACTTGGAACCATAGGGTTATGTGTGAATGGTTGGATTAGTATTTCCCAGGTTGCTGGATGGGAAGAAAAGGATTATAGGAATGGCCACCAAGATTATCAGACTTGTGCGCCTTGACTTCTCTTTGTGGGGCCATCTGAAGTGCTTGCCTGGACCACCTACCCTGCTGGGTCACTGCAACCTGCATGGCAGACAAGTGACACATTGATGAACGTATGGAACGTTCCTTATAAAATGGCGTATTTCCCCATGGTTCGAAGTAGGTGGGACATTCTGCAGAAACAAGTAACCACTCAGACTGTGTGGAAGAACCTCACTACTGAAGCACATAGTCAACAATAGTCTTTCCACAGTGAATGATACAAATTCTAATGCCTCAACAAAATACAGGAGAGAGAGAATAAAATGTGTTTGAAGATCTTATCCATATCTCATGCTTCTCTCAGCCTTATCCATTCTGTGTTCTTGGAGACTAGGCCATGACTCAGGCAATTAGTCACTGGCCTGTCACCACAAAGGGCCAGGTTCAATCCCAGGCCAGTCCACATGGGATTTGTGGTGGATAAAGTGGCACTGTGGCAGGTTTCCTCTGTGTACTTAGGTTTTTCTCTGTCAGTATCATGTCAACAAGCTGCATACTCATTTATCTCATCCTGCACCAATGCTATATTATTGTATCAGTGAACAGTGTAATTAAATTATACACTTAAAAGAACACTCCATTTACTTAATCTGGTGCTGGCTGTATACGGGTAGCTGACAATTCTTCGTCCAGCTATAATATCTGTTCATTCCATGTTCCTGCTGATGCTGCTGAGACCTCGACCTTCCATGTCTTTGGTTTTCCTCCTTTCGAGTCAGGCGACTCCAACTCGAAATTCAACTGACTGTTGTTCACCTTCCTTACCTGCTTCAATCATCTCTGCCTTCCCCCTCCAGCCTGCATGTCAGTCTTTTCTGTGAACTGACTGTCTTTTCTTAGCTATACTAGGTTGAAATGCTGACATAGGAGGATGTGAGAATTTGACTTGTAACAATTTATGTAACCTTGCAGTTTCTGAATCTCATTAGACTAGTGTGTTTAGTATCACCACCCATCCACAAAACCTAAGTAATGTGTGCTTCAATCCTACATACAGTATAGTTCCCCTTTGTATCTGAAACTCAGCAATAAGCCTGATTGGATTTATCCTTCCAGGAATAATATTAAAAACGGAAAGGAAGACTGTGTCAGCCAAACAGGTCCATAGAAAGACTGTACAACTAGCTGTGTGAATGTAAGGTGGAAGATGTTTCTTGATGTATAGAGATGGTGCTCATATCTTATTGACATATTGTATTATTTATAAATATACTGCATATTTTGGTAGAACCACCATACTTCCTCACTGACATTTGTGCATAAAGTGTGTCCTGCATGGTCCACGGGAAGCTGATGGTTTTAAATTGGCAACACTGGGTAGGTGACAGCAGTGGGAGAAATGAGTGAGGGTTGCAGTGTGCTTGTGCACGATAGCCTTGAATGCAGTGTAAGATGGAACATTGGTCAGTTTGGCAATGTTTGTTTGTTACCAAGCACTTCGTAAGAAGCAACTTGGTCACGGTTGTGTACCACGCATTTTGGCAGAAATTTTGTAAGTGCAGTAGAGGACAGTTGCCAGCTGAATACAGTTTGTGGTCAGGAGAAACAGATCTGAAACTGTCTGTGTATGGGAAAAGGAGAGGCCAGGTGCATGAAGAACTGAACATGGGGGAACAAGGAGCATGTGATTGCTGTGCTTGAGTGAAGTCCACATCATTTTGTAAGATGTGATGACCTAACACTGCACATTGTGAACCACTTGCTTCCTGGACTTTGTCCATCATCTTTAATGTGAATAATATAAAATGTAAAATGTAAAAATATATAAAAATCTAAAATCCACTACGTTTCGGAAGATGGCTCTTCTTCTGTCTTCAGGCCTACTCAGGTGGGTCCTGTTGATTAAGCTAGTCTCAATCACAGGTCCAGTGATTGAGACTAGCTTTAAACAGCTAGCTTAGTAGTGAATTTTAGATTTTTATATATTTTTATATTTTAAATTTTATATTTTTGTATTTTATTCACATTAAAGACAATGGACAAAGTCCAGGAAGCAAGTGGTTCACAATGGTATATACCATCGTCAAAACCTTTTAGAATTCAATTAACACTGCACATGTCATGAGGAAACCTTACCAGAGATCTGCACACAGATGTCACTTTTTCATCCCCAGAAAGAGCAAATTATACGTCAGCTCAGTCTGCATGAGAAGCAAGTCCAATTATGGTTTTGTTGGGACTTTGTGATCATGCTGCAGCAAACTCCTCTGTTACCACCCACATGTTCTGCTCCCCCCACACACACATTTAATGGTGGAGAAGACAGACAAATTTCTGGTACTGGTCCTGAACAAATCTGGCAGACAGCCATGCATAATGATAATCACAGAACGTTAGGTGGAAATGATGACATAGTTTGGTGCCCTGTAATGCATCACCAATGCCTGGAAGTCATCGTGTGTTTCAGCAAGATGGTGTAATTGCTGACACCTCCTGGCATAGTATGGACGCAGGGCACACGTTATTCCCTAATCACATCATCCCTCAGTTCAGTGAAGTTTCAGGGCCACTTGAAGTCTCCTAACTTCTTGTCTCCATGCTTTTGGTTGTGGAGTATTTGATAGACAAGATGTTTCCACATAGTCTTTACACCTTTGAAGACGTAAAAGTGTACATTTACCACAAGTTCGAAGCCATTCCCACAAACTTTCTGCATAGGGTGACAGACTTCGCAGTATGATAAGGCAGTGTATTGCAAGGGATGGATCTCTGTAATACCAGTGTGCATATATTACGTTCCACTGCATCAATAAAAATTTCAGTCACTTGTTTCAGAGTGAATACTGTCCGTGGACCATCCTGTACAAATGTTATTGCAATTTTTTAATGATTATTATAAGGCTAGACATCTTAATTAATTTCGTTCATATTGGCGTCCATCAGTATATAAATAAGTGAAACCATGTATAATGATAGTGTAAATATTATGACTTTGCTTCAGAATATGCCATTAGACTGAAATTAAATGGGATGTATTCAGTTTTTGGTCTTCACTGATGTTGTTAAATTATTCGTTGAAAACATAAATACTATAAAGAAGTTCTATTAAGGAGGTTGATGTAGAAATACATGCAGAGAAAACTTAGTATTATGTTTGTGTCTCATCACCAGATTGCAGGACAAAATCACAGCGTCAAGGTAACTTAATACAACTTTGAAAAGGTGGTAGAGTTTAAATATTTGGGAATGACACTCAGATATCAAATTTGCGATCATTGAGTTCAAACTCTCGTCTTCCCATTAGCTGTCTGAAAACGTAAAGATTAAAATATACATAAAACAATAATCTTACCCACTGTTTTGTATGCATTTGAAATTTATTGTACCAATGCAAAATAAATGTCACCTATATACATACATTTCCCACTTTGTCCAGAGCAGTTCTGGAATCTACCCAGCCTCTTCTTGGGTAGGTATGAGAGGAATTTGTCATTGAGGTTCAAATGACAGAATGTAAAGCTGATCATCTACATTTAATTTATATATATATACAGTGGACCCTCGAACTTTGAACGGTTTGATGTTCGAACAACTTGAAACTCGAACAAAAAATTCGAGGAAAATCCGGTTTTGAAACTCGAACAAAAACTCGAAAGTCGAACAAAGAATCACGTGGTCGCCTTCTCTCTCTGCTTGGTCCAGATGAAAGAAGGGTAATTCACCTTCCAGTGAACAGTAATATCCCTCCTACTATTATTATTGATTGATTATTATACAATATGTTTATGTATGTACTATTATAAATAATAATTTTCAATTATTGAAATTAAATATACTTGTTTTATCATTATTTACCAATATGATATTTTGAAATAGGCACTTAAAATGTTTTATATTGGGTACATTTTGGGGGTCTGGAACGGATTAATTCAATTTACATTATTTCTTATGGGAAATTTAACTCGAAAGTCGAACAACTTGAAAGTCGAACTGTCTCCTGGAACGGATTGTGTTCGAAGTTCGAGGTTCCACTGTATATATATATATATATATATATATATAAACATACATACATATATATTGTATTTTGAATAAATAAGTGCTCTCACCTTACTGTAAGTGTTGCTAATCATGGTATATTCAGTGTTTTCCACACTCTATTGCTGTGGATCCTTTCTGGTTATGAAAAGACCCGAGCGATCCCCAGACTAAGTTGTGTAGGCTGTGTTAAAAAAATTAAATGCTGCGAAACACACTTCAGTCCCTGTAGTGTCAGTTTGGGCTCAGCACTAAGGGGATTTATCTTCTGTACATATCAAGAAATATAAATCTAATTTTTGTTCAGAATCATTAGAATTCCTTTGTCACATTTATATAAGTAAATTTTCCTCTGTTTCCATGAACATAATTTAAAATCTGTACTTGTTATTACTGTTTAATAACATTTAAAGTCTTGCAGTTAACAAGGATAAATATGTTTTAGCCAAGTACAGAGGGCCCAAATTGATGTCAGAACACATTTTGGGGTAGAGAGTGATCCGTCTCAGACTGAGCCAGTCATTTGGCATCTTAACATTAACAAAGAGAAACAATTGAAGTGATCCAAAGTGACAAGGAGGTAAAGATGAAGGAAAAGCATAGATGGAAACATTTTCCTAAAACAACACATGACCTCAGAAATAAAGAATATATGATAAGAGATTTTCATCAGCCACAAAAAAATGAAGATCACCATCTTGTCATGTACGTTATACAAAGAAGGCATTGTAAAACCAGGTGTGTATGTGTGATAGGAATGCATTGAAATCTTAAATTAAATAAAAATATCCTAGCAAGTAGCTTTCTATGGAAATTACAGATGAAAGTCAAATGCTCCAAAATAATTGAAATAATTAGAATTGCTGCTAATTTTGAATTGGAGTTTTTTTTGGGGGGGGGGGGACCGTTTGTCAACACAAGCATGAGGTTTCCATTATATAAGTATATTGGTGTGTTATAAGTTTGGATTATATTCCACCCGGAGACATTTTGTTATTAAATTATAAATGTGGTCCGATATGCATTGCTTGTAACATTCTGCCTACTCCCCTTCCCAAAAGGAACGACGTAGGCATGTTATCACCATGCTGAGACCGATTTTCGTGAAACCTGTTATGAAAGTTAAACTTTTATTGTCTCGGGAAATACGTTCAAGCTGACTAGATACACTATGGAGCTCAGATCAGTTCGCGGGTGCTACGAAAGGTTTGGAATTCAGGCATGTGAGACTATTTTGAGAATCGTGTTCTCTGACGATAACTCTACGTGAATTTATGGGTTAGTAGCCTCCTTGCACCCAGCAAGTATACCAGTCATGACGCTTCTGACTTGTATTTTGGGCGATGCATAGTTCTAATGTCGACCGTGGTTCTCATATGCATTCCGTGCATTATGTTGGTGAATGTAAGTGATTTATCGTGGTTTTCCTCCGTCCATTACCTTTAATTAGGCCACGACCACTTCCTTTAACATATTTTTTTTTCAAGTTTATGTTTCACTGTTACCCTTTCATTCAACGAAAGTTTATGAAGTTATTAACCATGTTTTCCCTTTGCGCCCAGGGTGGTAGTCAGCTGTTACACGACAGTGGCGCAGTCTGCTGACTGGCAAGTTTATCCATGATTCCATGCGGCAAGTTGCTCCCTGGTTGAATCCTACGAATAAGGGCAATTTTAGGAGGGATTGTTCGCTGGCATTATGTTTATGAGCAACAGGGTAAGCCATGTCAGGCGTGTTCCGTCTTCGTGGCTGTTGGACACTACATCTTGTTGGATTACGTTAATGTACGAAATTTCGGCGGAGAAAGTTGTGTGAGTGCAGAGTTGTGACGTGAAATCATCTAGATGTTCTTCGGTGAAGAAATATTCTCACAAACGATCCTCCACAGCAACGTAAGTTGAAACAGATTTCATTTAACTTTTATTTTGATAATGTTAAACGAGCTCGGTGTCACTTTGTCTCGTGTCATTCATGGAGGTGCTCTGTAGAAGTCATAAACTGTGTAAACCTTGGGTTAACATTTCTAGGCGTTCTGCGTGAAGTTTAAATCAGGAACTCGTAAGGATTACATTTAGACTATTCGATGGTAGACTGAAATTCAGCATCCTAATTTCTACATATACGTATGTCATTTGACGTCCTGGTTTTATTGATAACATGAACTGTGGTCAGAACTTTGCCTCCGTGATTTATTAATCAGATTTGTAAGAATTTAATATAACTAACTCCATTGAGCAGAGTCCTTCTTGAGAAGCTAACAGGTCGTCAGCTGGTGAAGAAATTCCCCGCGTTTTATGGAACCCGAAGGTTCATTACCGCATTTACAAGAGCCCGCCACCTGTCCCTATCCTGAGCCATATCAATCCAGTCCATGCCCCCCCCCCCCCAATATAGTGTATTTAGTTGAAGTTTATTTATTTAGGATTCCCGTTTCTTACAACTGGAATTTCCGAGGATTACGACCTTTCGGAACGTACACAGTCCGACTTTTGGTTGTACCAATAAAGTAGCTAAAATTTGAAGCCCATTCTGTACTAGTATACTAGTAAGCCCTGAAGTGTTTTTTTCAAACTTGATTATAAATTCCAACGTACTGAAGGATTTGTGCTTATTCGTTAAAATTACAAATCCCTATCCTATGTGCTCCCACATAAACATTTGAGGAGAAGTTCTGATCTAATGGGGCAGTTTTAACAGCCAGAAATGTGATTGTTTACCGGTTGTGGACGTTTAACGTTGTCCTCGCATACTTGCCGAGAAGTAACTTTAGGTAGGGCAATTCTTTCTCAGGACTGACAAGCTCAAACAAATGCGAGATTTCTATAATTTGCACTCCTTTTGCGAGGAGGCTGTACTGAAGTAGTGTTCAGTTAACTTCTATTTCCTTCCGAGGCAGTCTGATTTAAGACTTACTTTATACTCAGCTGTGAAAACAATTAGATCTACCCTCTTGTTTATAAGTTTGCGATTATATTTATTTCTTTCCAGACTTACGGTGATCAGTGATAGGACCAGGGTCGGCCTTAGGTCTATTGGACCGATTTGACGCAATCGGGCCCCACGCTCATGGGGGATTCGCGCATTAGTAATTTTTAAAATCACCCTAACTTACGGTAATATGCCAAAACGTTAGTCCTGTTTTTGCTCTACACAATAACTTTTAGGGGCCCGCCACAAGGATCGCAATCGGGCCCCGCGTTTGCTAAGGCCGGCTCTGGATAGGATAATCGTCAATTACGAATCCTTGCGGTCTAGGGAGTAACTTTGTCTCAGGCTTTGTCTTTGTCATGTGCGTATGTGCGAATTTATGACGCGAAGCTAAGCAAGGTGATTACTTCCTCTAGCTCTCGGTAGGACAGGTATGTCTGCTATGTTTTCTGCTTATCATATTTTCCCATAAAGTACATATGTATGCTATCTTGGCTCTTTGTCCGCTTTTCGTCGGAAGACCTCAATTTTGAACGTATCGGTGGCATAATTTATGTGAAATAAAAGTCGATCTTTTTACTTGAACTTGACACTTGTCTGCTTGTCAATTGCTGCTGACAGCACAGTTGGACTTATGGGAATGATCGACGAAACAGGTCAAACACCATGCCCTTGACACTTCACTTACAAAGCAGGCCCGCCCACCAGCTCTGCTAAGTTCTTGATCGGCCAGAGTATAACAAGGGACTTATGCGTGTAATTTCTTAATTACATCCACTTTATATTATTTTATCATCTTACTTTATACGCAGTGTGAAGAGAATCAGTTCTACCCTCTTGTTCCTATAGCTCGATATTCGGTTTATTTCTTTCCCGATATTGGCTAATTGAAGAAGTATTGCATAGAGTCAAGGAGGAGAGGAATATCCTACATACAATAAAAAGAAGAAAGGCTAACTGGATTGGCCACATCTTGCGTAAAAACTGCCTTCTGAAACACGTGATTGAAGGAAAGATAGAACAGAAGTTACAGGAAGACGAGGAAGAAGACGTAAGCAGCTATTGGATGACCTTAAGGAAAAGAGAAGATACTGGAAATTGAAAGAGGAAGCACTAGATCGCACTATATGGAGAACTCGCTTTGGAAGAGGCTGTGGACCTGTCGTAAGACAGACTACAGAATGAATGAATTGGCTAATGTAAATTACAAGATTTGCGAGTCCTGGGGAAGGAGGTCTGTGTCATGTTTTCTTGGAAACCCAATGAAAATAGCCACGAGCAAAGTACTTTGAGATATCTCGAGATATTATCGATAAACGTTCCAATTATGACAGAGAAACTGCAGTGATTTCTTCACGAATTTTGTAACTTTATTACACAGATGTATTCTTTCCAGTATATGTGTGGTGCAGAACAGTTCGTATGCAGAGTGGCATAGCATCGTTTTCAGTTCCGTGTCAGTGAAATTCCGCTTCGCCGACCAATGTCGGTCCTGTTTGGCCTGTGTTACAGATACATTAGACATGCCTCGTGCCCAGAAGCTTGTTTGCGGAATGCAGTTGTGACATTCGCTTCATTCATTGGTGTTGTGTATGGCTCACTGATCCTTCACAAAGGGGATCTGATTCCACAGTGGTAAAGACAAAATATCGCTGGACATAGGTTTTTTCCTGTCACTTGCACCCTCTTTAAAAATGTATTTATTTTGTGCATAAATTGTTTCATGTGTATGAAGTCAGGATACCTCAGTGAAATGACTTTCACGGAATACAAAAACGGGATTCGATTTCCAGAAATATCAGGGATTTTTCTTTTTTTGCTGCGTTGCTGAGTTCTGTTATGCAACGAACACTGAAGGATTTTTACCTGGTGGGTAAAGCGGGCGGAGCGTGGTGCTGACCACTTATTTATATTAAGAGGTCTGCAGTACGCAAAGATTTGACGTCACGCACCCACATGCGTTCACTTACGAGTGTTTTGGCGCAGGGGTAATTATTGCTATACCGCTACATTCTTCTTTTAAGTGCGTTTTGAAAAGATTTCGAGAAGCATGTTAAATAATGTTCGTCAGTCTGGACGTAAAGTAACAGTATCAGAATCTCGTGACCGATTTTTATCAAACTCTGTTTTGGTAGCCCGTATCTTCACTAAATTGTGTGGGGCCATTGCGGGGTTCGTTAGGTATGATTAATGAGGTGTTACTTTAAGGCCCGACTAGTTGCAGTTTTAATTAAACAATATGAAGGGTTGAGCTGATTTAGGTGGAACTTTATTATGTGTGAGATGTTTCGTAAGCAAAATTCAGCGGCCATTTCTCACCCAAGTCTCCTGACTGACTGCTAGATGACTCTGGCAGTCATATCAGGATGAGTATAAATTGTACAGTCAGTGGACTGGTCACTCACTACAGAATGCACACTTCCAGACCAAGAAACCTCTGAAAAGAAGGCCATATGCTCCGCAAGGAGCGACAGGAAGTAACTAATTATGTGTGAATGCTGTTTTAATAGCATTCGCTGTACTACGTGTAGGGCATTATAAATGCAACGGAGTGAGTTACATGGCATTTCGATAACAGAACATTATACAGAGCTCTTCACGGCAGATGCTTGTAACGTTATTAAATGACCTATTTTCACTAAATAAGGCAGTTACATTCATCGATAGAGTTTTCCTGAATACCGTATTTTTTCCCCAGCATGAATGCTTATCGGGACACATTAATAGTGGCATATATATTGCTGTATAAGAATTATTACAAATTCCAGGAAAAGAGACTCTTGTAGAGAACTTTTTAAGGAATTGGACATTTTACCGTTGTGTTCTCATTTCATATTTTCATTATTAATCTTTGTGACTGATAATATTTATTTATTCAAAACAAACACAGAGTTGCATAGTATAAATACTAGAAGCAAAAATAATTTTTATTTACCACAACCAAGATTATCTATCTATCAAAAGGGTGCTTATTACATGGGCATTAAGATAGTTAATCATCTTCCATCCTACTTGAAGGCCATGTCAGACAATAAGAAACAGTTTAGATCTGCATTAAAAGGGTACCTTTTAGTAAATTCTTTCTACTCATTACAGGAGTTTTTTAACAATAAATAAAATGGGATATTGTATTCCTCATTTTAATTGTGATATTGTAAAACAAAGCATATTCAGTGCATGATTAATTTAATGATGCTTATTTATTGCATATTGAATAGTCTAAACAGGACAGAAGCTTAATAATAATTATACTTTTACTCTAATGTAAACTACTTCTTTGTATTTCTTGCTGGTTTCTGTTGTGTTCTGTCTAGTTTATTGTGTTGCTTATTTGTTGAATGTCTATTGTATGTGTGTTTTGGCTTGTGACGGGTTCTATATCCAACAGGCGATTTTGTAGCCTGGTCTGGATTGATGGAATATTACAATAAATTGAAATTGAAATGTCAAACAAAACAAACTTTATTAACATCATCAATAAATGCTACATGTTGATATTTTTTATTGCAGCTGGATCTGTTTCTCTGTGAGATAGGAACTAAATATTTACGGGGTTCGGTCAGAGAATATTCTTTTAAATCAATACATTGTTATTTGACTCTGTGCTACAGTAACGTTTTTACACAAAATCACCTTTTATTTTCAACGCACTTAGTCCACCGGACCACAAGTTTCTATATGTACTCGTGTTATTATGGCCAATACAACCAAATTTAAATATATATATATACCTGGAAAGTTTTGAAATTTGGTGCTGGAGAAGGATGGAAAAGATCAGTTGGACCGATCGTGTGAGAAATGAAGAAGTATTACACAGAGTCAAGGAGGAGAGGAATATCGTACATACAATAAAAAGAAGAAAGGCTAACTGGATTGGTCACATCTTGCGTAGAAACTGCCGTCTAAAACACGTGATTGAAGGAAAGATAGAACAGAAGTGACAGGAAGACGAGGAAGAAGACGTAAACAGCTACTGGATGACCTAAAGCAAAAGAGAAGATACTGGAAATTGAAAGAGGAAGCACTAGATCGCACTGTGTGGAGAACTCGCTTTGGAAGTGGCTACGGGCCTGTCGTAAGACAGACTAAAGAATGAATGAATATACGTATATATCTTTCCGGACACTTTCTGATTCGCCCACGTAGGTCTATAATGGAAATGAACGTTTGTCTTCCAGGTGTAATAACACTGTACTTATTGGCAAAAGCGCAAAGTTGCATTATTCAGTCTTCGAAAACGATTGGCCCAACTATTAATACAAATTTTTATTTGTATCGCAACAACGTCCTAGTTTGGACATTTCGGAATTATCCATTTTGCATGAAATAGTGTCGATCAAAATGTGGCGGGAGAGAAGCTAACTTTATTTAAGTAAATATGGCAAATGGGAATATATGTACTGGAGGGCATGGAGTTATCGTGTTTTTCACTTGATGCTGCAATATCCTTTTATGTCAGTTCGCTCTTAATGTGTCATTGGATGGCCCTTCTATACGTCACACTGTGAACTCCCTAAAGAATTCCTCGCATCTGCCAGCCTCAATAAATAAGCTTTCGCACACAGATGTGACTGGAATCTGAATGTAACGACCACCGCTGGGAATTCAAGGCGCCAGTGCATTCCCACGTACAAACACAGACTCGTGTAGTCTTTTGAGAACAGCATTACGCCATCGGAAGTGAAGAGCATTTTTAAATTTGTCTCGAAGAGAGTTCTTGAATATAGATTTACGGAAGGTCATAGTTTGGTCAGAGTGTCTATGAGGTAAAGTTTCAAGCCTCATTTATAGGCCCGTGGATGGAAATCTTTAAACGAAAGTAGTTGTCATAAATTACCTTATTTCCCACCTCGTAAGACGCATTTTTTTCTCTTCTTGAAAAGTCTAAAAATAATCACTCTGCGTCTTAACACCATATGAAGAATTGTTACACAAATAGGCTGTTAAAATCCGCTAAAACACCTTTCTAATTATAAGGTGAGTCTTATAACTTTTAGCGTCTTATGAGAAGGGAAATACGGTATTTACAAAACCGATAAAAATTCCGATTCTGATATGCGTAAATTTGTTTTTTTAATTTGGCCGTATGAGAGAGTTGTCGTGCGAGAGAATGCGTGAGCATGAAATTCTTACAACTCGGCACAAAATCACCGATGATATGTGGCCATTTACAGTCAATATTTAAGGCTATGTCGCCGATAGGATAGCAGGAAATAGCAGAACACAAGAGTAAAAAACGGTGAGGTAAAGTAAAAACAAGACAGGCAGTGTACATATAACGTAACGCTGAGGTGCGTTCGCGTAACCATTGTTACCGTGGAAAAGCAGTAAGTATTACATATTATCAGTGTGTGTCTGTAGCCTTAGTTATCCAGCATGCAAAGCGCATGCGCCATATTATAATGTCATGTGTGGCCTGTCTGGCTGTACCATATTTTTCCACATCCTATAAACGGCACGATTTTCGGGAAAAAGTTATTGAAAATAAAATGTGTGTTTTTATTTCTCTACAACTTTTGTCTGAAACATTTCTCATTCTAAAAAGAATTCAGCGAGATATTATCATAAATGTACATAGGTCTTCATGTAAAGTACCCGTTATTCTTGTCAGAGTTTAATGAAACTTGAATTTTCTCGACAGATGTTAAAAAATTCTCAAATATCAAATTTCATGAAAATCCATCAATTGGGAGCGGAGTTATTCCATGCGGACGGACAGACAGACAGACATGACGAAGCTAATAGTCGCTTCGCAATCTTGCGAAACGCACCTAAGACACGTGAAGTCGTCTTTGTCTACGTCATGAAGGCATATAGGGTGGGGGGGGGGAGTAGATGTATACCTCCAGTCGTTCTTAACTTCGGTACTAGATGGAAGTGAATGGTTAACTTCACGCCACGGCCGCTTTATCCCCGTGTTTCCGCAGCGGGTTTGGACGTTTTGGAGAACAGAAAGCCCCTTGTCCGTGCCTGCATTGAAACACCGGACCGTCCAGCCCCTAACCTAGCCAATGTACTCTTCCACACTATCCCGGCTCCATGGAAAAGGGGTTCTATCCTAAAGTTCGTATGTAGACACTGAGTCGACTCACAAGATTTATCAATAAATGTAGTCAATTCCAGCCAGGAAACGAGGTGGATACTTCCAGAATTGCGTACTGTCATGTCAACTGCAGCAGTTATACGCTGCCGCCACTTTCAAGAATGGCTTCAGTGAGTACCGGAGATGAGAAATAGCAATGGAGCGTGAAGTGAACGTTACCAGTCCCGAGACAGAAAATGCGTGTAGCTTTGGATCCTTTCTCCTATACGTTTTATATAGGCTTTGTGCTTCCTTATGCCATTGTCGATATAATTAATCCCCTTACCCTGTCTGCTGAGAAGATGTCAGATTGATGTATTTGTCACGTGACTTTTCTTTTTAAGGCGCGTTCGAAAAGCGAGCTTTAGCTTCGTCATGTCTGTCATGGAAGAACTCGGGTTTCCACTGGATGATGTTCATGAAATTTGATTTGAGTATTTTTCGAAAAACTGTGGAAAAAATTCAGATTTGATTGCAATCGGACAAGAATAACGGGTACTTTACATGAAGACCAGTAAATATAGTGCGGGTATGGCACGGAAGTGACGTCACTTCCGGCCGCCATGTTTGTTTACGTGTGACGTCACTTCCGGCCGCATGTTTGTTTACGTGTGACGTCACTTCGTGCCATACCCGCACTATATCTACTAAGACCTATGCATATTTATGATACCTCGCTCAATTCTTCTTAGAATGGGAAATGCTTCAGACAAAATTTGTTGAGAAAATGAAAACACAATTTTATGTTTAATACTTTTTTTTTTCGAAAATCGTGCTGTTTATGAGATAATAAGAAAAAATATGGTACAGCCAGACAGGCCACAGATGACAATATAATACTGCGCATTGCGTGGTGGATGACTAAGGCTACAGTTACACACCCAGAATATGTAATACTTATTGCTTTTCCACGGCAACAATTGTTACGCGAACGCGCCTCAATGTTAAGTTTACACGTACATTGCCTCTCTTGTTGAAGAGCTAACGACACCAGTTCGCCTCAGGTGTCTTTCCTACTGGATACGTCGGAGGCAATTAGTCTGGAACACGTTCATTGTTTTGAATACCAGTAAGCATGTGTCGTTAATTCACATCTCTGCCGGGACACCGCACTACTGGCTGAGGTTAATTTTGGGGTTTCCACAGTTTTCCCAGGAAAATGCTGAAGTAATACTTCATTCAGGCCAAGAACATTTGTTTCCAAATTCTCTTCAGCCGTTCTACGGTATTTACACTGAATTATTCACAGCGTTGATAAACAAACTCTAAGTAAATAAATAATGCTGTAATTTCGGCTGTAATAATGTGCGTTTCAGCGAACCGCCTATAGTCAACCGCCAAGCAGATGACCCCTGCTAGGAATGGTATAGATACGCATGCGCAAAATTTAATGACGGATAGCGTGTTGCTATTATCCATCCTGAAAGCATTCGTACAGTGCACTCACTCACTATACGCTACTCGAAATGCTTGATGTTTTCAGTGTGTGTAGTAGCAGACCTGTCTGCTGCTCGCACCAATAGCAGTCCTGTAGTCAGTCCCCCACTATAGTCAAAACCCCGCACCACGCTCAACCCCAACCCTATCCTGATCTGCCATCTATAGACGTTTGACCCGGTTTGGTAGCACGTGTAATTATCGATTTGGGGCCCGGTTAAAATGATAGAAATCAAATGTTACAGAATATTTTGGGCTCTCCTGGGGAAACGTTTTTTTCGAAAAAGGGAGTTAACACATAGACACTTTCATCTCATGCTCGTGATACATTCTGAAAATTAACAGCTGACAAATAGAGCTGTGACTTGTCTTGTGTGTTGCAAATTGGCCAGCGAGTTGTCTGCACGTGTACTTAATGTGGCGAATTGGTAACTTATTTAAAAGACCATACGTTAATGACACGACAATCAGAGCATGTTTTAAACAGACCGGGCTTATTTTTTTATGTTGTATGTTGGACTGATCGTGTGAGAAATGAAGAAGTATTACACAGAGTCAAGGAGGAGAGGAATATCGTACATACAATAAAAAGAAGAAAGGCTAACTGGATTGGTCACATCTTGCGTAGAAAGTGCCTTCTGAAACATGTGATTGAAGGAAAGTTAGAGGGAAGGATAGAAATGACGGGAAGAAGAGGGAGAAGGCGTAAGCAGCTGCTGGATGACCTTAAGGAAAAGAGAAGATACTGGAAATTTAAGGAGAAAGCACTAGATCGCACTGTGTGGAGAATTCGCTTTGGAAGAGGCTACGGACCTGTCGTAAGACAGACTGCAGAATGAATGAATGAAGCCCTTCCGGGCTTCCTTCGGGCCAAAAAAAAGGGAAAACTGGACTTCAGTCGGTTACAGGTAACAGAGTTTAAGATAAGGTTTGGATGCGGACCGAACGGTCCTCCGGCATGTCCGAGTCCTGTATCTGGGCTGGGTAACATTGTAAAAATTCGGTCCGAGCAGAGGTCTAGAACGCCTGCAATACTCTGTTCAGGCAACCCAGCACACAGCAGTGCAAGAGAAGACGGCTATACTGCACGGCGTAATGAGCGATTCGAACTAACGCGCTGCAATACACGGTCGGCCGGTGCAGCTTATCAGCTTAAAGCAGTGATTCCAAAGAGTTCTTACTGCTGCGGAACGCGTTTGGTTTTCAGAAACGTTGGCGGATTACCAGACCAGTGAAACGGATATGATGAAAAGTTTGAAAACTGAACGAACAAGTGAAGTGCTACATTGGTGCGTAGCTTTGTATGATGCTGAAAATTGGACATTTCGGAAAGTAGATCAGAAATATTTGGAGAGTTTTGAAATGTGGTGCTGGAGAAGGGTGGAGAAGATCAGTTGGACCGATCGTGTGAGAAATGAAGAAGTATTACACAGAGCCAAGGAGGAGAGGAATATCGTACATACAATAAAAAGAAGAAAGGCTAACTGGATTGGTCACATCGTGCGTAGGAACTGCCTTCTGAAACATGTGATTGAAGGAAAGATAGAGGGAAGGATAGAAGTGACGTGAAGACAAGGAAGAAGACGTAAACGGCTACTAAACGACCTTAAGGAAACGAGAGGATACTGGAAATTGACAGAGGAAGCACTAGATCGCCCTCTGTGGAGAACTCGCTTTGGAAGAGGCTATGGACCTGTCGTAAGACAGACTACGTGATGAATGAATTTTGAGAACACTCCTGTATTGATTAAGAATGAAAGAAAGTCTGGTCGAATTTAATTACTTAGTTTGGGGTGAAAATTTACTCTGAATTGTTTTGTTTGCAAAACTATACCTTCAGTAATGGTGGGTCTCTCTTTTGAACGTAAATTTTACAGGTGAGTCTTAAATTGCAGTCTACTGAAGGCATTGCCAGATAAATTCATCGTACAATTGAAGCGGCTTCCTCTGTCCCTTAAGAAAGTAATACCAATTATTCAATTTACAATGAAAAATCATCATTAGAGAAACTATATTCAGCTGATTAGACCAAGGAGGATGGAATGGGCGGGGCAGGTGTGGCACGTATAGGGAAAAAGGAAAAGGCATAGTCGACATGATTTGATGGGGAAACTTGAAGGAGACAATTTGGAAGGTCTAGTTGTAGATGGGAGGATTTTAAAGTGGATCTTAAATAAGTAGGATGGGAGGATATAAATTGGGTTTATCTGGCTGTGGATAGGGAAAAGTGTCGGGCTGTTGAGAACACAGTACAGTGGAACCTCGAACTTCGAACACAATCCGTTCCAGGAGACGGTTCGACTTTCAAGTTCGACTTTCGAGTTAAATTTCCCCATAAAAAATAATGTAAATTGAATTAATCCGTCCCAGACCCCCAAAATTTACCCAAAATAAAACATTCTAAGTGCCTATTTCAAAATATCATAATGATAAAACAAGTTTATTTAATTTCAATAATTGAAAATTTTTATTTATAATAATACATACATAAAAATATTGTATAATAATCAATCAATAATAATAGTAGGAGGGATATTACTGTTCACTGGAAGGTGAATTACCCTTCTTTCATCTGGACCAAGCAGAGAGAGAAGGCGACCACGTGACGACCACGTGATTCTTTGTTCGACTTTCGAGTTTTTGTTCGAGTTTCAAACCCGGATTTTCCTCGAATTTTTTTGTTCGAGTTTCAAGTTGTTCGAACATCAAATCGTTCGAAGTTTCAGGGTCCACTGTATTTCAAAAGTATCCATGGATAGCCCGGAAACAATTCACGACACCCAAGCACACTTCACCGAACACGACCTTACGGAACACTGCCTTGTGAAGCTAGTTTTATGTACATGAAAACTGAGAGGCGTCTTGAAGGTGTGTTTCGGTTTGAGGTCTAATGAAGCGTGGCGTTTTATCTTTAAAATAAATATACTTATTTTCTCCTCGTCTTATTTTTCTTCTTCAATGTCGTAAACCACGATAGATGTACTTTTACCTGCAGCGTAGGATGAAGGTCGACCTGTGGCTCATTTTGGTTGATGAAGTCTGATAGGCTTACATTCTTTTTATAATAATCAGAAGTTTAGGCACAGAGAGGGAATTACATTAAAATCATTTCCGCGAATGTGGGTAACTAAATTTTCCACCTTGCCTCTAAAACCACAGATGGCATCAATTAATTTGAAGTTTATTCTGTGCGTACAGAATTATAACCTGGGATGGAGTATGATATTAATAATAATAATAATAATAATAATAATAATAGCATTACTATTTCTGTTAATATTAATTGATATTTTTGTTGTTGAACCAGCACGTTAATAAATAGTTATTGAATTGAAAAGTAATATTATTAACCCTATATATTTTGTTGTTAATATTACAAATATTATTAATATTTTTGCAACAGACAGTATTGATCATAATCGTTATTGCTATGCCTATTATATTATTATTATTATGATTATTATTATTATATAATTATTTATGCTAGTTTTGTAATTGGCCATTGTGCTGTAAAGCAAGCAGTTTTTGGTTTCTCTTTCACTCTGTATAAATATGGAGAAAGGAAAGCATTAACATTGTGCTGTAACTGACGGTCTCATGTATCAATATTTATAACCAAATGAACTTATAGGTGAATAATTTATTCAGTCTTTAAATTGGTTGATGAAGAAGTTAAATCATGAGTTAATACGTTTGTCTATTAATAAACTAATAAATAAATGATATATTTATTGAAGAAGTAAACAGCTAAATTAATTAATAATGAAATAATGGAATTAAATAACCTGATTAATGAATAAATATTTTAATGAAGAATGAAGCGAATTAAAAATTCAATAAATAAAATAATAAATTTATTAATAAATTTATTAATTATTAAGAAATTAATAAGGACGTCAGTCAATAATTACGTTAATAAAAACAAATATATTATTAAAGGAATATGTATAAAATATATCAGTTAATCAATATTCAACAAATTTCGTAAATGAGGAAGGTCGTAAATATAAACTGAGTACCAAATGTTTATTAACAAATTAATAAACGGGTAGTGAAATAATTTTCATCCGTATTCCAACATTTGTTGTACGACTGCCTGAAATTCGATACAAGGGACCTGGACAGAATGCGTTTATATTTTCGGTGAGTTTCGTGAAATGTGGCGCAGGGAAGCCCATATTTTTGTAATGAAATTACGCTTACGCTTCTACCGTCATCGGTAGGTTACACTTTTTCTCACTGGGACTGCTGCCATCTGTTGGCAAGTCCGGTAACCATGGAAACTGTTGGCTGTGACGTCACCGGTATTTACACTTTTTTCTTACCAACCAACGTTATTATATAAGGTAGATATACATTCTTTAACTGACAAATAATTAGAATATCGTGTTGCTAAATTTTTCTGACGCTATTTGTCTAATATAAAAGTAGTTTATAAGACGCTGTGGCCTTTTAATGTCTACGTGTTTGTTTATTGATTTCCACTGTACATGAATGTTAACATTGATATTATATATATATATATATATATGTCGCCCTCGGTGGACTAGTGGTTAGCGTGCTCGCCACTGGACCCAAGGTTCGCGGGTTCGATCCCGACCGAGGTCGATGGATTTTTAAGGGTGATAAAAATCCGGAGCACAACTTCCTTCGGAGGGGAAGTAAAGCCGTCGGTCCCATGTCGTAGATTTACGGCATGTAAAAGAACCTTACGGGCATGAATAGAACTAGTAATGCTGGTAAGCAAAATTCAGCGGCCATTTCTCACCCAAGTCTCCTGATGGCTCTGGCAGTCACATCAGGATTGAGTCGAACAGCGCGGCCAGTGGGCTGGTCACTCAAGACCAAGTAACCTCGGAAAGAGGATGCCCAAGCCCATATAGGGCTTGTTGTGGTTGTTGGTTGTTAAAAATTGTGTAAAAGTTGAACAATCTATGCTGTTTTGATATCCTGAAACATACAATATCTAAGATACAATTGCAACTTACGCCAATAAACAGGTATGTACAACGTTAACTACTTCAACTCGCGTTCTACCTACGAAAATTCATATTAACTTAAAACACAAATAACAATTGTATCTTAGATATTGTATGTTTCAGGACATCAAAACAGCATAGATTGTTCAACTTTTACACAATTTTTAACAACCGACAACCACAATTTTTAACTTTTTAACTTTTAAACTTTTATTTGTTTTAAACAGTGTATCTGAACAATTGTAAAGAACTGATGTAAATAATTGTGCCAGCTGGTGTAACTAGTGTGCGATTTTAAATAATGTGTCCCTGAAGATGAACTCAGGTTAAGAGTTCGAAACATGTAGGACGGTGAAAGTGCACAATTAATGTGAATATATTGTACATGTGTCGGACTTTAAATATAAAATCAAGAGATTGTTTCACATGACATGGCGATTGCTCTGTAAGTACTTAAACTGTGATATAGACAATAAAAACTACCAATAATTCATGCTAGCTTTTAAGCCCACATTCACCCACAAAAATACACAGTATGAAATAGGTCTGCTATGAATTCAATTAATACATTATTTTAAAAAGCAACAGAAAAATTGTGGGAAGCCGAGAAAGCTCAGGTAGAATACTGCCTAGGTTATGGGTTGGACAACCAAGGGATTGTAGCCCTATTCCTGGCAGGGAGAATAGATTTTTATCTTCTCCACAAAGCCCAGACCGCCTATGGGGCCCACACAGTCTCTTACTTAATGTGAACGGGTTATTTACCAGGAATAAAGCGTTTGGGGGGGGGGGGGGGTAAAGCTAACCACTCACTTTGGCATATTTTCAAGGTTAAGAATTGCTCGAGTCTCACCTCCACCCATCGATGTGCGTTCATAGCGTGTATAGAGACAAAATTACCTTTTACAGACAAACTGAATACGCTAACCATCACTATGCATTGAGACAGCCTTGTTCTTGGAGTTACCCTGAAGTCATAATCACTGAAGTTTATATCATAATGCTGGAGGCATTTGCTTATAACACCATTCACCAAACTCTACCAGTCCTTAGCCGTGCTGTAATCAATTCTGCATTAACAGTAGTTGGGATTGAACTAATCCCTAAAGGCACAACGAGACATCGAGGAGCATTACTGATGATTAAGACTCGATTTAATTAAGTTGAAACATCGATATTCTGCTTTGCCTATTTACTTATCGAGACGCTTAAGCAGTTGAGTTTGTGATTTGCATTGGGACGTGCCCAGTTCGAGTCTGGCCAGGGGTACTAATTGCCTTGATTGAATTGTGTCGTGTATGCCTTCGGTCCCTTCTATCGAATGATGAGATATCACCTTTAATCTACCAATAACGCTATTCCTGATATTTTTTTTTAAGTTTAATATTAATATGTGTACACGTGAAATTAAATCCAGAATTGCCATGGCAAAAGCAGCATTCAACAAGAAGAAAAATCTTTTCACCAGCAAACTGGAATTAAATTTAAGGAAGAAACCAGTAAAGTGCTACATTTGGAGCGTAGCTTTGTGTGATGCTGAAACGTGGACACTTGGGAAAGTAGATCAGAAGTATCTGGAAAGTTTTGATATGTGGTGCTGGAGAAGAATGGAGAAGATCAGTTGGACCGATCGTGTGAGAAATGAAGAAGTATTACAGAGAGTGAAGGAGGAGAGGAATATCGTACATACAATAAAAAGAAGAAAGGCTAACTGGATTGGTCACATCTTGCGTAGGAACTGCCTTCTGAAACACGTGATTGAAGGAAAGTTAGAGGGAAGGATAGAAATGACGGGAAGACGAGGGAGAAGACGTAAGCAGCTGCTGGATGACCTTAAGGAAAAGAAAAGATACTGGAAATTGAAAGAGGAAGCACTAGATCGCACCCTGTGGAGAACTCGCTTTGGAAGAGGCTACGGACCTGTCGTAAGACAGACTGCAGAATGAATGAATATTAATATAATTCCTACTAGTCGTAATTTACCGTATTCGATGTTAAATGTTTTTTTCCCCAATATTACTTTCTTTATGTCATTTATTTTTTATTATTTTTTAATTTTTTTTTAGTCGTCCTTTTCTACCTACTCCGGTTTTCCCATTTCAGTGTCGAGGTTTGTAATTTCTTTTGATCACACTGAGAGACACACCACAGTCGGTAGGACTCCTCTGGACGAGGGATCGGCTCGTCGCAGAGACCTCTACCTGACAACACACAACATTCACAACAGACAGACATCCATGCCCCCGGTGGGATTCGAACCCACGATCCTAGCAAGCGAGCGGCCGCAGACCCACGCCTTAGACCGCACGGCCACTGGGATCGGCATGTCATTTATTAATTTGTCTAATTTACTTCTTTATTCCTGTAACACAGTATTAGTTTTTTGTCAAACAGTCTTTCCCAGCCATCTGAAGCAGCACTGCGATGTCCTTAAATCAGATGTGTGCGACTTGCTCTAATTACTGTACCGCAATGTTCTCATTAACTAGCAGGCAAATAATATGATGTTAATTACGTTCTCATCAACGATGAGAGAGAAATGCTTCTAGGTTCGCGCGTTAACAAAGCTTTGCTCAGAATTCAATATTCCGTTCTGCTTGCCCTGCGAGCTGAAACAGGAAATGCCTCGTGCTGCAGACAGGAGTTTAGTTTCTAGTCGTTGACAATAAATTTACCTTTAGTTATGAAGTCCTGTTTCCACAGATTACGCTTACGTTCTGTTCAGATAGCTAAGTCGGTATAGCGACTTGCTACGAGCTGGACGGTCCGGGGATCGAATCCCGGTGGAGGTGAGATTTTCAGCACCCGTCCAGACCGACCCTGGGGGCTACCCAGCCTCCTGTACAATGGGTACCGGGTCATTCCCGGAGGTAAAGCGGCCGGGGCGTGGCGTTGACCACCCACTCTCATCTAGCGCCGAGGTTAAAGAAAGAGTAGAGCTATACCTCTACTCCCCCTCTGGGCCTTCATGGCCTGTTCTAGGATGAACTTTACCTATCTGATCAGATTTAGAATTAGGTCACAAACTGCAAATATTTGGCATTGTTATGACCCATTGAGTCTCAATGATTAGGCCTTGAGGCCTGTTACGTTTCAGAATTAATTCTGAAATTATAGCGTTTATAGTTATAGTGTGGTCACAGAACTTTTCGATAGCATGGTCTTGAATTTTCTGATTAGTTTAAAAGAAAAATTTTTTCTAGTAACAAATATGCTCAATCCTCTAAAGCTTGGCAGTTAATAATATTTTGAAGTTCATTTCGTTCCCTCCAGAAAGTTATATTTGCTGCTTGTTTCTTCGGACAATCTTACGAAATTCATAAACACGTAAAATTTGTGGGCAAATTTCAGAGTTTTAATGTTTAAGTACTTAGTATATACATATACATATATATATATATATTAACAACTGTGCTTTTAAGAGTTGGCATTACCGTGTGGAAACAATATATATCTTGTGTAAAAATAGATTACGAGTATATAAATTTGAAAAACCAAAGGTATTTATTTCTGTATTTCAGAATTTTAGCTTTATAAAATGTCACTCAACGTTTGTAAATACTTTAGTTAGAGTTACATATTTTGTCTTGTTGACAAGCGTGAAAATGTTATAACAAATCAATCAGAAGTGTCCGAGTCTCTTAGCTTTTCTTCTATTTTCTCCTGAGGCTTTACCGTTGATATGCAGCTAGGCGACAATTATGATATTTCGGTGTTAACTGAACATTAATTTAGCTGCCTGTAATCTGCATGCTGCACTGAAGAGATTTCTGTTCACTTTCTTTCTTACCAATGGCTCGACAGCCCAATATGGGCCTGGGCCTCCTCGTTTCGTCAAGGTTTCATGGTCACACACATTTGAGACACACCACAGTCGGTAGGACTCCTCTGGACGAGTAACCAGCTCGTCGCAGAGACCTCTACCTGACAACACACAACACTCACAAGAGACAGACATCCATGCCCCCGGTGGGATTCGAACCCACGATCCTAGTAAGCGAGCGGCCGAAGACCCACGCCTTAGACCGCGCGGCCACTGGGATCGGCCGATTTCTGTTCACTAGTTCATACAAATTATCTCCGCCTGTTTAAGCAGGTTGTCTTCCATTACTGGAACTCATTTTGAAAGTATTGTCCCATAAGCAACACTTCTAACCGCTAGACAAGTTACCTGTTTCGTACCTATTGGGCCCATTTTGCAGCCCATCCTCTTGTTTGCCTTTAAGTATTCCTCTTTATCTTTGCATCAGTAATCAAAGACTCTGTCCTGTGTGTGCCTCTCTTTATCTCGTACAGAGTGTCTTGCTGTTATTCTCGTCTCTAAAACGTCCAGATCGGCTATGGGGCCCACCCAGCTTCTCATGCAATGGGTACCGGAATTCTTTCTCGGGTTAAAGCGGCCGGGGCCTGGAGTTAATTGCCCATATCCTTCTGTTGCTGAGGTTAAGAATGAGGGGAGCATTAACTCTGCTCCCCTTGTATGCATTCATGGAGTGTACGGGGACAACTTACCTTTACCTTTACCTTTACTTTTACCTTTACTTGTACCTTTACCTTTACCTTTACCTTCACCTTTACTTTTACCTTTACCTTTACCTTTACCTTTACCTTTACCTTTACCTTTACTTTTACCTTTACTTGTACCTTTACCTTTACCTTTACCTTCACCTTTACTTTTACCTTTACCTTTACCTTTACTTTTACCTTTACCTTTACCTTTACCTTTACCTTTACCTTTACTTTTACCTTTACTTTACCTTTACCTTTACTTTTACCTTTACCTTTACCTTACCTTTACCTTACCTTTACCTTTACCTTTACCTTTACCTTTACCTTTACCTTTACTTTTACCTTTACTTTTACCTTTACTTTTACCTTTACCTTTACCTTTACCTTTACCTGTACCTTTACCTTTACCTTTACTTTTACCTTTACTTTTACCTTTACTTTTACCTTTACCTTTACCTTTACCTTTACCTTTACCTTTACCTTTACTTTTACCTTACCTTTTACCTTTACCTTTACCTTTACTTTACCTTTACCTTTACCTTTACTTTTACCTTTACTTTTACCTTTACCTTGTACCTTTACCTTTACCTTTACCTTTACCTTTACCTTGTACCTTTACCTTTACCTTTACTTTTACCTTTACTTTTACCTTTACTTTTACCTTTACTTTTACCTTTACTTTTACCTTTACTTTTACCTTTACCTTTACCTTTACCTTTACCTTTACCTTTACCTTTACCTTTACCTTTACCTTTACTTTTACTTTTACCTTTACTTTTACCTTTACTTTTACCTTTACTTTTACCTTTACTTTTACCTTTACTTTTACCTTTACTTTTTACCTTTACTTTTACCTTTACTTTTACCTTTACTTTTTACCTTTACTACCTTTTACCTTTACTTTTACCTATTTACTTATTTACCTTTACTTTTACCTTTACTTTTACCTTTACTTTACCTTTACTTTTACCTTTACCTTTACCTTTACCTTTACCTTTACTTTTACCTTTACTTTTACCTTTACCTTTACCTTTACCTTTACCTTTACCTTTACTTTTTACTTTTACTTTTACTTTTACCTTTACTTTTACCTTCTTACTTTTACCTTTACTTTTACCTTTACTTTTACTTTACTTTTACCTTTACTTTTACCTTTACTTTTACCTTTACTTTTACCTTTACTTTTACCTTTACTTTTACCTTTACTTTTACCTTTACTTTTACCTTTACTTTTACCTTTACTTTTACCTTTACCTTTACTTTACCTTTTACCTTTACTTTACCTTTACCTTTACCTTTACCTTTACCTTTTACCTTTACCTTTACTTTACTTTACCTTTACTTTTACCTTTACTTTTACCTTTACTTTTACCTTTACTTTTTTACCTTTACTCTTTTACCTTTACTTTTACCTTTACTTTTACCTTTACCTTTACCTTTACCTTTACCTTTACCTTTACCTTTACCTTTACCTTTACCTTTACCTTTACCTTTACCTTTACCTTTACCTTTACCTTTACCTTAACATCTATGTGTAATATAAATCTTAGATTCCTCTCCTTCTTTTCTCATTTGATCGTCTGCTGATTTCAGGAATCGCATTTCATCAGATTTGAACAATTTTTGTTATTTTCCTCAGAGACGTCTACAAACCCACTTGATATTAAAGACGAGCTTCCCTTGTTCTCTGACAAGTGGCACCATACTGCACAGTTAGCCTCTCTTGACGTCACGCGTAGTTGCAATTTTAGCTTCCGTACGTAGGCGGACGGTCTCTAAATATATCATTCAGAAGTTTCACATAGAAAGAAGATAAGCTTAAACTCTTTGAATTACTGCTTGGAGGACTAAATTGTACTCTTGTCGATTACCACTGATTTCATCTGATTATAGTACACTGATTCTACTGCAGAAACGTACTCGCAGGAAGTGCGAAATTGTTTGTATAAAATCAAAATATTATGCATTCGATTTTGTAAATGAAATTTTCGCCTAGTTCTACAAAATATTTTTGTCACCTCTGTGTGTCATCTGCGTCTGACAGCGTCACAGTGACGTCTGGAACAATTTTGCAACTGAATTTCCTTCCGTCTGTTCGTCCACTTTGTCCGTTACTTGTCCGTAAAAAAAAAATCCGTCTGTACGTATCTAAATTGAATCGCTTGGACTTGTAAGCCTTCATGTCTCTTGAACATTCAACAGTGGCTTTTCGAACACACGACAATTACCGACGTTTCTTATTGTTGATAATTATTAAAGGATATTATTTCACTGAGCCATCCTCAGGGGTGAGGATGGCTCAGTGAACAGCCGAAACATGTGTCGGGTTTTATTATAATGTTTTAAAGAACTACACAGTTTTTTTAAATAAAAGTGTATCCAGTTGGTGTATTTAAATAGTGATTGTGACAAGATGCACGGTGTTTTTAGAATAAAAGATATTATTTACATTTGATTTTGTTGGATTAAATGCATTAAACACCGTATTTCCCGCTTATTAAAAGGCTACAAGTGATAAACCGTGAGCTATAATTAGCAAGGTATTTTTTGCGGATTTAATAGTCTGCATTTTTGGGTGTTAAGTCACAGGGTGATGTTTTTTTTTCAGAAATTAATGCGTCTTTTAAGGCGAGAAACACGGCATGTGCAGGAATTTCAATGTATGACGTAGCGTAATGCCGGAGTAGGCACTGAACCAATCTAGAACTACTCTCTTTTACGATACTTGAAGCGTCATTATTTGCAAGCACCGTGTTTCGTAGCAATATAACTGAGCCCGTTGCTACAGCGGTTAAGTTACTAAACATTGAATTTATTTGAATTCTAAAAGGTTATGACGATGGTATATGACTTTGTGAACCGCTTGTTGCTAGGACTTTGTGTATCGTCCTTATTGTGAATAAAATGTAAAATATAAAAATGTAAAATATAATAAAATATAATAAAATTTTTATATTTAACATTTTTATATTTTACATTTTATTATATATATATAAAATGTATATTATTGTATATATATAAAATGTATATTATTGTATATATATAAAATGTATAAAAATATATAAAATGTAAAGTATAATAACATAATACAATATAATAAAATGTTTATATTTTATATTTTATTATATATATAAACTGTATATTATTGTATATATATAAAATGTATAAAAATATATAAAATGTAAAATATAATAACATATAATAAAATATAATAAACTTTTTATATTTTACATTTTTATATTTTACATTTTATTATATATATAAAATGTATATTATTGTATATATATATATAATGTATAAAAATATATAAAATGTAAAATATAATAACATAATAAAATATAATAAAATGTTTATATTTTACATTTTTATATTTTACATTTTATTATATATATATACTATGTATATTATTGTATATATATAAAATGTATAAAAATATATAAAATGTAAAATATAATAACATATAATAAAATATAATAAAATTTTTATATTTTACGTTTTATTCACAATAAAGACGACGGACAAAGTCTGGCAACAAGCGGTTCACAAAATTGAATTTTTTTCTTTCGATACAAACAGAAAAGATGGAATGAAACAAAATCTGTACGCTGTCTCGTGTGTTTCGTGTTTTGTCCAACACAAGTTTTTGCAGGTATATAAAACCGTGTCCTAACTTCAGGAACGTGCTGTGAAGCTGTTTGTTTTAGATGAGATATTTCGTTTTGTGCTGCATATATCCTTTGACAGCGGATGAAACCGGATGATAAAAAATATTCTTGGGCGTATGGGGGGAAATTGTCAGTCAGTTCTATTTGTGACGTGAATGTGTGTGATGTTCCATTTATGTATGTACTTTTTGTTAGTCGTGCTAATTCTCTGAGCAAAATTTGAAAGCCTCTTTTGAGAACTATTTCGCGATGTCTGATGCACGGAATTGATATGAAATAAAGGGGTTCTGTGGATAGATGTGAGCTCTCGCAATTTGAAGCATGTGGCTAACGAACATGTGATTCCATCTGTGGATAATTCCTGGGATAGAAACCTGCGGGGCAGACGAACGGAGGTTTGCGAGGAGCGGCCTTCATTTGTCGAATGAAGCTTTGTGTCTGTCATTCACATACTGTTACGTACTGCAATAAATGCCGCTGTTGAAAGGATGATATCCGTTGTCCGCAGATTCGAATGTGTGGCAGCCAGGCTATGAAATATTATGACTAAACTATGGCGGCAGCAAGGAAGTTGTATCTTTTAATAATATACGCGTTACTACTACTACTACTACTAGGCCTACAACAACTGTTACTACTACTACTACTACTACTACTACTACAACCATCACCTCCACCATCACCGCCACCATCACCACCACCATCACTACCACAACCATCACCATCACCATCACTACCATAACCATCACCATCACCACTACCACCATCAACACCATCACCTTTACCACCACCACCATCAACACCATCACCTTCACCACCACCACCTACACCACCACCTTCACCACCACCACAACAATCACCTTCACCACCACCACCATCACCTTCACCACCACCATCACCACCACCACCACAATCCCTTCACCACCACCACTACCACCACCACCACAATCACTTTCACCATCACCACTACCACCACCACCACAATCACCTTCACCACCACAATCACCTTCACCACCACTACCACCACCACCACCATCACCTTCACCACCACCATCACCTTCACCACCATTACCACCATCATCACCTTCACTACCACCATCACGACCACCACCACAATCACCTTCACCACCACCACTACCACCACCACCATAACCTTCACCACCACCATCACCTTCACCACCATTACCACGATCATCACCTTCACCACCACCACCACTACCACCACCACCATAACCTTCACCACCACCATCACCATCACCACCATCACCTTCACCACCACCACCACCACCACTGTCGACGTGTCCGTCACATAACATCTGTGTCCGTTTAAAATGAAGCAACGTCACCCAAACAGATTATCGGCCTTTCGTGTAATATTGGAGCCTTCATAAAATTATACCGTTTATGTAACAACATCAGGATGGACGCAAGGCATCTTTACATGTGTGCAGCCCTCACACACACACACACACCACACCACGCAGTGTGCCTAGAACCTAGACACACATCAACAGCAAGCATCCGTCTACGGGATAGCATCGTGCATTACGGCAGAACTGCCGAAAACGGGTGATGGGTAACAAAGGAAGAGGAGGAGGAGTAGTACGAGAAAGAGGAGAAGGATGTGGAGAAGGAGAAGGAGGAGAAGGTTCGCTTAAGAAGGCCGAATTGCTGCCTGCAAGTCACTATGCCCGCGGGATATCCTGCGAACAACCACATCGTTCAAGGCTTTCGATGGCTTTCCACGGTCCTAAAGCAAGTGTTGAGTGAGGAGCCAAATTCAACGTTGCCGGGAGCCCAGTGCTTGTCTATCCGATATGTTACCTCGTTCTGTCTATTATTCTCTTATAGCATAATTGATGGTAAATACCTCAGATATGATCGTAAAGTACAATGAAACTGGACGCCAAAACATGGTCATGTTGTTGGCTTCAGTCGCCATGTGAAGGCCGCTCTTTGGATGCGTTCCCAATCCGGCGTCTCTACGTAGTTATGGCAGAGACCTCCAGTAGATAGCAAAAAAGAAGACGAAACATGTCTTGGAGCGAACCCAACACTCCGGGCTGGAGAGAACAACGCTCAGGCATCCAGACAGAAAAAAAAACATGGTCACAGTTTGCAAGGGAGATTTTTGTGTGAAAGAGAGAAGTTTTTGTGAGATGTCTTACTCGTGACCCTTGATGAACAATTCGTCGTTTACAGAGGTCAAGGAGAAAGATGTTACAGCCGAGATTTGCTATCCGTGAACAGTAGTTCTTCGTCTCTTTCCCCCCACTTTCGTACTTGAAGTTTATTATAAATTTCCTTCGCACTGAAGGATATTAGTTCTACATCTTAGGAAACAAGTGTTTAATTATATATATTATATACATACAGACGAGATTTTTGACTGTGATGTACAAATATGGATGGCTTGAATTCTTAAAAGAAAATTACTCCTTGACTTTCAGAGTTAAAGACGTTTCTGGAGAGCACAAAAAAGTGCAAAATAACTACCAAAACTTATGAATTGTTTGGTAACTTTTTCTTTACAATTCATATATATATATATATATAAATGACTGTGTGTTTTTAAGGTAGATAATAACTTTTATTTTAAAATTTTACGAGATTCTTATAAATGTTTCGTAAGCCAAATTGTGGTCATTTCTCACCCAAGTCTCCTGACTGCCTGCCAGATGGCTCTGGCGGTCACATCAGGATCGATAGAACAGCAGCGCGGCCAGTTGTCCAGTCACCAACTACCACGAATGCGCACGACCCAGTAACCTCGGAAAGAGGAGGCCTGAGCCCATATAGGGCTGTTGAGCCAGGTTATTATTATTATATATTATATACGAGATTCTTGCTTGAAATTTCATTTTTAATGTCCGTTTTAACGTAATCAGAAGTCATGACTGAGGAGTTTACGAAGTTGTAAGCGATCTACCAAAGTCAGAGACGGATTTAGTTAAAGCAGAGAAGAGCAGCTGGGGCAATGAACCAGCGGAACAGTATACGTTTTCCTGCTATTCTGCGTGTCATACGTCATAACGTAATATATACAGCGGTGTATATGTCAAATATTGTTTAGTTTTAGCGGCTGTATGCTTTCTCACTTATTTATAGTAGTTTATTAATTTTTTTTTGTCTACGAGGTTAATTCTTAAGAATTATACCTTATACTGTACTTAATTATATGTATTGAATATTCATCTCTGACATCACGAATGTCTCAAGTTCCACACAGTCTCACAGTAAGGCAACCGATAGACTTAAGCGATAACTGACATTATGTACACGTCATATGTAAAGGAAAGGCATTTCCGTTCTTTGTAGTTATAGTTTACTCTGGAATTGAGTCCTTTATTTGTTGACAGCAGTACATAATTTGCATTCAACGGACTATAAACTCAGAAATGAACAGATAAGTCAGGGATATGGTGATAACAATTGAACGGTTTAACTTAGTTTTAACACTATGCAACAAATTTTCAATTTTTTAACCAACGAATGCACTTTTTATTTTCGTAATTCTGTTCAATTCACCCTACACATGTTTCGGCCGTGACTCGGTCATCATCAGGGGTACTTGATAAGTTCACTTCACTGTTCACTGGTCCATTTGGTATTATCACAGACCGTTACACTGTTTTGAGGCTATTTTTTTACATTGACAATCACCACGGTTCTGTGATAATACCAAATGGACCAGTGAAATGAACTCATCAATGTACCCCTGATGATGACCGAGTCACGGCCGAAACATGTGTAGGGTGAATTGGACAGAATTACGAAAATAAAAAGTGCATTCGTTGGTTAAAAAATTGAAAATTAATGCCAAGATGCACGGTGAACACAACGTGAAACTATGCAACAAAGTAATGAATATGTAATGAATTATTGTGCATTGTATTGGATATTTTAATTTGTCAATTAATGCACGGCATGAATACTATAAAATTTATTAATGCCCAACCAGCAAAGGATATCGTCCATCACTATAAACATTATGTTATGAATTATTGTGCATTTTTTTGATATTTTAATTTGTCAATTAATGCACGGCATGAATACTATAAAATTTATTAATGCCCAACCAACAAAGGATATCGTCCATCACTATAAACATTATGTTATGAATTATTGTGCATTTTGTTTGATATTTTAATTTGTCAATTAATGCAGGCATGAATACTATAAAATTTATTAATGCCCAACCAGCAAAGGATGTCGTCCATCACTATAAACATTATGTTATGAATTATTGTGCATTTTTTGGATATTTTAATTTGTCAATTAATGCACGGCATGAATACTATAAAATTTATTAATGCCCAACCAGCAAAGGATGTCGTCCATCACTATAAACATTATGTTATGAATTATTGTGCATTTATTGGATATTTTAATTTGTCAATTAATGCACGGCATGAATACTATAAAATTTATTAATGCCCAACCAGCAAAGGATGTCGTCCATCACTATAAACATTATGTTATGAATTATTGTGCATTTATTGGATATTTTAATTTGTCAATTAATGCACGGCATGAATACTATAAAATTTATTAATGCCCAACCAGCAAAGGATGTCGTCCATCACTATAAACATTATGTTATGAATTATTGTGCATTTATTGGATATTTTAATTTGTCAATTAATGCACGGCATGAATACTATAAAATTTATTAATGCCCAACCAGCAAAGGATGTCGTCCATCACTATAAACATTATGTTATGAATTATTGTGCATTTATTGGATATTTTAATTTGTCAATTAATGCACGGCATGAATACTATAAAATTTATTAATGCCCAACCAGCAAAGGATTCGTCCATCACTATAAACATTATGTTATGAATTATTGTGCATTATTGGATATTTAATTTGTCATTAATGCACGGCATGAAATTATAAAATTTATTATGCCCAACCAGGCAAAGGATTTCGTCCATCACTTATAACTTATGTTATGATTATTGTGCATTTATTGGATATTTTAATTTGTCATTAATTGCCACGTCATGAATATATAAAATTATTAATGCCAACCAGCAAAGGATGTCGTCCGTCACTATAAACATTATGTTATGAATTATTGTGCATTTTATTGGATATTTTAATTTGTCAATTAATGCACGGCATGAATACTATAAAATTATTAATGCCCAACCAGCAAAGGATGTCGTCCATCACTATAAACATTATGTTATGAATTATTGTGCATTTATTGGATATTTTAATTTGTCAATTAATGCACGGCATGAATACTATAAAATTTATTAATGCCCAACCAGCAAAGGATGTCGTCCATCACTATAAACATTATGTTATGAATTATTGTGCATTTATTGGATATTTTAATTTGTCAATTAATGCACGGCATGAATACTATAAAATTTATTAATGCCCAACCAGCAAAGGATGTCGTCCATCACTATAAACATTATGTTATGAATTATTGTGCATTTATTGGATATTTTAATTTGTCAATTAATGCACGGCATGAATACTATAAAATTTATTAATGCCCAACCAGCAAAGAATATCGTCCATCATTATAAACATTATGTGATGAATTATTGTGCATTTTGTTTGATATTTTATGAAGCATTGACACGTTGAAAGATTATAAAGTTATACTCTTCTGGAAACTCTGGTACAAAGTTTTGCTAACCAGTCTGCTGTTCACTCTTCCTCGTCTCCAGTTATGGCGTAATTTACAGCATTTGTTTGTCTGCTCTGTATTCCACAAAGATTCATTCGAATTACAAATCGCCCCATTTATCATGTAGTAACAGCGGTAATGTCTTATGTCCGGAGTATCTCTTCTCCGATCTAAAGAGGGTTTGAAACCCGTTCTTTCCTTTATTCTTTTATGACGTCATGCGTCATGAGTAATGACGGCTGCGTCATGAGGACTTTATCAATTTTTGAACATTGGATGGAGAAATTTCGCTTGTACATCAATGAAACTGTTTTGAAACTCAACCACGAAGCGAAATTATTTCAGGATCAAGTAATGTATAAGGCTTTCATGAATATGTAAGCAACTCCTGTAATTGATGCGATCAGCATCTTCATTGCAGCTGAAATAACAATCTTTCATATATTTGTCATTTCCACATTCTATAAAAAAAAACAATTCACTCTAAAGCAAAGCAGTTTGTGCTCCATTTATTTGCTTCCTCGGAACAGTTGATACACGATGGTGAGAGTTGATATTGAGTCCTTTTAGACGCTTTCGCAACATTGCGAATAGTAGCTATTAGCTTCGTTATGTCTGACCGTCCATGTGGAAAAACTCACATCCCAATGGACGGATTTTTTATGAAAATCTGTCGAGAAAATTCAAGTTTGATTAAAATCTGACAATAATAAAGGGTACTTTACATACAGATGTATGTACATTCATGATAATATCCCTCTGATTTCTTCCTAGAATGAGAAAGGTTTTAGAAAACAAATGTGGAGAAAATCAAAACACATATTTTATCTTCAATAACTGTTTTTTTTCTTTCGAAAATCGTGCCATTTATGAGCTAACGTAGGAAAAAACACAAGACGCATTGTTGCCCTTCCACGGCAACAATGGTTACGCGAACGCGCCAAAATGTTGCGTTATACGGATTATTACCTGTCTTGTTATAATTAATAGTGTAGATCGGCAAATAGCAAAATATATGGCATAAGAAACACAGTTTTGCCTATTGTTTTGTGAGAGAATGAAATATCATCTTTACCTTAAAGGACGTCATGCTTATACAGGGTTATTCAAAATGATTGTCGGGGTTTTAACAACTTGTCATACACAATACACTTGAGATAGGAGTATATGTATTTTTTTATTTAATAGAACAACACTCCAAGTTTTTGTGACGTACCTTACAGGTGCTCTATATGTGCACCCTTTGTGATTCTACAAACATCAACACGATAATCGAGTTCGTTCCAAACTTTTTCTAGCATGTCAGCGGTGATGGTTTCAATGGCGGTTCTGATTCGTACTGTCAGTTTCGGGATACTTGCGGGAAGAGGAGGAACATAAACCTGATCCTTGACGTAACCCCATACAAAGAAATGACATGGGGTTGCATCTGGAGAACGAGGTGGCCAAGTTGGTAAAACCCCGACAATCATTTTGAATAACCCTGTATAATGATGGAAAATATGGAGCTTGGAGAATGTTTGTCCCGAATAGCCACAAAAGTGACAGAATTTTCTAGGAAATTGAGAAAAGTTGGGCTGCATAGTTTTTTACTTTTTATCGGATTTTTTTTTGAGAGGTCAACCAAAGAGAAAGGTAAAGGTGGGGAAATAGAACCTTAAGATCTGAAGGGCAGAGACCATTTGGAAAATACGGATATAGAATAAATAATAATATTAAAGTGAATCTTGGAGAATAGGTTGTGACAGTGTGGACTGGAGATTCATGTAGCTCGGTATGTGAGCCAGTGGCAAGGTCTTCTAGACACGATAATGAAACTCATCATTCCTTAATATTTCTAGGGCGATTAACAGACTGTTATTTATAGTCCCTAGAAGAATTTTGCTCCATGGAGTGAGAAATACTCTTCTCTGCCGCATAAGTAAAGGCGGACGGAACATAATGCTAAGAATGCTTGGATCCTTACGACAAGGTTTCTAAAGCGCCGTTATATTGTACACAGATATAACCTTCATGATGGCTGAAGTTCTCACAAACGAGGCTATGAAGATTATCTTATAGAGAGTATCTCCTTTATCGTGTCCCTCAGCGCGGTAGCTGTCACGGGATGTCCCGGCGAATGCAGGTTTTCTATGTGATAAACCTACCGTGGTCAGGGACACGATAAAAGGGACACCTGTAGAATACGTCTCCATGTAGTAGTAGATACTTATTAACGTTTTGGAATAAGTAGCTGCCTCCGTATAAGGATTGAGTGAACTTCAGGTACAGCGTTCCTTTACGCTTTTCGGATCCTAGGCAAACAGAAATTTATATCAAAGCGTTGCTGTTGGGTTCTTGGTAAGTTCTTTGTTTTACCTGTGTCTGATTATGAACAAGTAATAGCTTGAGAAAATTCGTTTGTGCTGTATGTAGCCTATAAACCGGATTCTACAAATTTAAAATTAATTCGACTTAGTATTCTTTTCTTTTGTTTTGAGGCTATACAGCGTGACATACATACGTAGGCGTATAAGGAAATTATAGGCCTCTAAGCGAATATCACAGGAAGTGAATGTAGCAGGGAAACAATCTATTTATGGGCAGGAACAAAGCTCTAACAAGCAGAAATTCAAGAAGGCGTATAATTTAAACAAGGACGTTTTTAAGGTCGTACGATCCACCTGAAAAGAAATACGAAGGTAGAACTAAAACTAGCTATGCACTGTTTCATTTTAGATGACTTTGCAAAACCAACAAATATGGTTAGACACTAAAGGTAAAGGTAAAGGTAAAGGTAAAGGTAACGGTAAAGGTAATGTTCTCCCTAGAACAGGCCATGAAAGCCCAGAGGGGGAGTAGAGGTATAGCTCTAGTCTTTCTTTAACTCTGACACTAGACGGGGGTGGGTGGTCAACTCCACGCCCCGGCCGCTTTACCCCCGGGAATGACCCGGTACCCATTGTATAGGAGGCTAGGTGGGTCCCAGGGCCGGTCTGAACGGCTGCGAAAAATCTCGCACCCCACTGGGATTTTTTTTTTTTGTATTAATTCCTGGGTTTTTCCCTTTGATCCGTTTGTACTGTTGAAGTCCTTTTTGTCCTGCATGTCGCCTTATGTTTCATGCTATCGTCCATCCATCTAACACAACACAAACATCCATGCCCCCGGTTGGATTCGAACCCACGATCCTAGTAAGCGAGCGGCCGAAGACCCACGCCTTAGACCGCACGGCCACTGGGATCGGCGGGATTCGATCCTCGGACCGTCCAGCCCGTAGCAAGTCGCTATACCGACTGAGCTATCCCGACCCACCATGGTTAGACACAAGAAATAATAAATGTTATGAGGAGGTATAAGACTGAACAAGTTAAAATTTTGAACGCCGTTTTGTTCTGGGGCGTGAGAGAAAATCGTTGGGCAGATAGGTTTTTCCCCAAGTGTTGATACCGATCGCGTAAACTATACGACAGCATAATCAGTTATACTCTAATTTTTATATTCACCAAAGTGGGGACCTTAATTCTCGAATTATGCTTTTATTGAGACTTGAATATTTAATGGGTATAATTCTTGAAATTGTTTAGGAAATTGGTGAAGGTTCTGCAAAATATTTATTTTGTTTTGAGACTCCCAATTATCTCTTTATGCATAATACCCTTGTGTGAGTGAATGAGTCACTTCTCGGATCGATTGTTATTGGTAATAATAGTGATCATATATTATCGGTTATAATCTAGTAATGCTAATTACTATCGATGGCTTTATTGTTTTGGTGGGAAAACGCCTGAGCATTCTGTCCCTGCGTCATGTGTCTGGCAAGTGGTTATACCGGGTGGCACAAAAGTCACTGACACCCGATGTTTTACAGCACAAAGGCCGTACGCAGCGACATTTTCGCCGTCTTTGTGTGAGAGTATGTACAAGCATTCCCGACAGACTTAGACAATGTAGAAGGTAGACACTGTGAATATTTAAGATGGTCCATAATTGTAAGTATTGTATCAGTAAAGTTTCATCAACATGTCTCAAGTGTCACGTGACTAGTGCCAGTCTGTATTATATACTCTTAGTTAGATGTAGAGTGATTCCCAGTCTCTTTTATGAGGCTTCGTCAAATGCAACAGGAAACTTCCCAGAACAGGATTTCAAGACACGTTCTTTGTTTTAAAGCATAGACGTAATGTACCACAGACAATGAGACTTACTATCTTTCTAAAATACAGAGTGGCGCAAAAATCAGTTACACTCAATTTTTTTTTAACAGTTTGCCTGTAGTGTCAAGTGATTTTTGCGCCACCTTGCAAAATTCACTGTCAATATTTATTTTATGTCTCCTTTGCTCCCGTTTGAATCACGCACTAAAATCGTGCCTTTCACCTGTCTTTCCTTGCTTGTGTCTAAACCAAGTAGGAAAAGTTAAATGAATTTTCTTTATCTCTGTTACTGGGAAATGTTATTAAAATGTGTTAATAAAGTTATGGCTAAAATCGTAAGAAAATAAAGGTTACATTACATGAAAACATACACAAGTCCTTGAGCGCTACTCGGTCGTATCAGAAAGAAAAATTTTGTGAACGGTATTTCTAAGTAGAGAGAAATAAAACGCTCTTTTAAAATCTAATACACATTCTTTAAATTTTTTACTATTTTTGAGGTAATTAAATGAAAGTGGGTGAGGCCATGCCGTAGATCGGCTGGTAGTCGACGGCTTCATACCGTGGAAGCCCAGGTTCAATGCCACGCCAATCCATATGGGATTTGTGATAGACGAAGTTGACATGGTTTCCTCCGAGTAATTCCGCTAGGCCATGTCAGTATCATTCTATCGCTGCTCCATACACATTTATTTCTCTATCACCGATACTATATAGTTTTAACAATTGGCGGCGTCGTTAAATAACACGCTTAAAAAAGAAACAGACTGAACGTCTCAGAATTTTGACATCATGTGTGTAATTTGGAACTTGCAAACGCCCATTCAGCATTCACCGGGTTCTGTTCGGAACATACACGATAATTACCGAAGCCTCTTGTTGTCGATGAAAATTAAATGAACCAGCTTCTTACGTACATTTATAAACCTGCGTTTGCACAAAGGTACGTTTTATTAAGGTGTAATTGGTTTCTGGTTCAGCTGTTACTTTATTAAATTTGAAAATATTTTTATTTTTGGATAATGAAAAGAAAGGGAGAGAGAACGCGTCAAAATTTTTTTGCCTATATTTCCTTACTTGTTTGCTACAAACATACCATGTAAACACGAAAACACTTCAACAATTAAACCAACAAATGCATTTGTTGGTTTAATTGTTGAATGTTATCAAAATTCACGGTGAACAAAACGTAAAACGAAAACACTTATCTGTTGTTTTTTTTGTTTGTTTAACATGTACAAGGTTCATTGTCTGCTTTTAGCCAAGATCATTTGGTGTCAATTTCGCTTGAAACCCATTTTTAAAGCACTGCTATTTTATCCTTATTGACACACGTGGAAAAAAAAATTGGTCAATTGTGTTGATATTTCGAGACATAAATTTAAAGAAGCAAATATGGCCTCCAATTCGTGACGCAACACTTCCTCATGGTTTTTTTGACGTCACCCGTAATTCCATCAGTGCTTGTAGCCGCTTTGTTAACCTGTGGCTGTAGTACAAACGACGCGGCAAAGTGATTTCGTAATAAAAACAGCAGCAACCGGAGGTTTTCTTCATAATGAGACTACTCAATGTCTTGCTACCTGTATCGCAGTTTTGTGAAGAATCCTTAAAGGTATAAGTGTCGTATTTAAGAACCTAGCGACTAAAGTATCCAAACACAGAAAAGTAAACCTACGTAACCTTTACTATAAACATCCCGTTGTGATAATACCTAAGTCTACTGAAGTAATCCGTCAGTCACAACAAACACTTTTTTTATTGTTATCAGAGATGTAGTGTACTTTACGACAGGTTTACACCAACTACAAAATAAGGGGGAGGAAACTATCAACATAATGTACTATAAAAGGAAATGAGATCTAATTATTACATAAAAGAGCAGTAATATACAGGGCATACACAAAAGAATGGTGCGGTATCAATTGAATAAACCATATAAACCGCACCATTCTTTTGTGTATGCCCTGTATAAGGTTATGTTATAGAAATAAGTGTTGAAGTAGGAGGTACTGAAGTTGTTTGGGAGTTCTATCTCCGTCGATTTAAGGTTATGTTATGTAAGGTAATCCTAGGACATGTGTACTAACGAGTACGTCTGTACTAGTTTATGAACCTAGAAATTTAAAGGTAGGCCTAAAAACTTCACCTTTCACATATCTAGCAAAATTTGCACAAATAACTCTTATATTAATTCACTCGCCTTTCATTATGCTCATCTATGTCGTCCTCAAGTTTCGTTGACAGGAAATCCTAGTAAGAATGGAAAATGATCATAAGTAATATCACAGAATTCACAAGAACGTCTTCCATTGCCGCAGTATTCAACACAATACGTTTCGGAAGCTGCTTCCATCCTCAGGTTCGCTTCCGAAACGTATTGTTTGTGTTAAATATTGGTGAGAATGGAACAAGTCCTTGTGAATGTCGGTGATATTACTCACGTAAAAACATTTAAAAAAATTTATATGTTACAAGATCATCAATATTTTAACAACACGTTGTACCCTGTCATCCTGTAGACTTCAGTCAGTTTCTAAACCAACTCTCTGCACTAGGGGCTTTGTGGGTTACATAGAAGATTGTAAAAATTTATTTCAATACCTCCTACTCAGTCGTCTGAACTTCTTTAGAATTCCTGTTATTTTTAATCTCCTTTGTGTGAGGAGCGAGAAAGGATCTTTTCTTAATCTTCGCATTGATGATTCATGCGAACGTCTTCTGCTAACACGGAACACGTTACCTTTTCTGGTTCGTGGCCTTCGCAAAATTGTTCACTAACCATATTTGATGGTAAATGTATGTGGCTCGGAAAGCGGAACATTTGCAACGATGCTTTGTCCGCAAAAGTATTGCTTAAAACGCGGCCTTTCTGTCGTCGCAAGCATCGTGACTTCGTCTTGCGCAAATGCCTCATTCACATGAAGAGCAAATTTTCTTACAACCAAGCAGCATGCCGAGTTGAATATTCACGACTTTCAAGTCTCCACAAAATTTCTAACGCTATTTATTATATCGTAATTGACTAGTGCAGAAGGTTGACACATTTGCACATACATACATACATACATACATACATACATACATACATACATACATACATACATACATACATACATACATACATACATACATACATACATACATACATACATACATACATACATACATACATACATACATACATACATACATACATACATACATACATATATACATTCCATGGATCCATAATTTTGTCACAAGACAAGAGGATGTGCAATAAGTCATAACATACAAAATCATACAAAATGTACATTGCAAAATGCTTTAAACATTCTATGTGCAGTCTTAGACGTCAGTATTATAGGTTAACAGTACTCATAAGAAATTGATGTACAGAGTAAAAGGAGTGTGCATTTAAGTATCTTCTTAGTGCTGCTTTAAGTTGTGCCTTTTTCATTCTTAAGATTTTTTATATTACACGGTAAGCTATTGAAGATCCTGATACTAGAATAGAATGTACTTTTCTGAAAGCATGATAGGTTGACACATTTGCATATGGCGTCTTCTTGTACGCGACATGGCTAAAAGCGATTGGAATTGTGTCTTTGACGACTCGGTGAAAAATCACCTGTTCTTAGGTCTGTGTTCATGATGGAGTGACATTACGTCATCAAAGTTTCTGCAGTAAGAGGTTTTATGTATGGAAGAGAAACTAAGAAATTTGTTTTGCACGGTTACGAAAAACTAATTACTGTCACCTCCCCTCCATCCAAATATCCCATCTTTCTAATGTGGCACCAATTATCTCTGCTTGATTACTGGGCAAATTTAAGTCCCTTAAAAGATTTTTTTTTTTCAATGGCTCGACAGCCCCTAGTGGGCCTAGGCCGCCTCAGTTTTCGAGGCTTCACGATCACACACTTTAGACACACCACACTCGGTAGGACTCCTCTGGACTAGTGACCAGCCCGTCGCAGAGACCTCTACCTGACAACACACAACACTCACAAAAGACAGACATCCATGCCCCCGGTGGGATTTTTTTTTTGTCTGTCCGGGGTTTTTCCCCTTTGATCCATTTTTGTACTGTTTAAATCCTTTTCGTCCTTCATGTCACTTTTACGTTCCATGCTACCGTCCTTATACAAGAAACACAACACAAATATCGATGCCCCCGGTTGGATTCGAACCCACAATCCCAGTAAGCGAGCGGCCGCTGACCCACGCCTTAGACCGCACGGCCACTGGGACCCTTAAACGATTATCAGTGTTTAATTCAGTTTGAGTTATTAAAGGGAGTTTTTTTGAATTTGATGGAACATATTCTGAAGCAAAATCCCCTACCATCTACAACAATTTCTCCATTATGCAAATTTATTTCTACATTTCCCAATAGGTTCCAGGACTGTGGGATCTCATGTGTGGTACTAGTCTCAAAACTGATGGTAGAGTAGGGTATTCTATAAAGAGTCTGTTTTTATATGTGTGTCTGGCAATATGAGTTAAGCAAATTCAGAACTCGGAGTTAAGGGCATTTCGATGTTGGGGAAAAAGTTATTGAACACGACATGTGTTTTTATTTCCTCTACAACTTTGAAATATTTCTCATTCTAAGAAGAATTCAGCGAGATATCGTAAATGTGCATACGCCTTCATGTAAAATAGCCGTTATTCTTGTCAGATTTTAATGAAACTTGAATTTTCTCCACAGAATTTCGAAAAAATAATCAAATATCAAATTTTTTTAAAATTCGCCCAGTGGGAGCCGAGTTGTTCGAGGTGGGGGGGGGGGGGGGAGACGTGCGAGCGGACAGACAGACAGACAGATAGACATGATGAAGCTAACAGTAGCTTTTCGCAAATTTTCCAAAGCGCCTAAAAAAGGGATTATCAAAATTTACATAAGTCCTATCGTTATTTGACCTTTGTACGTTGACATAACATCTAGACAATAACCAAGTTCTTAACCTAGACGGGGAGTTTTGTATTTATATTCATCTTAAATTAAAAGTATATTAATGTTTTTTTAATGTTTAGATTTTAATATTAGTAAATATCTGCTTTATACTAAAATTCTTTGAAAATTCTTTGCAATTTACATGATCTGTGGTCATGTTTGTAACTGTACGAAGAATAGCGATAACGTGCCTACCACAAACATATCCTGAACATGGTGACAACATAGCATTCTCTTTGTTCAACAGACAAATTTGTGGTGCAGTATTTTCAAATCTCACTCCCAGAGTGCAAACGTACTGTCAACATATATATTGTTCTGTGTATCCAGGAAAGGAAATACAGGGCATACACAAAATAATGGTGCGGTTTTAATAGTGAACACTATTAAAACCGCACCATTCTTTTGTGTATACCCTGTATATGTTAATATGCAGTACGTCTGTAGGTGTATGCAGGACAATGTTGTCTTTGTCACACACACACACACACACACAACACATTGGCATAATCCAGGAAAATGTAATTTTATTTAAAAAAAATGAACCAACTAGATGCACAATCACTATTAAAAAAACTTTAATAGTAATATTACATTAAACCCGACATGTTTCGGTCAGGTACCTGACCATCTTCAGGGGTATACTACATTAAAATGCTATGTCCATATGTAAAACACACTTTAAATGTGAGCATATAAGGTCTAGTCGTGTATAATGTTTTATAAAACACCGTTTTAAAGTCACTAAAAAAACTTTATTTCAAAAACGTCACCACTTGATATTCCGCACTGGTTCCACTTTTATGGCTTTATAACACTATGTAATAAAATTTTTTAGTGACTTTAAAACGGTGTTTTATAAAACATTACACATAACTAGACCTTATATGCTCACATTTCAAGTGTGTTTTACATATGGACATAGCAATTTAATGTAGTGTACCCCTGAAGATGGTCAGGTACCTGACCGAAACATGTCGGGTTTAATGTAATACTACTATTAAAGTTTTTTAAATAGTGATTGTGCGTCTAGTTGGGTCTTTTTTTTATATATATATATACGAGATTCACGGTGAAAACAATATTAAATGTAATTTTATTATTCCTTTATTTTAGCCTGTTTTTGTCTGTTGTGAGTTCTTTGTTGAGTAGCCCAGGAAGACGAGCATTCCTGAGAACAGACGACCTTGCCGTCAGCATCCACATGGCTGGCGGTCAAGTCCGGACAATTATCTGCTCCATAGCCGGCTCTGACATCACTTGGTGATGGTTCTTCTTGGTTTGGCTATTCATTCCATGCATTTTGAAACAAAGAATATTTGTATGACCTTGCAGTATGAAGGAGGCAATTATCTCATTTAGTGCCGTGATGGTGCTTCGAGTTCTATTCTGGAGTCTTGTTTTCGTGTTTAGAACCAAACCTGGATGAATATGAAGGCCAGGATGAGTCACCACGCCTCGCGGCTACTGCTTTTGTAACTTCTGTTTCATCCTCCAGCCTAAAATTGGCTAAGAGTTCTTGATGAGATCTGCGGTCTTCTGGGGTATTAGGCGGCGTCGTGTGGTAATTGTTTACCGACGTTTCGGGACGAGGTATCCGTCCCATCTTTACGGGTCAAGAGTCCGTTGACCCGTGAAGATGGGACCGATACCTTGTCCCGAAACGTCGGTAAACAATTACCACACGACGCCGCGTAATATCGCAGAAGACCGCAGATTTGATCAACATCGCGGCGGAAACCGAAATCAAGAGTTCTTGAGTCATTTTTTTTCTTTCCTTCTGCCTTTCTTTCTTAGTTTCTCTTTCGTTGTTTGTTTTTTTTCTTTGTCTACTACTTCTCTTCCTTTCTTCTTCCATATTTCGTTGTTTTATTTATCTTTGTTCTTTGCCTTTTGCGAAATTAAGGATTTTACGTGGTCCAATTTTCAGTATAACAAGACTTATCGTGCTGTTGTAGATGAAACGTGCTTGATCCTGTATCATCAAGAATTGAGCTGAGAACGAAACACAAATTTTGTGTTGTGGGAGTGAAAATTTGGCACCGTAAAATTTTCACATACCTACGAACATTAAATAGGTCCTATGTCTCACGAAATGTCTGAACATAATTAAACTATTTGGCTGTTAAATTAATGTAATTCATCCCGTTGCATTTCGTAGGCAAAAAAGCAATAAACAGCCTTCAACACAACCCTTCATGATTAAGACCCCAATCACAGCTACATGTTCCGGCTCATATCAAGTCATGTACATGCTCCACACAATTATATATATATAGAGAAAAACCTACAAATTATACGCATAATATATTGTCAAAATCGAGATGTAAAATTCATGTCGTCTATGGTGTGCTCATAATGCTATGATTTAATTAGTGTTAAAATACTAATACATATGTTCTGCACATGAGCATACGTGGGGCGCGCGGTGGCGTAGTTGGTTGAGGCACTACGCTACAAACCGGAACGTCGCGGGTTCGATTCCCGATGGTGTCACTGGAATTAATTCCTTGACATAATCGTTTCGGTCGCACTATGGCCCTGGGGTCGACTCAGCCTCTAACAGAAATGAGTACCAGGAATATTTCCTGGGGGGTAAAGGCGGCCGGTGCGTAGGGCTGACAACCTTACCACCTTCATGTGCCGATTGTCTACAAATCTGGGAGCCTCAACCTCCTGGACCCCTCAGGGCCTGTCTAGGCCTGTAATGGGGTTGCTTTACCTTTACATGAGCATACGTATGACATAAAATTTTATCTCAATTTTGATAATACATTACGCATATAGATTGTAAATTTTTCTCTGTATATAATTGTGTACTGCCTGCAGATTATTTGATATGTGCCGAAACATGTAGCTGTGACTGGGCTGTGTAGAGTTGTTTTTGACGGATATTTGTTGGTTTCTTTGTGCATTGCTGCTGTTGTCAGATTCGCAAACTCTTTAAACTGAGAGAATATACTATTGTCAGAATATGTGATTGCTTCTGAACTGTTATTGCACAGAAACTGTGGCGCTGACATTTAAAACGAGGGTTTCATTTGTTATATTGGAATATCCGGTGAAAATTCAACGGGAAACACTTTACAAAACCCAATATCTAGCTATGGTTTCCACAGATACCATAGCTCTTCCATTTATCGACTTAAAACACGGGAGCCCTTGTTGGAATTTTACTGAATATCTACGCTGTGAACTTAAACAATTCTTAAAAGACAGTTTGAAAGAATAAGATGACGATGATAATGATGATAATAATAATATAATGACCTGACAATAGACATATATCTTATGTGGAAGGTAAAGAAAAAAACTGATACCAGTAATAATAATAATTCAATTCAATTCAATTCTAGTTTATTAATGTGCCGAATCAACATATAATAATCAATATCAATAATCAATAATAATAATAGGGCCGCTGGAACCGTCTCAGAATGACTGAGAAGATATCTGAACAACGCAATTGGAAAGCACGACATCAAGGAGCCACAGCAAACAGCCATACTGGGCATTGTGCACATACTGTGGGAGGTACTGGTGTAAAGTACAGAACGTAATGTACAAACAAAAGTGATACCAGTAATAACAAGGCAACTGGACCCACCTCAAAATCACCCACAAAATACCTCAGCCACATACCGTCAAAGCACGACATCAAGTAAACCACAGCAAACAGCCATACTGGCACTGCACACGTACTGTGGGAAGTACTGGTGTAAAGTACAGAACGTAATGTACAAACAAAAGTGATACCAGTAATAACAAGGCAACTGGACCCACCTCAAAATCACCCACAAAATACCTCAGCCACATACCGTCAAAGCACGACATCAAGTAACCACAGCAAACAGCCATACTGGCACTGCACACGTACTGTGGGAAGTACTGGTGTAAAGTACAGAACGTAATGTACAAACAAAAGTGATACCAGTAATAACAAGGCAACTGGACCCACCTCAAAATCACCCACAAAATACCTCAGCCACATACCGTCAAAGCACGACATCAAGTAACTACAGCAAACAGCCATACTGGCACTGCACACGTACTGCGGGAAGTACTGGTGTAAAGTACAGAACGTAATGTACAAACAAAAGTGATACCAGTAATAACAAGGCAACTGGACCCACCTCAAAATCACCCACAAAATACCTCAGCCACATACCGTCAAAGCACGACATCAAGTAACTACAGCAAACAGCCATACTGGCACTGCACACGTACTGCGGGAGGTACTGGTGTAAAGTACAGAACGTAATGTACAAACAAAAGTGATACTAGTAATAACAAGGCAACTGGACCCACCTCAAAATCACCCACAAAATACCTCAGCCACATACCGTCAAAGCACGACGTCAAGTAACTACAGCAAACAGCCATACTGGCACTGCACACTACTGCGGGAAGTACTGGTGTAAAGTACAGAATCAATTTAACGCTATCCATCCCATTGTGTATATACACTTACATAACTATGTATTCCGTCTGACGGAATACATAGTGTTACTTATGTAAAAGTACAAACGTTTATACACTAATATTATTCGTTCCGCACATTTTAACTTTATATGTAAAGTCCGACACATGTACAATTAACACACTATTTGTGCACTTTCACCGTCTACATGTTTCGAACCCCTAACCTGGTTCATCTTCAGGGACACATTATCTAAAATCGCACACTAGTTACACCAACTGGCACAATTATTTACATGAGTTCTTTACAATTGTTCAGATACACTGTTTAAAACAAATAAAAGTTAAAAAGTTAAAAATTTGGTTGTCGGTTGTTAAAAATTGTGTAAAAGTTGAACAAATATGCTGTTTTGATATCCTGTTTATCGGAGTAATTGCTGTTGTGTGGTGAGAACTGTACTGTTACTTCTGTAAAAGTACAAAACGTTTATTATGGAAATGCATACATTGCAACCACAGAACAGCGGCAACATATGCACTAGCAACATGGCTTGTTTCAGGTATAGAAATGTAGATACTGTAAGGTGAAGAGTAAAATGTAGATACCTGTAAGGTGAAGAGGTTAAAAGTGGATACCTGTAAGGTGAAGAGGTAAAATGTAGATACCTGTAAGGTGAAGAGGTAAAATGTAGATACTGTAAGGTGAAGAGGTAAAAATTGTAGGATAAGTACCTGTAAGGTGAAGAGGTTAAATATCGTTAGATACCTGTAAGGTGAAGGGTAAAATGTAGATACCTGTAAGGTGAAGAGGTAAAATGTAGATACCTGTAAGGTGAAGAGGTAAAATTAGATACTGTATAAGAAAAGTAATACCTGTAAGGTGAAGAGGTAAAATGTAGATACCTGTAGTGAAGAGGTAAAATGTAGATACCTGTAAGGTGAAGAGGTAAATTCACTCCAGATAACACCTTGAAGGCCCATATGGGGAGTAGGGGTATAGCTCTATTTTCTTTAACCTCGGCTAGATGGGCTCGGTGGTCAAGGCCACGCCCGGGGCCGGTCTGGACGGTGGGGAAAACCCGCCCACGGGATTTGATCCTCGGATATTCCAGGCCTTAGCGAGTGGATATACGGACAATCCTGTATAAATGTTACGTATAAATAATAATATAATATAAAGTAATTCAGTATTGTTTATTTACGCCTGGTTAAAGCACAGAGGCCAATTATAATATAAGAAAAGAGTACAGGGAGTTATTCAGGAGATAAGCGTGACGTCAGAACAGTGTCAGCTTAATCCGAGTATAGCAGAGGTACGTGGCGGTAATATTTTTTGAAGTGCTGAGTTTCAAGAAACTATGACGACAGGCCTGACCTCTGCCCCCAGTGGCGATGCGGTCAGCAGATGAAGTAACACCGATCCAGTGGTGAGTGTCACTGAAGTTCAGAGTCGTGTGATCACCGCTGATGATGATTCTGCCCTTCACCTCGCCGAGCTGTGCATGAAATTACCATTAAAGCATAAGGTCACGTTCGCACAGTCAATAGTGTGAATTCTTCGTCTACGTACTCCGAAGTTTGTTGTTGCTAACAATCTCAACTCCGTGTACAGCATCCCAAACGCTAAACCGAAAGGTCACAGATAGGATTTCGTGTACTAACACGAGATTACAATTGTGCCATAGTTGAGGAGGATAGCTGGATGCTTATCAAATCATACAACACTGAGACGAACTAAATGCACGCTATTGTTCCAGATATTCTGTATTAACAATACTGCCTTCTAAAACACGTGATTGAAGGAAAGTTAGAAGGAAGGATAGAATTGACGGGAAGACGAGGAAGAAGGCGTAAGCAGCTACTGGATAACCTTAAGGAAAAGAGAAATACTGGAAATTGAAAGAGGAAGCACTAGATCGCACCCTGTGGAGAACTCGCTTTGGAAGAGGCTATGGACCTGTCGTAAGACAGACTACAGATTGAATTAATATCTGTAATCAATCCAATATATTTCGATCCCTCATGGAATCATTATCAGGGATTCGTTTAAAAGCAAGATTTTACAAAACAGAACTAACAATATGTATACATATCAAAACGATATAAGATGTATAGAGGATGATGAGTTAAGCTGTAGGTGATTTTATAGTAGAACCCTGGTCTACCACGTACTGGAGATTGCCTGCTTATATGGGGGTGGACGAGACATTACTCAGTTAGATGCTTCTTCAAGCGAGTTGTAGATTCAAACTCAGAGGTGTCCATGTGTGATCTGTGGCGGACAAAGTGGAATTTGGCATGTTTATCTCGAAACACATCAGTTATTCCCTGTCGCTCATGTATTATTCGAGGATGGTACGATAGGTTCATTTGAGGCTGCAGTACCTTCCTACTCCCACAATGAAAATAAATGCTGAAATATGCAGCCAAAATATGATTTATAAACACATGCACATTTTTTTACGGATATTATATAAATTGTAATTCCCGTATTCAGTATAAGGTTATGGTGCCATAGAAATTATAACTGGATATTTCTGGAATATTAAACACGAATGTCAAACGTGACGCAGAATTTTAGTGACATTTTAGAAAGTTTTGAAATGTGGTGCTGGAGAAGAATGGAGAAGATCAGTTGGACCGATAGTGTGAAAAATGAAGAAATATTACACGAGTCAATGAGGAGAGGAATATCGTACATACAATAAAAAGAAGAAAGGCTAACTGGATTGGTCACATCTTGCGTAGAAAGTGCCTTCTAATACAAGTGATTTAAGGAACGTTAGAGGGAAGGATATAAATGAAGGGAAGACGAGAAAGAAGGCGTAGGCAGCTACTGGATGACCTTAAGGAAAAGAGAAGATACTGGAAATTGAAAGAGGAAGCACTAGATCGCACCCTGTGGAGAACTCGCTTTGGAAGAGGCTACGGACCTGTCGTAAGACAGACTGCAGAATGAATGAATTACACAATGATCAAAAGGAGATGGAAATGTACACAAATATACGAGCTAGTCCTGAATACCGAAGATGCGTAGAAACGAGCCTGTTTCTGAGCGTTACTTTCTCTCGTACAAAGCGTAGAAAAGCGTCGATGCCATTAAATGAGCAAACATCGTGATGTTATCTAATGAGCAAATGTCCGTGACCCGAAAGCTAGTTTTTGAAGGCCATAGATTGACTTTCTATAGGTGTCAACCGTTTGAAGTCTAATGGCTATTTTATATACCACTAGGTTGGACATTCACAAATCCTACGTTCTGCCCACACAGTGTATTTATGTGTTTTATATGGATCTCAGAACAAACAGCGATTATTTCACTGTACAGCATTAACTGACTGGTTTGTATAACTGAGACGGAGTGTGTTTACTGCGCGGTACGGACTGTATTTATGTGTTTTGTGTGGATCTCAGAACAAACAGCGATTATTTCACTGTACAACATTAACTGACTGGTTTGTATAACTGAGACGGAGTGTGTTTACTGCGCGGTACGGACTGTATTTATGTGTTTTGTGTGGATCTCAGAACAAACAGCGATTATTTCACTGTACAACATTAACTGACTGGTTTGTATAACTGAGACGGAGTGTGTTTACTGCGCGGTACGGACTGTATTTATGTGTTTTGTGTGGATCTCAGAACAAACAGCGATTATTTCACTGTACAGCATTAACTGACTGGTTTGTATAACTGAGACCGAGTGTGTTTACTGCGCGGTACGGACTGTATTTATGTGTTTTGTGTGGATCTCAGAACAAACAGCGATTATTTCACTGTACGGCATTAACTGACTGGTTTGTATAACTGAGACGGAGTGTGTTTACTGCGCGGTACGGACTGTATTTATGTGTTTTGTATGGATCTCAGAACAAACAGCGATTATTTCACTGTACGGCATTAACTGACTGGTTTGTATAACTGAGACGGAGTGTGTTTACTGCGCGGTACAAACTGTATATACACGTACATATAACTATATGTACCATCACGTTTAACATTCACAAATTCTACGTTCTGCCCACACAGTGTATTTATGTGTTTTGTGTGGATCTCAGAACAAACAGCGATTATTTCACTGTACAACATTAACTGACTGGTTTGTATAACTGAGACGGAGTGTGTTTACTGCGCGGTACGGACTGTATTTATGTGTTTTATATGGATCTCAGAACAAACAGCGATTATTTCACTGTACGGCATTAACTGACTGGTTTGTATAACTGAGACGGAGTGTGTTTACTGCGCGGTACAAACTGTATATACACGTACATATAACTATATGTACCATCACGTTTAACATTCACAAATTCTACGTTCTGCCCACACAGTGTATTTATGTGTTTTGTGTGGATCTTAGAACAAACAGCGACTACTTCTTTTTACAGCATTACTTGACTGATTTTTATAACCGAGACGGAGAGTGTTTACTGCGCGGTAAATGGTAAATCTTCAGATATAATTAATTTACGTTAGTCTTAGTTTTTAAGAGGTTATTTTCTGTTTCAGACTTGTGAATTGTTTTGTATATTTATGCTTTACGTGCTGAATTCTGTTTTCAAGTCCAGTAAAAGTAAAGGCAAATGCGAAATGAGACACAGTAATCCCTCTCTTACCGCGGTGTTACGTTGCTGAAGAACAGCGCAATTGGCATGAGAAAGTCCTTGTGACAAATCTGGGAGTTAGGGGAACCTTAGCAACATTTAGCACACTTTGGGTTCTAAGTTTCTTCTTCCTACATTAACACCTTACAGCTTCGTTTTTACTATACGTAATGCGAGGTTTAACACTAAATGCGCCGCTTGTATTTCTGAATTCCGCATGATTCTTTCAACATTTTCACGGCCTTTCTAATGGAAGCACACTGTTTTCTCTGAGCTACAAAAGAAATTTTTATGTACAGGTTGTCTCTTTTATCGTGTCCCCGACTACGGCAGCTGCTACGGGATGTTCCGGCCGATGCAAGGTTTCTGTGCTCTAAAGCTACGGTGTAAGGGACATGATAAAGGAGACAGCTATAATGGAGCTTTATTTTAATCTTTAAAGGATTAAAGAAATATACCGCGATTCCGAAATACAGCTTAAAAACTGCTCATACACGAAGTCCATTTTGGGGGGCTTTTGCTGTACGTACAGTACCCCCCTCATCACCATCACAACCACACGGAGGCGCGTATGGATCGTTGAGGTTAAGTTCAACTCATTCGTTGACCTCGGCTCTAAAAGTAGGAATGTGTTCAGCATGAATGATGTAAGAAAAGATGGGTTTAACTTAAGGAATACTCATTTGTAATGGTTATAAAAATTGTCTGGTCGTTCAGTTCCTTTGTGCACAAAGTACTGTGCCTACACTCAAAAGTATTGTAAGAATTTTGGAGAAGAAATTTTGAAAAATTTTCAAAGCTACGTTCTCACTGATTGATTATTTCCACCAACAAATGCACCTGGACAAGTTTGTCACTGTTTTCTTTATTAAAAGAGTGCCCCAATACGCATTTCGGCAGTTATATTGCCATCATCAGGGTTTTTTTTAAAGTAAGTTGTGACAATCTTGTCCAGGTGCATTTGTTGGTGGAAATAATCAATTATACAAAGATGCACGGTGAATATAAAGTGAAGTTCGCACTGATATTTGCTGGTCGCTGAATGACTACGTGTGACGTAGTAGCAAGCCTCAGCACTAGAAGAAGAATGTTGCGCTGTTGACAAATCGTTTGATCTGCAGATGTCAGTGCCTTCGGTTGCAAGCGCTGAAACATCGTGATAATGGACCGGGCCTCAGATGTACAATATAACTGGCAACGCGATTGGCTAAAATCTGATTGCCGGCCAATGCGCATGTCGCTGAGTGCTGCTGATAACAGGCGATAATCAAAACGTGTTGGGACTGTATTCTTATATCGAGTCCGTGCTAAGAAAGACAAGGGACAGGAAAGAGATTGAAAAATGAAAGAATAGTTGCTCTTACTGAAGAACCTGAGGTCCTTTAGCGACGCGGGAAGTATTTGGGTCTGTCTGATTCCTAAAGGGGACATACGGTGGCGCAGTTGGTTGAGGCACTGCTGTACAAGCTGGAAGGTCTCGGGTTCGATTCCCGATGATGTCATTGGAATTTTTCATTGAAATAATCTTTCCAGCTGCACTATGGCCCTGAGGTCGACTCAGACTGTAACAGAAATGAGTACTAGGAGTATTTCCTGGGGGGGGATAAAGGCGGCCGGTGCATAGGGCTGACAACCTTACCCCTTTCATGTGCCGACTTTCTAGAAATCTGGGAGCCTCAACCTCCTTCGCTTTACCTTTACCTGAATCCTAAGGAAACAGGACTGGGGTGAGACTTATTTCCTTGGCACAGCGGTCTAAAATGGGTCTCTTGCCCCAGCCTCTGATGATATGAGGAAGCAGCAATGGTGGGATAATGATAGGCAGTGGAACCCTGAAGTTCGTGGGGGAGAAATAATTTTCCTCATTGCCATTTCTCCTTCAGAAATCCGACATATATGACCCTGGAACTGCACCCAGGTCTCTAAAGTGAGACGTTGGCGAATAACCGCCTGCGATGTGGCGAGCTTATCCGCGGATCTAACCTTCAGCTGTCAACAGACTTAGTGAAATTACCGGAACATCTTGACAGATTAACTGGCCTTTAAATTCAAGGCATTCATAGGAGCTTCGAAATCGAGATAAATGAGAAAAATTGTATTAGAGTTTGTATTGGAACGATAATAAAATAAGATCAGATTTACAATTTTTATTACTTATCCATAAAATAAATATTAACAAAAATCCGTCCAGTAACTTTATACTAGTACGTGTAACATATGAGCTGGCAAGGCGTGAACTACATATGATGCCTTCGTGTTACAGACTTCATATTGATAATGTAAATATCCTATACAGAATTATATTGGCGCCGTTATTTCACTACGTATTAATAGAAACATGCATTTATTAATGCATGTAATGGTTTATTCATGCATTCACTTCACAGAACCAGATTGAACAAACTCGTTCAGCTTCCCCGTCATTTTGTGGCGTGTGTTGTGTAATCAAACTTTGCCAGAGTTACCGCAATTACCATATGATTGATCGAATGCCGTGGGTAGATAAGCCATGATGTATTAATTTGAATCCACCTGGAATCTTCAAAATCCAGTGCTCTAAAGTAATTCTGCACGACAAGAGACAGTTTATCATAAAATAGGAGACGGACGAATAAATTGACAGCATGCCTAATCTAACTACAGGGCAGGGAAAAGGACAGAAGCTAAAGTTTCCTTTCGAGGATTGAATCGTTCCTAATACAGTTTCCGCTTTACTAAATCAATAGATTTCTCCTTTCCTCTACATAGCTGTATATTACTATGTCAATAACTGCAACAGGCTCAATGCTTGAGCTGAGAGTTAACGTAAATGTCCTCCCCATCCAGCCTCCTATTTAATGCATACCAGACCTCTTTCCTCGGGGGTAAAACGGCCGGGACGTGAATCTAATCACTAAGCTCCACCTAGTGTCATAGAACATGTGTAACTACAATTTCTCACTCCGAGTCTTTTACGGTGTATTTTATATTTTCCATACCGTGCATTATAATTCGATATATGATTCGATATATTCGATATATGACCCAACAGATGCACTTAATTGTATCATTATTTTCAATCTATACAGAAAAACACAAAAACATATCCCTGCTTCTTGATTTTATTATTGTCTTACGACATGTTTCGGCGGCACGCGGTGGCGCAGTTGATTGAGGCACTACGCTACAAACCGGAACGTCGCGATTTCGATTCCCGATGGTGTCATTGGAATTTTTCACTGACATAATCGTTTCGGTCGCACTATGGCCCTGGGGTCGACTCAGCCTCTAACAGAAATGAGTACCAGGAATATTTCCTGGTGGGTAAAGGCGGCCGGTGCGTAGGGTTGACAACGTTACCACCTTCATGTGCCGATTGTCTAAAAACCTGGGAGCCTCGACCTCTGGAACCCTAAGGGCCTTTCACTTTACCTTTACCTTTACGTCACGACACATTTCGGTCGTACATGTTGTGTTTATATAGATTGAATATAGTGTTATATACACGCACAGCGGGATTGGTAATCCAACAAATGTACTTAACTGTCACAGGTTCACAATAATATATTTAAAGACATTCCACTGCTACATGTTTCGGTCCCTTTCTGCCCAACATCAGGCAGAACATCAGACGCTATTATATAAAACAATTACATAGTAATACTCGGTCAGTTGTATATGTAGATCTGCTTTTAATATTCGTGTGATGATCTGTTATACTGGAAGCAGTGGATTAAGGCAGATTGTGGCCGATATGGAGGTGTTCACGGTACTGAACACTACCGTGAACACCTCCATATCAAATTCATATTAAAATTGCAAAGACTTCTGAAGCATAGAGATCCATAGCTTTATGTTTGTGACAACAATAAAGTTTATCAAAAGACCAAGTGTGACATACAGGGCGTTCCACTTAAAACCGGCCCGCTTGCACGGTGAAATCAAGAAATGACTTTGTTTCGTTTAGTTTTTGGTAGACTAAATGTACACTCTTACAGAAGATGCTGGAAATGAGATCCTTGTGAATTTAGCATTGTATTTTTACCGTGCATTTTTCAATTATAGATATATTCATTAAACACCAACTAATGCACATAAACGTTATTCACAATAGTTTATTCTTAAAATTCCCCTATACGTATTTCGGTGGTTTAAAACCACCATCTTCAGGGGGTCGCAGAGATTATTTAGCATAGACCATACAGTTATTACGTATGTGGTTACATCCGTATATGTAGAATATGAGTGGTCTATTATTGTCCACTGGACAGTGGACAATAATAGAATAAAATTTATGTGCATTAGTTGGTGTTTAATGAAGAGATCCTTGTGATTTAATACATTATTTGCGCGTGCTATAAAAAATCCTTTCTTGATTTCACCGTCCAAGCGGGCCGATTTTTTAAGTGGAATATCCTGTACATATAAAGCAGCTGATAAAATTTATATTTTTCCGGCGTTCTTTACGAAGTAAAAAAAAGCCTCTTCTTATGTGGAGACTTCGTCAACACAACGTAATCCCTGTAGGTGTATAATAGATACGAACGGATTAATGGTTTATCTGTGGCAATCGTATTTAGAGAGGCCGTGTAGTAGCGCGTTAATATTTTATCGCGTCATATAACAGGACCCGTTTCTTCTAGGCATTTATTCTTTCTGGGACGCGCTTGAATAATCACAAATCTGAGAAGTTCTGACGGCTGTGTCTATGTCTCTACTGGTACGTGATGCGTTTTAGCACGTTACATCTACTCTTCTCTCCTGGTGACTGATGTAGCACTTTCCCCTTAATCTTTGGGCAAATATTTACCACTCTATACGGTGTCATGTTCCAAAAGAAAGCCATTCTCCGTGAGGACTCTATTTCCGGGGCATGCGAGAGTCGCAGCTTCTCCTGCTGTGTAATTTCCGTAGTGTTCAATAAAAGATCGGGATATCCACGTCAGTCCTGCGGCCTTGTTTATCGTTCGGGCTTAAATTAGATACGACGTAATTTTCCAATTCTGCAGCCAAGGCGTCGAGCCGTCCCGAATATGATGACGTACTGGAGGGCAGCTACAGACAGCACTCGTGCCTTTCGCAGCCTTGAAATACTCGAAATTAAATTCACTCGTCTTACTCAGCAGATGTCACTGGTGTGTTACGTGCTACGCAACTTTTTTTCTGTACATATTTTTGTAATATCCAATGATGACGACGGCTCACAAGTATTGTGGTTTTATAATGAAAAGGATTATAAAGTGAAATGTCCGTCGTCAAGGATACAAAAACGAATAACATTCACTTCTGATTACGTACGTCATCCTTGTTTATCCATTCAAAAGAATGTGCAATAAAGGCATTCAAAATTACAAGACGTGTTATACTAGCCGCCGTTTCAATTCTAACTTAATTTTGTAAATTCTAGACTTGCTCTCAGCACCACCCAGCCTCCTATACAATGGTACATTGGGTTATTTCACAGGGAATAAAACCACTGAGGGCCGATCCCAGTGGCCGTGCGGTCTAAGGCGTGGGTCTTCGGCCGCTCGCTTACTGGGATCGTGGGTTCGAATCCCACCGGGGGCATGGATGTCTGTCTCTTGTGAGTGTTGTGTGATGTCAGGTAGAGGTCTCTGCGACGGGCTGGTCCCTCGTCCAGAGGAGTCCTATCGAGTGTGGTGTGTCTGAGTGTGATCATGAAACCTCGACGAAACGAGGAGGCCCAGGCCCATATAGGGCTGTCAAGCCATAAAAAAAAAAAGCCACTGAGGGCGTGTGGCTGACCACTCATTTCCCTATAGAGTCGCGGTTATGAATATGTGGAGCTATACTACACTTTCCCTTATACCTTTATGAGGTGGATAGGGAAATTTTTATAGTACTTAGTCTTTTATAATTATATTAAGTAGGATGTGGTAGTGCGTACTGGCTTCAAGTGTGCGTGCGTGTGTGTGTGCGTATATATGTACGTCTGTATGTACGCATGTATATATGTATGTATGTATGATTGTTATCAATCGTAGCTTGCTAAGTTCTAGGGACGGACGTATTTAATTAGAAATAACTATAACGTTACTCAAAATATCAATTGTATTGTCTGAAGTGAATAACCAGAACTCTCCTATAATGCTGAAAAATGTCGGTTTGAACCTGGAAACACCTTTATTTTATGTTCATCGACAAAGACTTTATTACTTTTCTCCAGGTGCGCACCCCGGGGGGGGGGGGACTGACCCTGAGGCTATGCATAACATGTTTAATTTTAAAAATTATATTACAAAAATCATGCCATAACTGTAATATAGCGCTGTTTGCAACTGCATTTACATACATAAAAATAAACCACACGTTCCATAACTCACCTAATTTAAATTACAAGGTCTAATCTTCTTATTATTTTTTTTTTTTTGTAATTTCGTCTAAGATATTCCAAAATTTTTATTTTATTTTTTCAAAATTCCAATGTACTATTCATCAGCGGATTTCAGTGCCTGATTTAAGCTGAAGGGTAAATCACGTAAAACCTTTTAATACCATCGTGTCTACAAAATCTGTGGTTTTTAAATTTTGAAGCCCGGCTACACTCTCCCCTCCGCTGGCCCTAGGGTGCACCCCTACATTCCTCGTAGGATGCAGAACAATGTTCGTTTGACAGTTATCACCAAGATTTGAAATCGTACATTGTAGTACAGTGCTACTGTTTTATATTGGCCTCTGGCCTGCGCGAGAGAAGGCGGTAAGATGCGCATAGTAGGGCCACCACAAGCCTTTGCATTTGTCCGAGTTGAAAGCAGAGAGTGGATGTAGTAGTGTGATACCTCGCTATGTGTAAGCAGCACGGTTTTATGTATAGTTACTGACTGTGGAGTTTGCAGTTGACCTTGGCAGTGGTTTGCGCTGAGGAAAGTCGACCGTCTGTTGTTTGTGCCCAGTAACCCACTACCCACGCTGTGCAGGTCAATAACATTCTCTTAAGTAGGGGACAGTACTTGAAATTAGAGTATAACTATTACGAGAAGATTTGCTCTACACAAAGCCAAACAGCATACTGACCTTGAGATCGAAGTTGTCTGGGATATTAACGCTGTTAAGTTGTGTAAACAGGCAACTATTTACACAAGACACAGCGTAATGTCGCAGAAGACCTGAATGTTTAGACGTACCGCTGTGAGAACCTCATGTCTCGTAGAATATGACCTGCTTCACCTCCTTGCTCATCGTTCCACCAGGTGACTCGTCAACATGCGTGACTTTATCACAAGAATGACGCATGCCTTCAGAATATATCTCACCACTTGTAACACAAGGTCAATTAAACACATTAAATAAATTAACTAAATAAAGTTAAATAGGGAAATTAATACACAAAACACTTAAATCAATTGAATGAAGTAAATACATTACATCGAATAAATTTAAAAAAAACTAAATAAATGCATAATTACATAAATGAATTAGTAATTTTAAAAGGTAAATAAATGAAAATAAATAACTCTGTTAAATAAAGAAGTATATTAGATAAATAAATATCTATGTACATATGTATAAGCGTACACTGCGCGCAATCTGAAATTCTTCCCATTAATTCATGATATGAAATTCAGAAAGAATTTCCTTGTAGTTTCTGGGTTAAGGGGGCCGGGATAGCGTAGTCGGTATAGCGACTCGCTACGGGTTGGACGTTCCGGGGATCGAATCCCGGTGGGGGCGAGATTTTTTCGCATACGTCCAGACCGACCCTGAGGCCTACCCAGCCTCCTATACAATGGGTACCGGGTCTTTCCCGGGGGTAAAGGACCGGGCGTGGTGCTGACCACCCACCCCCAACTAGCGCCGAGGTCAAGAATGAGTAGAGCTATACCTCTACTCCCCCTTTGGGCCTTAATGGCTGTTATAGGGTGAACTTTTCTCGGGTTAACTGAACTATGACTTCAGGTTGCGTGTTACACGTAGGCAGTCCGAACCCACGCACATCCATCCCCGCCTAGTCAGCTGTGTGACCCATGTCAAGTTCAGATATAAACAGCCCAAGTTCTTGAGGCCAGTTGGACTGGCCATAAGCCAGCAGCGCTATCAGCTAATTAATTTAATGTGTTATAATGGCAGGAAATAACAAACAGCTTCAACACGCTACGTCCAAGTTAACGGGACTTGCTAGTATACAAGCTATCATGCTGCAGTGCGGAATGTTAGGCTTTTTCATTTTAATTTCAAATTCTGTTCTCGTCTTCAAATAACATGTCTAAAATTCGGAACAAACATATTCATTAACAGTTGGAAAATGGCTTGAAATATGCTGTTCACATGTCTATTGTAATTTACAGCGGAACTCGCATAAAATGGGTGTATATAATTCTAAATCTTTATAATAATTAACAGCAGAATATTTAATAAACGCCTGAACGTTGATTTGTAACTGGTGCCTCAATGAATTTGACACAAAGCTGAAATTAAATGTAAAATCACATATTTTTTTTTCTAAAAACTTAATAAGCGTTCTGGACTCGAATTAGGGCCAACTAAACACAATTAGGAAGAGATCTGCGCTCTTCTGGGATATTATTGTTATTGGTAATTGTTTACCGACGTTTCGGGACAACGTGTCGGTCCCATCTTCACGGTGACTCTTGACCCATGAAGATGGAACCGATACGTTATCCCGAAACGTCGGTAAACAATTACCACACGATGCCGCGTAATATCCCAGAAGAACGCAGATCTCATTAGCATCGCGGCGGAAGCCTTAAAACAATTCAACAAATCCAAATATATTTCAGACCCAATAATTACTCTACTAACAAGCACTGCCTTCTTTCTAAGACTTTAGTTACTTTGTAATTTGTAGAACGTGAATTGTGTCACAGCAATATGAATATTGTGTTGGGATTTAAATGCCAGCTATTGCCCTGGACTGTTATTAACTGTGTAGTAACCTGAAATGCATTCACGATCGTACGGTGCACCGAGGCCCGTAGCACGTGAGGTATTAAAGGACCGTACAGAACACCGAAGCCTACATTGAAGAGTTAACCACCGCATCTTGAAGACATATGGGGGAGCGGAGGTATAGCTCCATGCATTATTAATCTTAGCTTTTAATGGAGGTATGTTTTCAACCTGTCGCTCCTACAGCTGTAGACTTACCCCCGGAAAAAGGGGTCCCATGTAGCCATCGGCAGTCGCTCCTATAGCTGTAGACTTAAAGGAGTCCCATGTAGCCATCGGCAGTCGCTCCTACAGCTGTAGACTTAAAGGAGTCCCATGTAGCCATCGGCAGTCGCTCCTACAGCTGTAGACTTAAAAGGGTCCCATGTAGCCATCGGCAGTCGCTCCTACAGCTGTAGACTTAAAAGGGTCCCATTTAGCCATCGGCAGTCGCTCCTACAGCTGTAGACTTAAAAGGGTCCCATGTAGCCATCGGCAGTCGCTCCTACAGCTGTAGACTTAAAAGGGTCCCATGTAGCCATCGGCAGCAAGACTCAATGTGCCCCAGATTTCCCGGTTGTCCAGCCCGTTACCTAGTCATTATACTGACGGAATTATGTACGCCAATTTGACGCTTGAATCTCAGTTCTACTCAGTCACACACATTTACACACACACACACAACTCATGGTCCTTGCTGTACAGCACTGTGGAAAGTAGATTGATAGCTATGTGACAGACGACCATTCCTAATGGAACAAGTTTCACGTCAAATGATACAGTACGTATCACTGTCATGGTCTGAAACTAATGGCTGTTCTTAGAACATTACGTGGAATAGAATGTATGCTAGGTAGCGAAACGTGTTTGCCTGTGGTAGCAGTTCACTTAACCGGCAGGTATATCACGTATCTTCAAGCTGATAGGTAAGTCATGCATTACGATCCGTAGCCGTTAACAGACGTTCTCATAATTTTGAAGTAAAAAGAGGTTGGTGTTTGTGAAAAGTGTGTAAGCAATCAGTCAAAATCAATCTAACTAAAGCGTAAAGGTGTCTCTGTCCACGCCACGGTGGCATATGAGGAGGTAGTGGTATGGCTCCACTCATTTCTAATCTCGGCACTGTATAGGAGTGAGCAGAAAACATCACGCCTCAGCAGCTTTATCCCCGGGAGAGAAGGACGGTGCTTGTTGAATGGGAGGTTGGCCGTAGAGCCGGTCTGGACGTTTTGGAGATTTGTGAAGTGTCTTTCTTTTGCCGGAATAGTAGGGGGTCGATCCAGTGGTCGTGCGGTCTAAGGCGTGGGTCTTCGGCCGCTCGCTTACTGGGATCGTGGGTTCGAATCCACCGGCGGCATGGATGTCTGTCTCTTGTGAGTGTTGTGTGTTGTCAGGTAGAGGTCTCTGCGACGAGCTGATCACTCGTCCAGAGGAGTCCTACCGACTGTGGTGTGTCTCAAATGTGTGTGATCATGAAACCTCGACGAAACGAGGAGGCCCAGGCCCATATAGGGCTGTCGAGCCATAGGAAAAAGAAGTAGGGGATCGATAAAAGGAATGTCTGTTATATCTGTAGCTATAAATGTCAAAATTTTAAAGGGCTGTGTGCTAGCATAAATGTGGAAGATAGCCTGCAGATAGCGAGGGAGGTAGCAGTGAATGCATGAAGAAGCGCTTAGACACGACAAGGCTCGGCTGTGGCTTTGGGCATGTCGCTAAGTACTGCCTACCATACGTACGAGCGAACGAAAGCAAAGTCTGACGTTCTGTGCAGTACTGTTTTCACAATCCGTAATAATATATGAATATCAGATTTTTTTTGTCGTCAAGACGTCTCACAATTTTACATGAAAAATTCAGGGTTTTGATGCAAATCAGGCACGCTATATTAACAGTGAGGGGTAATTCTGGGGCGTTGCTTTTCCTTTGTTCAATAGAATAAACTACTCTTGCCCTTATGCTAACTATCTAACTAACTAACTAGCTAAATATCTCCACGGAGCAGAAGCCTTCCTAAGAGTCTTAACACATCCTCAGCTAGTCAAGAAATTCCCGTATTTTATGGAAACCGAACGTTCATTACCGCATTCACAAAGCCCGCAACGTGTCCCTATCCTGAGCCAGACCAACCCAGTCTGTGTCCCTATCCCACTTCTTGAAGATCCACTTTAATAGTATCCTCCCATCTACGCCTCGGTCTTCCAAGTGGTCTCTTTTCCTCAGGTCTCTTCACCAAAACCCTGTATTCACCTCTCCTGTTTCGCATACGTGCCAAAATTGCGCTTATGCACACAACAATAACAGGCAAATGTTCTTTCATTCAAAATAAGGATGTATTTTTACATGTTTACTCAGTAAATGTAGAATGAATATTTGTTCTCCAACGCGCGACCCAGGCGTTCATATTGTACGGCCTTCATACAGACTTTATTTCAGCTATAGAACGTGACCCGGCTAAATGTTGAGGAATATTATAATTTTTGTCCTTCATGGACATGAAATTTCAAAAAGATTTGAATCATTCTCATTCATTCTGCAGTCTGTCTCACGACAGGTCCGTAGCCTCTTCATTCTGAGTCTGTCTACACAGTCCCTAGCCTTTCATTCTGAGTCTGTCTTACGACAGGTCCGTAGCCTCTTCATTCTGCAGTCTGTCTTACGACAGGTCCGTAGCCTCTTCATTCTGCAGTCTGTCTTACGACAGGTCCGTAGCCTCTTCATTCTGCAGTCTGTCTTACGACAGGTCCGTAGCCTCTTCATTCTGAGTCTGTCTTACGATGGTCCGTAGCCTCTTCATTCTGTAGTTGTCTTACGACAGGTCCGTAGCCTCTTCATTCTGTAGTCTGTCTTACGACAGGTCCGTAGCCTCTTCATTCTGCAGTCTGTCTTACGACAGGTCCGTAGCCTCTTCATTCTGTAGTCTGTCTTACGACAGGTCCGTAGCCTCTTCATTCTGTAGTCTGTCTTACGACAGGTCCGTAGCCTCTTCATTCTGAGTCTGTTCTAAGGTCCGTACCTTTCATTCTGAGTCGTCTACGACAGGCCCGTACTTTCATTCTGTAGTCTGTCTTACGACAGGTCCGTAGCCTCTTCATTCTGTAGTCTGTCTTACGACAGGTCCGTAACCTCTTCCAAAGCGAGTTCTCCACAGGGTGCGATCTAGTGCTTCCTCTTTCAATTTCCAGTATCTTTTCTTTTCCTTAAGGTCATCCAGCAGCTGCTTACGTCTTCTCCCTCGTCTTCCCGTCATTTCTATCCTTCCTTCTAACTTTCCTTCAATCACGTGTTTCAGAAGGCAGTTCCTACGCACGATGTGACCAATCCAGTTAGCCTTTCTTCTTTTTATTGTATGTACGATATTCCTCTCCTCCTTCACTCTATGTAATACTTCTTCATTTCTCACACGATCGGTCCAACTGATCTTCTCCATTCTTCTCCAGCACCACATTTCAAAACTTTCCAGATACTTCTGATCCATTTCCGAAGTGTCCACGTTTCAGCACCACACAATCCTTCTGTGGCAACGTAAAATACACACCGACAGAGATACCAAATAAATAGTTTTAAATTTATCAATTTTAAAACTTTCTGATTTTTTGTTAGTAAAATGCCGAACCCTATTAATGGCGAGGTCAATTTTAATAAAAATATTCACCCTCGCTTTTGCGTAAAATGACGTGCCGCCCGCTATGAATTTCAAAATCATCTCTTTTGTGCCGTACTATTTTGAGTTTTGACACCCCTGTTTTGTAGCTGATCGATATGATCCGTTGATTTGTTCTGCCTATGTTAACGGCTGCAGAATTGACAATTACTTGCGTTACATCTCCTTTTGTGCTATTTTCCGACAAGACCTTTTTTTTTAGGTACATGCAAATTATTGGAATTAATCTCCATTCAAATGTCTTCTAATAATCCGTTCTCATTACACATTCTCATGTAAAATCACCAGCCATTCAGATCTCCACTGTCATCCTATCAACATTTACCCTCTTTTTCTCCCGATCCGCAGGATTTTCCAGTACTAGGATTGGGGATAGGACTCATTACCTTGGTAATGCGCCGTCAAATGGGCAGCTCCTGCTGATGGATGAGTACGGTACATTAGTGGAATTATAAGAATTATTTTAGTACAGAGTGTTTCTTTTATCTTGTCTACAGGCACGGCAGTTTTTTTCGCATAGAAATACCGCATTCGTCGGGAAAAACCTATGACCGCTGCCGTGCCTTGGGACGCGGTGAAAGGGAGAAAGTCTACTTTAAAATTACAGCGAATTACGTGCGGAATTTGACGTATTATTTAAAATATTTTGTTAGACTTGTCTGGGAGAGAATGTGGCCAAAGACAAAAAATTGTGTATTAAAACGCAAAGAGTTAAATTCGATTGTTGTTGGAAGAACAGTAAAATAGCCGTTAAAAATTCAAAGGGAAAGATTGACGTGCGACCTCTCTAGCTAAGCTTTCCACCCAACTTTCCATTATATCCATTCCCTTACATTGCGCCCCTTGAGGGACACTGCAGTTGTCATGAGTCTACTGAATATTTAATATGTGAATTTGAAAACGTTTTGAAATGAAGGTTGATAAAATTATCGTAATAACAGTAGTCTAAAAGTATCCACGTTCGATAAGGAAACACTATAGTTCTTTTTACTACACTGGATCTGACTTAATTTTAATTTCATGCTGGAAAGGACCACTAAAATTTGGAACATACAAAACATTTAGTGGAGAGGTAGTTCTGTGAAAATAGCAATGTTGCTAAGTGATCTGGAGGTAATAGTTTTGTCAATGATCGGCAAAATAATACCAAATAAGGGGTGATTAAATTTTCTCTAATGCAATTTCTGTAATATTGACAAATAAATGCACACAATTGTCATAGGTTAACAATAATATTTTTAAAAACTCTTAAACTCTTACATGTTTCGGACCTTACTGGTCCATCATCAGGGAGTAAATTAATTGTTGTATAAACTAATTACTTAACAATTCTGTATTGCAGTTTCATGGTGCTGTTACAGGTAACTGAGATTGTCTTTTGGTTTCCATGGAAAGGAAAGAAAAACTGAGCAGGCGACAAAAAATGACCCGCTTCGACTATTTTGAAAATGAAATGACCTATTTTGAAAATGTCGAATGTGCTGGATATTTTCATGATCCTCAGACTTATTAACACAAGATGTCAATATATAAATATCTATCTAGATCTATAAATAAAGATTTATCTTAATATTTTTGTTATACGATACTTCCTCATCTGAAATAAATACGAGTATTAAGGCTGCTTCATCGACTTTCATCTGTTGTTAGTTTGTTACTGTAGCTCAGTTTCATCAGACATTCTGTCATTCCGAAAACCTCATTGCTGAGTCAACAGTAATAAACAGTTGAATATTAATGTTGATTGTCAGCACAGAGTTTCATTACCCGGTGATTCCCAATTAACATCTGGACCGTAACGGCACGTATCGCACGTTGACAGAGATCGTAGAGCCAAGACTGTAGACCCGAATTTGAGTTTTGAAGTCAGCGTGACTTGTTTGGTAATGTTGGGGAAAGACGTGCCGCGCCTTCATTATTGTGTGTGAATTTTTCAAGACTCTTGCACGATGAATGTAAAATAAGATGTTAATTCTATTGAACATCTTGCTGAAGACAACGATAGTCGCAATTAAAGCATACGTTTTCACATCAGATCATAGCAGATCTACAGTGGAAGGTACACTACACAGCTTCTCCACGAGACATACTGCGATATGAAATGCAGGACGCGTGGGTGAATATGACAAAGTACAGGGTATACACAAAAGAATGGTTCGGTTTCCCTTTATTCACCATTGAAACCGCACCATTCTTTTGTGTATACCCTGTATTGTGTAATAACAGTGCTACAAGTTTTGTAAAGGTGGAACTATTGCAGGATTGCAGATGTTGACTTTTTTAAAGAGTTTTTTAAACGAGTTTTAGTGATTTGTGGAAACTCTATATGCGAGAGAGACCTTGTGGGATCATGTCTTGTGTTATGTTAATCATACGGACTGCGCAACTAAATGTAGTAAAAACCCTGAAGATGGTCAGGTACCTGACCGAAACATGTCGGGTTAATTAAGAGTTAATTGAATCTACTATTAAAGTTTTTTAATAGTGAGAGTGCATCAAGTTGGTTTTAATTTCAATTTTAATTAATACGTTTTCACGTTTCGCCGCTAAATTGCCTTTCAGTTTTTATAGTGTAAACCAGTGGCTCCAAACCTTGTCGAATAGGATGGCCCATTTCTTATGTTTAACAAAATTTTCCCTGACCCCGCTTGATAATGTACTTTCAGCCTCAGTTAATAGAGAAGATACATAATGAAGAATGTACTCAATAACTTTTTTTTCCCCTATGGCTCGAGAGCCCTATATGGGCCTGGGCCTCCTCGTTTCGTCGAGGTTTCATGGTCACACACTTTATACACACCACATTTGGTAGGACTCCTCTGGACGAGGGACCAGCGCCCGTGCAGGCAGTTGATCCTTCTTTTAACCTGTACACTTACTCCACAAACACTCAACATCAGGTGGACAGACATCACCGGCCCAGCCCCCGGTGGGATTCGAACCCACGATCCTAGTAAGCGAGCGGCCGAAGACCCACGCCTTAGACCGCACGGCCACTGGGATCGGCACTCAATAACTATTGTGAATAAACATTGCCTCTGGTTGTTCCCAAAAACAAAAGATATACAATCGTGTCAGTCCACATAATGTACACTTTTCGAAACCTTGAAATATCCCCGGCGGTCAACAAGATGCGAAACCTTTCAGTGCAACTACTGCAATATACATTTTGTTAAATTGATTCAAAGAATTCAGCCGGCAAAGCAGTATGTAGTTAATATCTACATTTATTTCAGATTTCAGTCATTTTTAGGCAAGTTTCTCAAAATTGCAAAAAAGCGACTATTTAGCTTCGTCATGACTGTCTGCCTGTCTGTCCGTCCGTCTGTTTGGCCTTTCGTCCGCATGGAACTCTTCGACTTCCACTAGACGGATTTTCATGAAATTTGATATTTGAGTATTTTTCGAAAATTGTCGAGAAAATTCAAGTTTTATTAATATCTGACAAGAATAATGGGTACTTTACATGAAGACCTATGTACATTTATGATAATATCTCGCTGAATTCTTCTTAGGAATGAGAAATGTTTCAGATGAAGTTGTAGAGAAAATCAAAACGTAAATATTATGTACAATAACTTTTATCCGAAAATCGTACCGTTTATGAGATAATGTGTAAAAATACGGTACAGCCAGACAGCACAGATGACAATATAATACGGCGCATGAGCTTTGCATGCTGGATAACTAAGGCTACAGACACACACTCAGAATATGTAATACTGTTTTTCCACGGCAACAATGGTTACGCGAACGTGCCTAAATATTACGTTGTACGTACATGTGTCATAGAATGCTATAAACGTTTGTACCATGGACATATCGGTTACGTGTTTTTAACTAAAATATTAAGTGAATGTTGTAACTGCAGTAAGGGCAGCACAGGCATAGTCCATTTACTTTCGAGTGCTGACTGCTCAATATCTTAAGAGCAACGAGATGAGTTCGTTAAAGTAACAGACTGCAGTTTCTCTTCCTCTTTATCGGTGCAAATGCCTTTTCTAAATTCAATCTCTGTGCATTAGTACGAAGCAATCTGTAAAGGCTGCTTTGTTGTTCCATTATTAAGATTGCTTATGAAGTCTTGTAAGGCGGACGTTACAGACTATTGGTTGCTACAATTCATGTGTGAATATTAATATCGTGAGAATATAATTCACGTACAGTAAAGTTATTTGTTGTCGCCCTCGGTGGACTAGTGGTTAGCGTGCTCGCCACTAGACCCAAGGTTTGTGGGTTCAATCCCGGCCTAGGTCGATGGATTTTTAAGGGTGATAAAAATCCGAGTCCGAGTAGGAAAGAAAGCCAGCCTACTCGGGACTCTTGACCCGTAAAGATGGGACCGATACGTTATCCCGAAACGTCGGTAAACAATTACCACACGACGCCGCGTAATATCCCAGAAGACCGCAGATTTCATCAACATCGCGTCGGAAGCCTGAAATCTAGATTGGTAGTTAGTTACCGACGTTTCGGGACACCGTATTTGTCCCAACTTCAAGGGTCAAGCAGTCTAAGTCATTCTTCGTGGACGTTGGAGGCTCCTTTTACGGGTTCACCACTCGAGACTATCTGATACCGAGGTTAAGAATGAGAGGAGTTATACTTTCACTTCGCAATATTATTCCACGACATGCAAAGGAACAGTTTTACCCTTACTCTTCCTTTTAATTGTTGCCGTCTATTTCCAGTTCTTCCTGTACACATTCTCCAAACGTATACACTGATATTCTTTATTCTGTGACCGCCATGAGGAAAAACATTTTCCAGGGTCAATCCCATTGTTTGTTCTTTGCCTTTCAGAAAACTTTTGGAAGGTATCTAGTTTCATATTTCAGACATTGCATACTGTTCATATCTACACAATTTAAAATTCTTACTGGTTATTGTGTGGCTGTTTTATTATCTAAATTAACTGGCATTTTTAAAAGTGTTTTCTTTTTTTGTGAAACCATATCTGTGAGTATTGTTAACCGTAATTTCATAAAGAAGATTTAGTATTCTGTGGCTAAATGGTTACAAATTAAATCACAGTTTCTGTGTCAGAACTACTTTGTGTGATATCAACGTAATCATGAAAAAGAAATGGCCATTTAGATCCAGTTGTACAGGTTATTTCTTTTTTTTGCTACCCTTCTCAGTTATTTGAATTTTGGATTAAACTGCTGTCTGAGAGAGAGAGAGAGAGAGAACGGAATTTTCCTACAGGCACCGTGAAACCCCTTTACTGTAGTACATTTACTCACCACTCGAGCGCTGCTGCAGCTGAGTGGGTTGGTAAGAGGATCCACGTGCCCCCTTGATGTAAATGTCCTCACCGCAACAGCCAACGTAAAACTAATGATGTAGATTGAAAAGGAAAACTTCTGAAACACTTTTGTCGCTGCTGGTTAAAGTGGTTAGCTCAAGCATTTATAAAAAAAAAAAAAAATTAAGCGTTTTTAAAGCGAAATTCAACATTTACATTTCAAAGCATCATGATGAAAAGTAAGTATAGGTTGCAGACTTCCAGGCACACCATGTTGACAAAATTTCATATACCTACTAAAACCTTGAATAATTAAATGGCGGGTTAAACATCTATACCGAGCTCTATGCTAGCTACTCTTTCGCTCCATAAGATGGATCTTTAATTAGATATCCTGAAAGCAGGAAGAACAAATTCAGGTAATTTTGCAACGGAAAAAAATGTTTTATACCTTTCCTTCCTAGAGAAACAATCCCGATTTACTGTTTACATACACCAACTGGATGCAACTTTATCTAAAAAACTGTATAGTTTTTTAAAACATATTTAAAAACTTTTTAAAACCCGACATATGTTTCGGCTCTTATAGAGCCATCTTCAGGGGTTTTATTGTCGTTAAAACTGCATATATTAAAACGTCTTTTTCATTGGTTCAGTTTTAGGCAAGGTTTTTTACAAAGGACCAACGCGTCGATTTGGTTTAATAAGGTTTGTAAAGCAGAACAACTACAGCCACAATACATCAACGTAAAAATCAGTACCTAAAAGTGAACCAATGAAAAAGACGTTTTAATATATGCAGTTTTAACGACAATAAACCCCCTGAAGATGGCTCTATAAGAGCCGAAACATATGTCGGGTTTTAAAAAGTTTTTAAATATGTTTTGAAAAACTATACAGTTTTTTAAATAGAGTTGCATCCAGTTGGTGTATGTAAACAGTGACTGTGAAAAGATGCACGGTGATTACAGAATAAAAAATCCCGATTTAATACAGTTTAAATAAATTAATATTCCGTCATACTTACTGTTTGCTCATTTCTAAATGGAAACTTGTCAAGAATGCAAATATTTTTATCGCACATATTATGAAAAGCTTCGATATCTTAAGATAGATTTTTCCATTCCCTAATGTCAACAGCATTATCATCAATTTGAAAATATCTTTGCGGTCCATTTTTCAGTTATAAAGGAAGCTGGTTGAACTACAACTAGCTAACTAATTAACTAACTCCACGGAGAAAAGTCCTTCTTGAAAAGCTAATAGATCTTCAGCTAATCGAAAAATTCTCCACATTTTATGGAACTCGAAATTTCATCACCTTATTTATAAGAGCCCACCACTTGCCCTATACTAAGCCACATCGATCCAATCCACGCCCTCCCGACCGATTTCCTTGCAATACATTTTAATATTATTATCCTATCTACGCCTAGGTTTTCCAAGTTTCTCTTTCCCTCAGGTTTCCAAACCAAAATCCTGTTTGCACCTCTCCTTTCCCCGATACGTACCACATGCCCCACTCGTTCCATTCTTGATTTTATCACCCGGAATATATTTGATGAAAAGTACAGATAATGAACCTCCTCTTTATGTAATTTCCTCCATACCCCTGTTACCTCTTACCTCTTAGGCCCAAATATCTTCCACAGCGCCTTATTCTCAGACAACCTCAGGTTTTAATGTGAGAAACCAAGTTTCACACCCGTATAAAACAAGAGGCAAAATTGTAGTTCAGTTCAACGATACATGACATATGGTGTCGAATGATACAAGACGGTGATGATTACTGAGCAGATGCGGATTTCGAAGTAGGCGGTGTATGTACTGTTGCTAACCCGTGATGAAGCCTTGTGTAGATACCATTGCTAACACATGATGAAGCCTTGTGTAGATACCATTGCTAACACATGATGAAGCCTTGTGTAGATACCGTTGCTAACACGTGATGAAGCCTTGTGTAGATACCGTTGCTAACACGTGATGAAGCCTTGTGTAGATACCATTGCTAACACATGATGAAGCCTTGTGTAGATACCGTTGCTAACACGTGATGAAGCCTTGTGTAGATACCATTGCTAACACATGATGAAGCCTTGTGTAGATACCGTTGCTAACACGTGATGAAGCCTTGTGTAGATACCATTGCTAACACATGATGAAGCCTTGTGTAGATACAATTGCTAACACATAATGAAGCCTTGTGTAGATACTGTTGCTAACACATGATGAGGCCTTGTGTAGATACTGTTGCTAACACATGATGAGGCCTTGTGTAGATACTGTTGCTAACACATGATGAGACCTTGTGTAGATACTGTTGCTAACACATAATGAAGCCTTGTGTAGATACTGTTGCTAACACATGATGAGGCCTTGTGTAGATACTGTTGCTAACACATGATGAGGCCTTGTGTAGATACTGTTGCTAACACATGATGAGGCCTTGTGTAGATACTGTTGCTAACGTATGATGAGGCCTTGTGTAGATACTTTTGCTAACACATGATGAGGCCTTGTGTAGATACTGTTGCTAACACATGATGAGGCCTTGTGTAGATACTGTTGCTAACACATGATGAGGCCTTGTGTAGATACTGTTGCTGACACATGATGAGGCCTTGTGTAGATACTGTTGCTAACACATGATGAGACCTTGTGTAGATACTGTTGCTAACATATAATGAGGCCTTGTGTAGATACTGTTGCTAACACATAATGAAGCCTTGTGTAGATACTGTTGCTAACACATGATGAGGCCTTGTGTAGATACTGTTGCTAACACATGATGAGGCCTTGTGTAGATACTGTTGCTAACGTATTGATGAACCTGTGCCTTGTGTAGATACTGTTTGCTAACACATGATGAGGCCTTGTGTAGATACTGTTGCTAACACATGAAGCATGTAGTAGTGACCTTTTGTGTAGATACTGTTGCTAACACATGATGAGGCCTTGTGTAGATACTGTTGCTGCACTATGACCATGATGATGGCCCTATTGGTTGTAGATACTGTTGCTAACACATGATGAGGCCTTGTGTAGATACTGTTGCTAACACATGATGAGGCCTTGTGTAGATACTGTTGCTAACACATGATGAGGCCTTGTGTAGATACTGTTGCTAACACATGATGAGGCCTTGTGTAGATACTGTTGCTAACACATGATGAGGCCTTGTGTAGATACTGTTGCTAACACATGATGAGGCCTTGTGTAGATACTGTTGCTAACACATGATGAGGCCTTGTGTAGATACTGTTGCTAACACATGATGAGGCCTTGTGTAGATACTGTTGCTAACACATGATGAGGCCTTGTGTAGATACTGTTGCTAACACATGATGAGGCCTTGTGTAGATACTGTGGCTAACACATGATGAGGCCTTGTGTAGATACTGTTGCTAACACATGATGAGGCCTTGTGTAGATACTGTTGCTATGACACATGATGAGGCCTTGTGTAGATACTGTTGCTGACACATGATGAGGCCTTGTGTAGATACTGTTGCTAACACATGATGAGGCCTTGTGTAGATACTGTTGCTGACACATGATGAGGCCTTGTGTAGATACTGTTGCCATGACTGAACATGATGAGGCCTTGTGTAGATACTGTTGCTAACACATGATGAGGCCTTGTGTAGATACTGTTGCTTGATACTACATGATGAGGCCTTGTGTAGATACTGTTGCTAACACATGATGAGGCCTTGTGTAGATACTGTTGCTGACACATGATGAGGCCTTGTGTAGATACTGTTGCTAACACATGATGAGGCCTTGTGTAGATACTGTTGCTGACACATGATGAGGCCTTGTGTAGATACTGTTGCTAACACATGATGAGGCCTTGTGTAGATACTGTTGCTGACACATGATGAGGCCTTGTGTAGATACTGTTGCTGACACATGATGAGGCCTTGTGTAGATACTGTTGCTGAGACACATGATGAGGCCTTGTGTAGATATGTTGCTAACACATGATGAGGCCTTGTGTAGATACTGTTGCTAACACATGATGAGGCCTTGTGTAGATACTGTTGCTGACACATGATGAGGCCTTGTGTAGATACTGTTGCTAACACATGATGAGGCCTTGTGTAGATACTGTTGCTAACACATGATGAGGCCTTGTGTAGATACTGTTGCTGACACATGATGAGGCCTTGTGTAGATACTGTTGCTGACACATGATGAGGCCTTGTGTAGATACTGTTGCTGACACATGATGAGGCCTTGTGTAGATACTGTTGCTACACATGATGGCCTTGTGTAGATACTGTTGCTACACATGATGAGGCTTGTGTAGATATGTTGCTACACATGATGAGGCCTTGTGTAGATACTGTTGCTAACATGATGAGGCCTTGTGTAGATACTGTTGCTACAATGATGAGGCCTTGTGTAGATACTGTTGCTACACATGATGAGGCCTTGTGTAGATACTGTGCTACACATGATGAGGCCTTGTGTAGATACTGTTGCTAACACATGTGAGGCCTTGTGTAGATACTGTTGCTGACACTGATGAGGCCTTGTGTAGTACTGTTGCTAACAATGATGAGGCCTTGTGTAGATACTGTGCTAACACATGATGAGGCTTGTGTAGATACTGTTGCTAAACATGATGAGGCCTTGTGTAGATATGTTGCTACACATGATGAGGCCTTGTGTAGTACTGTTGCAACACATGATGAGGCCTTGTGTAGATACTGTTGCTACACATGATGAGGCCTTGTGTAGTATGTGAACAATGATGGCTTGTAATCTTTGCTAACACATGATGAGGCCTTGTGTAGATACTGTTGCTACACATGATGAGGCCTTGTGTAATATGTTGCTAACCATGATGAGGCCTTGTGTAGATACTGTTGCTAACACATGATGAGGCCTTGTGTAGATACTGTTGCTACACTGATGAGGCCTTGTGTAGTATGTTGCTAAAATGAGAGGCTTGTGTAGATACGTTGAACATGATGAGGCCTTGTTAGATACTGTTGCTAACACATATAGCCTTGTGTAGTACTGTTGTACACATGATGACTTGTTAATACTGTTGCTAAACATTGGCCTTGTTAGAACTGTTGCTACACTGATGAGGCCTTGTGTAGATACTGTTGCACATGATGAGGCCTGTGTGATATGTTGCTACACATGATGAGGCTTGTGTAGATATGTTGTAACAATGTAGGCTTGTGAGATACTGTTGCTAACATGTGAGGCCTGTTGATACTTTGCTACACTGATGAGCCTTGTGTAGATACTGTGCTAACAATGATGAGGCTTGTGTAGATACTGTTCTAACAATGTGAGGCCTTGTGTAGTAGTTGCTAAACTGATGAGGCCTTGGTAGTCTGTTGCTAAACATGATGAGGCCTTGTTAGTACTGTTGCTAACACATTGAGGCCTTGTGAGTATGTTGCTAACACATGTGAGGCTTGTGTGATATGTTGCTACACATGATAGGCCTTGTGTAGAATGTTGTACACATGTAGGCCTTGTGTAGTTGTTCTACAATGAGAGGCTTGTGTAGATACTTTGCTACACATGAGAGGCCTTGTGTGATACTGTTGCTAACATGATTGCCTTGTGTAGATACTGTTCTACACATGTAGGCTTGTGTAATACTGTTGCTAACCATGATGAGGCCTTGTGTAGATCGTTGCTACAATGTGAGCTTGTAGATATGTGCTAACAATGATGAGCTTGTGTAGTACTGTTGCTACACATGTGGGCTTGTGTAGTACTGTTGCTAACAATGATGAGGCCTTGTGTAGATACTGTTGCTAACACATGATAGGCCTTGTTAGATACTGTTGCTAACACTGATGGCCTTGTGTAGATACTGTTGCTAACAATGATGAGGCCTTGTGTAGATACTTTGCTAACACATGATGAGGCTTGTGTAGATACTGTTGTAACCATGATGAGGCCTTGTGTAGTACTGTTGCTAACACATGTGAGGCCTTGTGTAGATATGTTGCATAACACTGAATAGAGGCTTGTGTAGATACTGTTTCTGATAGGCACTAACATGATGAGGCCTTGTGTGTACTGTTGCTACACATGATGAGGCCTTGTGTAGATACTGTTGCTACACATGATGAGGCCTTGTGTAGATACTGTTGCTACACATGATGAGGCCTTGTGTAATACTGTTGCTACACTGATGGGCCTTGTGTAGATACTGTTGCTAACATGATGAGCCTTGTGTGATACTGTTGCTACACTATAGGTTGTTGTTGAAATGAGGTTGTGTAATAGTTGTAAAATGTGAGGTTTAGATGTGTAATTTGTGCGACCTGATAGGTTTTAGATATTTGTAACACAGTACTTTGTAATACGTTGTAATATGGGCCTGGAGTATGTTGTACACATGATGGCTGGTAGATACTGTTGCTAACACATGATGAGGCTTGTGTAGATACTGTTGCTGACACATGATGAGGCCTTTGTAATACTTTGCTACACATGATAGCCTGTGTAATATGTTGCTAACCATGATGAGGCCTTGTGTAGATATGTTGCTAACACATGATGAGGCCTTGTGTAGATACTGTGCTGACACATGATGAGGCCTTGTGTAGATACTGTTGTAACACAGATGAGGCTTGTGTAGATACTGTTGCTGACACATGATGAGGCCTTGTGTAGATACTGTTCTAACACATGATGAGGCCTTGTGAGATACTGTTGCTACACATGATGAGGCCTTGTGTATGATACGTTGCTACACATGATGACCTTGTGTGATACTGTTGCTACACATGATGAGGCTTGTGTAGATACTTTGCTAACACATGATGAGCCTTGTGTAGATACAGTTTGCTACACATGATGAGCCTTGTGTAGATACTGTTGCTAACATGATGATGGCCTTGTGTAGATACTGTTGCTAACACATGATGAGGCCCTTGTGTAGATACTGTTGCTAACACATGATGAGGCCTTGTGTAGATACTGTTGCTAACACATGATGAGGCCTTGTGTAGATACTGTGCTAACACATGATGAGGCCTTGTGTAGATACTGTTGCTAACACATGATGAGGCCTTGTGTAGATACTTGTAAAATGATGAGCCTTGTGTAGATACTGTTGCTAACACATGATGAGGCCTTGTGTAGATACGTTGCTAACACATGATGAGGCTTGTGTAGTACTGTGCACACATGTGAGTGCCTTGTGTATACGTTGTAACACATGATGAGACTTTAGTGGTAATCTGTTTGCGGACACTTCGATGTTTACTTGTGTAGATATGTTGTGAATACACATTATTGATGCATCTTGTGTAGATACTGTGCATAACACGAAATGAGCCTGTGATTGAATACATGTTTTCAAACGAGATGAGTTGTGTAATATACTGTTGCTATCACTTGTGTACCCTGTGTATACTAGTTAATATACAATTGAAATCTTTAGTAATAAATTTGTTTACACCCTCTATGAGTCTCTTGTTAATCTTACTGATGTCTAATAATTATTCGCAAAGTTTAATCTTTCTGAAACAACATAGATGAGACTTGTGTAGATACTGTTGATTACCAACAGATGAGAACGTTGAGTAGAATCTACTTCGGGTAGCTGAAAACACATATTCGAGACCATCTATAAAGTATGATGGCGTTCATACCAAAAGACAGTAAATTTGATTCCATTTTGTAGATACGACAAACCTGCATGAGCATTGTACTTCCAGAACTCTACCATTAGACACAACTCAGTGAAGCACTTAATTGTTTATGTGGGGTTGCGAAACATGGTATCTCTTGAGATAGATAATTTGCTAACACATGGTGTAATGCTTGTGAATTGGCTTTGGCCTAACCCGAAAGTGTTGCGCGATAACACTGTTTGAAAACAAGATGAGTATTAATAATGTTTAGACTAAGATAGGCTTGTTGAATTGCTAACAAATTTATGTAGCATTATATAATACGGTGTAAGCCTCCAACAGATACAAGTCTGCCTTCCCTACATTCGTGGTGAGCCAACGAGGAGTAACGATCGAACACACACGCTCAACTTTAATGAGATGATTTGTTTCTTGTCGCCACGTCACATCTTCGGTTTACTAGTCGAGGGTATGGAGACTAGATGAGAATATGAAATGGGGCTCTTTAATTTGAATTTAGAGTTCGTACACCTCGCCAAAATAATAAATTAATTTGTTGTCAGTAAATAAATTTATAATTGGATTTCATTATCTTTCAATTTCAGGCCTGTACACTAGACAAAGACAGTGAAATCAAAAATTATACAGAGTGTTACTATACAGGGCGTTGCTTTAATCGCTTCGTCGAACACGGCAGGTTTATCGCATATAAAGGACACACTTATTGTACATTTGGGACACTAAGTGGGGAAGTAAGAAACGCATAGAAGATGTTGATTCGAAAACACCACGGGGAGCGATTTCGTGGGGATACGGATAAGGGAATAGAATTTTTAAGTTTAATCATATGAAGATTGGTTGTGGATGTTCATCGAGTTAAATTCTTATAATAGGGTTAGACGGCTGGATTTTAAGGAGACGATGTTTCTTGTTCCCAAAAATCAAGACTATCAGTTGAAGACCTGTATACAACTCGAAGCGTACACTTATATTGAGGGTGTTTAGCTGTTGACTCAATCTTCCTTGGTTAAATATTATCATCACCTAAAAAGGAATTTTCCAATGCCGGAGCTAAGAATGCGTGGAGCTTTACCTCCACTATTCTTACTAATCTACTATATACTGTAGTCTACTACACTACTATACAAACAGAAAGGGAACAATTCAACAAAGTCACACGTGTGCTTGAGCATAACATGTCTGTTTTTCTGTAGGAAAGTAAGTTTCTTTTGCCAAAATTTTGCGATTTTATTTTCTTGACCCCTTTGCGGTTCCGTGTGTGTTTCAAGCGAAAAGTGATTCCGTGACTAAATACGTTTTTGGAGGAGTTTGGCGCTGGTGTAGCTAAATAACTGCATGCAGCAAAGTCCTTCCTGAGAAGCTAAGAGTACCTCAGTTAGTCGAGAAATTCCCCGCATTTTATGGAACCTTTAGGTTCATTACCGCATTCACAAGAGCCCACCACTTTTCCCAATCCTTTACCACACGACGCCTCGTAATATCCCAGAAGAGCGCAGATCATATCAATCCAGTCCATGCCCCGTACCACTTCTTGAAAATCCATTTTAATAATATCCTTCCATCCACGTCTTGGTCTTCAGAGTGGTTTCTTTCCCTCAGGTCTCCCCACCAAAACCCTGTATGCACTTCTTCTGTCTCCCATACGTGCCACATGACCCGCCCGTCTTATTCTTCTTGACTGTTGTAGATAATGTAGTGATAATGGTTTTACTGCTGCAGTGCATGATGGACCTTTGTGTGCATGTCTCTACTGTAATTTCGCTTATAACCTACGTCGCCTGCTGTATGTCGCAAAATTCTAATTTCAGCCAGTCATTTCGCTGGAATTCGCATCCAGAATGGGGCTCCAACTATTTTCTCACATTTGTTACGTGACATTATCACTCCGACTCTCACGCAGCTTCTGTAGAATTCGCCTACGTGGTAAATCGTGCTGCTGTCAGATTACGTTTACCGAGTCTTGGGGACTGCCCGGTCAGGCAGGTGACTGGTCAAATTTGCGCAGAGCTGTGCATCTAAGGCAAAATTTGACCGTATTATAGTGTGCCTGTTTTTTGTATATGGGTGTGAAACATGGTCTGTCACATTAAGGGAGTAACATAGGCTGTGGGTGATTGAGATTAGGGTGCTGAGGGAGGTATTTGGGCCTAAGAGGGACGAGGAAACTTGGGAAGTGGAGAAGACTACATAACGAGGAACTTTAGGATATGTACTCCTCACAAAATATGTTTCTAGTGATCAAATTAAAAAGAATATGAGCAACGGGGCATGTAGCACTTACAGGAATGAGGAGATGTGCATACGGCCTTATGGTTTGGAAACCTGAGAGAAAGAGGACACTTGGAAGACCTAGGAGTAGAATGGTTCTTCAAGAAGTAGAGTGGGGTGGAAGACGTGGATTGAATTGATCTGACTCAGGACTGGGGCAAGTGACGTGCTGCTGTGTACACGGTAATGAATTCCGGGTTCCATAGAATGTGTGGAGTTTCTTGACTAGCTGGGGGATTTTTTTTAGCTTCCTAGGCAGAACTCCGTTCTGTGGAGTTGGTTAGGTAGAACCGTGTTCCCCCAAAATTCTTCAGTTCTCGGAACCCTTTCTCTTAATTGTTTTACGCGAAACACTTCCGGAAAATATTGTTGTGCCTTCATTCGAACTGCGGAATAATACTATTGGCGTAACGTAATAGTACGATGTTTTTGAAACTGATCGGATGGAGGGATTTTATATATGAAATTGCTATAACAATATAAAATTTAAGAAAATTTTGATTTCAGGCTTCCGCCGCGATGTTGATGAAATCTGTGGTCTTCTGGGTAATTACACGGCGTCGTGTGGTAATTATTTACCGACGTTTCGGGACAACGTGTCGGTCCCATCTTCACGGGTCAAGATTCCGAGTAGGAAAGAAAGCCAGCAAGGAAACTTGGCAGCATAGCGGGGTGGGGGAACGTGCGATGTGAGGACAGCCGATAGGCTGAGAAGGGAGTGGGTACTCGGAATCTTGACCCGTGAAGATGGGACCGACACGTTGTCCCGAAACGTCGGTAAATAATTACCACACGACGCCGTGTAATTACCCAGAAGACCACAGATTTTAAGAAAATTTAATTTATTAACTTCAGTTTCTTTTGCGAACTGGTAAAACAATGCCATTACTCTTGAAAATTGTGGAGCATCTCTGTACAACCGAAAGTTCTTATTCTTTTGAATAATTGATATTTTAGTTGATTAGTGTCGGGAGTTTTTGTATCGTATTTCGTAATAGTGACGTCGCAGATTGTTGTCCGACAAGCGTCCAAAGCGTCCACGCCGGTTCCGGATCCCCAACCCAACATCCTATTCTGTGGATATAGGTGGAAAATTCACCAAGCATTAAAGCAGCCGAGGCGTGAAGCTGACCACTCACCTGCATCTAGTGCTGATGTATCTCTTCTGGTCTGTAGGTCTTTATAGACTGGTGCTAAATTAAGCACAGTGACAACTTTGCTTTACTTTGCCGCGTGCGTCATTCACAAATTCACACCTTTTACGTAACCCGAGATTTCATTAGCTTCTTCAGAAAAGTCCTCCAAAAGACCCGGTACTAAACGAAATTAGTCTAGTTCTCACATTCACAACGCATTTCTTTCATCACCGGCTTCAATATCTCCCTCTTTTTTTTTTCACCTAGGTATCCTCAGGGGATTCTATAGTTCAGAGTTTCCGATTAAAATTCGTTATGCATTTTTCATCACCCCTGTATGTTATAATGCCCCGCCGATCTCATTATCTTTTAATTATGCGTAGTTACGCAATAGGGTATATTAACACTGCAGCCAATGTTTCGTAAATTATTTATTCGTTCTGTAGTCTGTCTTACGATAGGTCCGTAACCTCTTCCGAAGCGAGTTCTCCACATGGTGCGATCTAGTGCTTCCTCTTTCAATTTCCAGTATTTTGTCTTTTCCTTAAGGTCATCCAGTAGCTGTTTACGTCTTCTCCCTCGTCTTCCTGTCATTTCTATCCTTCCTTCTAACTTTCCTTCAATCACATGTTTCAGAAGGCAGTTTCTACGCAAGATGTGACCAATCCAGTTAGCCTTTCTTCTTTTTATTGTATGTACGATATTCCTCTCCTCCTTCACTCTGTGTAATACTTCTTCATTTCTCACACGATCGCAAAATATTTTCAACATAATTAAATTGCAAGGGGGCTATATCGATACTTAAACCTTACATTAAGATACTATGAGTAAAAAGGGTCAATGTTGTCAGACAAGATGTGTCGTTCGTAGCAATGAAAGTTTTCAATTTCATGGAAAATATGTCTCATTATAAGTTATTAGATGGGACGTCTGTTACATTTGTGCCTGAAGTTGTAAGCAGTAGGTTTGCAGATGATAAAAGTAGTCAAAATAGGATCCTCTTAATTCTCACTTTCCTTTCTCTCTCTTTTAGGTCAAAATATTCCCCTCAATACCTTTTTTCCAAATACATTCAAATTATATTCTCCCTTAGGTTGAAATAAGTTTCTTATCTATATGAACTGGACCAAATTAATGCAAATCCTAAAAGGAATTGGGATAGACTGGCGCGAAAGAAGATTGATCAGCAAATTGTACATGGAACAGAGTGTCAAAATACGACTGGACCAAGGGGAGACGAGAAGTGTGAAGATTGGAAGAGGAGTTAGACAAGGTTGCTGCTTGTCACCGATTCTGTTCAACTTATACAGCGAGTACCTTACCAAGGAAGCTCTTGAAGGGTTTGGAGACTTCAAAATAGGAGGACAAGTAATTCGCACTGTGAAATATGCAGATGACCTTGTGCTACTGGCTAGGGAAGAAACGGTGCTACAGGGAATGTTTGATAGACTAATTGAAATTGGAAGATGTTATGGAATGGAAATGAATGTGGGAAAAACTAAAGTAATGAAAATCTCAAGGCAACCATCCCCAATGAAAATTATGATAGATCAAAAACAATTGGAGAATGTGGAATATTTCAATTATTTGGGTAGCATGATAACAAGTGATGCAAGGTGTACACGTGAAATTAAATCCAGAATTGCCATGGCAAAAACAGCATTCAACAATAAGAAAAATCTTTTCACCAGCAAACTGGAATTAAATTTAAGGAAGAAGCTAGTAAAGTGCTACATTTGGAGCGTAGCTTTGTGTGGTGCTGAAACGTGGACACTTCGGAAAGTAGATCAGAAGTATCTGGAAATTTTTGAAATGTGGTGCTGGAGAAGAATGGAGAAGATCAGTTGGACCGATCGTGTGAGAAATGAAGAAGTATTACACAGAGTCAAGGAGGAGAGGAATATTGTACATACAATAAAAAGAAGAAAGGCTAACTGGATTGGTCACATCTTGCGTAGAAACTGCCTTCTGAAACACGTGATTGAAGGAAAGTTAGAGGGAAGGATAGAAATGACGGGACGACGAGGGAGAAGACGTAAGCAGCTACTGGATGACCTTAAGGAAAAGAAAAGATACTGGAAATTGAAAGAGGAAGCACTAGATCGCACCCTGTGGAGAACTCGCTTTGGAAGAGGCTACGGACCTGTCGTAAGACAGACTACAGAATGAATTATCTATATGAAGCAGCATGCTCTATGAGAGATAAGAATTATTCTGACAATTGCTTTCTTTCTGGTCTTCGTGAATGTAAATTTTATTTATACCTGTTCCAAAATATATTTAACTTTGTTACTGTCTTTAGGCTTAACAATAATCATATATATTTTAATTTCTTTATAATATTACAAAAATGAACACATCAGGGTATGATTCATTAAAAAGATGAACTTAAAAATAGGTAAGACAATTGAAATGGATGTTTCCAAGTGGATCTGCCTAGGATATGTTCGAATATTACGTGCAAAGAATTTTCAATTTTTTTTTTAACTGCAGGGTGTCATTGTTGATCAGCCAAGCGTGAAGTTTCCTCTCGGGCGCAACGCCATTAAATTGGTTTGAGTCCCGGTTCATTGGTTCTGCGAGTAACGACCTTCCCAACTCATTTTGTTTAGACATGTAAAATGGAATGTCAGACGTATGTAGTGGAAACAGAATTTGGCCCTAGCAATACATTGATTCAAGTAAATCCACGGGACCTGAAAATATTATTATTTTTTATACTTTCCATATGGTGCATTATAATTCGATTTTTTAGTTTTATCCAAATAATGCACTTAATTATTACAGGTACTTATAACAGTTAAGTGCATTTGTTGGATGACATTAAAAAATGTGACAATATTATATTTCACGTAAATCCATGGACCTGACAATATTATATTTGACGTAAATCCATGGACCTGACAATATTATATTTGACGTAAATCCATGGACCTGACAATATTATATTTGACGTAAATTCATAGACCTGACAATATTATATTTGACGTAAATTCATAGACCTGACAATATTATATTTCACGTAAATCCATGGACCTGACAATATTATATTTCACGTAAATCCATGGACCTGACAATATTATATTTGACGTAAATTCATAGACCTGGCAATATTATATTTCACGTAAATCCATGGACCTGACAATATTATATTTCACGTAAATCCATGGACCTGACAATATTATATTTGACGTAAATTCATAGACCTGACAATATTATATTTCACGTAAATCCATGGACCTGACAATATTATATTTCATGTAAATTCATGGGTTTGAACATATTAATTTTACATAAATTATTATATATTATATAAATTCATGGACTGGACAATATTATATTTCATATAAATTCATGGGTTTGAAAATATTAATTTCACTTAAATTATTATATATTATATAAATTCATGGACCTGACAATATTATATTTCATATAAATTCATGGGTTTGAAAATATTAATTTCACATAAATTATTATATATTATATAAATCCATGGACCTGACAATATTATGTTTTATATAACTCAATGGGCCTGAAAATATCCTCTGTTTCAAATAAATCCATAAACCTTACGCTATTCTTAGGTGCAAATGAATCCATGGACCTGATAATAACCATAAAGTACAAAAATATTTATTTATTTACTTAAACCGAACGATGCTATTCGTAGCCCAGACTGAAGGCGTCAATCAGTACAATGCTTATTGAATTATGCATTGGAAACAATTATTAAGGAAGTGGCCGTGTCCTAGTTGTGCTATTGCCCCCCAGTTTGCCTCGAGGGATTGAGAAAAAGCATTACGAAGTCCTCAGTAAAAAAGGTTGTCTGTGATTGAGACTGGAACCCAGGACATCTCGAAATAAAACAGCCATTTATTCAATCTGACCGCGATGTTTGATGAGATCTGCTTGGAAATAATACGAACGGAGTGAATATGTTATTTGTGACATTTTCTTTTGTTTTTACACCGTATCAAATTCAGCAAAATTTTGCGTCTGAAACAGCGTCACTAGTTGTATTGAAACCCTGTGTTTTTTTGAAAATACAGTTCATCTTATGAACAATCCGTACTTGTAAAGCGTTTAAAATGTAAAAAAAATTCAAAATTTCAGAATGATTATAAAAATGTTAATTTAGAAAAAAAGATAATCGCAAATTCAGTAGTCTGTATGTAAAATTTGCGGCAAATAAGGAACAAAATCGCTTCTCCTCTATCTTGGGTAATTTCGTTTTATGCGCAGAAAGTAAACGACGTTGTTTTATTGTGCTTCGTGTATGATTTAAGTGAAGGAATGTGAAGTATATGAAGATGACTGGAATTCTGCTTTGTATGTGAAGTATTCGAGAAGATAAGTGACAAAATTCCAAACTCGGAAGTCAAGGAACGAACAGACAAGTTTTACTGGGAAGTTATCCCAGCACTTCTAAGTAATAACATGCTATGCACATTGCTATGTCGCTGTAATTTCTTTTCTTATTTGTAAAGGCTATTATAATTTTACACACACGTTCTTCGGGGTATATATATATACAGGGCATACACAAAAGAATGGTGCGGTTTAAATAGTATTCACTATTGAAATCGCACCATTCTTTTGTGTATACCCTGTATATATATATACATTACAACTTATATTCGCAAAAGAATTTGTCGACACGAAACATAAATTTAACGAGACGCCTCTGAGGAGTCTGTTCGGAGGAGTTTATTGTTTTTCCGGGAGGTCATAACATAGAATCATTAGGCGGATTCCATCACTTGTAGCCCCGAGGGAATAACAGGTCTCTTACCCCAACGACGGCTTCTTCCTTTACTGATGTTTGCCAGACAACGCTATTGGTGTGGAACCACATACAGGACTATGTTTTCCTGATAGACACTCAGAGTATGGATACAACGCCAAGTCTGAATTTAGCTCAGTATCTCAGATATTGGCGCAGAAATTTATCAAAAAACGCGATCATTTTCTTGATTTATAAGTGGTTTTTAAATGGGTCCGTCTCACGCGTGGCGCTTCCTCAGATTCCGGGTTTAAAAATACCTCCAGATACTGAGCTCAGCTGCGAATGTATTCAATACGCAGTAGAGGGAGGTCGACAAGGGGTGGTCCTCTGGTATGGAGGTAGGGCCAAGCACTAAGAACTCACCGTAAAAAAAAATCATGTTACGAAATGTTACACAGCGTCTCGGACTTGGGACAAATGATTTGGAAGCGGAGGAAAATAGACATGAGGTTTGGTTGGTGGGGAAGCCCGCAGGAAAGAGACCACTTGAGAAACATGAGTATAGACGGAAGGATAATAGTATAGTTGATAGGAATGGTAGGGTAGAAGGGCGTGTACTGGATTTATCTGGCTGTGGATAGAGACAAGTGGCGGGCTTTTGACAACACGGTAATGAACCTTTGGTTTCCATAAAATTAGTGGGATTTATTACCGGCTGAGGAACTCTTAGCTTCCCAAAAAAATACTCTGATGTGGTTTTGCATTAGAGAACAAAATTCCGAGAAAAATATTTAATTCCAAACGATAAGAAGTAACGGAGTACAAAGAACACACATTATGAGGGGGTTTAGTAATACCTATTCTTCAGCAAATTGCCTTTTAGGGTGATAAAACGACGAAGAATGGTGAAGATTCTGTTATTTTTTGCGTATGACACCTTGTAGGTAGATATATGGGTATCAACGTTTCAGTGAGACTTGCTGCCTCCATCTTCATGGTACTAAAATAAGATTCGTCTTCGACCACCTTGAAGACGCAATATCCTCCTAAACGTTCGTACGTATATTCCAGTCTAGAGGGCGTCATTTTCCAGAAGTCATGTGTCTTCGACAACTGCGGTGGCGCAGTTGGTTGAGGCACTGCGCTACAAACCGGAACGTCGCGGGTTCGATTCCCGATGGTGTCACTGGAATTTTTCATTGACATAATCGTTTCGGTCGCACTATGGCCCTGGGGTCGACTCAGCCTCTAACAGAAATGAGTACCAGGAATCTTTCCTGGGGGGTAAAGGCGGCCGGTGCGTAGGGCTGACAACCTTACCACCTTCAATTGTCGATTGTCTAGAAATCTGGGAGCCTCAACCTCCTGGAACCCTAAGGGCCTGTCCAGGCCTGTAATGGGATTGCTTTACATTTACCTTAGAAAAACAAACAACACTGCTGAGCTTCCAGATGTTGCTCAAGAAATAACAGAACCTGTATGAGTTCAGTGCTCAATTACTATGTAATTTCAAGTTTCAAACTTTGCTCTAAGGTTTATGGGTTTTAGGCGTCATGAATGTCGACATTGTAAAAGCTGAAAGTTGGTTTACTCTGTCACAGGTCTTAACCATTTGAATCTCTTTACTATATGCACCACTGTTTTGCCCTTAAGAATGCGGCATTTTTCGGACTTATTTTACCTACCGTATTTCATATTTCTTCTTCTTCTTCTTCTGCTGCTGCTGCTATGGCTCCAATGTCCAAGAAGGATAAGCACCTCCCTAGTTGCTCTCCAGCCGATCCCAGTGGCCGTGCGGTCTAAGGCGTGGGTCTTCGGCCGCTCGCTTCCTGGGATCGTGGGTTCGAATCCAACCGGGTGCATGGATGTTTGTGTTGTGTTAGATGTATGGACGGTAGCATGGAACGTAAAGTGACATGAAGGACGAACAGGATTTAAAAAGTACAAAAATAGATCAAAGGGGAAAAACCCCGGACAGACAAAAAAAAAATTCCACCGGGGATTGTTGTGTTGTGTGTTGTCAGGTAGAGGTCTCTGCGACGGGCTGGTCACTCGTCCAGAGGAGTCCTACCGACTGTGGTGTGTCTAAAGTGTGTGATCGTGAAGCCTCGACGAAACGAGGAGGCCCAGGCCCATATAGGGCTGTCGAGCCATAGGAAAAAAAAAGTTGCTCTCCATCTCTATCCTGCGCTACTTGTCTCCAATTAATAATGCCCATCTTGCTTACGTCATTTTCTACATCATCTTTCCACCTAGCCGTGAGCGTCCCCTCTTGGGTCTTTTTTTTTGTGTAAGTTAGCTTGGTATATTTTCTTGGTGTTTCCTTGCATCGACAATTCATTGCAGATTTTCCATCTACCTAAAGCGCTGGAGTTTAATAAACGTACCAACGTGTTTTATTTAACTTCTACAATAAACAGCGATTATTTACCTAGACATGATTAACCGGTTGGGCTCTTTAATGAGACATTGTGTTCCCTGTAAGGTAGGAACTAAATTTTTATATGTCGTTTTAGATTAAACTTGTATTTCAAATGTTAAAATTAGTCCCTTAATTTTAAAGGAAAGCATCCCTTTGTGTTGTTAATGACAGAAATTAAGTCAGAATCCTTCCAACACACAACTGAATTCCATTTATTGTAAATAAATACATGTTTCGACCTATTTCAGGAATATGTTATAACTTGTATTCCTTCCTCGATGTGTTTTAAACACAAATTGTGAACCTGAGGATGACCTTAAATAAGTCGAAACATGTAGTTCGGTATAATAAATTGAATTTAGTTGTGTTTGCAGGGATTTTGACTTGATTTCTGTTATTCCCTTAAAATATGTCGTCACATAGGAAAAGAGTTGTTGCTTTTGGGTTCAGGTCAGTCCCCTGTAGAATCAGATAATTTGTTGAGGTATCCCAGCTCATCTAAAACACTGTACAATCATTCATGTTGTGCCTTTTTACTGTGAGGTTAATGTGAAGTATGTGATAGAGAGTTTCCCTAAAATGGTCAATCTTTGCTATTTTTGTACTCACCTGTTAGAAACATGACTGAAATGCAAAATGAAAAAGAAACCGTGAAAGTTTACCTCCATTGTTAATCAGCTCCATTTATCACCTTTCGCACGTCTCATTGCTATTCCATTTCTTGCCACACCTGACTTCCTACCTCTGTGGTTCCAGTCTTTGATTCCTCTCTCCGGATGATCCGTATAGTCGATTTTTACTCTCGATATCACGTAGTCTCATAGGTACACTTCGGGACTCAGCTTTGCGGCTCTCTGATACCCTCTAAATTATTCGTTTAGGCTTTCACATCTGTTGACATGCTAGAACTTAAACGAGTTTGTTCTCATCTTGATGCACTCATTCCCTACACAGAAGTCTTTCTTGGAGGTCTTGATTTTGAAAGTTGCTGTGTTCTGTGCGGTTAAGTTATGTAGTCTAGGTAATAAGTGACAATTTTTGGAAGGAAACTGATCTCTCTCATCAGGATACCCTGGATGAGAGAGTCAGGAGGCAGCATGTTTCTGATAAGTACTCTCTCTCTCATAAGCGTCTATTAACGCTTTAAAGCCCAGTGGTTACTATATGCACCACCAGGTTTAACATTCACAAACTCTACGTTCTGCCCACACAGTGTATTTATATGTTTTGTGTGGATCTCAGAACAAACAGCGATTATTTCACTGTACTGCATTAACTGACTGGTTTGTATAACTGAGACGTAGCGTGTTTACTGCGCGGTACGGACTGTATTTATGTGTTTTGTGTGGATCTGAGAACAAACAGCGATTATTTCACTGTGCAGCATTAACTGACTGGTTTGTATAACTGAGACGGAGTGTGTTTACTGCGCGGTACGGACTGTATTTATGTGTTTTGTGTGGATCTGAGAACAAACAGCGATTATTTCACTGTGCAGCATTAACTGACTGGTTTGTATAACTGAGACGGAGTGTGTTTACTGCGCGGTACGGACTGTATTTATGTGTTTTGTGTGGATCTCAGAACAAACAGCGATTATTTCACTGTGCAGCATTAACTGACTGGTTTGTATAACTGAGACGGAGTGTGTTTACTGCGCGGTACGGACTGTATTTATGTGTTTTGTGTGGATCTCAGAACAAACAGCGATTATTTCACTGTGCAGCATTAACTGACTGGTTTGTATAACTGAGACGGAGTGTGTTTACTGCGCGGTACGGACTGTATTTATGTGTTTTGTGTGGATCTGAGAACAAACAGCGATTATTTCACTGTACAACATTAACTAACTGGTTTGTATAACTGAGACGGAGTGTGTTTACTGCGCGGTACGAACTGCATATACATTTAACTATATGTACCGCCAGGTTTAACATTCACAAATTCTACGTTCTGCTCACACAGTGTACTTATGTTTTTTTGTGGATCTCAGAACAAACAGCGATTATTTCACTGTACAACATTAACTCATTGGTTTTTATAACCGAGACAATGTATGTTTACTGCGCGGTACGAACCAGATCTTTAAATATAATTCCGATCAGATTCAGTCTTTAAAAGTTGGTGCACATTAACGCTGTATAGAACTGTTTTGCACGAAGCACGTTACACAGTTACCACAGTGTCGTTACGGTACATTGGACTTCAAAAACAAATTTCCGAAAGTCGTTACCACCGACTGTTCTCACTTTCGGTGTTTTTGCTAAATACGTAAACTTTACACGCAGAAGTGGCCACGGTTCAGCGGGTGGCGTATACACAGATCGTGAGCCCATCCTGGTTACAGTTACAGAACACGAAGGCCGAATTAAAAATCTCAAATCACTGCCCAATCGTTAGACAACATAACGATAGACCAATAATTCCCACTTATATTTTACTGAATACACACTTCTGTATGTTGGTCTTCAAAGTGCACGCAAGGAACACGTAATATGGAGGTTGTGTGTATTAGTCTGTCCGTCAGGTAGCGTAGTTGGTATAGCGACTGAGTGAGGACATAGCCTAGCCTAGCCTAGCCTAGCCTAGCCTAGCCTAGCCTAGCCTAGCCTAGCCTAGCCTAGCCTAGCCTAGCCTAGCCTAGCCTAGCCTAGCCTAACCTAACCTAACCTAACCTAACCTAACCTAACCTAACCTAACCTAACCTAACCTAACCTAACCTAACCTAACCTAACCTAACCTAACCTAACCTAACCTAACCTAACCTAGCCTAGCCTAGCCTAGCCTAGCCTAGCCTAGCCTAGCCTAGCCTAGCCTAGCCTAGCCTAGCCTAGCCTAGCCTAGCCTAGCCTAGCCTAGCCTAGCCTAGCCTAGCCTAGCCTAGCCTAACCTAGCCTAACCTAACCTAAGGAGATTTTGTCATCTTCAGATACGTCAAGATCGGTTCTGGGGCCCACCCAGTCTGTGTTCAACGTGTACTGCGGGGCCAATCCCGAGGTAAAGCTGTTGGACTGTGACGTCCACTCATCTCCAGGTAGCGCCGACGTTGAATCTTGAGTGTAGCTGTACTTCTGCTCCCCCTTCATGACGTGGACACAGACTTTTACCCTTTCAAATTTTTGCCTTTATCCTTCCGAAATTATTGAAATAGGCCTACTTTGAGTATTTGAGTATTTTTCGAAAATCTGTTTGAGAAAATTCAAGTTTCATTAAAATCTGACAAGACTAAGGGGTACGTTACATGAAGACCGATGTACATTTATGACAATATCTCGCTGAATTCTTCTTAGAATAAGAAATATTTCTGACAAAAGTTGTAGAGAAAATCAAAACACACATTTTATGTTCAATATATCTTTTTCAAAAACCAAGCCGTTTATGAGATAATGTGGAAAAATATGGTAGAGCCAGACACCCCACAGATGACAATATAATACGGCGCATGCGCTTTGCATGCTGGATAACTAAGGTTACAGACACACTCAGAATATGTAATACTTATTGCTTTTCCACGGCAAAAATGTTACGCGAACGCGCCTCAATGTTAAGTTTATGCCTACATTGTCTCTCTTGTTGGACTTTAAATCCATCGTTGAGTTATAATTAAAACACGCCGTTTCGGAAGCCGACTCCCCTTCCTTCTTCATGTGCGGAAAAGGAACCTGTTGCACCCCTTGCAACAAGCTGTTCTCAGTTACTGGGTCCACTGACCACAATTTACCATTCAACACGACCTAACATCCCAAAGACTTAAGTTTTCATCTCTTAATTGGTTTATACAGGGCATACACAAAAGAATGGTGCGGTTTTAATAGTGTTCACTATTAAAACAGCACCATTCTTTTGTGTACACCCTGTATTTTGCGCATAACCGCAACTGCCTTCGTCATTGGAAGTGTGAAATCGGTTTCAGGTTACATTTCGCTCGAGTCAACAAGTTGGGTTACATAACGTGACCTTTATGTCGAACAATGCAATTGATGTTTGTGTACTGACGGCGTTGTACAAACATCAATCCACCACCGCGACGCCACGTGCATTAGCGTCGCGACGCTCGGTCTGTTACTTCTTCCCTTAGCTCTTACGTCAGTGAAGATCAGAAGCGCAGAAGTCCTCGACTAAACACACACACACACACACACAGAGGCTTTAGTGGTTGGAGAAACTGCTCTTGTTTTAGGTTGTAAAATATGTTTAACGCAAACCCACGTTATTCGCCTAGGTTTTCATAATATAGGCGAACCCGGTTATAACGACATCGGTTTATACGACACCTCGTCTATAGCGTCAGATATTCTGTAGTACCAATTACTTCCTCACTGTTAACCATAACATTATACTCCTCGGTTATAACAACACTCGTTTATAACGACACAAAATATTCAGTCCCCTTCATGACGTTATAACCGAGTGCGAATGTACTTTAAAAACTGCATTTAAACTGAATTATACAGCGTGTTTCATAAGTCCATCCGGGATTTAGAGGCTTGGCCGTGCAGTAGCAAACTCACATATAAGAGATGAAAGCATGCCAACGGATAGAGGAAATGTAAAAGTTTTTTCGTGACAGATGCGATGGCGTAGTTACCCGTTTCTCCGCTAGGAAGCAGTGGTGTGCAAACATGGCAAGAATTTTGGATGCAGTTGCTACCATCGACGTTCATATGTTGGAACGTGTGTGGCAGGAGCTAGATTACAGGACTGACGTCTGTCGAGTCACCAAAGGGGGACATATTGAACATTTGTAAGGTAGGTTCAAAACTTGGATATGTACTCTTTTCACTGACATGCTCTCATCCCCCGTATGTGATTTGCCTCCTGAGCTGCAGACCTCCGAAATCCCGGAGAGATTTATGAAACACGCTGTATTTAAAGATTTAGTTCGTACCACTCAGTAAACGCACTCCGTCTCGTTCATAAAAACCAAAACATTTAACGCTGTGTAGAGAAATATTTGTCGTTTGTAATGAATCCTTACAAAAGACGTAAATATATTATGTGGGCAGAACGAAGAATTTTTGGATGTTAAACTTGGTTTTACATAAAGTACTCACTGGGCTTTATAGGGCTGAAAATAGGGGGCTTAACTGGGGGAAAAAATATCTATATTCTGATAATTTTTTAATAAGTTTTATTTCCATTGTTAAAGGGTAAGGTCGTCTGGAGCAGCGCAGAGTTTTTCCCGCTTCACTCCGCACAGTGATCGCTTTTTGCATTAACAACCTTTTCAAGGAACAAAACAAAAGTGGGCGTATAGATGCCGCTAGTTAGTATAAACCAGAATCTCAAACTCATCTACGGGGCCTAAACATATCATTTTAAAATTTAAGGCGGGCAGCGGATTATTTTAAACTAAAAAAGAGCGTAGTTATTTTCTGTAAAATGAAATACACCGTCAAGTATAATTTATATTTTTGAAACAGATTTTAAATTTATTACAATTATTCCTTTTTAAAAGTTCGTTACCTTATCTCCTTGCTGACGAATGTTGGTCCTCACAACCCAGGGACTCCATTAGAAAGAAGTTGATTGTCTAAGTGAAAAAAAATCTGTACTGAGCTGGGCCTATGTTTGTAGTTAGAATAAGACCGATGAAAGAATCGCATAAAATGACCTTTTAGGCCGCATGTGGCCCGCGGCCTCCGTATTTGATACCCGTGGCGTACACTGTAAAAAACATTATGGACGCCTAACAATTAAACGAGGGACCAACGTTAAAAAAAATGACTGAGAAGTATCTTTGGTGTAGGACTCAATAAAGGATGAGAACGTTTTTCGTTAACTGAGCAATCATCCGTTTCATGGAGTTCGTTAGATGGAAGCAGAAGAGCAGTTGGAATATTCTGCTTTCAATTGATTTCCATCTGTATTTCACAGGCCTCAGTACCATTTCATGCGTATCTCTGAAACAGGAAACAGTCGCTTTTTTCCGCTTCTGTTGACAAAATTTTGTATTCAAATGCACAAGAACTTTTAAAAAAGAGGTGTACATAGGCTGTACATATGCCAATGTGATTATTTACAAGCGACTACCGGTATTTCAAATGGTTGGTTTGGTTTAATTAAGCATACATAATGAGCAATTTGCAACGCCAGTAAATTGAGTCGATATTCAGAGCAAAATGAACCGAGAAACTAAGTTCGTTAAAGCATAAAGTTGCTGTTGGATACTCATCTAAATGTTGCAGGAGTCTGCCCTGCGTGTCGGATGTCAGGGAGCAAAAGTCATGTATGAAATGTTTTAAAAACGTACATAGAGGATTGGTCTTCTGAGATGTTACACCTTGCATATTGGTAAATATTTACCAATCTGAATGGCGTAAATCCCAAACGACTTTAATAATCAGCAAAATCACCGCAAGGAATTCCAGTCCAGCAGAATGTGCGTTGTACTAACATAGTAACGTGGACATATATCTTACCTGCACAGGACAACACACAATATAACTTGGACATATATCTTACCTGCACAGGACAACACACAATATAACTTGGACACACATCTTACCTGCACAGGACAACACACAATATAACTTGGACATACATCTTACCTGCACAGGACAACACACAATATAACGTGGACATACATCTTACCTACACAGGACAACACACAATATAACTTGGACATACATCTTACCTGCACAGGACAACACACAATATAACGTGGACATACATCTTACCTGCACAGGACAACACACAATATAACTTGGACATACATCTTACCTGCACAGGACAACACACAATATAACGTGGACATACATCTTACCTGCACAGGACAACACACAATATAACTTGGACATACATCTTACCTGCACAGGACAACACACAATATAACTTGGACATACATCTTACCTGCACAGGACAACACACAATATAACTTGGACATACATCTTACCTACACAGGACAACACAATATAACTTGGACATACATCTTATCTACACAGGACAACACACAATATAACGTGGAAATACATCTTACCTACACAGGACAACACTTTGTGGTATAAGGTGGATCATAGGCGTAACTTAGCTAAGAATATTGGGGGGCATTTAGAAAAAATATTGGGCGGGGGAATTTGCCCCCCTTGTGTCCCCTCCAAGTTACGCCTATGATGTGGACACACAAAAATCTAACACCTCTGCTGTGTTTACATTTTCAGCCTTCTAATATCGGATTGTTTCTAAAGTGAATTTTAAGAAATGCATTTTCAATTGAGTCAGGATAACACCCAACCCCTTCATGTGATTGTTTTTAGTTTTCATTTTTCTGCAAATATGTGACTCATGTGGGACCTATCACAAATATTTATTTCCTACCTTTACAACAGTTGTACACCCAGAGAATTCTATTTATCGTTTTTTAAAACGCGAGCATTTATTGAATACGCCGTCATAAATGACATTACTTGTATTGGCCAAACAAACTGATGACACTAAAACTTAACGAAGCTTTTTTTTAAAATTAACAATTAAACTGTACTTAAATAATACAGACCTAAAGAATGAGACACAAAACACTAAATTTTGAGACAGTAGGTTGTGCCTGGGCACACCTGGCACACCCCGTACGCAAACCTATGAGAATGTTGACGACAACACCTGTGATAAATAATTGGTACAGATAGGTATGTTACCGGCATTGCTGAGGTACACGACCCTGGTCATTGCTCCTCCTCTTACCTTCTCCAAAGAGAGAGAGAGTGACCTTGACGGACGATCACAAGGACAGAAGGTAAACGGCGTGCATGAAGAGTCGTACGACGAGGACAAGCGAAGAGCAGTTACTGCGACAGTACTCGCAGCACGGTGCACACGTACTGTTGTAAGCAGTAAACACAAAGGTGTGTTTGAAGTGAATGCAGTTGTGTATGCTTCGAGACACAGACCGTGCCTTACAGTGAGTCTGGTTCAGTTATCTGTAATATTAGGAATCTTTGACATAGCGTTTAGATAGGCTCATGACCATCTTTAAGACATTTATGAGATACGTAGCGGTTGGAGGTGAGACCTTTTCCAGGGAGGGCGAAAGAGCATGAAGTTGAGTACCATCATCCATTTAGTGCCGAGTTCTGCGATATATGGCGCTTTATCCCAAAGTCATTTAGCTTCCCGAGGGTACAATAGACTTCCCATCTTGCAGAGGGTTTACACTGAATTTTCAATATTATCTTACCACATATGTTACCTGCGCAGCCAAAAATATCAACATTCTACTGAAGGCTAGACAATTTTATCTTGTGCGTGATTGCAGGCTTCCGTCGCGATGTAGATAAGATCTATGCTCTTCTGGGATATTATACAGTACAGAACTACCATTCAACGCTGCGTAATATCCCAGAAGAGCGCAGATCTCTATTTTATCTTAAATTTTTTGGGGGTAATATGATTCTGTCAAAAGTTGAATATTCCATTTAATGCGAAAAGAAAGAGACGAAAATTGATGTATGAAAGTAGTGCGGGAACTGGATTATTAAAAGACAGCGATTGTCCAAAATACGTTTCTTACAAAACAAGTAAGTTAGAGGAAGAACACAGGCGTGGTATCAGTGACATGTCTTGTAAAAATTGTAAATTGATTCGAAATTTAGAACACACAGACACACACAGGCAGCGTGGTGATCTTACGAACCTACTTTGTTTAATTTAAAAAAAAAAAAGAAAGAGCCGAAAAAATTAATTGCTTTAATTAGTGAAATATTTAATTATTGATGAGGGTTGTAATTGATAAAAATTGTGGGAAATTTCTATTTTCTGTAAGTGAGACTGGATGCGATCCCGCGTTATCTTGATTGTTCCGGAGCCTCTCCGTAATGTTCGTACAGTGTTGGAGCTGACTGTCAATCCATATATACATGAAGAAGTTCGCGCGAGTCAGATGCATTCTAGAACATTTGCTCCACGATATTTTTCATTGGGTTTCCGACAAGCTCATGAATGTTTGAACAGGATAGTGCAGTCGTCTTTTGGCTGTAACTGAACCTCAACTGAATTATTTCCCGAATTTTGTTGTTCCGTGACATGCTTGACAATTTCCGTAAACCACAGTAAAAACGTTCATTACATTAAAAATTGATTAATAAGATCACCGTCAAACAAATCTGTAATTTATTGTAAAACAATGTGTTTAAAACACGTTATATATCTCGGCCTAAAAAGATTAACATCAGACTTCATATAATATAACATAAACTTTATGATTTTCATTACATGTTTTATCCTTTTTTTTGCGTGGTGAAGGGCCCCGCAGCAGATGCTACGGACGCACCACAGCCTTAAGGCTTTTTGTGCAACCGTGCCATGAAGATGAAGATGAGCAGTTTTTTTTACCAAGTTTTACAAGTAATGGAGCACCAGTGGAATGAAATTGACAGGGGAAAACCGACAACTCGGAGAAAAACCTGTCCCAGTGCCACTTTGTCCACCACAAATCTCACATGGACTTGACCTGAGATCGAACCCGGGCCTCCGTGGTGAGAGGCCGGTGACTAACTGTCTGAGCCATGGCACGGCCATGTTTTATCCTTAGTGTGAGATCCCGGGTTCGGTTCCAGGTGGGGTCCTTGGAAATTTTTCAGGTGACCTATTCCTTCTGTCCGCGTTCAGTAGCACTGAGGTCCACTCAGCCTCTAACAGAAATGATCACCAAGGAATTTCCTTGGGAGTAAAATGTGGCCGGTGTAGTTGTGCCGACTGTCACAGTAGGGATTGAAGCCTGGGTGGGCCCCAAAGCGGTCTAAACGTTTTGGAGAAGAGAAGAATCTCTTCCCTCTGCCGAGATTCGATCTCAGGACCGTTCAGCCCTTAGCCTAGCAGCTATACCGAAGACGTTATCTTGTCTTCTACATAAATGTATGCCTTTACTAATATTTATATATACATGTATTATTTGAGGTCATCGTATATCTGATAATTGCGCAAATGTCTGGGTGTCTATTGGTATACAAATTGTTGAATAGAACAGTGAAGTTCTGGGTCAGGCGTGGTCAATGACTTTTATTGTCGGTACTGGTGAAACAGTTCTGAAGAGAGTGATATTTCTGAAAAGCTGTGAATTAAAATTAAATTGTTTTACAGACATTTTGACGGAAGTATTAACAAGTTATTAATAATACGTGGGCTGGGGACTAAAAAATTTACATTCCCATCAAAATACGATTTTTTGTTTTGTATTTTTGTTTACTCATTTCTTTATTTATTGCTCTTATAGTACTTCCAATTTCTTTTATATCAGTGATGGTCAACTAACTGAGATTCGGAAGCTGCATATTGGGAGGCAAATTAGGTAAGAGACATGCATTAATAAAATAAAATGAAATATTTTCCTTATTAGATGGCTTCTTATTTTGTTTATCCAAATACAATAGGTTAGTTTCATTTAGTTATGAGTCTCACCTCTCTAAAAAAAAAATTTAAAACGCAATTTATAGTCAGTCGCATGTGCATGTAAACTCCCAGAATCGGACCAATGACTTGCGCGAGCCACTTCGTGGTCACCCACCCTGATATATATACAGGGCATACACAAAAGAATGGTGCGGTTTCAAAAGTGAATAAAAAATTTATTTCTCACCTTACACGGGCACAACATACACCATCAGCGGCGGCAACTGTCCAAGTTTCTCATTTGGTAATTACAATCCTTCAATGTGTGCACCCTGGGTCACACGACACACATCCACACGGTAATCAAACTCATCCCAGACCCGGTGTAGCATGTCCGCTGTAATGGCCTGCAGTGCATGCGTTATCCAATCACGAATTTCATGGATGGACGTGGGCAATGGTGGTACATAAACGCTGTCTTTAACGAACCCCCAAAGAGAAAAATCGCACGGTGTAAGATCTGGCGAACGGGGTGGCCAAGGGAGAAGGTTCTTGTCTCCATTTGCAGCAGCACGTCCGATCCAGCGCTGTGGAAGAACACGATCTTTGAAACTGGCCCCGCGGCCACGCAGTAAGCATTAGAAGCGAACTGCTGGTAGCGCATGAGAAACTTGGACAGTTGCCGCCGCTGACGGTGTATGTTGTGCCCGTGTAATATGAGACATAAGTTTTTTATTCACGTTTGAAACCGCACCATTCTTTTGTGTATGCCCTGTATATATACGAATACTTGAAGGAATTTTGAAGATCGTATTGAAAAAACTTTACCTTAAGAGCTTCGGCCTGCGAGCCGCATTTGTTACGTTGCTGGTTTCGTAGAATCTAGATATAACAGAAACGAAGGGACCAGATGTGGCGGATTAGTCGTAGAGCACTGGCAGAAGAGGTCTGAATACATTTTGAAAATATTGTAGCCAAATATAATATTACGATCGCCATAAAAATGTGTATCAGTGTTTTCTCCTTACTGTGCATTTCGTTTCAGATCTACAGGCGAGACTAATTTTTTTTTCTGTTGTGTTGCTTGTGCTAAACAGCTCGATGCCTGGTATCAGATAACATAAAAATTTCAAATGTAGAAAATAGTTTGAGTATAATGAGCTAGTTACAGTACAACCTCAATTATACGAAATAAAGGGGGCGGACCCGATTTCGGATAAGCAAAATTTCGGATAATTCGGAAATTCGGCTTGACGTGATAAGGTGCAATAAAAATAAAATTTATTCAGAAACACGTCTTATGTTAATAAAATGTATGGCACAAAAAAGTGTACGATATTTACAGATACAATACAAAGTACAAATTTCTACGAAAAAAATCTGATATTTTAGTTTGGACTTTTTTTTTTCACAAGTGAAAGTTTTATTTCGCACCAACAAATGCACATAAACATTTAGTGTCAATAGTTTATTCGTAACTTTCCCCGATACGTATTTCGGCGTTTTAAACCGCCATCATCAGGGGGTCTTAGAGGTTTCTAGCATAGACCAAATATTTATAGAATACGTTGTAACATCTGTATTATGTAAATATGATACACATGTAGTAGTCAATGGTTGTCCAGTGCATACAGAATTGTATAATAATAAGATTATTATTAAAATTATTATTAAAATAATATAAAATTATCAGACATGTTACATAGCTTAATGTAACTGGGAAATTATTGGCAGTATGGTCTTGCGTTTTGTGGCGCGTGTGTTTTAAGTTGCCATATGATGGTCATCTGTGTGTTCTGTTTGTGCTGCGTAGTGTCCTTATCGTACGGTTGCTGAGTAGTGACTAGTTACATTAAGCTATGTAACATGTCTGATAATTTTATACTATTTTAATAATAATTTTAATAACAATCTTATTATTATACAATTCTGTATGCACTGGACAACCATTGACTACTACATGTCTATCATATTTACATAATACGGATGTTACGACGTATTCTATAAATATTTGGTCTATGCTAGAAACCTCTAAGACCCCCTGAAGATGGCGGTTTAAAACGCCGAAATACGTATCGGGGGAAGTTACGAATAAACTGTTGACACTAAATGTTTATGTGCATTTGTTGGTATGAAATGAAACTTTCACTTAAGTTCAAATGCACGGTAAATATAATAATAAATTTTTTTTTCACAACTTTTTTGGCTGCAATGTCCCTCCACCGAGTTTCAGTTAAGCGAAGTTCGGATAACCGAAGTTCTACTGTACTTTGTTCTTAACTTACTTAATCATGGTTTACCATTGCCTCTTTTCCACGAATGAACAAGTGTCATTGCCAGTACGCCGACAGTCAACTCCCAAAAGCCGAATGTTGAACATGTCGCCGTACAAAGTATCTATGTCACCAATTGCGACATTTCTTTCTAATACAGTCTGAAACTTCTCGTCAGATGTTCTGCAATAGACAAAGTTCTATCGCTTCAGTGCTGTCGCATAAACAGGCCCTGAAACTAATCTCTCGTTACAGATTTCCCTGTTGTCGTGTCTCTAAGCACGGCAATGCCACGGGATGCAACCTGTCTCTGCGATAAAACCGTCGTGCTGAGGGACATGGCAACAGGGACACCTGAGATAAGAAAATTTGCTGTATATTGAAATGCCGAAACCGTACTGAACTTCGCTATTCTTCCCGGTATCATACTGTGTCAGTTTCTTTTCCCCTATGGCTCGACAGCCCCTTGGGTGCCTAGGCCGCCTCATTTTTCGAGACTTCACACATCACATTCGGTAGGACTCCTCTGGACGAGTGATCAGCCCGTCGCAGAGACCTCTACCTGACAACACACAACACTCACAACAGACAGACATCCATGCCCCCGGTGGGATTTTTTTTTTTTGTCTGTCCGGGGTTTTTCCCCTTTGATCCATTTTTGTACTGTTTTAAATCCTTTCGTCCTTCATGTCACTTTACGTTCCATGCTACCGTCCTTACAACAAACACAACACAAACATCCATACTCCCGGTGGGATTTTTTTTTTTTTTTTGCCTGTCCGGGTTTTCCCCTTTGATCCATTTTTGTACTGTTTTAAATCCTTTCGTCCTTCATGTCACTTTATGTTCCATGCTACCGTCCTTACAACAAACACAACACAAAACATCCATACCCCGGTGGGATTCGAACCCACAATCCCAGTAAGCGAACGGCCGCAGACCCACGCCTTAGACCGCACGGCCACTGGGATCGGCTAACTGTGTCAGTTTACCAGTAACAATTGATAAGCATTCTCAACAGACGTTGCTTCTGACTTCACATAATTTTTTTTTTTTTTTTCGTATATACGAATCAGTACTTGTAACTGTGATCTGTCTCTTCAGTTCAAAGCTTACCGATACAAAGTAAGTACGTAACGACTAGGGTTAGATGTTCCTTTGCTGTCGCACTCATAAACACGTTTTAGTGGTCCATATAAACTGTTCGACAATCAGAAATACGCGTCGTAAAGCAGGAAGATCAACCAAGAAGGCGATATGTTGACATGTGGGTCAAATCCTGTTCGCTATTGATGTTTCTTGTATACATGTGTGCAGAAATAGATTTACGCATTTAATCTGCTCTCAGTTTACTAGTGCATGCTATTCTTATTTGCTCGTTTCTCTCCCAAATATTTAAACTTCGTCATATTTTTAAAAATGTATATTAACAGTATTTATGTCGTGAGTTGTCCCTCAATCTGTTCACGAGACATGGACCCTAGGCATTTACTTCTAGATTAGATAAATCTAGTAGACAAAAAAAAATTTTCGTGCTAATATTCCATGATCCCAGCAACAAAGTTAAAAACCACAGTAGGTCTAGTTAAAATTTGATTTAATATATACACCCTAGAAAGTCTACCCACCCCCATCTAGCGCCGAGGTTAAAGAAAGAGTAGAGCTATACCTCTACTCCCCCTCTGGGCCTTCATGGCCTGTTATAGGGAGAACGTTACCTTTACCTTTACCCCAGAAATTCTGCATTTGCTGAGGGGAACGATAATCAGTAGTGACAAGTAAGACTTCAGCTTATGACTTTCAAGTCTTTTTTTAATTATGGGAGAAGAGCAAATCTCTTCTCCCAGCGGTCCATGTTGAGCAGTATTGCATAAAATACCTACAATGTCATTTCTGTGGAGTGAACGAACGTAAAAACATGAAGATGCCTTTAATTAGCACAGCTACTTTACAACAGTGGATCAGTGGGAGAGTCATTGAGGAAAACCTAGCTAGCGATGATAATTTAATATCTGTCCGTTAGCGATGATAATTTAATACCTGTTGTTTGAAGTTTCAACATAACTTTCACGCTGAAATGAAGGTAAAAGGTTTTTTCCGAAAATGAGTGAGGTGCTGAGGAGGATATTTGGGCCTAAAAGGGAAGAGGTAACAGCGGAATGGAGAAGACTACATAACAAGGAGCTTTATGATCTGTACTCCGGTACTCGGGTCTAATGGTATATAGAAGAATTTAGAAGGATGAAGCAGGAAGGCACTGCCGCCTAATTTGAGAAAATTTTTTTTCATTTGTCTGTATAGACTGAGTAAAACCACGAAATAACAAGCTCGTTATAATCCTTGTCGAGTCCGAGATTCGAAGGAGGACATCCGGATTACAAGTCACAAGCTTCACCGCTTTTGCCAACTTTATATCTAAGCGGCTTCGTCTTACTTTACCTCGAGGCCTCCGTCCTTCTGGTATATGCCGTTGCGTCACTGGCTTATCGGTGCCCGACGTTTCGAAAGAGGAAAGTCGCACCTTTAGAGGGTCCAAATGTCCGTGAAGAATTCGACCCCTGATGATAAAACCACTTCTCTGTCTCGAAACGTTAGGTGCCAGTCGCCCAGTGACCAAGAGCCACATCTCAGAAGAACGGAGAAGACAACTGCACCGCTGAGAAAGTCTAAAAATCGCAACTGACCTAATCTGTTCTCATCAAATTAGTGTTGCTACTTGAAGCGTTGTTCTATGCTTGCATCTGTTAACCTGCGCACTGTTCCCTGTTTTCAATTTTGAGCCCTGTGTTATTCAAATCCTGTCATTATCACCTTTATCGAGGGCGTAAACGCTCTGTAGGCAATTTGTTAGAAGTTAGAGAGGATTGACTCCTTTATAGTCTGGCACCCAGTTGCGCAAATCCTACGGTCGGCCTCAATCCTCATGTATAGTGGCGGACTGGGTCTAAAAATATTGGTTGCCAGGAGACAAAGGGGGCCCACCCACAACTATAAGGCTATAATTTAATTTTTATAAGAAATAAATAAAATTTTCAAAAAAAAATATAAGTGGAAAAAAGGTACAATTAAAATTTTTGCGAAATAAATGTATATTTTTTTAGTAATTACAGTGTACATATATTGTACATATTACTGGCAGTATACAGTAGATACTAAATGTAAATACAGATTGTTATAATTGAATTATTAAATTATTTTTTTTAATTTTAAATAAATGGTGGATTTTATTAAAAATTTTCTTATTAAAATAGTAATACAACGTAAATTTTAGTTGCATGCAGTAATAATATTGGAACTTCTATTATATTTTCAAGCTAATAAAAGGTCATTAACATTTTTAACATATTGTCTAATGTTTAAGGGGGGCCCACTTGCCATCGGGCAAGCTGACACCCTGGCCAGTCCGCCACTGCTCATGTAACCAGAACTACAAGAAGAACGCGCGGGTTGCAACCCTCACTGCAATTATATTTAACCCTTGCTTTAACCATGATGGAATGCTTCGGATTCCATGCGGAAAACTTTACTGATATTTGGCCTTCTTTTGCTCATTCGTCAGACTGTGTGGAACAAATTTTGCGCAGAATTTCAGAATACTTGCCCAAACCTTCACGCAGAATCTGAAGAATTATCTCCATGTTAATGTGCAGTTAATCCTCCATCATTTTAGGGTCATTTGAACGTCTGTAGTCAGCAGTTCACAAACTTTTGCAACAGTTTCCGAATTTTGAGCAGTTGACAGCATACGAATCCTTGGACCATTCCAAGGTCCTCACATCACCTTTATAATCTTGTAACTTATTCGAAGACACGCCTACAAGATAGAGCTTTTTTTTTCTGTGGTGAGTTATAAGAATTTAGTTTTTTTTTCTGTTGCTGTTTATCAGACCTATAACAATTTTTTTTTTATTCGCTCGATAACAAAAAGGCGAAACACAACTTACGCGCGGGCCTGCTACTGATGAACTGTCTTTTCACTATTCCCTGGCGATGATAACATGAACTACCATAGACCGGCTACATTGGTTCATGCATCAAACCATGCTGTCACGACATCAGTCCCGGAACTTTATTGTTTGACGATTTGATCTTACGAGTTTTGCCTGGAACCCCTTGTTTGTGTGGGCCGGGATAGCTCAGTCGGTATAGCGACTCGCTACGGGCTGGACGGTCCGGGGATCGAATGCCGATCCCAGTGACCGCGCGGTCTAAGGCGTGGGTCTTCGGCCGCTCGATTACTAGGATCGTGGGTTCGAATCCCAACGAGGGCATGGATGTTTGTGTTGTGTATGTTGTAAGGACGGTAATATGGAACGTAAAGTGACATGAAGGACGAAAGGATTTAAACAGTACAAAAATGGATCAAAGGGGAAAAACCCCGGACAGGCAAAAAAAAAAACAACCCGGTTGGGGCGAGATTTTCCGCAGTCGTCCAGACCAGCCCCGGGGCCCAACCCAGCCTCCTATACAATAGGTACCGGGTATCTTTCCCGGGGGTAAAGCGGCCGGGGCGTGGAGTTGATCACCCACCCTCATCTAGTGCCAGGGTTAAATGAAAGAATAGAGCTATACCTCTACTCCCCCTCTGGGCCTTCATGGCCTGTTCTAGGGTGACCTTTACCTTTACCTTTTACCCCTTCTTCGTAATTAACGTTATGAAGAATATCCACTGAGACCTGAATTCGTGCAAGTCTATGCAAAACAGTGGTGTGGCGTGTTACACATGTAAATAGTTTTGATCAATACGGCTAGCATACAAGCCATGTCCTTGGACACGATCAAAATACAATCTTATTGCATGTCTTAAACGCTTTAGACGAAAGGCGTGATTCAGAGGAGGACATGAATACGGAATTCTTTCTAAACAAATCTCGCCACGTGCCAAGCCTGACTAAATATCCTAAACAGATGTATTATAATCCAGTCTGTGTCACCGTTGTCTATGATATTGTTCTGTTTCAGGACACGTTTTCAATGCACGTTTCAGGCTGTTATCTTAGCACATGACTCGTAATTAAATAATAAACTCTTTCTTTGTATCTTCGTGTTGTTTAGATACTCACCTTTTGTCTCAATCTGTGCGTGTTGCTGTCAGTGTCGTATAATGATCCTACTAATCCGTTTACAATGAGAGGTGCTTAAGTCATGAATATGCGTTACGTTACACACAGATCATTAACAGGAGTATGGAATAAATTGTATGTGAACGAGCTTGACAAGTTTGTTTTTTTTTTTTTTGCATAATAAAATTAAGGTGTTCAAATCTAGAAGGAACAATGGATGAAGTACTGTAGAACGGTCGTCTACTAAAATTATCCCTGTAGAGACCTGGACAGGCCCTTAGGGCTGCAGGAGGTTGAGGCTCCCAGAATTTCTAGACAATCGGCACATGCAGGTGGTAAAGTTGTCAGCCATGAACACCGGCCGCCTTTACCCCCAAGGAGATACCTCTGGTACTCATTTCTGTTAGAGATTGTGTCGACCCCGGGGCCATAAGGATAATCTACTATTCTGACATATTACATACGTATTTAGCAATACATTTGGAAGTAGGTTTTCGGGTCAGATTTAATGTTTTGCTACGCTTAGACTCAAGTTAATTTGTTATATAAACAGAATGAAGCTGCCAGATTTCTGGGATATGACAACTTATAGACTGGTATGTAGGAGCATGCTGTCTCCATAACCAACTCCATGGAGCATAATCCTTCCTGAGAAGCCAAAAGATTTTAATCTCCTCAAGAAACTCCTCACATTTTATGGAACCCGAAAGTTCGTTACCGCCTTCATATGGCCCAGCCACCTATCTCTATCGACTACCAGATCAAACCAGTCCATGTCTCCCCATCCCACTTCCTGAAGATCCATCTTAATATTATCCTCCTGTCTACGACTAGACTTTCCAAGTTGCCTTTTTTCCTCAGGTATTCCCACCAAAACCATGTATGGACCTGGCATGCTGTCTCAATGTTCAGGTTAATGAGTATATTTGTTGACAGCCTTGAAGTTAGAGGCAGCATACTTCTAAGAAACGTTGCTATGTGTACGAATAGGCTAGTCGACAATTCTTCATATACCACAAAACTTTGATGTTCAGCATCGTCCTGTGGGAATCGTAGATCACGCAAAGTAAGAGAATACTCGAATCACTGCTATGGATACCATTTGATTGGTCGTGGAGGACCACAGGGCTGCCTCCACTTCTATGAAATTTCATTACTCAAGGATTTTTCATCTAGGGTTACGTGAAGGTATTGTTCTGTCAGGAGATGAACTACTGAGGTACATCGTGGAGAGTTTTGCCTTCATGTGAAAACCCGTGTTGGTGTGCGAGAGACAAGTTCTCTTGTAAAAAGAGCAATATTTAGCATAGAGTGCAGTGGGTCTTTTTTTAGAAAGCAAGTAGCATAGATAAGTGAAAAATGTTAATGTAGCTGATGAAATAAACAAATTAAATTAACTCAGTGATTTTCTGTGCCTTTTCTCCTTTCTCAGCAAGATATTCACGACGGGAGAGAATCGAAGCCATATTGAAATGGGCCTAATATTTTATTCAGAAAAAAACCCCAAATATTTTGACAGATATAAAATTTAAGCATTTAAACTCTAGGCTTTATTTTTAACAGAGTATGGCTTAAACTTCTGAAGGCTAAAAATGTAAAGTATCTCTTCCCAATGCTCGCGATTTGCGAATAAAAAAATCACTGCATTATTTGAAGGTTCCCAGGGTGCTGACAGGGGAAAACTTAAGTACTCGGATGAAAGCATATCACAGTGCCACTTTCTCCAACACTAATCTCCCATGGACTGGTCCAGGATCGAACCCGGTTCTCAAGCTTATCTTGTACATAAAAGGTCAGTTCCTATTTCAGAGGGACCACAGAACAAACTCCTTCGTCTGTACAAAGATCAATTAATTTAATGTTGTTTATGGAAATAATTCATGCTCATTGTGTCATATGAAACAATAAATGAACTGTGTGGGCAAAATGAAGGGTTTTAAATGTTATAGTAGGTGGTACACGTAGTTACCACTGGCGTAGTAGTTAACTCTTGAAAGTCCTTGGGGTTTAAATTCCATCTAATGCCCAGGGCGGGAGGGCTTTGAATTTACAGTGATATAACCTTAAAAGCATTTACGACTGAACAGTGCACCGAGGACGGCGTGATGTGAAGTATAAAGTTCCGTACAGTGCACCGAGGTAGGAATTAAAGGGTTAGTAAGTGGTCATTATTGGGCCACAACTTCTAACCGCGGTTAGCATGCAGATTAGAAGTTCCCCTCCTTTATAAAACCATGCAAGAGTAGAGTAGCATTGAACCCGACATGAAGTTTGGCAAAAGCAAACATTACAGGGTATGAGCTGCGAGTGACTGCTCGGGACGTTTGAGCAGACTTTTGAGTGTAGGTCGGAACTGTGTGTGGGTGACGTGACTGTCTGCATGGGTCTCTGTATTCAAACATCTTGCTACGTTAAATGAAGCAATAATATGTAAACCTCTGTACTGGTAGATAAACACAACTAGAAATGTTTTGTTTATTCCGTCTTTATTTCATTCAAACACAAATTGACCGGATGTTGTTGCAGTACTAATATTGACTCTTGTGCGTTTAAACATTACCAGTTGTAATCGTGCAAATAATTTTCACGTAGAAAATATAAAATAGTCGATCAAATGATTTATTTATATAACCGAAACTATAAAGCACTTCTGGATATACAGTATTTGAGGTTATGGATCTATCATTTTCTACACTTTGTCGATGCCCTTAGATAAATTGCCTGTGTCTTTGTCAAATGAAGAGTATCGGAAAAATTCCTCATAGAGCTGGCCGTGAGAAAAAAAACGAAGGTGGGTACATTCCAACACTTTTAAGCTTCTGCCCTTGAGCCTAATTTATTGTCATAGCAAAGGCGATTTGAGTAGGAAATGGTTTCCTGCAAGGTTTTAAGGGAATGTTAGGATGTGATGGACTTGAATTCTGGGTATAAAGATGGCTTTCATAACAATGAAAGGAAATGCAGTTAAGTCCGGGTATGTTAGCATACATAGAGCTCACAAAATGTATACAGCAGTGCCTGGTATGAAAAGCGATTAAAATACGCTTTATTGAGGTTAAGTATTTTCAATTGGTCTTTTTTTACGACACAAATGTTACACATGCACAGAAATTCTGACTCTGTGCCCTGCATTTTCCCTCTGAAATTATGGAGTGTTTTGAATAATTGTTGTAATTGTATACCTTTAATACGACATGTACGTCCTGTTTGGCCAATGAAGTATAAAATACATTTTATACAGAATGACTCGAAAGTCATTTGACGCTGCTTTTCTATTTTAAACATAGGCTGTCAAGGAAATTTTGCGCCACCCCTAGCTAAAGCGATATTTATACTTCGGTGTATGTCTACCAAACTACACGGTATCGCATCCCACAAGATTGTAATATTCATAATCTTATCCACGAGAATCTCGTGTCTTGCAGAAAGTTAAAATATATGTGTTTTATAGCAAAAGACGCGGTAAAGAGTGATGTTTATTTGAAAGTGCTAGAAATTTATGCTTTTTTACACCACACTTTCAGGGACGAGTCAGTATTTTTTTTTTAGAAAGATGGCACACCACCATATCTCCGTAAAGTTTATACGGCAGTTGAATGCCAAGTTTCTTAATAATGAATGGGTAAAGGGGACCAATTACTTGTTCTTTCTATTTCACCCGTCCTTACTGCATTAGATGTGTTTGGGAGTGGATATGCAACGTATATGTGTACTGTGCTTATTAAACGTGACATTTCTACAACCAACTAACTAAAAAATTCTTAGAGCCAAGTTTTTCTTTAGAAACTAATATGTTCTAAATGGAAGTAGAAAATTTATCAACATGTTTACAACAGTCGGATGAATCCAGCTCTTTACCATTCTATTTCTTTAAGATTAATTTTAATATCCTCTCGTCTATGCTTAGATCTATCAAGCACTCTCTTTTTTTTAGGTTTTCTAACCAAAACCATGTATGCCCAGAATAAAGCAATGATACACACTGATAACCCACGGTGTAGTTTGTCGTTTTATCTAACAGCAATTAATGAATATTTAAATACGAAACACGAGCGTTGTTTATCAAAACTCTCTATATTTATCCATTAAATTTTTACCTTCTTCACAAGAGAATTCCTTAAGATGAACGTAGGATTTCCCCTGAGAACTGCTGGGCTTACAAATGTACGTCAACGCGATGCTCACGGACGACTATGTAGGTCTGTATTCTAGGTCGGCAGTTTCCAATTACGAACAGTACACAGAAGAAATGGGGAGCGCATTTGACGCATTTCTTTCAACTGCATATACGTGGAAACGAAGTGTTTGAGGAGGATTATAGACTTCAGATTCTGTCGCTGGTAAGCCAGTGTTTCATGTAATCGGCGATTGGAAAGGCACAATTATTTTGGACAAATTCTTCTTTCAGTACCATTTGATTTTAGTGCATGAAGTGTGCAAAGTAAAAACATTTACTGAAAAGTGATCAGGATATCAGAATATTCTGTGGATATCCTTCCTAATTTGCGGAGACAACCTTGCTGTTCGGCCATGGTCTAATGAAGTTGCGTGTTTCTTTTTTGTATTTGTGTTTTTGCCCATTAAATTAATATTATGTGCACAGGCCAGGGGGGCTTATGCCTTTCAATTCTAATACCTTCTCATTTTTACCTTCCTATTAAGGGCTAAATTACCTCCAATTACAAATAAGCAAGTCACTGTTAAACAATGTCCCAACACAAAATTGCTGCCTAATCATACGTGTTGTCATCACGTAATATAAATTTTAAATTGCTTTAATATAACCCTTTAATGAGCTTAGTAATTATGTATGTCACCTGGTTTAACCGTTCAGTGCAGACATCGGTGTTCTTCATGAGCTGCTGGTCTCGGTGCACTGTACCATCGCAATTGCATTTAATGGTACTACAAATTTAAAATCCTTCCATCTTGGGCAGTAGTTGGAATTTAAATCCCAGCGTCATTGAAGTTTGAAGGTCAAATAATTCAGAATTTAGCCCAGAGGAAATATTGGTTTATGACCTTTATTTGTCGGAATAAATACCGATTACTTCCCTAATTAGCATTAACCGGTTGGTCTTTCTAATAAAAGCACACTGTGTCCTCTGTGAAGTAGAATTGAATTTTTATTTATAATTCAGGTGAAAGCCTCTCTTGAAATGGTTAATGATTATTAGTGCTGCAGGTACAATGGAATGCTACCTCAATAAATGGCTGCTCATGATAATTGCTATACTGCTGAGGATAGAACTGATGTAATCTCACAGCGGGACTGATTGCTACAGACTGTTTCAAAATAGCCTTGACTAGTTTTTTGCCTGTTATTTACGCAAGAGTTAACTTTCCTATTTGAATCTGTACGTGTCAGAGCCTTTAGCGGTTGCGTGCTTTCGATTAGACATCTTCGTAGTCTGACTTCCTAGCTGTGGTGATGTTAAATGCGGTAACTAGTGGTAAATATATTTCCCACGTGTGTCATCATACAAAACTAACTCCATGGTGCAGTCCTTGAGAATCTGATGGTCATTCAGCTAGTCGAGAAATTACTCTTCCTTTTTGTAGCAATTTTAATACGTTTCTCGGTGCACTGTACGGATCTTTAATTCTTTACATGCTGCCGGTCTCGGTGCACCGTAGCTCATGAATGCATTTAAGGGTACTATAAATTAAAATCCCCTTGGGCTTGCTTTAGCATCGTTGTAGTAACTCAATGAGTGAGATATTCGGTGTTCTGGGATGTTACACAACGTAGATTGGTAGTTATTTACCGACGTTTAGGGACAACCTATCGGTTCATCCTCAAGGGTGAGACAGTCCAAGAAGACTTCTTGAGCTTTGGGATTACTTCACCCTTGAAGATGGACCAAGAGTTTGTCCCGAAACGTCGGTAACTACCAATTTACGCTGTGTAACCTCCTTGAAGAGCGAAGGTTTTATTCATACCGCAGCGGAAGCATGTCGACGACTCATTAGCCTTGACTGAAATCTCTGGTTATAATACTTGTAACCTTGAACACTGTAAGGCAGTTATTTGGTTTAAAATTAACCTCACCCTTGCGGCTAACCTATATGGCATTCACGATTACATCGCAACGTGACAGCTGACATTAATGCATCGGTACATGATATATAGGCCTACTGGTACATTTGCATGTAACGAGGGATCGTGTTCGTGATTAATGGACCTAGTTGCCTCTATGTCTGTCATGAAGATGGAATATGCCGCAGACAGTTGTTGATTTGATTTGGCTTGGTTTGATTTGATTCCCACCTTGTTTAAGCTGTTTAAGCTGATAAAGTTATACAGAATATTCCGCATAAAGTGTGCCAAAATTTAGGATATTATATGAGTAATTTTGTTTTAAAAAAATGCTATGTCAACATATGACGGATTATGTACCGTTACGTGTGTCCAGGCACGCTGCGATACTGCAAGATTGCAGCCAATAAGGGAGTCATCCGACCACGTATAGGGAAATTATTAAATTACCGGAAAGGCAATAAATTCTCTTTTGAGACTGGTAGAGTTTTGTTTACAGAGGGGTGGAAGTCATTTAGAACAGTAAGCAGTGTAACATAACCGAAAAGTGGCGTCTTTTTGTGGTGAAGGGCCCCGCAGCAGATGCTACGGACGCACCGTTTCTTGTACAACCCTGTGATGGAGATGAAAGATGATCAGTTTTTTTTTTATTTTTACAAGTAATGGAGAACCGGTGGAATGAAACTGACAGGAGAAAAACCTGTCCCAGTGCCACTGTGTCCAACATAAATACCACATGGACTGACCCGGGATATTTTTTTTTATTAATTCCTGGGTTTTTCCCCTTTGATCCATTTGTACTGTTGAAGTCCTTTTTGTCCTGCATGTCACCTTATGTTTCATGCTATCGTCCATACATCTAACACAACACAAATATCCATGCTCCCCGGTGGGATTCGAACCCACGATCCTAGTAAGCGAGCGGCCGAAGACCCACGCCTTAGACCGCACGGCCACTGGGATCGGCAAGGGATCGAACCCGGGCCTCCGCGGTGGGAGGCCGGCGACTAACCGCCTGAGCCATGGCACGGTCTAAAAGTGACGTTCTTCCATATCTATAGAAACTGTTTTCTTCTTCCATGTTCTAACATAAGTACGTAAACTAAAATAATTATAGTAATAAATAAAACTTTATGTCCTTTCTTAGTGTTATATGACATAAGGGGTAAATGGCTAATAACACTGAGGGGGGGGGGCAAAATCTACCATGGTTACTTTTCTTCATGGCTCGACAGCCCCTAGTGGGCCAGGCCTTCCTCATTGTCGACGCTTCACGATCACACTCAGACACACCACACTCGGTAGGACTCCTCTGGACGAGTGATCAGCCCGTCGCAGAGACCTCTACCTGACAACACACAACACTCACAAGAGACAGACTTCCACGCCACCAGCGGGTTTTTTTTTTTTTGTCCGGGGTTTTTCCCCATTAGATACATTTTTGTACTGTTTAAATCCTTTCGTCCTTCATGTCACTTTATGGTCCATATTACCGTCCTTACAACAAACACAACACAAACATCCATGCCCCGGTGGGATTTTTTTTTTTTTTATTAATTCCTGGGTTTTCCCCTTTGATCCATTTGTACTGTTGAAGTCCTTTTTGTCCTGCATGTCACCTTATGTTTCGTGCTATCGTCCATACATCTAACACAACACAAACATCCATGCCCCCGGTGGGATTCGAACCCACGATCCCAGTAAGCGAGCGGCCGAAGACCCACGCCTTAGACCGCACGGCCACTGGGATCGGCTAAAACCTGTCCCAGTGCCAATGTATCCATCACAAATCCCACATGGACCGACCCGGGATCGAACCCGGGCCTCGGCGGTGAGAGGCCGGCGGCTAACCGCCTGAGCCATGGCACGGCCCAATTCGAACCCACAATCCCAGAAAGCGAGCGGCAGTAGACCCACGCCTTAGACCGCACGGCCACTGGGATCGGCCGACCATGCGTATTGAGAACTTTAATTTACGTAGGATTCAAATTAGAAAGATGATAAGATTGGTTTGAACCACTCCTTAATAAACTTATACTCTTTCCCCCTACTCTCACACCAAATGCACACATTCTTTTAGCGACTAAATTAAGTTGTTAAACAATTTGTTAATAATTTATAATCGCTTTGAAAATATTTCCATTTTTCTTGTCCCTCTTGAACTCAGTAGCCCAAAAAATTAGTCTTAGGTATAAAAAGTAATTGGAGGGGCATTTGCCCCCTACCCCCTTACATCCCCCAAGTTACGCCTGTGATATGACACATAACGAAGTAATATTTTATTTTAGTTTCTACTTTAACCTGTCGAGACATTAGACAGAAAGGAAATCTCGAATCATTTTCCTGTTTAAAGCTTCAGTGACGCTGGGGTTTAAATTCCAACTACTGCCCAGGACGGAAGGGTTTTAAATTTATGGTAACCTTAAATGTATTCACGACTGTGGATTGCAACGTGGCCGGTAGCATGTAAAGAATTAAAGGTCCGTACAGTGCACCGAGGTCGGCATTGATTGCGTAATATGGGCCTCTTATGCGTTCTAAGGCGATAAACAATTTCAGTTACTTTGACACCGTAAATATTATTGTCCTTATATGCCACGTATATAAAATTTTTGTCATAAGAGACTCGCATCTGAAACGACATAATGACAAAGAGAGGTGGGACAAACTGAGGTTTACACTTTTTCCCATCTAACATTTTTTTTTCCGAGAATAAAGTGGACAACGACCTTCAGTGCAGCCCACATTCTTGTTGAAATGAGATAAGAAGTAAGCAATTTCCGTTCTTTTGTGTCTATCATAACAATGTGTTAATGGTGCGTGAAGGATCGAACTGGGGTCTTCACATAACAGTACGTTCACTTCATCTCCGGGCAGCGACCCGTGTTTCATTGCCCGGGCTACCTGAAGGCCGAGGAAATTCTTATCCACATGGATCGTTTGCTGCGAGGATGTCTGTCTTGTTCACATGGCGTGTTTTTAACTGCATGTTATTTCAAGATTGAGAAGAAAATATGTGGGACTTGTTCGTAATTGGCTTCCAAATATAGACTTCCTCCTGAACAACCCGTTCATTGCCTGGGCTCTTCTTAAAATAAACTTAAGTCCAAACAAGATAAGCAATGTACGTATAACTTAACATTGTGTCTCCCGTGCTAACAATTGTTGTCATTTTAAAAGTAATAAAATCCTTGATTTCAGGCTTCCGCCGCGATATTGATGACATCTGCGCTCTTCTGGGATATTACGCGGCGTCGTGTCGGAACTGTTTACGGACGTTTCGGGACAATTTATCGGTCCCATCTTCACGGGTCAAGATTCCGAGTAGGAAAGAAAGAAAGCCAGTAATCTATAATGTAGATTCTGGAAAGTGTGCGCGGGGTAGCAATCAGTAGGCGTGATGACAGCCAATAGTGTAGAAACGGGGTGAGAGAGGAGTGGATACAGACAACGTAAAGCTGCTAGGGGTACCGAGAATGCAAACAGCTAAGACAGCTGGGAAAAACATATATTGAATAGAGTAAAAGTAAGGGAGGAAAATATAACGATAAAGCTAGATAAATAAAATACATATAAACCAACAGTAAAAATAAAAATACAAATAAATAAATTAGAAGAAGAAAGAATCAAAACAGCGAGAGGGAGAGGGGACAGAGACATGTAAAGTGACAAGTGGGATACCTGGGCGAGAACCGGTCTCAGGGTGGCCAAGTCGCTGCCAGTGCAGCAAGGTGAGAATAATGAGAGAAAAATGAATGGAATGCAGCAATAACAGGGAAGGGAAGTAAAGCAAATGAACGAATGTATTAATTAAAAATCATCTTTTTATTGTTGAGCTACTTGTGTCGCTGTTAACAGTAAAAAAATATTGGAAAGTTTTGCCATGGAAAAATAAAAACTACTTGTTATTTAGTATTGTTGAATGATTTTATGTAGCGCTCAATCACATAAACCTACTTAGTTCTTCATGTTAAGTGTCCGATATTTTTGTCCGATATTAACCAAATCTGGATTTTTTCCAACACATTTTAATAAAAGTCTCTAATTATCAAATTTCGCGTAAATTCGTCAAGTGAGAAACGATGTGACACGGTCATGAGAGACGACAGACATGATGAAGGTATCTGTGGTCTTCTGGGTTATTACACGGCGTCGTGTGGTAATTATATGTGGTAAATAATTACCACACGACGCCGTGTAATTACCCAGAAGACCACAGATTCCATCAACATTGCGGCGGAAGCCTGAAATCAATGATGAAGGTAATATATGCCTTTCACGATTATGCGAAAGCGCATAACAATGAAATTCTTATTAAATTAAGTTACAGACCAACTGATGCACAACTAAAACCACTTTTATTGTAGCTTTATTATAATTGTTAAAATTCTATTTGTAATAATATGGATGTTTTTAGAAGAGAATTTGTTACACTTAGTCTGATGTAATATTCTATTACATTATTTTAAGGTGTTCTTATTAATTCTTTCAGTAAGTCATTGTTTGCTTATTTATTTGTTTTGTTGTGTTTGTTTATTTTGTCCTGTTCCTTGTCCATTGTTATTTGTGTTTGTATGTTGTGCTGTTTGTGTTGTTGGCCATCTGGCTGTTGACTCGGCACATTAATAAACCAGAATTGAATTGAATTGAATTGAATTATACCCCTACACGTGTTTCGATCCTACGATCATCGTCAGGGGTTTTTTTTTTGTTGAAAGCTACTGTCACTTCAATCACATGAATTTAAGTCCAACAGCACATTAAAACTTATATATTATAAGTTAAAATCTTGTTAAAAGTTGTATAATAGTTGTAAAAGTATTGTAGACAGTGTTGATTGTGGAAGTGCTGCCAGTTTTAAGTTTTAATGTACTGTTGGACTTTTTTAAAAATCAATTCAACAAAAAAACCCTGATGATGATCCTAGGATCGAAACACGTGTAGGGTACAATTTTAACAATTATAATAAAACTACAATAAAAGTGGTTTTAGTTGTGCATCAGTTGGTCTGAAACTTAATTTGATATGACGAAGATGCACGGTGTCAACAATGTGAAATGAAATTCTTCCTTATATAAATCCTTTAAAACAGAAATATATCGTCAGTTTTCTTACTACAATACCTACGTTTTTTCCACACAGTGTATTTATTTGTTCCTTATGATTATCACAACAAACAACCACCATTTAGAGTCTTTGGGTTTTCATATGATTGTGGTTGAAGATCCCTTTCTATTTGGATATGACACCGCGTCACTGGTTAATCTTTTCCCGACGTTTCGAAGGAAGATACTGCCATCACCTTCAAGATCTATAGGTCGGAGCCTCATTAAGACGAGCGCACTGTCTTGTCAGACACTTTGGGAACAGATTATCTGTCGACGCGGCTTCACATCCCAGAAGAATGCAGTCGTCAACCATTATTTCCCTACAGAAAATTCACCGAGTGATTTTTCTAATGGAAGAAAATGTGTCCTCTCTGAAGTAGGAACTGAATTCTTATAGCCATATAAAATGTAGGTTAATTTTAGTCTTGAGGCCAGCTCGATCAATGTTTGCCTTGATTTTTTCTGTCCTAGAACAAATGCTCCTGTGGTAAAATATCTAACGTTGCACTGCTTCTCATGCTGCCATCCAAATTTTAGCTTCAAATTTGAGTCTGCAAGGGATTAAACCATGTGTTTTAATGACTTCCAACACGCGAATTTTAAATTTGTCTTCTAGTAACCGTATAATATAGGGCTGCTTTGTAAACAACGTAAGAATTATAGTGAGCTTTAACGTGAGCATAATTATTTATATAATAATTTTATATAATAATATTCAATAATTAAATAATTTATATAATAATATTTTAGATAATAAATTTGTCTCGTAAAATTTAGTTCATTACAGAAAAGGGCATTAAGATATGGTTACTTTCGTGGGACGCCACATCAAAAATGAAAGAATAGGTATAAACTCGCTAATAACACTTTGGGGGGGGGGGGGGTGGCAAAATCGACGATGCCTCCATTCTGCGTCCTGTAAAACGCAGGTTTTGTTTTCATTTTTTTTTTTTTGTCTTTACACCACCCAAATAACGGTTCAGAAAATATTTAAATTTTTCTTATTTGCTCCCCTTTCAACTCTGTAGCCAAAGATATTCAAAAGTTGGAAAAAAAAAAAAAGTTTGGAGGAGCATTTGCTCTCTTTGCACCCACCAAGTTACACCTATGAATAAAATTACATATAACACGTTCTGCTAATCATCTCTATAGCGCCATAGAATGATATGACATCTAAATTACCATAGTTTAGATTATTTTCTGTATTTAACTGCAAACGAATACCTAGCGAAGAGTTGGATATGGACATACATCGCTTTATGCATTATTCTTAGCAGCTACAAATACAGGAGGCATTAGAAAGCGGGGAGATAAAAGGATTTTATACGCTTATTTGTGATAAATTTAGGGCATCTGTAATAAAGGTGAATTTGTCCCTGTGTAGGCAATGAAAACATATAGGTTCAGTAGTTAACTGGCCCTGGTATGAAGGTGGACAATTTGCAATGATGAGTTTAAGTGTGCCTGCTCTTGGTTATGAAAGCATCTTGCGTGTAATTTTGATGATGCAAACGGACATGCCAGATATTCAGACAGCGGTCGCCTAGGAGGAATAATATGTGAGGCAGTCAGAGGTACGGAACCGCAGTATGTGTGCCCCAAAGCGCAGAACTGTTTTCTTCAGTTCGTCATTAGCTCTACCTTACCGCCAGTGGCGGACTGGCCAGGGTGTCAGCTTGCCCGATGGCAAGTGTGCCCCCTTAAACATTAGACAATATGTTAAAAATGTTAATGACCTTTTAGTAGCTTGAAAATATAATAGAAGTTCCAATATTATTACTGTATGCAACTAAAATTTACGTTGTATTACTATTTTAATAAAAAAAAATTTAATAAAATCCACCATTTATTTAAAATTAAAAAAAATAATTTAAAAATTAAATTATAACAATCTGTATTTACATTTAGTATCTATACTGTATACTGCCAGTAATATGTACAATATATGTACACTGTAATTACTAAAAAAATATACATTTATTTCGCTAAAATTTTATTTGTGCCTTTTTTTTCAACTATTTTTTGAAAATTTTATTTATTTCTTATAAAAAATTAAATTATAGCCTTATAGTTGTGGGTGGGCCCCCTTTGTCTCCTGGCAACAAATATTTTTAGACCCAGTCCGCCACTGCTTACCGCAGTACAGTGTTTCCATTGTTTGGCTGTTGCTTTTACGTAAGAACGTGAATGAACTCAACTCTTCAGCAGGCAGCATAACTATTCAGATTTAACAATACTCTTAGGAACGAAAGTTCTGCTTTTATGTGTTGTGTTGTTTTGATAATGGCATCATTGTTTTAGGTACTCTTAAGTATACACTTTTTAAAATGAGTTTCTTTTTATAAAGGACTTGATGACTGAATACGCTGTTGATATTTACGTTCTGTTAGTTCTTATTAGTGAATAGGAGTTGTCTCTGAATAAACAGGCACGGAAATCTTTATTTCAGGCTTCCGCCGCGATGTTGATGAAATCTGTTATCTTCTGGGTAATTACACGGCGTCGTGTGATAATTATTTACCGACGTTTCGGGACAACGTATCGGTCCCATCTTCACGGGTCAAGATTTCTTTCCTACTCGGAATCTTGACCCGTGAAGATGGGAACGACACGTTGTCCCGAAACGTCGGTAAATAATTACCACACGACGCCGTGTAATTACCCAGAAGACCACAGATTTTAGGCACGGAAATATTAATGAAGTCCAGGTTTAAGAAACCAGGCACCTGAATGTGTTTCTGAGTAATTTGTTACGTGTCACTGCTAAATAAGTACTAGTAGTCCACTCCTACTCGAATATAGGATGGCAGGTACCGAAAACGAGTGCAGGAATTTGGTTTGAAACATATTTCTTAACTATTATTATGTCACCAACCAAATTCACCTTTTATTTAAAGAACACTATAAAGTTTCTTTAAAACATGGTGACATAATAATAATTAGTGAAAAATGCACGGTGAAATCATAATAAAAAAAACATTTCTTAACATTTTGTTGTCTTGAATATATCAGGATATATTATACTTCTTCCTTTTATGTATTTCTTTTATTGTAATTAAAAACACAAGATCTAGAGGACCTTTTTGTGGTTTTATAATTTTTTTTGTATGGCTCGACAGCCCTATATGGGCCTGGGCCTCCTCGTTTCGTCGAGGTTTCATGGTCACACACTCAGACACACCACAGTCGGTAGGACTCCTCTGGACGAGGGACCAGCCCGTCGCAGAGACCTCTACCTGACAACACACAACACTCACAACAGACAGACATCCATGCCCCCGTTGGGATTCGAACCCACGATCCCAGTAAGCGAGCGGCCGAAGACCTACGCCTTAGACCGCACGGCCACTGGGATCAGCGGTATTATAATAGAGTTCATAAATTTTCCAAAAATCTAGGAACCACCTCAAAATTCTAGACACGAGAACGATGACATGAACGAAGCTCCATGCTGTGGACCGACAGTCCTGCAGTGACCTGTGAACCTCGCTGCCATCTGTCGCTTTCTGCACGGTGCATGCGAAATGATACACTTTTTGTATGTAAGGGGGAAAAAACTTCCAATATTTATACCGAAGATTTTAAGGGCTCCTTACAAAATTTAGTCGTCCGGACGATCAGGCGCCGGCGATTTGTACACCCCTGTTATAATGGTATCCGTTAAGATTCCTGAGGAAGCCGAAAAATGTAGGAGAAATTGAATAATCTGTGTGTTTGTTATCAACGAATTTGTGTATGGTTTAAAATATATTACAAAATTCTCGCTTAAAATTTCCGATCTTTAGGGAGGTGAATGTTAGAATTGCTCTCTGCTGGAACGTGTGTCGTCGTGTGTCGTCGTGTTGTTGTCGTCGTGTGTCGTCGTGTGTTGTCGTGTGTCGTCGTGTGTGTCGTGTGTCGTCGTCCTTCGACTACTGAAGGGGCAGCAGGCTTCTGAAAACGTTCGTAACTATTCACATTTCAGTAGAAGGCATTCTTCAAATTCTCACGATAAGTGGACCTACTTCCCTTGGAATAAATTGTTTTTATGACGTCATTTGCTTACATTTTCTTATGTAATATTTCTTGAAGGATGCACTTTTCTTTGCGTGCTTTATAAAAATATATAAATGTAGTACTTAATAATGATAATAATTTAATTCACTCCTTGTTTATTAACATGCTGATTCAGCAGACAAATGGTCAACAACAAAAACATTCAAACACAAAGAAGAAAGAACATTACAAAGGGCATATATAAAACAAAAAATAAAAAATAAAATTTCACACTGTTGACACCGTGCATCTTCGTCATATTAAATTAAGTTATAGACCAACTGATGTACAATAAAACCACTTTTTATGTAGCTTTATTATTAAAATTGTTAAAATTGTAACCCTACACAACCTCCAGAACCAGACACTCCACCATAGTACTCTTCACCGTACAACAGGCAGTACCATAGTACTCTTCACCGTACAACAGGCAGTACCATAGTACTCTTCACCGTACAACAGGCAGTACCATAGTACTCTTCACCGTACAACAGGCAGTACCATAGTACTCTTCACCGTACAACAGGCAGTACCATAGTACTCTTCACCGTACAACAGGCAGTACCATAGTACTCTTCACCGTACAACAGGCAGTACCATAGTACTCTTCACCGTACAACAGGCAGTACACTTCGCTCCCCACAAAAACATATCACATGCCTTTAATACCACGATCCCACACGCCAGCACTTCCGCAATCTACTATCTACAGTACTTTTACAATTTTACAACTTTTAACGAGTCTTTTTACAAGATTTTAACTTATAATATATAAGTTTTAAAGTGCCGATAGAATATTTAAAATCATGTGTTTGAAGTGACTGTAGCTTTTAGCAAAAAACCCCCTGACGATGATCCTAGGATCGAAACACGTGTAGGGGTACAATTTTAACAATTTTAATAATAAAGCTACATAAAAAGTGGTTTTAGTGTGCATCAGTTGGTCTGTAACTTAATTTAAAAAATAAAATATTTGTTTAAATAATCCTTTAGGACAATTCATGATGTAAAACTAAAATTAGTATTATAATAATTTAAATCAATTGTATTTTTTGTGTTTATTAATTTGCTGAGTCAACAGCCAAGTGGCCAGTAACATACATAGCACTACATAAAACACAAATAACACTAACACTAATACAGAATTCTGTCGTCAGTCCCTAAACCATAAATGTGTTCCGAGTTTAGGGAAGTAAAGCATAAAGCCTTCTATATCAGCATTTCTGAAAATTTCCTGTAGCGCTACCCCCTTATTATGTCTCACTAAGTGTACGGATCCACTCCCCAAACATTATCACAAATCGCAGTGTTGTTCAAAGTTGTAATATTTACAAATTAGGAATATACTTCATATGTAAAACTCTTCACTTATGTAGCCGATCCTTTAGACACAACTCCCGGATGGCCGGATGAGAGAATTCCAGACTCCAGAGGAATTTAAAAGGGAGTTGCCAAAATAGTAAAGCCTATACCCGCTGGAACACTTTTGCGAATCGATCCTTGAATATGCAATGAATAGCTAAAATCCTTAAACAAAGTCGCGACTTATTCCGAAGTAGGGAATCCGTAAGTATAATATATCTGGCTCTCTCTCAGTCAATATGGCGCCAAGGTTTGTGAGTCATGAAATGTTCGTATACGCTACCAAATGAGTTGGTTCCAAGTTCTTTATTGTGCCTGTTTATTGGTGGCAATTATTCTTCACATGATCTGTAGAGACGTTGTAAATATATTTGTGTGAGACATAAAAAAATACCATAGAGGAAAACACTGGAATTCCTCTTAGATTTTTCTCCGAAGCTTGGCCAAGAAATAAATGCAGAGATAATTATGTGTTTATATCCCATCGCCAGAATAAATGACGAAATCATTATACAGAGTGTCCGTAAAGTCCTTGATGTTGTATTTCTCTGAGAAAAGACATTTAAGATAAATACAGCGATAACATAAACAGACATGTATTTATTAATAATATTTAAGCAATGGATTCTGCACGATTACCCTCGATATATAAAACAAACAGAGAATGCATAGAAATATGTTCAATAAACACCAACTAACGCACATAAACTTTTTCACAATAGTTTATTCTTAAAATTCCCCTATACGTATTTCGGTGGTTTAAACCACCATCTTCAGGGGGTCATAGAGATTATTATGCATAGACCATACAGTTATTACATATATGGTTATATTCATATATGTAGAATATGATTGGGCTGATAATGTCCACTTGGTACAGTATGTAAAATAAATTACTATAAAATGGATTAAAAAGTTGCTAAAATTATTACATAATTTGTAGTCAGCAAGAAAATAGTAAACTATTGTGAAAAAGTTTATGTGCATTAGTTGGTATTTATTGAACATATCTTAATTGAAAATGCACGGTAAATAGAACGTTAAATGCATAGAAATGTTTGGTAAGAAACATGGATAGAGACTACTTGGGAAAATTAGGCGTAGATGGGAGGATAATATTGAAATGGATCTCAAGGAAATCGGATAGGCAGATGCAAATTGGATTCCTCTGGCTGAGGATAGGGATAAGTGGGCCGGATGCTATGAACACGGTAATGAATTTTGGGTTTCGATAAAACGCGATGAGTTTCTTGATCAGATGAGGAATTAAGAGCTTGTCAACAGTAACTCTTCTCCGTGCAGTTAGTCGTAAATTAGGTGTTGTTTGTGTCATCCGTCTTCTCGTGCAGCTAATTGAACTGCAGTACGGTCAAGTACCTGAGCGCACAGTGATATGGATGGGAGGACCAAACAGGTCTGTAAATGTTCGGCCGGTAGGTGTTACATGCAGCAAGAAATGAGACAGCTTGGATCTTTGAGATGGTGCGTAATGAGAAACTGCAAATAATCTCGTGAAAACTTTGCTGAACTAAGGAATTTGCTTTCCTGGGGAATTCATTTTCTGGCAGGAGGTATCAAACCGACAGGAAGTGAGTCAGCATATTGGCAGCACTGTAAGATACATGAGAATGGTTTATGTACCGCAGTAAAATATTCAAAGTTATGTAACATAATTTTGATCTGTAACAGTTATGATAGTCGCATGACTAAGGCTCTTTTATGCATGATACTTTATAGCTTCCACAAATCAACGTAACTTATTTTTGTCAACCACTAATCGATTCTTAATCGATTTAACAACGCTGTTTCAACTACAGATCACGTACTTTAACGAATTAGATTGCAAGATAGGAAGGAGTAGTTAGTAAGTAATAATATGGAGGGGAAATATTGTTGCTTGTTTGAAGCTGCTGTCCTTGCATTCGCCAGCAGAGCCTAACGAAAAAAATCTTCGTCAGAATAGTCATTAGCCTACCTAATATTCGAACCCGGTACCCCAGGAAAAACACACAGCTTTATTACTTCATCAACAGTCTTGGTGTTGAAATCTGTGGTCTTCTGGGTAATTACACGGCGTCTTGTGGTAATTATTTACCGACGTTTCGGGACAACGTGTCGGTCCCATCTTCAAGGGTCAGGATTCCTTTCCTACTCGGAATCTTGACCCGTGAATGATGGGACCGACACGTTGTCCCGAAACGTCGGTAAATAATTACCACACGACGCCGTGTAATTACCCAGAAGACCACAGATTTCATCATTATCGCGGCGGAAGCCTGAAATCAAGGTTAGTCTTGGTGTTATCAATGAGTGATTTTCATTACATAAGGATATGGTGCATACCGTCAGGAGTACCAGTTTACAAGACTGGTTACTTGTGATTTATTTATTTATTTACATATTTACATATTTATACCTTATTTAGTGACGCCCTCTGTAGGTCATATATACAGTCAAATGGTAGGTTGATTAGTGAATAATGAATTGGAGGTTATGTGGAAGGAAGTGGTTTTTGTACTACTTTCAAATATCACAGTATCTTACTGGAGTGAAAAATGTTAGTTAACGGCTCTCAGGATATCCTGTCTCCAAACCGAAACTTGAACCCAGAAACTTCGTTTACGAAGCAAGAATATTAAACACCACAATAATGTGACGTTCGGATTCAAATTCCAAAATGCTACCCTGGAATGACAGAGATTTGCATACGTAGTACTCTTTAAATGCCTTTCATGACTTATGGTGCAGATAGGCTAGCAGCATGTGAAGAATTAAAGTCCAGTACACTGCACCGAGGCCTGTATTGTAGAGTTAAATACTTGAACTTCAGCTTTCGAATGGTTAGATACTTCTGCCCACCGAAGCGGTGTAGGTGTCGGCATTTTGGCACCTTATAACGTGGGTAGGTGGTCTCATAGTGGACTGCTATTAAACGCCGACCATTTCATTACTGCCAGCCGGTTTTATGCTCAGTGAGCCGCATGACACTCTTCACATATTCACTGGAATTGCACAAGGAAAGTTCACGGAATTGCACAGTAGCATTTGAAAGAGAGATATTTGGAGGGAATATTGAGGTGAGGAGAAATTTAATGGGGAAGAGGTTACAGCCTAAATCAATACGACAGCGGGGGCACAAACTGAATCGAGTCCAGTCGAGTCTAATCGAGCCTGACTCAAAAATATGCTGCTGCAAAAAATAAAGGCAAAGTTGTGCCTGTTCACACTATGAAGGTAAGCACTGTAAAGCAATCCCATTACAGGCTTGGACAGGTCCTTAGGGTTCCATGAGCTTGAGGCTACCAGATTTCTAGACAATCGGCACATGAAGGTGGTAAGGTTGTCAGCGCTACGCACCGGCCGCCTTTACCCCCCAGGAAATATTCCTGGTACTCATTTCTGTTAGAGGCTTAGTCAACTCCAGGGCCATAGTGCGCCCGAAAGGATTATGTTAATGAAGAATTCCAATGACACCATCGGGAATCGAACCCGCGACCTTCCGGCTTGTAGAGCAGTGCCTCAACCAACTGCGCCACACCATGAAGGTACATACGAGGAATATAACTATAACTCCGCTCTTTCTTAGCCTCGACACTAGATGGAGGTAAAGGTGTAACTTCACTCTCCGGCCGCTTTACACCCGGAAAAGAACCCCGGTACCCATAGAATGTGAGGCTGTGTGGGCCCCAGATTCGGTCTGGGCGTTTAGGAAGGCAGGAAATATTTTGCCTCTCCCGGAATTCCAACCCTGGACCATCCAAGCCTGGACTTCCCTGTATCCACCTCGTCTCACAAGATGTTGCAAAAGCAGACCTATTTGTTTAGCATAGAATTCCTGTATATATCTGTCACAATGCATGGTTCGAGTGGCGTCCTTAGGAGTCTGTGTAGCATCTTGCTGACCCACATTCCAGTGGGCTAGACTGGGCTCGATTCTGTTAATATGACCACAACTCTTTACAGGACAAGATAACTCTTCTACATAGTTGAGAACTACTTGTCTTTTGGACTTTGTCCGTCGTCTTGGATAAAATATAAAAATATAAAAAATCACGACGTTTCGGAAGATGGCTCTTCTTCCGTCTTCAGGCGATGCCTACTCGGATGAGTCCTATTGATCAAGCTAATCTCAATCACTGGACAATTAGCTTGATCAATAGGACCCATCTGAGTTGGCATCGCCTGAAGACCGAAGAAGAGCCATCTTCCGAAACGTCGTGATTTTTTATATTTTATATTTTTATCCAAGACGATGGACAAAGTCCAAAAGACAATTGGTTCTCAATGTTATATACCATCGTTAGAACCTTTTAGAATTCTTCTACATAGTGTTCAAAAATAATCGTAACCCACTGAGAATGCATGTCTATTTTTTTTTCAATGGCTTGACAGCCCCTTGGGGGCCTAGGCCACCTCATTTTTCGAGGCTTCACGATCACACACTTTTAGACACACCACACTCGGTAGGACTCCTCTGGACGAGGGACCAGCCCGTCGCAGAGACCTCTACCTGACAACACACAACACTCACAAGAGACAGACATCCATGCCCCCGGTGGGATTCGAACCACAATCCCAGTAAGCGAGCGGCCGCAGACCCACGCCTTAGACCTCACGGCCACTGGGATCGGCAATGCATGTCTATTAGCAAGTTGTAAATAATTTTTTTTCAATATGTTGGCCCTTATGGTTTGCAAATAGTGTGTGTGAATTATGAATTGTTTTATCGAAAACTTTTAAATGTCTCATTTTATATGCCGTCAGCTGTACGCTGATTGTTGAACTGTAACACTTATAGTGTATGAGGGTGATGTGAATACAGGGTGTTCTTAAAATCAAGTGTGCTAAGGTCTGTCAGTCTATTTGGCCATAATCTTGTTAAAGTCACCAGCCCATTAAATAACAGACTCCAGGTAATAAGAGCAGTGGTGTATAGTAACATATGTCAGGGGTGGCCAAGTAGACTAGCTTAGGGAGCTACACTTTAAGAGGCAAATTAGGTAAAAGCCACATATTAATAACATAAAATATTTTTTCTTATATCGTGGCTTCTTGTTTCCGTTTATCCAGCTGCAACAAGTTAGTTCAGTAAGTTTTAAAATCTCATTTCTTTAGACTAATGTTACAACACCGTTCAGTTTCACATTCAGGTGCTTGTAGACTGCCTGATTGTTATTCATTACACGCACTTTGCACGGGCAGCACGATTATCGCGTTGTACCTAACTAAAGTTCTCCCTATAACAGACCATGAAGGCCCAAAGGGGGAGTAGAGGTATAGCTCTACTCATTCTTGACCCCGGCGCTAGTTGGGGGTGGGTTGTGCAGCCCCGCGCCCGGGCCTTACCCTTGGTATAGGACCCGGTACCCATGTAGGAGGCGGGGTAGGCCCCAGGGTCCGGTTCCTTGATCATTTACGTTAAATCTCGTCCCATCGTCACTTTTTTTTTTGCTGTACCGGGGTTTTCCCTTTGATCCATTTTTGTCTGTTTAAATCCTTTCTTTCTGTCCTTTACTTCATGTACCTCCTTACAACAAACACAACACAAACAACCATGCCCCCGGTGGGATTCGAACCCACGATCCTAGTAAGCGAGCGGCCGAAGACCCACGCCTTAGACCGCACGGCCACTGGGATCGGCGGGATTCGATCCCCGGACCGTCCAGCCCGTAGCGAGTAGTTATACCGACTACGCTATCCCGGCCCCCTCGCGTTGTACCTACTCCTGGTATATTTTTCATGTTTTGTCTTTCTTTTTGAACGTCCTATAAATATCTGTTTCCTCGGAGTGTTTGGATAATGTGTCAAAAAGGAGTCAGTTTTCCTTGCAGAATCCGGTTACAAAGAAATCTTCTGTACTGGAGGGACCATTATTAAATAGCAACACCATATTGCGCGATTTCGTTGATTGATTTTGCGAAACTTTGCCCTAGAAAGCAAATAAGTTGGGCAACGTACACATAGCATACAATTATTGAGCATTCACTCTGTTATTGCCTCTTTATTTTCAATTCGTCATGCTGGCTTATAAATAGCGTAAAATTGATAATTTCCAAAGCAAAACACTGATAATTGAGTTTTAAACGTTTTTTTTCTGCGTGTTTTAAGACTAAGCACAACAGGTTTAAAACTTCAATGCCGACCTCGTTGCACTGTACGGACCTTTAATTCTTCGGATGCTTCCGGTCTCTCGGTGCATCGTACGCGTGTGAATCCATTTAAGGGTACTATAAATTAGATACCCTCCGTCCTGGGCAATAATATAAATTTAAATACCAGCGTCAGTGAAGCCTGGACAGGCCCTTAGGGTCCCAAGAGGTTGAGGCTCCCAGATTTCTAGACAATCGGCACATGAAGGTGGTAAGGTTGTCAGCCCTATGCATGGGCCGCCTTTACCCCACAGGAAAGATTCCTGGTACTCATTTCTGTTGGAGGCTGAGTCGACTCCAGGGCCATAGTGCGACCGAAACGATTATGTCAATGAAAAATTTCCAGTGACACCATCGGGAATCAAACTCGCGATGTTCCGGTTTGTAGCGCAGTGTCTCGACCAACTGCGCCACCGCGTGCCCTTTTGAAATTATGTGTACTCTAAATAAATAAGAGACATTAGGTATTTTCGGCAGATCTTACCGTTATTTTTTGATTATACTATTTCGTAAGCGTTAAAAAAACCTAAAGAATCTAGAACCTTTACTTCCTTCTTTGCAATTACAACAAAAAGCTTACTACTAATGGTAAAGTTGTCTACGCGGTCCGTAACTGCCGTAAATATTATGGAGTTAACCTCTGGGGTTGCGCGCATAAACACGTGTTGGTGTAATGTTAAACTTCGTGAAAATTGATATGATCCAAATGAAAATTAGACAAGCCTAACAATTTTTCAAAAAAAGTCTTAAAATGTTATTGGTATTAAAAATTTAAAATTCCAAATAAGTCTCCATGCCTTGTATGCTTATTGTTTTGAGGCGACTGTCATAAAAAATCGATCAACATTGTTAAAATATATTAGTGCACGGGTGCGAAAATTATCCGAAAAAATATAGGAACCTCCTTAAAATACTCGGCGCCAGCTGGGTGACATGAAGCATGCTCGACACTGAGAACCCACAAATATTAGGCGCCTCCGTACAAAGTTAGGCGCCATGGTGAACTGGTTTTCGGGATTTGTGCACCCCTGTGTTATAATCGCTACTCAGAATACAATGAAAACCAATTATCCGCAAAATGAGAGAAAATTTACCTTTCTCATATTCGCTATATTTTTTTAATCGTTGCCGGCGTAACTTTTGAGGTAGATAAAAATTTCCATTACTTCTGAGTTTCATTATTTTCGCATTATAGCGTGCAGTTAAGATCAAGAGACGTTTTACACTTCTTAGCCTTGACATAATTCCGGATCTTCTGTGCAGTGTTACAACACTATAATGTGCGTCAGTTGCCCGCCGTTCTATTGAATTTGATTGCCTGAAGTAAGGTAGTTAATTAAAAAAAGAAAAATTCCGTCTATGGTTAAAGTTAATGAAACACTGCTAACCTTGTAGGGATATTTCTGATGTCACGAAATCAGTATTTATTTGACTCATTCTTGACCAATTATCACAGAATTGACGTCAACACACGATTTGTGTGTGTGTATGTGTGTGTGAGTGATTGCCACGACATGGAAGCGTCGACGAAGTTTTGTTCATGCCAGATGTTTTCTTTATTTTGCTGTACCATTTATGTATCTGCCTCGGTGGACTAGTGGTTAGCGTGCTCGCCACTAGACCCAAGGTTGCGGGTTCAATCCCGGCCGAGGTAGATGGATTTTTAAGGGTGATAAAAATCCGTAGCACAACTTCCTTCGGAGGGGAAGTAAAGCCGTCGGTCCCATGTCGTAGATTTACGGCATAGTAACAAGAGATGTTTCGTAAGCAAAATTTAGCGGCCATTTCTCACCCAAGTCTCCTGATCGGCTGCTAGAGGGCTCTAGCGGTCCTATCAGGTGAATAGAATCGTACACGGCGGAAGGCAAACGGAAACCACCGCTGGTAAATTCTCCCATGACAACCTATGGCTTCGTGCCAGTAGGGTCACGACACTCAGAAATGAGTATAAACGACTCGGACCATTTATGTGCACGGCCATCGACCATGTTTCACTACAAATATTAATTAGGAACTTTAAACGTTGGCAACATTTGATGGCACACCCATCCTAAGGCGTGTACCTTCACATAACAATCAAACATAAGGGCCCTACTTCAATTTTCAAAAATAATTATTTATTTTGCTTAGAATTATTTTAATCTCGAAATTGAGCAACTTTCCTTTTACTTGCAGAATCCAGGTTTTGTTGTCCATGCCTAATTTTCGATGGGTTTGGACTGAATGTGATCTCGAACGCTCTTCATTAGACTTTGTACAGCGTATTATACGTCGTGTGCATTTAAACTGCTGTGCAAATTTGTGTAATCTTGACAATTATTAACGATCATTTGAAGATGAGAATTTATCTCAATATTTTAAAATAAAAAAATCTGTCATTTGTTTCCTTTAGAGAGATGGAAAATTTAATATCGTGTAGAAAAACAGTCGCTGTTTATTTTAAAAATTACACGAAACACGTACATCTGGTGGGAAAAATGTAGAGCTTTTAATGGTAAATCTGACGGTATACATAATTGACACTGAGTCTTCAGGGTTAATATTTGAACATATCAACTTTTTGACTACAAATTAACTTTAGTTTATATCTAATATTATCCATAGTAAAAAAAGGCATAAGGTCCAAACATGCTCATATCTTGTGTCTGATGCACTGTTTGATGTGATGCATATTTTGTGAAGACTCTTTTATTTTCATGCGGTGTAACGCTAATTCTGTTAGTCATGAACCACTGCATTTTTGCCCATCTGTAAATGGAGATACTTGAGGTTTACAAATACCATGTGTGGACTCCTAATTCGGAATAAATCTTTAAATTTCTGTTCGTTTGCTTTGCTGCTCTTCAGTAGATTGATAGACAAACATGTTAAAACATTTGAAGAATAAAAAGATGTGAAAATATTTTCCATCTAGTCCTATCCATCCGCATATAAACAACCAATTATCTCTACACAGTACACCAGCTGTCCTATCCATCCGCATATAAACAACCAATTTCTCTACACAGTACACCAGCTGTCCTATCCATCCGCATATAAACAACCAATTCTCTTACACAGTACACCAGCTGTCCTATCCATCCGCATATAAACAACCAATTATCTGTACACAGTACACCAGCTGTCCTATCCATCCGCATATAAACAACCAATTTTCTGTACACAGTACACCAACTGTCCTATCCATCCGCATATAAACAACCAATTAATCTGTACACAGTACACCAGCTGTCCTATCCATCCGCATATAAACAACAATTTCTGTACACAGTACACCAGCTGTCCTATCCATCTGCATATAAACAACCAATATCTTTACACAGTACACCAGCTGTCCTATCCATCCGCATATAAACAACCAATTCTCTACACAGTACACCAGCTGTCCTATCCATTTCGCATATAAACAACCAATTATCTGTACACAGTACACCAGCTGTCCTATCCATCCGCATATAAACAACCAATATCTGTACACAGTACACCAGCTGTCCTATCCATCCGCATACAAACAACCAATTATTCTGTACACAGTACACCACTGTCCTATCCATCCGCATATAAACAACCAATTATCTTGCACAGTACACCAGCTGTCCTATCCATCCGCATATAAACAACCAATTATCTGTACACAGTACACCACTGTCCTATCCATCCGCATATAAACAACCAATTATCTTACACAGTACACCAGCTGTCCTATCCATCCGCATATAAACAACCAATTATCTCTGACACAGTACACCAGCTGTCCTATCCATCCGCATATAAACAACCAATTATCTTACACAGTACACCAGCTGTCCTATCCATCCGCATATAAACAACCAATTATCTCTGCACAGTACACCAGCTGTCCTATCCATCCGCATATAAACAACCAATTATCTGTACACAGTACACCAGCTGTCCTATCCATCCGCATATAAACAACTAATTATCTCTACACAGTACACCAACTGTCCTATCCATCCGCATATAAACAACCATTTCTCTCTACACAGTACACCAGCTGTCCTTCCATCCGCATATAAACAACCAATTATCTTACACAGTACAACAACTGTCCTATCCATCCGCATATAAACAACTAATTATCTCTACACAGTACACCAGCTGTCCTATCCATCCGCATATAAACAACCAATTCTCTCTACACAGTACACCAGCTGTCCTATCCATCCGCATATAAACAACCAATTATCTGTACACAGTAAACCAGCTGTCCTATCCATCCGCATATATACAACCAATTTCTCTACACAGTACACCAGCTGTCCTATCCATCCGCATATAAACAACCAATTATCTGTACACAGTAAACCAGCTGTCCTATCCATCCGCATATTACAACCAATTATCTTACACAGTACACCAGCTGTCCTATCCATCCGCATATAAACAACCAATTATCTGTACACAGTACACCAGCTGTCCTATCCATCCGCATATAAACAACCAATTATCTCTGCACAGTACACCAGCTGTCCTATCCATCCGCATATAAACAACCAATTATCTGTACACAGTACACCAACTGTCCTATCCATCCGCATATAAACAACCAATTATCTGTACACAGTAAACCACTGTCCTATCCATCCGCATATATACAACAATTCTCTCACACAGTACACCAGCTGTCCTATCCATCCGCATATAAACAACCAATTATCTGTACACAGTAAACCAGCTTCCTATCCATCCGCATATATACAACCAATTATCTCTACACAGTACACCCTGTCCTATCCATCCGCATATAAACAACCAATTATCTGTACACAGTACACCAGCTGTCCTATCCATCCGCATATAAACAACCAATTATCTCTGCACAGTACACCAGCTGTCCTATCCATCCGCATATAAACAACCAATTATCTGTACACAGTCACCAACTGTCCTATCCATCCGCATATAAACAACCAATTATCTCTACACAGTACCAGCTGTCCTATCCATCCGCATATAAACAACCAATTATCTCTGCACAGTACACCAGCTGTCCTATCCATCCGCATATAAACAACCAATTATCTCTACACAGTACACCAGCTGTCCTATCCATCCGCATATAACAACCAATTATCTCTGCACAGTACACCAGCTGTCCTATCCATCCGCATATAAACAACCAATTATCTGTACACAGTACACCAGCTGTCCTATCCATCCGCATATAACAACCAATTATCTCTACACAGTACACCAACTGTCCTATCCATCCGCATATAAACAACCAGTTCTCTCTACACAGTACACCAGCTGTCCTGTCCATCCGCATATAAACAACCAATTATCTCTACACAGTACACCAACTGTCCTATCCATCCGCATATAAACAACCAATTCTCTCTACACAGTACACCAGCTGTCCTATCCATCCGCATAAAACAACCAATTCTCTCTACACAGTACACCAGCTGTCCTATCCATCCGCTATAAACAACCAATTATCTGTACACAGTACACCAGCTGTCCTATCCATCCGCATATAAACAACCAATTATCTCTACACAGTACACCAGCTGTCCTATCCATCCGCATATAAACAACCAATTATCTGTACACAGTAAACCAGCTGTCCTATCCATCCGCATATAACAACCAATTATCTCTACACAGTACACCAGCTGTCCTATCCATCCGCATATAAACAACCAATTATCTGTACACAGTACACCAGCTGTCCTATCCATCCGCATATAAACAACCAATTATCTCTGCACAGTACACCAGCTGTCCTATCCATCCGCATATAAACAACCAATTATCTGTACACAGTACACCAGCTGTCCTATCCATCCGCATATAAACAACCAATTATCTCTACACAGTACACCAGCTGTCCTATCCATCCGCATATAAACAACCAATTATCTCTGCACAGTACACCAGCTGTCCTATCCATCCGCATATAAACAACCAATTATCTCTACACAGTACACCAGCTGTCCTATCCATCCGCATATAAACAACCAATTATCTCTGCACAGTACACCAGCTGTCCTATCCATCCGCATATAAACAAACCAATTATCTGTACACAGTAAACCAGCTGTCCTATCCATCCGCATATATACAACCAATTATCTCTACACAGTACACCAGCTGTCCTATCCATCCGCATATAAACAACCAATTATCTGTACACAGTAAACCAGCTGTCCTATCCATCCGCATATATACAACCAATTATCTCTACACAGTACACCCGCTGTCCTATCCATCCGCATATAAACAACCAATTATCTGTACACAGTAAACCAGCTGTCCTATCCATCCGCATATTATACAACCAATTATCTCTACACAGTACACCAGCTGTCCTATCCATCCGCATATAAACAACCAATTATCTGTACACAGTAAACCAGCTGTCCTATCCATCCGCATATATACAACCAATTATCTCTACACAGTACACCAGCTGTCCTATCCATCCGCATATAAACAACCAATTATCTGTACACAGTAAACCAGCTGTCCTATCCATCCGCATATATACAACCAATTATCTCTACACAGTACACCAGCTGTCCTATCCATCCGCATATATACAACCAATTATCTCTACACAGTACACCAGCTGTCCTATCCATCCGCATATAAACAACCAATTATCTGTACACAGTACACCAGCTGTCCTATCCATCCGCATATAAACAACCAATTATCTGTACACAGTACACCAGCTGTCCTATCCATCCGCATATAAACAACCAATTATCTGTACACAGTACACCAGCTGTCCTATCCATCCGCATATATACAACCAATTATCTCTACACACCAGACCAGGGATCCACCCCGAAATGATCGCCTACAATTTTAACCATCTTTTATACATTTATACTTTTAACGTGTACTTATATTGTTGGTTTTAGTTTATGTAATTTATACTCTTAAAAGTGTCTCTGAAGATGATCCCAGGAAGGGATCGAAACATGTTGGACTGGTTTACAGGAATTATAATACATAATATCTAAAAAAATAATAATGATAAGAGTGCATTTGTTGGTTGAATATTTTATGTTTGCGAAAAGACATTTTTTTCACTGATCCCACAATTTCCCTATGTTCTCTCTCTGGAAAAAACCAGCATGTAGATGAAGATGAATGTAAAGCATTGGTGGAAATAATACAGAAGGAAACACGCCATGGCCTCCTTGGTCGAAATGTAAGTATAGAAATGGAAATCACCGTTGTATAATGTACGATAATACAGCCAGTGTGATGTAAATTAAGCAGAGGATACGTAAGCCTTCGTCTGGGGTTATCGATTGATTTTGATACTAACGCGTTTGGAGTCCGAGCGTATAAGAAGGATGCTGACAGAAGTATCTGAGCCCATATTTTGTGTACACCGGAATTTTATAAAACCCGCAACTGGTCAGCAACTTTCTATTTTGCTCTTTATTTCAGCCCTTGTAACCTCTTGACCTCTTTCCCTGCACAGTACACCAGCTGTCCTATCCATCCGCATATAAACAACCAATTATCTCTACACAGTACACCAGCTGTCCTATCCATCCGCATAAAACAACCAATTATCTCTGCACAGTACACCAGCTGTCCTATCCATCCGCATATAAACAACCAATTATCTGTACACAGTACACCAGCTGTCCTATCCATCCGCATATAAACAACCAATTATCTCTACACAGTACACCAACTGTCCTATCCATCCGCATATAAACAACCAGTTCTCTCTACACAGTACACCAGCTGTCCTGTCCATCCGCATATAAACAACCAATTATCTCTACACAGTACACCAACTGTCCTATCCATCCGCATATAAACAACCAATTCTCTCTACACAGTACACCAGCTGTCCTATCCATCCGCATATAAACAACCAATTCTCTCTACACAGTACACCAGCTGTCCTATCCATCCGCATATAAACAACCAATTATCTGTACACAGTAAACCAGCTGTCCTATCCATCCGCATATATACAACCAATTATCTCTACACAGTACACCAGCTGTCCTATCCATCCGCATATAAACAACCAATTATCTGTACACAGTAAACCAGCTGTCCTATCCATCCGCATATATACAACCAATTATCTCTACACAGTACACCAGCTGTCCTATCCATCCGCATATAAACAACCAATTATCTGTACACAGTAAACCAGCTGTCCTATCCATCCGCATATATACAACCAATTATCTCTACACAGTACACCAGCTGTCCTATCCATCCGCATATAAACAACCAATTATCTGTACACAGTAAACCAGCTGTCCTATCCATCCGCATATATACAACCAATTATCTCTACACAGTACACCAGCTGTCCTATCCATCCGCATATAAACACAACCAATTATCTGTACACAGTAAACCAGCTGTCCTATCCATCCGCATATATACAACCAATTATCTCTACACAGTACACCAGCTGTCCTATCCATCCGCATATAAACAACCAATTATCTGTACACAGTAAACCAGCTGTCCTATCCATCCGCATATATACAACCAATTATCTCTAAACAGTACACCAGCTGTCCTATCCATCCGCATATATACAACCAATTATCTCTACACAGTACACCAGCTGTCCTATCCATCCGCATATAAACAACCAATTATCTGTACACAGTACACCAGCTGTCCTATCCATCCGCATATAAACAACCAATTATCTGTACACAGTACACCAGCTGTCCTATCCATCCGCATATAAACAACCAATTATCTTACACAGTACACCAGCTGTCCTATCCATCCGCATATAAACAACCAATTATCTGTACACAGTACACCAGCTGTCCTATCCATCCGCATATAAACAACCAATTATCTGTACACAGTACACCAGCTGTCCTATCCATCCGCATATAAACAACCAATTATCTTACACAGTACACCAGCTGTCCTATCCATCCGCATATAAACAACCAATTATCTGTACACAGTACACCAGCTGTCCTATCCATCCGCATATAAACAACCAATTATCTCTACACAGTACACCAGCTGTCCTATCCATCCGCATATAAACAACCAATTATCTTACACAGTACACCAGCTGTCCTATCCATCCGCATATAAACAACTAATTATCTTACACAGTACACCAGCTGTCCTATCCATCCGCATATAAACAACCAATTATCTCTACACAGTACACCAGCTGTCCTATCCATCCGCATATAAACAACCAATTTCTTACACAGTACACCAGCTGTCCTATCCATCCGCATATAAACAACTAATTATCTCTACACAGTACACCAGCTGTCCTATCCATCCGCATATAAACAACCAATTATCTCTACACAGTACACCAGCTGTCCTATCCATCCGCATATAAACAACCAATTATCTTACACAGTACACCAGCTGTCCTATCCATCCGCATATAAACAACCAATTATCTCTACACAGTACACCAGCTGTCCTATCCATCCGCATATAAACAACCAATTATTCTTACACAGTACACCAGCTGTCCTATCCATCCGCATATAAACAACCAATTATCTCTACACAGTACACCAGCTGTCCTATCCATCCGCATATAAACAACCAATTATCTTACACAGTACACCAGCTGTCCTATCCATCCGCATATAAACAACCAATTATCTTACACAGTACACCAGCTGTCCTATCCATCCGCATATAAACAACCAATTATCTTACACAGTACACCAGCTGTCCTATCCATCCGCATATAAACAACCAATTATTCTACACAGTACACCAGCTGTCCTATCCATCCGCATATAAACAACCAATTATCTCTACACAGTACACCAGCTGTCCTATCCATCCGCATATAAACAACCAATTATCTTACACAGTACACCAGCTGTCCTATCCATCCGCATATAAACAACCAATTATCTCTACACAGTACACCAGCTGTCCTATCCATCCGCATATAAACAACCAATTATCTCTACACAGTACACCAGCTGTCCTATCCATCCGCATATAAACAACCAATTCTCTCTACACAGTACACCAGCTGTCCTATCCATCCGCATATAAACAACTAATTATCTCTACACACCAGACCAGGGATCCACCCCGAAATGATCGCCTACAATTTTAACCATCTTTTATACATTTATACTTTTAACATGTACTTATATTGTTGGTTTTAGTTTATTAATTTATACTCTTAAAAGTGTCTCTGAGATGATCCCAGGAAGGGATCGAAACATGTTGGACTGGTTTACAGGATTATAATACATAATATCTAAAAAAATAATAATGATAAGAGTGCATTTGTTGGTTGAATATTTTATGTTTGCGAAAAGACATTTTTTTTCACTGATCCCACAATTTCCCTATGTTCTCTCTCTGGAAAAAACCAACATGTAGATGAAGATGAATGTAAAGCATTGGTGGAATAATACAGAAGGAAACACGCCATGGCCTCCTTGGTCGAAATGTAAGTATAGAAATGGAAATCACCATTGTATAATGTACGATAATACAGCCAGTGTGATGTAAATTAAGCAGAGGATACGTAAGCCTTCGTCTGGGGTTATCGATTGATTTTGATACTAACGCTTTGGAGTCTGAGCGTATAAGAAGGATGCTGACAGAAGTATCTGAGCCCATATTTTGTGTACACCGGAATTTTATAAAACCCGCAACTGGTCAGCAACTTTCTATTTTGCTCTTTATTTCAGCCCTTGTAACCTCTTGACCTCTTTCCCTGGGACTTACCTTTCAGTTTTATCGAACCACTAGACTGCTCCCGTCAGTCAAACTTCTAGTACAATATTTTCCTTTGTTTTCGGTTTCAATCCAGTAATTTTTCTTCAACCATAGGGGCAGATGGGATTGGTCAGGATAACACTTTATCTTTTTCTTGTTACGGTTTCAATTCCCTTCGGGGATTTAAAATGCTTGGATTTGTTATATGGATGTTCTCTTATATGGCTCATAAACTATTTGATATAATGGCACGGTAAGGAGCTGACAGTCGTGTAGCTCGTGCTTGCTTCTGGATCTTTCCTTTTAACCCTTTCAGAACTGGTTCCAAAATACGGTTGTATATGCAAAACAATCATTTTATTTTAATTTCCATTTATTAAAATGAAATTATTTCCGATAGTCCTGTGTCATACACGCGATCAACACTTCTGCTACCTAATTCATTCCTGGACTACAGTAGCAAACGGAACAGAGTTCAACAGAAACTTTATTGCCCATAATCTCGGTGTTTTAAATTGTGTTAAATATGCTGAAAATTCTTATCATACTATGAGAGTAAAATTTGATCACGAAATTAAATTAAAAAAAAAACACAATGACTACAATTTTTGTAAATATTAATTAAGTATAAACAAATATTTAATACAAATTTCTAAACAAATATATTGTAAACATATCATTCGTAAATTTCGTTCATCTTTACTGCTTGAGGATAGGCTGTTGTATTCAATAAATTTTGAAAGTGAGGGCGCTGGGTCATGCAATAAATCAAAATTTAGTCTTATTAGAAACATAGGGTGAGGACTAGACTGAGAGGAGGGGGGAATCCGTTAAAAATATTGTTTTTTGGATGTTTCTCCTCATGTGCCGGTCGTAAATATGAATTCTTTTCATTATTTTGCGGGTATTTTTACTATTAGAAACTTGACGATAACGAAGGTGGCGGGAGGAGGTTGTTGGTCGCAAATCGAGCTCTCGTAAGTCAGGGTTCTAGTGAGTTTAAGTTTGAAACATTTATTTTGTCAGCCGTCAGTCCTACAGTTTGTCGCCTTTCATCGCTAGAGGAAAGAATCTTCCATCATTTTGAAGTACAGATATGTCTGATACTGAGAATAAATTTTTCGACTCTGGACATTTACGAAATAATTTTTGTAGTTGGCAATTTTTTCGGCATTAGAGGGATTAAAGTACTTTTTCACTAAATCTGTAGTAAGGACAGGTGATTATTACCCGAACGCCTCTACCGGCGGTATAATGACGTATGTACTGATTCCTCATCTGTCCACTGTCTGATGTATAATGTATATACAGGATGTTTCGACAGATGTCTACTCCCGTTGTTAGGCTATTGGTTATAATTATACTGTCACTAAATGGTGACAATTGTATGTGTGAAGTGTATGTAAGTTACGTAATGTATGTACTTACGTATGTATGTATATGTGTGTATGTATGTATGTACTCGTATGTATTTAATTAATTTTTACCATAAGGTAAAATGTTAATTTGTCCCTGTGACCCCATTAAGAGATATAGGAACGTGGAGGTAGAGCTCCACTCATTCTTAACCTCAACACTGTATAGAGGTGAATACCCAGCTTCACATCCTGGCCATTTTAACCCCGGAGAAAAATCCCATATTCGCATTGAATGGGTGCCTGGGTTTGGCCCCAGAGCCGTTCTGGACTCCTTCGAGAAGAGACGTCTAACCCCTGTCAGGAATGTAACCACAATTCCTGAAACGTCCAGCCAGTAGCCTAGACACAAAACGGACTGAGCTCTGCCCTTTCGTATATAGGGAAAGTAAAAGAACCCCGAATCAAAATTGAAATTTAGCATTTATGCAATTCACACATTTTTGTAAAAGAGTGAAATCACAACGTTAGTGTTGAATTTTGTGTTATACATAATTTTCTCAATATTTTTATAGGTACAAGTACCTGATGGTGGCCGAGTAAGGCCGAAACATGTAGTAAATCTGACATTAAACAACTGATAAAATTGAGTTGCAACTGACGGTTTTCTGCTTTCTCTTTATATATCGTTTCACAATGGGATGTGTAGACCAAAAACCCTTTTTTTGATTGTAATGTGTATAGATTATTAATTTTTCTTATATAAGAAGCTTTTGATTCAGACGTAATCCTGGATAAATGAATGGTTTCGACATTTCGTAAAATTACTTGCGTGAGAAATCTGTCAGTCATAAGCTCAACATAATCCTTGCTTAGCGCGGGTTACATATAGTCCTTTTCGCTCCAGTATCTTAGGGCCGCATGAAAGCACTTTCAACTCCGCAACCCTAAAGCAGTGTATAAAAAGAAATCTTAAGCCTCGCAGTATCTTATACGATCGTCATGAAATGCGAAATGCTTTATCACGCGATTCGGCACTTCCGACGCCATTGCTGAGTCAGTTGAAGTTACGGCATCAAGATGTCTGCCTACACGGACAGTACAAAGGCCACGAATGACTCACGCGCGGCTTCGCGATGCTCTGTCACACCGTCACTGGGATTCGTGATTGATTACTGGTATAGCGGATCATTGTGAATGACGAAATAGGGAAAATGGAGGAAGAAATCGATCCTACTTCGGCGAAGTCACGACAGTCTCATCATACATAGTCATAAACCAAAATCAAATCGGTTCTTCATAAACACAGTTCAAGAATTTTAAATTAAATATTATATTGTTCATACCGCGCACTGTCAGTAATCAAATCACAAAATTCAGTCCAACAAAATTCACTATATTGTTTCCAGATATTCCATATTATAATATCTCGTAACTCAATCCAAAACGTTTCGATCCCTCATCGGATCATCCTCAGGGATTCGTATCAATGTAATATTTCACAAGGCCGTGCCATGGCTCAGGCGGTTAGTCGCAGGCCTCTCACCGTGGAAGCCCGGGTTCGATCCCGGGGTCAGTCCATGTGGGATATGTGGTGGATAAGGCACTGGGACAGGTTTTTCCCCGAGTACTTTGGTTTTCCTCTGTCAATTTCATTCCACCGGTGCTACATTACAAGGAAAAAGGAAAAAATTGTAATCTTCATCACAAGGGTTGCACAATAAGCCTTAAGGCTGCGGTGCGTCCGTATCATCTGCTGCGGGGTCTTTCACCACAAAAAAAAAGTTTCACAAAACAGAAATAGCAATGTATATAAATATTAAAAAGATATAAAGAAACGATCAGTTATGATGTAGGCGATTTTGTAATGGATGTCTGCTATACTGCAAACTAATGTTAAAAACATTAAGTTAATTAAAATATAAACATGTATAACCAGTTTAAAATATATAAATGTACAAAATATATTTAAATATTTTAGTTTCACAAATTTTAACAAGTTTTAAATTTCCCGCCACAATGTTTTGGTTATTTATTGACTAATCCGTGGTTCATTTAAAGTTTCTGTGAGTTACTCAGGCTCTATACCGAGGGTGTCCACCAAGCTGCTCGCGCACGTTTCTATTGTGGCTCGCGCAAGTTGCCTGTAAAACAAACGATAATTGAAGTTTCTCGTAAAGAACACTGTAGGAGAGACCACTAGCACATCTATTGGATTCCCCCCAACAAGCATTATTTTAACTATATATTCACAGTCCGACAAAATGTACAATTCAATCACATTAATTGTGCAATTCCACTTATATAAAATTATAACCGCGTGGTGTCTCCCCCTAGAAACACTCCACTGTCCTACATGTTTCGAACCCTTAATTTGGGTTCATCTTCGCTTACACAACTAGCAATTTTATCTCAGATATTGTATGTATCAGGATATCAAATCAGCACAGACTATTCAACTTTTATACAACTTTTAGCATTTTAACCAATATAAAACAATTACCACAATTTTCACTTTTTATTAGTTTTAGACAACAGATGTAAAGAATTCATGTAAACATTTGTACCAGTTGATATGAATAGTGTGTAATAAATCCCTGAAGATGAACCCAAATTAAGGGTTCGAAACATGTAGGACAGTGGAATTGCACAATTAATGTGATTGAATTGTACATTTTGTCGGACTGTGAATATATAGTTAAAATGTACGTGTGAATAATATTGAGTTTAAGCATTATTTCCTTATGATGATAACAGAAAGCGCTGGCTGCTTTCTGCCAAGCTGTGTGCAATGTTGCTACCGTACGTTTCACTTGATGAATAAAGGCATGGATCTTGTTGAAGTTTCCTCTTTAAGTGCGGCTCCCGAAGCTAGTTTTGTTGGCCACCCTACTACACACCATCCAATAGTATGATGATCGCTGAATTAAGAACTGAAAAACCATGTTGAAGGCTGTTTCGTCGCATAATGTGGGGTAATATTTAGGTATTCGGCTAGGGCAAAGTAGGCCTAAAGCATTTTCCCTGAGTACACCAAGAAAGCTTACGGAGGAGTCGAGGTACTTGCTTCCAACTGCCGCTCTAGACGGAGGTGAACATTCCGCTTCACAAACGGGCCGCTTTACCCCCGAATAAAAATATCGTCCGGTAGCAACTGAATAGAGATCTGGATGGGCCTCACAAACGGTCTAGTCTGTTTGAAAAAAAAAAAGAGACATATTCCTTGCTTCTGTCTTGAATCAAACCATGATTCCTCAGACGCCTGGCATGCAGCCTGGTCACTATTCCAACTGAGCTACCTTCATTCAGTCATTCACTCCGTAGTTTGTCGTACGACAGGTCCATAGACTCTTTCAATGTGAGCTGTCCACAGAGTGCGATGTAGTGCTTCCTCTTCCAATTGACAGTACCCTCTGCTTTCCTTAAGATCATTCAGTAGCTGCTGACGTCTTCTTTTTCGTCTCCCCGTCAGTTCTATCCTTACTTCTATCTTTCCTTCAATAACGTGTTTCAGAAAGCAGTTCTTACGTAATATGTGACCAATGCAGTTAGGGTCACAATTTACTAGGGAGGCACTGAAGAAAACGAAGAACCTGATCAAGTTAGCTGTCCCCTGTGACTTCTGTCATAGGAAGCATGGACGTTGTCCTTCGATTACTACTTAAGTTTTAACGTAACCGTATGATAACTACGCTATAGGCTGAAGGTTAGAGCAATGGTGGTCCGATTTCCATCTGGGGAAACGAATTTTTCTCTTTTCCAAAGCCTTCAAACCGGTTCTGGGACCCTCATTTAGCCTCCTATTGAGTGGTTACCGGAGGGGCATTTTCCTTGGGGTAAAGCTGCCGGGGCGTGATGTCGATCACTCACCTCCAGCTTGTGACGAGTTTAAGAATGCATGGAACTCTGACTCCATGGTATGGTACTTTGTTAAGCACATACACTACTTTACCCTTGCATTAGGGATGGTAATTTTTCTACACAAGTAACATCGGCTATGTCTGGATATTATTTTCGGCTGTCGGAGTTTGTGCTTTTCGTTTCTTCTTCCTGCCTGCTTTTTATTTTCGTCTTAATTTTTTTTTCTTCTTTCCTGTCCTTTTATTCTTTTGCTTTCTTTATTTTCTAGTGTTATGCTTCACCTTTTTTTCCTTCTCTCCTTCCTTTCGTCACAATAAACTCTCTAACTGCATGCAGCAGGGTCCTTCTTGACAAGCAACCACTTCGGTTAGCCAAGAAATTTCCCGCATTTTGTGGAATCCGAAGGTTTATTAGCATATTTATATAATAGCATGTAATATTTATTAGCATATGACCACCACCTGGGCAGGTGAGCCAGATCAATCCAGTCCATGCCCTCATCCTATTTCTCGAAGATCCATTTTAATATTATACTCCCATCTACTCCTAGGGCTTCGAAGCGGCCTCTTCCTTATAGGCTTCCCTACCAAAACTTTCCATGCACCTTTCCCAGAAGCGCATCATGCCCCGCCCGTTTCAATCTTCTTAATTCGATCACACGAATGATATTTGCTGAGGAGTAAAACTCATGCAGCCCGTCATTAAACAATCTCCTCTAGTTCCCTGGTCCTTTCGTTCTTCTTTTCTTCCTTTTGTCCTTTTTTCCTCCCTTCTGTTCTTTACGCCTTTCTCTTTCATCTTCTTCCGTTCCTGACAAAACAATTGCTATACGCTCGCATTTCGTCTAGAAGCTTATCTTATGCTGACCACGAGCGACATCTTTACGTGTCTCCTTCAAGGAACCCGCTGATGCCTCGTCTAGACTGACGAAAGCTTCCCCATCCCCTGCGGCTGATTATATTACTTTCCGTAGGAAGTCAGTAGGAACAGACGCGAACTGCGCACTCAAGTAAAAACTTGCAAGGGGTGTGAAAACTTGACCGTTCATATATCTGCACCGCTTTTGGCCAAAATAACCGACTACTAGACTTATCAACGATAAAGACATGAGAACAGAAAGTTATAGCAGACAGCAACAGAGCTAAGCGCCAGAGCCTGGTTGGATCCTTCTAAGGAGTACTCCAGAATATCGCCTGTGATTTCCGAACGAACGTTGTTAGACAATGAAAGAAGGTAAGCTTATTGAGAGCACATCGTGAAGACATAACGGAATGTAGGTATATCTCTAACTCATACTTAAACTTGGCCAGGGTTCAATTCCAGGACCAAGTGGCATTGGGACAGGGGTTTTCTTACAGTACTTTTATTTCTCCCTGTCAATATCCTTCCACCAATGTTCTATACTCATTCATTCTTCTATCACTGACGCTATTTTTTTTCTCCATGGCGCAACAGCCCCTAGTGGGCCAGGGCCTCCGCATTATCAAGGCTTCACGATCACACTCAGAAACACAACACTCGGTAGGACTCCTCTGGACGAGTGATCAGCCCGAAACAGAGACCTCTACCTGACAACATCCACAAGAGATAGACGTTCATGCCCCCGGCGGGATTCGAACCCTCAATTCCAGTAAGCGAACGGCCGCAGACTCACGCCTTAAACCGCGCAGCCACTGGGATCGGCTACTGGCGCTATATACAGGGTATACACAAAAGAATGGTGCGGTTTATATGTATATATACATATAAAACACACCATTCTTTTGTGTATACCCTGTATTTATGAATAATGTGTTATTAATGCAGTTTAATTTAACAGTCCTGCTGTGTGCAGTTCTGGCGTGTTTTCATTTGCATTTCATGTCCTGGGGGCGGCTGAAACTGTGCTACTGTTGGCTGGTTCCATGTTCCTCAATTTGTATGTTTATAGAACTTCGTGTTGCTGCGAATTTCCATGCTGTTATGAGTTATATGCAAAGTCAAGGAGACTCCTGTTTTTCTCTTCCCTAAGTTTTTACCTTTTTTTTGTATAAACAACTTTTTATATTTTCGTTCACAATCTTTTCCCATCCCTATTTTGTATTTATAAATGTTTATGGTGAACATAGTTGAAACGGGATGTATTTCTTTCCCAGTACTTCAGTTTTCTTCCGTCAGTATCATTGCACCAATATCCCATACCCATTCTTTCGCCCATTATCAGGTCTATACAACCTTAGCAATTGGAAGCGTCGTTAAATAACACATATAAAATGCCGCAATAAATTGCTATTGTTTGTTCTCATTGTTTGATATAAAATAAAACCTCTAAAGTTAAAAAAATCTTCAAAAAAACCCCGAAATCAATTCCTACCTTACTTTTTAATTTTGACCTTTATTTCTGGTTTCTTTCTCTCTCTCTCTCTCTCTTTTTGTCCATGTTACTCATTTATCCTTTTCAAGATTTAGAGTCTTATTTAACAAGGAAAAATTAGTAGTACGGGCAACTGAAGGTGAAGTATTCCAACGTAATAGTTCTTTTATAAAGTTAAGAAACAGAACCACATTTTTACATTATTGTTAGACTTATTCTTCGACGCTTTTAGGATGTAAACGCAAAGAAATTGAAGAATACGTAGTGTAGTGCGGACTTGTCGCCCTCGGTGGACTAGTGGTTAGCGTGCTCGCCACTGGACCCAAGGTTCGCGGGTTCGATCCCGACCGAGGATTTTTTAAGGGTGATAAAAATCCGTAGCACCACTTCATTCGGAGGGGAAGTAAAGCCGTCGGTCCCATGTCGTAGATTTACGGCATGTAAAAGAACCTTACGGGCATGAATAGAACTAGTAATGCTCGTAAGCAAAATTCAGCGGCCATTTCTCACCTAAGTCTCCTGACTGCCTGCCAGATGGTTCACTCAGTCACATCAGGATTGAGTAGAACTTGTGTGGTCAGTGGGCTGGTCACTCACTACATCAACGAAAGGAGGCCCCTATGCCCCACGTTGGAGCGACAGGGACAAACAACAACAACAATGCGGACTTGGTTAAACGATTCAGGTGTTTGTATCCTGTTTATCGTTCACCTGAGTTTCGCAGAATGAAAACTAGCATATCGGAAATCAGAAACTCAGTTTTAAGGAATTGTAAACAGGAATATTAAAGCCTACTTTACAGTGCATAGATATGTAGTCTAACGGATCTGTTTCTTTTTATTGTTTTTACTTTATTTTATGCTTGAAGCACTTATTGCAGTTTATTTTTATGTAAAATTCCTGCTTATCCTAAATCTTTCAGCTATAACCACAAACATTCGTACAGTGGCCATATTTGTAACGTTTGACGTACAACGCTTGGTACGTAACTTTGAAATTCCTTATATCATGCGACTTCTATTTAAACATAATTTTGTACAATTACACTAGCTTAAGCTATTTTTCGCCCTTTTCTGCATCTACTACACCTGCGTTTCTCTTTTCTAACAAACCATCTTCAGTGTCAAGAATATTATATTTACGAATATTTTGTTAGTATTGACATTGTCACAAATTTGAATATATTCATATGACAAGGTGAGAATTGGCAGAATATATATAAGGGGGTGTAAAATTTCACTTGCCTCATTCCAGTGGTGCTTGAGTTTTCGCCATCAAGCCTGTAGCTAAATATATTCACATTACCTCTGTCTTGTTACTTTATGTGTTACAAAGACATTACCCTAAAAAGGTTCGATATTTTTCGAAAATCCATTAACGTATGTCACCTCACATTTTTTTTTTTTAGTCGTCCTCTTCTACCTACTCCCGGTTTCCCGTTTCAGTGTCGAGGTTTGTAATTTTCTTTTGATCACACTGAGAGACACACCACAATCGGTAGGACTCCTCTGGACGAGGGATCGGCTTGTCGCAGAGGCCTCTACCTGACAACAACACACAACACCTCACAAGAGACAAACATCCATGCCCCCGGTGGGATTTTTTTTTTTTTTTTTTTTTTTGTCCGGGGTTTTTCCCCTTTGATCCATTTTTGTACTGTTTAAATCCTTTTCGTCCTTCATGTCACTTTACGTTTCATGCTACCGTCCTTATACAACAAACACAACACAAACATCCATGCCCCCGGTGGGATTTTTTTTTTTTGTATTAATTCCTGGGTTTTCCCCTTTGATCCATTTGTACTGTTGAAGTCCTTTTTGTCCTGCATGTCACTTTATGTTTCGTGCTATCGTCCATCCATCTAACACAACACAAACATCCATGCCCCCGGTGGGAATTTTTTTTTTTTTTTTTTTTTTTTTTGACAGGGGTTTTTTCCCTTTGATCCATTTTTGTACTGTTTAAATCCTTTCGTCCTTCATGTCACTTTACGTTCCATGCTACCGTCCTTACAACAAACACAAACAAACATCCATGCCCTCGGTGGGATTCGAACCCACGATCCCAGTAAGCGAGCGGCCGAAGACCACGCCTTAGACCGCACGGCCACTGGGATCGGCCTACTTCACAATTCAAATGTGAATTATGCTTACGTCTTTCTTTCTTCGCAAATTCTCTTACACGCCACATAGTTATTGCTGATTAAAGGAAAAAAGTTTTTTTTTTGCCACCATTCATAAAATCGGCCAGTTGATTGTGCAGCTGAAGTGGACTGACGAATGGATAAAAACACAGCTTGTTATTCTGATGATAATTTTTCCTTGTAAGGAAAGAAAGTAGACTAAATAAATACCGGATGGTCCGTTGTTGTCATATTAGGTTATGTTTGTCACATAACTGGGACGGTCATTATGTAACTATATTCACCTCTTATTTAACGTTATACATGGTTGATGGAGCCTGTTACAGGTGGCAATAAGAAGGAAATCGTATCGTTGTGAACATATGTACACGAGCATGACGTCAGATAAAGGCATAAATTATCTAGAAAGTTTAAAACCTACAGCCAGTTCGTCTTTCCTTTCGAAACAAATTTGTGGAAAAATAACACAGTGTTAGCTTTCCTAGTGTAGTGAATTTTTCAGCATGAAAATTTTCAATACGACACTGAAAGTGAAATCACCTTGACGATAGCTCATTTCTAGGCAAGAATATTTCACTGTACTATATCTATGTCGAAATATAGTACATTGTCTATGGGCTTCGTTTGGTCCTGATGTCAATTCTTTGCAAATTTGCGTTTTTTTCTCTCTTCCTGATATTAATTTGACTCTCTCTATCTTCACATAAATAGAGGAATACATTATTTGTCTTGTGATTGTATATACAGAGTGGCGCAAAGGTCCCTTGACACTAGAGACAACATGTTAAATATCGAGTGTCAAGTGACTTTTGTGCCGCTCCGTTGTAAGAAGTCATTCCATTTTAAAACACTTCATATTCGGCAAATACGAGTACAAGTGAAGAATGGTAACTATCCGTAACATTTTAACCTGAAAATTTTGTAGGGTTGATACATATTCATCTTGACGATAGGTCATTTCTAGGCGAGAATATTTCGCTGTACTAATTGTTTATGGGCTTCGTTTGGTCCTGATGTCAATTCTTTGCAAATTTGCGTTTTTTTCTCTCTTCCTGATATTAATTCGACTCTCTCTATCTTCACATAAATAGAGGAATACATTATTTGTCTTGTGTTTGTATATACAGAGTGGCGCAAAGGTCCCTTGACACTAGAGACAACATGTTAAATATCGAGTGTCAAGTGACTTTTGTGCCGCTCTGTTGTAAGAAGTCATTCCAATTTAAAACACTTCATATTAGGCAAATACGAGTACAAGTGAAGAATGGTAACTATCCGTAACTTTTTTAACCTGAAATGTTTGTAGGGTTGATACATATTCATAGGATTAATAGAATAAAAATAAATTCCACTAATTGCAGTTAATTTAGAGAAAATGCCAACACAGAAACGCGCACTTTCCCAGCTTCTTACATAAAAATGAACATTAACATGCGTCATCTTGTATGTGATGTCCTTTACTAAAGAGAATGCAGGTGACTTGCACAGCGTAGGTAGAGTCTCTTAACACTCGCAACGACTGTCGGAAGGAAGGAGGGAAACATATAGGTCCTGTCAAAAACATGAGTCTCTATCTTTATTCTGATTTAACCGTGCATTTTTGAACATTAATACTGTTTTACACCAACCAAATGCATATATTTATTTATAGAACACTAAAATATGAAAATGAGAATCTCAAGGCAACTATCCCCAATGAAAATTATGATAGATCAAAAACAATTGGAGAATGTGGAATATTTCAATTATTTGGGTAGCATGATAACAAATGATGCAAGGTGTACACGTGAAATTAAATCCAGAATTGCCATGGCGAAAGCAGCATTCAACAAGAAGAAAAATCTTTTCACCAGCAAACTGGACTTAAATTTAAGGAAGAAACTAGTAAAGTGCTACATTTGGAGCGTTGCTTTGTGTGGTGCTGAAACGTGGACACTTGGGAAAGTAGATCGGAAGTATCTGGAAAGTTTTGATATGTGGTGCTGGAGAAGAATGGAGAAGATCAGTTGGACCGATCGTGTGAGAAATGAAGAAGTATTACATAGAGTGAAGGAGGAGAGGAATATCGTACATACAATAAAAAGAAGAAAGGCTAACTGGATTGGTCACATCTTGCGTAGAAACTGCCTTCTGAAACATGTGATTTAAGGAAAGTTAGAGGGAAGGATAGAAATGACGGGAAGACAAGGGAAAAGACGTAAGCAGCTACTGGATGACCTTAAGGAAAAGAGAAGATACTGGAAATTGAAAGAGGAAGCACTAGATCGCACCCTGTGGAGAACTCGCTTTGGAAGAGGCTACGGACCTGTCGTAAGGCAGACTGCAGAATGAATGAATGAAAATAATCTATAAAATGTTAGATAAAAAAAACCCCAACATATGTTTCGGCTGTGACAATATATGTATACATCTACATTTTAATATTATTTTAAAGCTACGAGAAACATCACGAACAATAGTGAGAGTGAAGGAGATACATTTTGTAAAGTGTTCAATTAATAAGAAGTGCTTTTAAGAACACATTTTTTCACGTAACAAGTGGTGGAAGAAAGTCTAGTGAGATATGGCGTTGACTGTACTCCTCTACAGAGGACCAATATGTGTACGTGTTTTATAAACAAGCAGTTGTGACACCCTTGAGGATGGCTTATCGATAAGCCGAAACATATGTTAGGGTTTTTTATCTAACATTTTATAGAATATTTTAGTGTTCTTTAAATAAATATGTACATTTGGTTGGTGTAAAACAGTATTAATGATTCTCTATCACTACATGACCTGCTTTCCATTGGTCACCATTTGTGAGGTGTTTCGTTTGTAACAAACAAGTCAAATTTATGCACAGCTGTAACCACACAGAACACTACAGTAAATCACTTATTACCTCACACGTACAAAACGCGACTGTACTTCAGCCCTATGTATTTCCTTCTGGAATACGAGTACATCAGTTATTGCTCACAGGCAAAGGACGGTCGGATTTCCCCGTCGCAAACTACTGTCAAGGTCAACGGAAAACTCCACAGTCGCTATCTGTAACTACAAGAAACTCTTAAAATGGACACAACTCCCTCTTCCATATTACTTGCGGGAAATAATGGGTTAGTATGTCGCAATAAATTACCATCTGTGATAGCTGGCGTGACGAAATATTTCGCTGGTAGCCACCTGTCTTCCGTTTGTTGGTGATTGTGTTAGTGGTTGCCTTTCAGAGAAGTGTGACGCGTTGTACGTAGTCGTGATGACTGGGTTAGTGAAACTATACATGTAACTGTCCAGGAGATGTTGAAGAATCGACTGAAAGATTTTTTTCCAGTAATAAGATCTAGATATGTCGCCCTCGGTGGACTAGTGGTTAGCGTGCTCGCCACTGGACCCAAGGTTCGCGGGTTCGATCCCGACCGAGGTCGATGGATTTTTAAGGGTGATAAAAATCCGGAGCACCACTTCCTTCGGAGGGGAAGTAAAGCCGTCGGTCCCATGTCGTAGATTTACGGGCATGAATAAAAATGTTTCGTAAGCTAAATTGCCTCCATTTCTCACCCAAGTCTCCTGACTGCCTGCCAGATGGCTCTGGCGGACACATCAGGATCGATAGAACAGTAGCGCGGCTAGTTGGCCAGTCACCAACTGCCACGAATGCGCACGACTTAGTAACCTCGAAAAGAGGAGGCAAGAGGAGGCCCGGGCCCATATAGGGCTGTTGAGCCATGGTTATTATTATATAAGATCTAGATATATAAATTAAATTTGAATAAGAGGGCTTTCGTCGTGGTGTAGTTTGAGGCATTCTCCATTCTGGGATGTTTTGCAACGTAGGTTGGCAGTTGCTTACCACAGACTACCAACGGAATTTAAGTAGGTTTAAATATATTATCTATATAAATATAATATCTATATACGTGACAAAACCCTTGATCTCAAGTACTGCAGCATTTCGTGTTTGTATAATTTTTAAATTTTGATAATTGAACTTGCCTGAAGATGAAAGGAAAGGGTAGAAACATGCAGCAACTTGTTATATTTTAACAAAACCATACTTGTGCCTATGGGTGTGAAACTTGGTCTCTCACACTGAGGGAGGAACATAGGCTGAGGGTGTTCGAGAATAGGGTGCTGAGGAGGATATTTGGGCCTAAGAGGGACGAGGTAACAGGGGAGTGGAGAAGACTACATAACGAGGAACTTAATGATCTGTACTCATCACTAAATATCATTCGAGTGATCAAATCAAGAAGAATGAGGTGGGCGGGGTAGTACGTATGGGTGAGGTGAGAAGATTTTGGTGGGGAGACCTGAGGGAAGGAGACGACTTGGAAGACCCAGGCGTAGATGGGAGGATAATATTAAAATAGATCTTCAAGAAGTGGGATGGGCCGCTTTATCTATGGGAAAAGAAATACATACTCATTGATTAGGAGATTGGATGAGCCCCAGATCCAGTCTGGACGTTAGAATCCTTTGCCCATGCCGGGATTCGAACCTCGGATTCACCAGACCATAGCTTAGTCACTATACCATAATATTCTCTTAATGACAGGTTTTATATTAGCACTGTCAAAATATTTGGCTATTATAAAATTAAAGTATGAAACACGCTATGTCACTCAGGTCTAAAATGAAATATAGAATGTTTTACGAATCCCAAGTAACGTTATGTTTGTATTAAATTGAGCGCCATGCATGAAGACTATGGGACATTGGCCTATTAACTCCAAGCATTTTTAACCTTGGAACTACCTGGAAGAGAGTGGCCAGCTTGACGCCTCTGCAGCTTTACTTCCGGGGAAAGAGTCCCAATTACTATGTGGACCCCAAAGCCGGTCTCGACTTCTGTAAAAGAAAGCCTCTCTTCCACTCTCTGGAATGTAATCTTCATTCGTCGACCCGTCAGCGTATTTAATGCAGTGACAGAGTAATCAATAGTAACTACCATGCTGCTAGCTTCAGTGGAATATTATCTGTTCAGCTTTATAGTATAATATTAGGCTATATTAACACATAGTACAGACCAATTATCGAAACTCTGATTAATTCTCTGACAAATTCAGAGCATTGAGTCTCCTCCTGCTGAGACGTGGAATGTTCCTAGGAAATTTAAAGGGGGTTTATTGCCCCCCATTTGCACCTTAGCACATTGGTGAGCTAATCGTTATGTTCATTCAATATCCGCATCTATCTTCTGCCACCAGAAATGCCGCAGGAATGCGTGTTATTTCTGTCAGGTGTCCAGTGGTTGTTGCATTCAGGATCGCAAAGCGATAAAGGTAGATCATGTAACTTGCTTTGTTGATGTACCACAAAATTGTAGTCATTCCACGCCTAAATGATGGCAAATTACATTGCACGGCGCATGCGTGTATTTGGACGTGAAATTTACGAATTTACTTTCTAAACGTCACAAGGTGTCAAGGTACAGGCGTAAATGTAATTTGATTTAATTCGTTCAATCTGTAGTCTGTCTTACGACAGGTCCGTAGCCCCTTCCAAAGCGAGTTTTCCATAGGGTGCGATCTAGTGCTTCCTCTTTCAATTTCCAGTACCTTCTCTTTTCCTTAAGGTCATCCAGTAGGGCCGTGCCATGGCTCAGGCGGTTAGTCGCCGGCCTCTCACCACGGAGGCCCGGGTTCGATCCCAGGTCAAGTCCATGTGAGATTTGTGGTGGACAAAGTGGCACTGGGACAGGTTTTTCTCCGAGTTGTCGGTTTTCCCGTTCGATTTCATTCCACTGGTGCTCCATTAATTGTAAAACTTGGTAAAAAAAACTGCTCATCTTCATCTTCATCACAGGGTTGCACAAAAAGCCTTAAGGCTGCGGTGCGTCCGTAGCATCAGCTGCGGGGCCCCCTCACCACAAAAAAAAAAAAGTCATCCAGTAGCTGCTTACGCCTTCTTCCTCGTCTTCCCGTCATTTCTATCCTTCGCTCTAACTTTCCTTCAATCACGTGTTTCAGAAGGCAGTTCCTACGCAAGATGTGACCAATCCAGTTACCCTTTCTTCTTTTTATTGTATGTACGATATTCCTCTCCTCCTTGACTCTGTGTAATACTTCTTCATTTCTCACACGATCGGTCCTACCGATCTTCTCCATTCTTCTCCAACACCACATTTATCTACGTTAAAAACTACGGTCCTTCCTGCTCCAGTTTTCAAGATACGTATAAATCCTGAGTAGTATTATGTGCAGATATCCTTTACGGAATTTTTATTCAATCGTCCAGTAAATGTGTAAAGTACGAACAGAAATGCATTCACGGCCACAAGCTAAGTATGAATTTCACTGAATCGATTTTTACAAGCTCTTATCATAAAAAGAATCTTTATGGACATAACCTGTAACGAATTTTATCCGCATTGGATAAATATTTTAGAAAACATGAACAATAGAGTAGTCATGTTAGCCAGTAAATCGGATAGATTTGAACCGGATGCGTATTGAACATAAGCCTAACATGTTACTACCAGCAGGTCTGCTCAGACCTTT